>CM039675.1:490301033-490924088 GCA_022496015.1 Hordeum marinum
ACTCACTGGATTGCATACATCAACATGTATCATTTCCAATGAATCACTTGCCCGCTCCATCCAACAGGGTCCTTTAGTCATCTTGCCCAAGAGGCATGGTTCGCATGTCTCAACCGATTCGAAATCGAATGAGTCCAAAGATCCATCCGCATGGAGTTTCTTCATGCGCTTTATACCAATATGACATTTTGCGGCAGTGCCACAAGTATGTGGTACTATCATTATTAACTTTGTATCTTTTGACATCAATGTTATGAACATATGTATTACTACGATCAAGATTTCAACAAAGCATTGTCACTGGGTGCATGACCATTGAAGGTATTATTCATGTGAACAGAATAACTTAAATGAATAACCGTATTTGGAATAAACATGATCTAATCATGTCCATGCTCAACGCAAAACACCAAATAACATTTATTTAGGTTCGTCACTAATCCTGAAGGTAGAGAGAGCATGCGATGTTGATCACATCAACCTTGGAAACATTTCCAATACACATCGTCACCTCACCCTTAGCTAGTTCTCCGTTTATTCCGTAGCTTTTATTTCGAGTTACTAACATTTAGCAACCGAACCGGTATCCAATACCCAGGTGCTACTACGAGTACTAGCAAGATACACATCAATAACTCGTATATCAAATATACTTCTGTCGATGTTGCCAGCCTTCTTATCTACCAAGTATCTAGGGCTGTTCTGCTTCAGCGACCGCTCAACTCATAATAGAAGCACTTAGTCTCGGGTTTGAGTTCAACTTTGGGTTGCTTCACTGGAGCAGCAACTGACTTGCTATCCATGAAGTTTTCCCTCCTTGCTCTTGCCCTTCTCGAAACTAGTGGTTTTACTAACCATCAACACTTGATGCTCCTTCTTGATTTCTACCTTCGCGGTGTCAAACATCGCGAACAGCTCAGGGATCAATATTTCTATCTTTGGCGTTTTATAGTTCATCACCAAGTTCTAGTAGCTTAGTGACAGTGACTTGGAGAACTATATCAATCACTATTTTATCTGGAAGATCAACTCCCACTCGATTCAAGCGATTGTAGCACCCAGACAATCTGAGCACATGCTCAACGATTGAGCTATTCTCTTTCATCTTGCAGGCGAAGAATCTTGTTGGAGATCTCATATCTCGCAACACGGGCACGAGCCCGAGATCCTAATTTCAGCTCTTAGAAACATCTCATATGTTTCGTGACGTTCAAAACGTTTTGGAGCCTCAATTCTAAGCCGTAATGCATGACACACTAAACTATCAAGTAGTCATCAGAACGTGCCTGTCAGATGTTCACAACATCTATAGACGGCGCTAGAGGGGTTGGCGCACCGAGCGGTGCATTAAGGAGATAAGCCTTCTGTCTAGCAAAAGAGGAAAATCCTCAGATCACGGACCCAGTCCACAATATTGCTACCATCATCTTTCAATTTTATTTCTCTAGGAACATATAAAAATACAAGGGAGCTACAACGCGAGCTAGTAATCTACAACATAATTTGCAAAGACACTATTGACTATGTTCATGATAATGAGTTCAATTAATCATATTACTTAAGAACTCCCACTCAAATTGACATCCCTCCGGTCATTCGAGTGATACATGATCCAAATTCACCAACTCAAGTCCGATCATCACGTGAGTTGAGGTGGCTACAATGGTGAACATCATCATGTTGATCATATCTACTATATGACTCATGTTCGACCTTTCGGTCTCTTGTGTTCCGAGGTCATGTCTGTACATGCTAGGCTCGTCAAGTTTAACCTGAGTGTTCTACACGTGTAAATCTGGCTTGCACCCGTTGTATGTGAACGTAGAGTCTATCACACCCGATCATCACGTGGTGTCTCAACACGACGAACTTTCGCAACGGTGCACACTCGGGGAGAACACAATTTATCTTGAAATTAAGTGAGGGATCACCTTATAATGCTACCGTCGTACTAAGCAAAATAAGGTGCATAAAAGGATTAACATCACATGCAATTCATAAGTGACATGATATGGCCATGAACTTGTGCTTTAGATCTCCATCTTGAAAGCACCGGCATGATCTCCATCGTCACTGGCATGACACCATGATCTCCATCAACGTGTCGCCATCGGGGTTGTCACGCCCTGCATGCTTCTACTACTATTGCTACCGCTTAGCGATAAAGTAAAGCATTACATAGCGCTTAATGATTGACACGCAGGTCATGCAATAATTAAAAACAACCCTAGGGCTCCTGCCGGTTGCCGTACTCATCGACATGCAAGTCGTGAAATTCTATACATCACATGATCATCTCATACATCACATATGTCACATCATGTAATTGGCCATATCACATCACAACATACCCTGCAAAAACAAGTTAGATGTCCTCTAATTGTTGTTGCATGTTTTACGTGGCTGCTATGGGTTTCTAGCAAGAACGATACTCACCTACGCATAAACCACAACGGTGATACATAATTTGCTTTTCAACCTTCTCAAGGACCGCCTTTGTCGGATCCAATCCAACTAAAGTGAGAGAAACTGTCACCCGCAAGCCATCTAGGCAACAAGTTGCGTCGAGGGAACCGGTCTCTCGTAAGCGTACGAGTAATGTTGGTCCGGGCCGCTTCATCTCACAATCCCGCTGAACCAAAATACAACCAAGGGAGGAAGCAATCTAAGCATCAACGCCCACAAACCTTTTGTGTTCTACTCGAGATCTCATCGAACCATCAACCTAGCTCTGATAACACTGTTGGGGAACGTCGCATGGGAAACAAAAATTTCCTACGCACACGTAAAACCTATCCATGGTGATGAGCATCTATGAGAGGGAGAGTGGATCTACGTGCCCTTGTAGATCACTAAGCGGGAAGCGTTAAGAAACGCGGTTGGTGTAGTCGAACATCTTCGCGATCCAAATCGTCGAGCGTCCCGCGATCTCATCACGATCCGTCTCGCGATCCAATCACGATCCGTCCCATGAACTCATCACGATCCATCCCACGATCTCATCACGATCCGTCTCATGATCTTGATCACGATCTGTCCCGCGAACTCATCACGATCCGTTCCGCGATCTCGTCACGAACCGTCTCGCGATCTCGATCACGGTCCTTCCGATCTAGCGCCGAACGGACGGCACCTCCGCGTTCAGCACACGTGCAGCTTGATGACGATCTCCGCCATCTTGATCTAGCAAGAGGAGGTGGAGAGGAGAGAGAGTTCACCGGCAGCGTGACGGCGCTCCGGTGATGGTGGTGGTGGAGCAATTCCGGCAGGGCTTTGCCTAAGCACTGCAGAAAACCAATCTAGAGGAGCACCGGTGGAACGGATAGCACGTGGCCGTAATTTCTGTGCAAAAACCCTCTATTCCACTAGTATATATAGGAGGGAGGGAGAGGCAGCCTTGGCGCCAGCCCAAAGCCTCCTAGGAGTCGGCCGGCTAGAAGGGGAGGAGTCCACTCCTAGTAGGAGTAGGACTCTTCCTTTTTAGCCTTTTTTCCACCTTTTCCTTTAGGACTTTTGCCTCCTGTGCCATGGGCCTTATTGTGGCTGTTACTCCAGCCCAATAAGGGCTGGTTATCACTCTCCACAGCCCATGGACCCTCTGGGATCCAAATACCCCTCCCGGAGGTCTCCCGGTACACTACCGGCACTCCCGGTACACAACCGATGAGCCCGAAACTTTTCCGGACACCAAACTGGGACTTCCTATATATGAATCTTTACCTCCGAACCATTCCGGAGCTCCTCGTGACATCCAGGATCTCATCCGGGACTCCTAACAACCTTTGGTCACCACCATACATAACTCTACACTACCGAAACGTCACCAAACCTTAAGTGTGCAGACCCTGCGGGTTCGAGAACTATGTAGACATGACTGAGACACCTCTACGGTCAATAACCAATGGCAGGACCTGGACGTCCACATTGGTTCCTACATATTCTACAAAGATCTTTATCGGTCGAACCTCTATGTCAAGGATTCAGTTAATCCCGTATAGCGTTCCCTTTGTTCTTCGGTATGTTACTTGCCCGAGATTCGATCGTCGGTATCTCCATACCTAGTTCAACCTCGTTAGTGGCAAGTCTCTTTACTCGTTCCATAATACAAGATCCCGCAACTAACAATTAGTCACATTGCTTGCAAGGCTCATTGTGATGTTGTATTACCGAGTGGGCCCCGAGATACCTCTCCGTCACACGGAGTAACAAATCCCAGTCTCGATCCATGCCAACTCAACAGACACCCTCGGAGATACCTGTAGAGCACCTTTATAGTCACCCAGTTACGTTGCGATGTTTGATACACACAAGGCACTCCTCCGATATCCGTGAGTTGCATGATCTCATGGTCATAGGAACATATACTTGACATGCAGAAAACAGTAGCAATAAACTGACACGATCATATGCTACGTTTGTAGTTTGGGTCTTGTCCATCACATTATTCTCCTAATGATGTGATCCTGTTATCAAATGACATCTCATGTCCATGGCTAGGAAACCTTAACCATCTTTTGATCAACGAGCTAGTCTACTAGAGGCATACTAGGGACATGGTGTTGTCTATGTATCCACACTTGTATCTGAGTTTCCGATCAATACAATTATAGCATGGATAATAAACGATTATCATGAACAAGGAAATATGATAATAACTAATTTATTATTGCCTCTAGGGCATATTTCCAACAAGTACTCACTATATCCAATAGAGCACGTCTACGATGTTCGGACACACCATCACACTATGGTGTTCCAGGAGGCGCGAGCTGTGAAACAATTTCCACATTGTCTAAAATTGCATACCAAACTCGTAACTCATATATTCACCTCCACGATCATATCGTTGACATTTTGTGTTCTTGTCACGATGATCTTTAACTTCACTCTGAAACTCCTTGAACTTTTCAAACATTTCAGACTCGTGTTTCGTTAAGTAAATATCCTCATATTCACTCAAATCCTTAGTGAAGGTAAATAAAATAACGATATCCACTGCGTGTTTCAACACTCATTGGACCACATACATCAACATGTATCAATTCCAATAAGCCACTAGCCCGCTCCATCATACCGGAAGACAGGGTCTTAGTCATCTTGCCCAAGAGGCATGGTCCGCATGTCTCAACTGATTCAAAATCAACTGAGTCCAAAGATCCATCAGCATGGAGTTTCTTCATGCGCTTTACACCAATATGACGTTTGTGGCAGTACCACAAGAATGTGGTACTATCATTATTTAACTTTGTATCTTTGGTACCAATGTTATGAACATATGTGTTTCTACGATCAAGATTCAATAAACCATTCCCATTGGGTGCATGACCATTGAAGGCATTATTCATGTAAACAGGATAACCATTATCCTCTAGTTTAAATGAATAATCGTATCACACTAAACACGATCCAATCATGTTCATGCTCAACGCAAACACCAAATAACATTTATTTAGGTTCATTACTAATCCCGAAGGTAGAGAAAACGTGCGATGGTGATCACATCAACCTTGGAAACACTTCCAACACACATCGTCACCTTTCACTTAGCTAGCCTCCATTCATTCCGTAGTTTTATTTTGAGTTGCTAACATTTAGCAACTGAACCGGTATCTTATACCCAAGTGCTACTAGGAGTACTAGCAAGGTACACATCAATAACACGTATATCAAATATACTTCTGTCGACATTGCCAGCCTTCTCATCTACCAAGTATTTAGGGTCGTTCCGCTTCATCGACTGTTCTCCTCATAATAGAAGCACATAGTCTCGGGTTTGGGCTCAACCTTGGGTTTCTTCACCAGAGTGGCAACTGGCTTGTCATTCCTGAAGTTTTCCCGTTCTTGCCCTTGCCCTTCTTGAAACTAGTGGTTTTCACTTAACCATCAACACTTGTGGTCCTTCTTGATTTCTACCTTCACGGTGTTAAACAATGCGAATAGCTCAGGGATCATTATCTCCATCCCTGGCTTTTTATAGTTCACCACGAAGCTCTAGTAGCTTGATGGCAGTGACTTGGAGAACTGTATTAATCATTATCTTATCTGGAAGATTAACTCCCACTCGATTCAAGTGATTGTAGCACCCAGACAATCTGAGCACATGCTCACTGATTGAGCTATTCTCTTTTATCCTGTCGGCAAAGAATCTTGTTGGAGGTCTCATACCTCTCAACATAGGCACGAGCCTGAAATCCCAATTTCAGCTCTTTAGAACATCTCTTATGTTCCGTGACGTTCAAAACGTTTTGGAGCCTCAGTTCTAAGCCGTAATGCATGAAGCACTGAACTATCACGTAGTCATCAAAAGGTGTCTGTCATATGTTCACAACATCTACAGATAACGTTTGAGGGAGTGGTACACTTAGTAGTGCATCAAAGACATAAGCTTTCTGTGCAGCAATGAGGACAATCCTCAGATCACGGACCCAGTCCGTATAATTGCTACCAACAACTTTCAACTTACTTTTCTCTAGGACCATATCAATAAAACAGGGGAGCTACAGCGCGAGCTATCTACGACATAATTTGCAAAAAACACTTTTAGACTAAGTTCTTGATAATTGAGTTCACATAATCAAATTATTCATTGAACTCCCACTTAGATAGACATATCTCTAGTCATCCAAGTGACACATGATCCATGTCAACTAGCCCGTGTCCAATCATCACGTGAGACGGACTAGTCATCCATGGTGAACATCTCCATGTTGATCGTATCTTCTATACGACTCATGTTCGACCTTTCGGTCTTCCGTGTTCCGAGGCCATGTCTGTACATGCTAGGCTCGTCAAGTCAACCTAAGTGGTTCGCGTGTGTAAATCTGGCTTACACCCGTTGTATGCGAACGTTAGAACCTATCACACCCGATCATCACGTGGTGCTTCGAACAACGATCCTTAGCAACGGTGCATAGTTAGGGTGAACACATCTCTTGAAATTTTATTGAGAGATCATCTTATTTACTACTGTCGTTCTAAGCAAATAAGATGTAAACATGATAAACATCACATGCAATCAATATAGTGACATGATATGGCCAATATCATCTTGCTCCTTTGATCTCCATCTTCGGGGCACCATGATCATCACTGTCACCGGCACGACACCATGATCTCCATCATCATGATCTCCATCATTGTGTCTTCATGAAGTTATCTCGCCAACTATTACTTCTACTACTATGGCTAACACTTAGCAATAAAGTAAAGTAATTACATGGCGTTTATGATTGACACGCAGGTCATACAATAAAATAAGACAACTCCTATGGCTCCTGCCGGTTGTCATACACATCGACATGCAAGTCGTGAATCCTATTATAAGAACATGATCAATCTCATACATCACAATGCATCACATCACATCCTTTTGGCCATATCACATCACAAGGCATATGCTGCAAAAACAAGTTAGACGTCCTCTAATTTGTAGTTGCAAGTTTTACATGGCTGCTATAGGTTTCTAGCAAGAACGTTTCTTACCTACGCCAAAACCACAACGTGATATGCCAATTGCTATTTACCCTTCATAAGGACCCTTTTCATCGAATCCAATCCGACTAAGGTGGGAGAGACAGACACCCGCTAGCCACCTTATGCAACAAGTGAATGTTAGGCGGTGGAACCGGTCTCACGTAAGCGTACGTGTAAAGTTGGTCCAGGACGCTTCATCCCACAATACCGCCGAATCAAGATAAGACTAGTAGTGGTAAGCAAATTAACAAGATCGACGCCCACAACTGCTTTGTGTTCTACTCGTGCATAGATTCTACGCATAGACCTAGCTCATGATGCCACTGTTGGGAGACGTAGTAGTAAATCAAAAAAATTCCTACGTGTCACCAAGATCTATCTATGGAGAAACCAGCAACGAGGGGGGAGATATTTCATCTTCATACCTTTGAAGATCGCTAAGCGGAAGCGTTACAAGAACGCTGTTGGTGGAGTCGTACTCGCAGCGATTCAGATCGCGGTGGATTCCGATCTTAGCACCGAACAACGGTGCCTCCGCGTTCAACACACGTGCAGCCCGGTGACGTCTCCTACACCTTGATCCAGCAAGGAGGAAGGAGAGGTTGGGGAAGGTCTCCAGCAGCAGCACGACGGCGTGGTGGTGGTGGAGTAGCAAGGTATTCCAGCAGGGCTTCGCCTAAGCGCTGCGGAGGAGGAAGAAGAGAGGTAGGGCTGCGCCAGAGAGGAAGAGAGAACCGTGTCTTTGGCAGCCCCAAAACCTCACATATATATAGGGGGAAGGAGGAGGGAGGGCTGCCTTGGCCCCTCCTCCAAGGAGGATAGGTTCGGCCGAATCAAAGGGATAGAGTCCACCTCCCACAAGGGAGTAATCAGGAGGGTTTAAGGTTTAGGGTTTAGGCCTTATCGCTAGATCCCTAGCCGCATGGGCCTTTCTAGAAGGTCTTGGCCAGCCCAATATGTGCTTTCACACCTCCTCTAAAGGCCCACAAAGTCCTTTGGTCTTCACACCCCTCCCGGGGGTTCCTCCGGCACCCTCCCGGCACTCCCGGTACAATACCGATGAGCCCGAAAACTTTCCGGTGACCAAAACTGGACTTCCTATATATCAATCTTTACCTCCAGACCATTCCGGAGCTCCTCGTGACGTCCGGGATCTCATACGAGACTCCAAACAACCTTAGGTAATCACGTATACCATTTCCCTATAATCCTAGCGTCATCGAACCTTAACTGTGTAGACCCTACGGGTTCGGGAGACACGTAGACATGACCGAGACATCTCTCCGGCCAATAACCAACAGCGGGATCTGGATACCCATGTTGGCTCCCACGTACTCCACGATGATCTCATCGGATGAACCACGATGTCGGGGATTCAATCAATCACGTATACAATTCCCTTTGTCTATCGGTATGGTACTTGCCCGAGATTCGATCGTAGGTATCCCTATACCTTGTTCAATCTCGTTACCGGCAAGTATCTTTACTCGTTCCGTAATACATCATCCCGTGGCTAACTCCTTAGTCACATTGAGATCATTATGATGATGTCTTACCGAGTGGGCCTAGAGATACCTCTCCGTCACACGCAGTGACAAATCCCAGTCTTGATTCATGCCAACCCAACAGACACTTTCGGAGATACCCGTAGTGCACCTTTATAGCCACCCAGTTACGTTGTGACGTTTGACACACCCAAAGCATTCCTACGGTATTTGGGAGTTGCACAATCTCATGGTCTAAGGAAACGATACTTGACATTGAAAAGCTTTAGCAGACGAACTACACGATCTTGTGCTATGCTTAGGATTGGGTCTTGTCCATCACATCATTCTCCTAATGTTGTGATCCCGTTATCAATGACATCCAATGTCCATGATCATGAAACCGTGACCATCTATTGATCAATGAGCTAGCCAACTAGAGGCTCACTAGGGACATGTTGTGGTCTATGTATTCACACATGCATTATGATTTCCGGTTAATACAATTATAGCATGAACAATAGACAATTATCATGAACTAGGAAATACAATAATAAACATTTTATTATTGCCTCTAGGGCATATTTCCAACAAGGGATTGCCATGGAACGGATGCACTAGAGCTATAAGTGTATGAAAGCTCAAAAATAAAAACTAGTGGGTGTGCACCCAACTTGGTTGCTCACGAAGACCTAGGGCAATTTGAGGAAGCCCATCATTGGAATATACAAGCCAAGTTACATAATGAAAATTTACACTAGCATATGAAAGTGACAAAACAAGAGACTCTCTATTATGAAGAACATGGTGCTATTTTGAAGCACAAGTGTGGAAAAAGATAGTAGCATTGTCCCTTCTCTCTTTTTCTCTCATTTGGGCTGTTTGGCCTCTCTTTTTTTATTTGGGCTCTTTGGCCTCTCTTTTTTTGTTTGGCCTCTGTGGCCTCTTTTTTTATTTCCTCACATGGGACAATGCTCTAATAATGATGACCATCACACTTTTATTTACTTACAACTCGATACTAGAACAATAATGACTCTATGTGAATGAAAGTGATGGCACATGTCATGAGACGGAACAGTGAAGTTGCATGGCAATATATCTCGGAATGGCTATGAAAATGCCATAATAGGTAGGTATGGTGGCTGTTTTGAAGAAGGTATATGGTGTCTTTGTGCATCGGCGAAAGTTGCGCGCTACTAGAGAGGTTAGCAATGGTGGAAGGGTGAAAGTGCATCTATACCATGGACTCACATTAGTCATGAAGAACTCATATACTTATTGCAAAAGTTTAATTAGTAATCGAAACAAAGTGCTAAACGCATACTCCTAGGGGAAGGGTTGGTAGGAGTAACCATCGTGCGATCCCGACCACCACACAAAGGATGACAATCAATAAATCAATCATACTCCGACTTCCTAACATAGCGGTTCACCATACGTGCATGCTACGAGAATCACTAATCTTAACACAAGTATTTCTAGATTCACAACACCCTACTAGCATAACTCTAATATTAACATATCCATATCTCAAAACTAATTGTGAGGAATCAAACTTCTCTTACTACTCAATGCACTTGAATATGAAAGTTTTTATTATATCCCTTTTGGATGCCTATCATATTAGGATTAGTTTCATAACCTAAGCAAATTACCATGCTGTTTAAGACTCTCAAAATGATATAAGTGAAGCATGAGAGTTCATCAATTTCTCTAAAATATAATCATTGCAATGCTCTATAAGGATATAAGTGAAGCGCTAGAGCAAAAAACAAACTACTCCAAAGATATAAGTGAAGCTCAATGAATAGTCAAATAATTATTTAGCTATGTGAAGACTCTCCCATCTAAGAATTTCATATCTTAAGTACCTTATTCAAACAAAATAAATTGACACTCCAAGGATAGCACGAATCATGTGAAGAAGCAAAAACTTAGGTTGAACCGATACTAACCGATAATTGTTGAAGAAGAAAGGTGGGATGCCAACCAGGGCATCCCCAAGCTTAGACGCTTGAGACTTATTGAAATATGGATTGGGGTGCCTTGGGCATCCCCAAGCTTGAGCTTTTGTGTTTCCTTAATTCCTCTCATATGACGGTTTCCGAAATCTTAAAAACTTCATCCACACAAAACTCAAGAAAAACTCGTGAGATAGATTAGTATAAATCAATGCAAAACTTTATCATCCTCTACTTTAGAAAATTACTAAAATTATTATTTCACATTGCATACTAAATGCCTCTGCATATTTAAAACTCCCATCATCAAATGGAATCACTAAACATGCAAACATATGCAAACAATGCAAACATAACAGCAATCTGCCTAAACAGAACAGTCTGTGAAGAATACAGCAAGATCCATACTTAATTAACTCCAAAAAATCTGAAAACATTCCATGCTGTATGGAATTCCTAAGAGCATACCGTGTCCAAATTTCAAGTTATTCTGACATACAGAAAATTCTAGGGAATCCTTGCACTACAAGCAAACTTTCTATTTTGGAACAACAACTCCTATACTTGCAAATTAAGCATGGTAAAGGCTATCCTTGACATTTTTATTGAACTAAATGATGAAAAACATTAACATTAATATAAATAACAGCAAGTAAATACTAATAAAAGAAAATGACGCTCCAAGCAAAACACATATCATGTGGTGAATAAAAATATAGCCCCAAGTAAAGTTACCGATGAATTGAAGATGAAAGAGGGGATGCCTTCCCGGGGCATCCCCAAGCTTAGGCTCTTTCCACTCCTTGTTCCGTTCTCCATCCGAACTTTACCCAAAACTTGAAAACTTCACAACACAAAACTTAACGGAACTTCGTGAGATGGGTTAGTATAATAAAGACAAATCATTCATTTTGGTACTGTCAAGACAAGATTCACAAAGGTTCCCACACAATTACTACTATATATTATCATTTCCACAATTTATATCACTTAATATAATCTATGGAAACACTAAAACAAGCAAACTATGCATTGAAAACAGAATCTGTCAAGAACAGAACAGTCTGTAATGATCTGAGTGATAACCATAATTCTGCACCTAGAAAAATTCCGAAAAAATTATGAAAATTAAGGAAATTTTTATATCAATCAGAAGAAATAAGAGTCAACACAAAATCTCTCTCTGGATAAAAATGAAAAATAATTTCGTGAGCACAAAGTTTCTGTCTTTTTCAGCATGATCAAACAACTATCACCCAAACTAATCATAAAGGCTTTACTTGGCACTTTATTGAAATAAAAGCTATAAAACATGATTAATACAGAAGTTTAATCATGTGAACACATAAAAACAGTAAGGATACATATTGGGTTGTCTCCCAACAAGCACTTTTCTTTAATGCCTTTCAAGCTAGGCATGATGATTTCAGTGATGCTCACATACAAGATGATGATTGAAACATAATGGAAGCATCATGAAGCATATGACTAGCACATTTAAGTCTAACCCACTTCCTATGCATAGGGATTTTGTGAAAAAACAAATTATTGGAGCAAGAATCATCTATCATAGGAAGGCAAAGCAAGCATAGCTTCAAAAATTTCAACACATAGAGAGGAAACTTGACATTATTGCAATATGTAGAAGCATGTGATCCTCTCTCATAATAATTTTCAGTAGCATCATGAATGAATTCCACAATATAACCAGCACATAAATCTTTATTTTGATGATGCACAAGCATAGAAATTTTTTCACTCTCCTCATAACCAGTTGTCTTCTCATTCAAAATAGTGGGAGCAAACTCAACAAAATAAGTATCATGGCATACTTGATTGACATAACCACTTTGAATATTAAAATCATGATGAAAAGTTTCATGGTTACCATTACTCTTTATAGCATATGTGTCATCACAATAATCATCATAGATAGGAGGCATGTCATAATCATAATAGTTTTGCTCATCAAGACTTGGGGGGCTAAAAAGATCATCTTCATCAAACATAGCATCCCCAAGCTTGTGGCTTTCCATATCATTAGCATCATGGATATTCAGAGAATTCATAGTAATAGTATTACTATCATGCTCATCATTCAAATATTTAGTGCCAAACATTTTAATAACTTCTTCTTCTAACACTTGAGCACAATTTTCCTTTCCATTATTTTCATGAAAGACATTAAAAAGATGAAGCATATGAGGTAACCTTAATTCCAATTTTTTTGTAGTTTTCTTTTAATAAACTAAACTAGTGAAAAACAAGAAACTAAAAGATTTGATTGCAAGATCTAAAGATATACCTTCAAGCACTAACCTCCCCGGCAACGGCGCCAGAAAAGAGCTTGATGTCTACTACGCAACCTTCTCCTTGTAGACGTTGTTGGGCCTCCAAGTGCAGAGGTTTGTAGGACAGTTGCAATTTTCCCTCAAGTGGGTGACCTAAGGTTTATCAATCCGTGGGAGCCGTAGGATGAAGATGGTCTCTCTCAAGCAACCCTACAACCAAATAACAAAGAGTCTCTTGTGTCCCCAACACACCCAATACAATGGTAAGTTGTATAGGTTCACTAGTTCGGTGAAGAGATGGTGATACAAGTGCAATATGGATAGTAGATATAGGTTTTTGTAATCTGAAAATATAAAAACATCAAGTTAATTAATAGTAAAAGTGAGCGCGAACGGTATTGCAATGCGTGGAAGCAAGGCCTAGGGTTCATACTTTCACTAGTGAAGTTCTCTCAACAATGATAACATAATTGGATCATATAATTATCCCTCAACGTGCAACAAAGAGTCACTCCAAAGTAACTAATAATGGAGAACAAACGAAGAGATTATTGTTGGGTACGAAACCTCCACAAAGTTATTCTTTCTGATCGATCTATTCAATAGTCCGTAGTAAAATAACACGAAGCTATTCTTTCCGTTCAATCTATCCTAGAGTTCATACTAGAATAACACCTTAAGACACATATGAACCAAGACCCTAATGTCACCTAGATACTCCATTGTCACCTCAAGTATCCGTGGGTATGAGTATACGACATGCATCACACAATCTCAAAAGCATCTATTCAACCAACACATAGAACTTCAAAGAGTGCCCCGAAGTTTCTACCGGAGAGTCAAAACGTGTGACAACCCCTATGCATAGGTTCCCGAAGTCACGAAACCCGCAAGTTGATCACCAAAACATACATCAAGTGCTCACATGAATATCCCATTGTCACCATAGATAGACATGTGCAAGACAAACATCAAGTGTTCTTAAAGATTCAATCCGATAAGATAACTCCAAAGGGGAAACTCAATTCATTACAAGAAGGGAGAGGGGGAAGAACATCATAAGATCCAACTATAGTAGCAAAGCCCGCGGTACATAGAGATCAAGACATCTCAAGAACACGAGAGAGAGAGAGAGAGAGAGAGATCAAACACATAGCTACTGGTACATACCCTCAGCCCCGAGGGTGGACTACTCCCTCCTCATCATGGAGATCACTGGGATGATGAAGATGGCCACCGGAGATGGGTTCTCGCTCCGGCAGGGTGCCGGAACGGGCTCCCGATTGGTTTTTGGTGGCTACAGAGGCTTGCGGCGGCGGAACTCCCGATCTAGGTTTAGTTCTGATGGTTTCTCTATTTATAAGACCGTATGGCATCGAGAACAAGTAAAGAGTGGCCACGAGGAGGTCACGAGCCTCCCAGGCGCGGCCAGGGGGGTGGTCGCGCCTCCCAGGCTCGTGGCTTCCTCGGGACTCCTCTCCGGTATCTTTTTCTACTGGTATTTTTGATATTTTCCATAAAAAATCACAGCAAAAGTTTTATTCCGTTTGGACTCCGTTTGATATTCCTATCTGAAAAAGGTCAAAAACACGGAACAAACAGGAAGTGGCACTGGCCTCTAGGTCAATAGGTTAGTCCCAAAAATAATATAAAATAGCATATAAATGCATATCAAACTGTTGGAATTATGCCCTAGAGGCAATAATAAATTAGTTATTATCATATTTCCTTGTTCATGATAATCGTTTATTATCCATGCTATAATTGTGTTGATCGGAAACTCACATACATGTGTGGATACATAGACAACACCATGTCCCTAGTATGCCTCTAGTAGACTAGCTCGTTGATCAAAAGATGGTTAAGGTTTCCTATCCATGGACATGAGATGTCATTTGATAACGGGATCACATCATTAGGAGAATGATGTGATGGACAAGACCCAAACTACAAACGTAGCATATGATCGTGTAAGTTTTTTGCTACTGTTTTCTGCATGTCAAGTATGTGTTCCTATGACCATGAGATCATGCAACTCATGGACATCAGAGGAGTGCCTTGTGTGTATCAAACGTCGCAACGTAGCTGGGTGACTATAAAGGTGCTCTACAAGTATCTCCGATGGTGTTTGTTGAGTTGGCATGGATCAAGACTGGGATTTGTTACTCCGTGTGACGGAGAGGTATCTTAGGGCCCACTCGGTAATACAACATCACAATGAGCCTTGGAAGCAATGTGACTAAGTGTTGGTCATGGGATCTTGTATTACAGAACGAGTAAAGAGACTTGCCGGTAACGAGATTGAACTAGGTATGGAGATACCGACGATCGAATCTTGGGCAAGTAACATACCGAAGAACAAAGGGAACATCATACGGGATTAACTGAATCCTTGACATAGAGATTCGACCGATAAAGATCTTCATAGAATATGTAGGAACCAATATGGTCATCCAGGTCCTGCTATTGGTTATTGGCCGTAGAGGTGTCTCGGTCATGTCTACATAGTTCTCGAACCCACAGGGTCTGCACGCTTAAGATTTGGTGACGTTTCGGTAGTATACAGTTATGTATGGTGGTGACCAAAGGTTGTTCAGAGTCCCGGATGAGATCCTGGACATCATGAGGAGCTCCGGAATGGTCCAGAGGTAAAGATTGATATATAGGAAGTCCTATTTTGGTCGCCGAAAAAGTTTCGGGCTCATCGGTAGTGTACCGGGAGTGCCGGTAGTGTACCGGGAGACCATTGGGAGGGGTATTTCGACCCAAGAGGCTACATGGGATGTGGGAGGATGAATACCAGCCCTTAGTGGGCTGGTGGAAGTCCCACACAAAGCCCATGCGGCTGGGAAGAAAATCCCAAAAGGAAAAAGGTGGAAAAAGGCAAAAAGTCTAAATAAGGAAGGAGTCCTAATCCTAATAGGATTGGAGTAGGACTCCTTCACCTCCAATTTCGGCCAGATATTGAGGGTTTGAGGCTGCCTCCTCCCCTCCCTCCCTCCTATATATACTAGAGGATTTAGAGGGAATATCTAACCCTAATAGCCACGTGCTACCCGTTCCTCTAGTGCATAGTTTCTCCTCTAGATCGGTCTTCTGCAGTGCTTAGGCAAAGCCCTATCGGAATAGCTCCACCACCATCGCCGGAGCGCCGTCATGCTGCCAGAGAACTCTTCTACCTCTCCGCTCCCTCTTGCTGGATCAAGAAGGCGGAGATCATCATCGAGCTGTACGTGTGCTGAACGCGGAGGTGTCGTCCGTTCGGCGCTAGATCGGAAGGACCGTAATCAAGATCGCGGGACGGATCATGATGAGATCGCGCGACGGATCGTGATGAGTTCGCGGGACGGATCGTGATTGGATCGCGGGACAGATTGTGATGAGATCGCGGGACACTCGGCGATTTGGTTCGCGAAGACATTTGACTACACCAACCGCGTTTCTTAACGCTTCCCGCTTAGCGATCTACAAGGGTATGTAGATCCACTCTCCCTCTCATAGATGCTCATCACCATGGATAGATATTGCGTGTGCGCAGGAATTTTTTTGTTTCCCATGCAACTTTCCCCATCAAAAACATCCAAAGTTGATAACATAATAGCATGGAATAATCAAAAACTATAGATACGTTGGAGACGTATCAGTGACACGATCATATGCTAAGTTTATAGTTTGGGTCTATTCCATAACATTATTCTCCCAATGATGTGATGCCGTTATCAAATGACATCTTATGTCCATTTTTCCAATATTTTAGCTCCCAAAATATAGATTTCTTCTTCCACATGGGTGTGCGTCCCTCAGCATCAGTCGGAACAGATTGTCCGCCAGGACCCTTTCCAAATATTACTTGTAAATCCTTGATGATATCAAGTATGTCATCACCAGTACGAAGGATGGGCTTCTTTCGGTGATCTGCCTCACCTTTGAAATGCTTGCCTTTATTTCTTAAGGCATGCTTGGTCGGAAGAAATCGACGATGTCCCAGGTACACATTCTTCTTGCATTTGTCCAAATGTATGCTTTGGGTATCATCTAAACAGTGTGTGCATGCCTGGTATCCCTTGTTTGTCTATCCTGAGAGGTTACTAAGAGCAGGCCAATCATTGATGGTTACAAAGAGTAACGCTCGCAGGTCAAATTCCTGCTGTTTGTGCTCATCCCACACACGTACACCTTTGTTATTCCACGGCTATAAAAGTTCATCAACTAATGGCCTTAGGTACACATCAAAGTGGTTGCTGGGTTGCTAAGGGCCTTGGATGAGCACTGGCATCATAATGAACTTTCGCTTAATGCACAACCAAGGAGGAAGGTTATAGATACATAGAGTCACATGCCATGTGCTATGCTTGCTGCTCTGCTCCCCAAATGGATTAATGTCGTCTGCACTTAAACCAAACCATAAGTCCCTTGGGTCATCTGCAAAGTCCGGCGACTCTCTCTCGATTTTTCTCCACTACGACCCATCAGCGGGTACTCTCAACTTCCCGTCTTTCTTACGACCTTGTTTGTGCCATCGCAATGACTTGTCATGCTCTTTGTTTTGGATCAAACGTTTCAACCGTGGTATTATAGGATCATACCACATCACCTTGGCAGGAATCCTCTTCCTGGGGCGCTCGCCCTGAACATCATCACCAGGGTCATTGCGACCGATCTTATATCGCAATGCATTGCATACCGGGCATGCATTCAAATTCTCGCACTCAACACGGTAGAGGATGCAGTCATTAGGGCATGCATGTATCTTCTGCACCTCCAATCCTAGAGGGCATACAACCTTCTTTGCTTCGTATGTACTGTCGGACAATTTGTTGTCCTTTGGAAGCTTCTTCTTCAATATTTTTAGAAACTTTTCAAATCCCTTGTCAGCTACACCATTCTCCGCCTTCCATTGCAGCAATTTGAGTGTGGTACCGAGTTTTGTGTTGTCATCTTCGTAATTTGGGTACAACCCTTTTTTGTGATCCTCTAACATGCGTTTCAATTTCAACTTATCCTTTTCATTTTCGCAGTTTCTCTTTGCATCAGCAATGGCCCGACCAAGATCATCAGCGGGCTCATCTGATGCCTCAGCCTCTTCTTCCTCATTTTCTTCCCCCACTGTAGTACCATCATATTTAGGACACCCAAGATAGTTGTCGTCATCCTCTTCTTCTTCATTCTCTTCCATTAGATCCCCCCTTTCTTCGTGCTTGGTCCAACAATTATAGACGGACATGAAACCGGACGTAAACAGGTGGACGTGAATCAGTTTTGAGCTAGAGTAAGTCTTATCATTCTTACACACACCACGTGGACAACACATAAAACCATCCCGCTTGTTTGCCTCAGCCGCACGCAAAAAACTCTGCACGCCATTAATGAATTGGGGAGAGCGTCGGTCAACGTACATCCATTGTCGGTTCATCTTCATTACACAACACCGAAAAGACCGAATTAATACAAGTTCATACACACTTATTCTCATAAAACAACATGAAACTATCTAGCTAAAACATTTTAGATGCGATTAAAATCGCAACTAAGGTAAGAATTGATCCAACAACATAACGATACCAAGCCTCTTTATTAATGGCATATTTTCTAATCTTTCTAATCTTCAAGCGCATTGCATCCATCTTGATCTTGTGATCATCAACGACATTGGCAACGTACAACTCCAATTTCCTTCTCTTCTTCAACTCTTCCCAATTTTCCTTTCAAATCCTCATTTTCTTTTTCAACTAAATTGAACTTCTCGACAATAGGGTCAGTTGGCATTTCCGGTTCAACTACCTCCTAGATAAAAAATATCTATGTTAACTTGATTGGCATAATTGTCATTAACATGAAATGCAACAAATAGTTATAAAAGAGAATATACCACATCTAAATCTTAAACCGGACGAGGGCTGACGGAAACAGATATCATAACCATGGCACTATATATAACAACAATCATACAAGTAAGAAAACTATGCAAGTAAGTATCTAAATCATACAAATACGATTTTTTATATAAAAAGGATAAGAACACAAGAAGAGGCTCACCAAGGTGGTGCCGGCGACGGGACGGTGCGGGCGATCGACGGTGGTTACGACCGGGACGGGAAGGCACACTAAGTGAACCACACCTACACATATGCAAACTAAGGAGTTAATTTGAGCTCAACTTGCATATAAATAAAAAACTATCACATAATTACACCCAAACTAAAACCCACAAATCACTATACCTATAAAGCATTGCATGAGCTGATCTAGAAATAAGAGATGAAAGGACAAAGTTGCTAACCTTTGTGAGCACTTGGATGGATTGGGGTGCCTCAAATATTGACAAATCTTGGCAAAAATGGAGGGATGAGCTCGAGCTAGGGGAAGAACAGATAGGGGAGTTTGAATGGAGAAAACAGAGAAATTGAGTCGGGCTGGATGAAGGGTTTATATAGGGAAACCTTTAGTATCGGTTGGTTATACAAACCGGGACTAAAGGTCCATATATAGTCCCGGTTTGTCACACAAACCGGGACTAAAAGGGCTCGTGGGGCCCCAGGCTGGCAACAGCCTGCCACCACCCCTTTAGTCTCGGTTTGTGATACAAACCGGGACTATATGTCCCAAATGAACCGGGACTAATGGGGCCCGTACCCCCTGACTGCTCCTAGCCGTTGGAACCGGGACTAATGTCAACATTAGTCCCGGTTCAAAGCCAAACCAGGACTAAAGGTAGAAATGGAAGGCCTATTTTCTACTAGTGTTTCTGAACAAACGTTTCAATCGTGGTATTATAGGAGCATACCACATCACCTTGCCAGGAACCCTCTTCCTAGGGCGCTCGCCCTCAACATCGCCAGGGTGATCTCGTCTGATCTTATACCACAATGCACAACATACCGGGCATGCGTTCAAATCCTCGTATGCACCGCGATAGAGGATGCAGTCATTAGGGCATGCATGTATGTTCTGCACCTCCAATCCTAGAGGGCAGACAACCTTCTTTGCTTAGTCCGTACTGTTGGGAAGTTCGTTGTCCTTTGTAAGCTTATTCTTCATTATTTTCAGTACCTTTTCAAATGCCTTGTCAGATACACCATTCGCTGCCTTTCATTGCAGCAATTCCAGTGTGGTACCGAGCTTTGTGTTGCCATCTTCGCACTTTGGATACAACCATTTTGTGTGATCCTCTAACATGCGATCGAACTTCAACTTCTCCCTTTCACTTTTACAATCTCTCTATGCATCAACAATGACCCGGCGAAGATCATCATCGGGCACATCTGGTGCCTCTTGATCTTTAGCCTCCCCCGTTGTAGTATCATTGTATTCATGGTACATAGGACGGTAGCTGTCATCATCCTCTTCTTCTTCGTTGTCTTCCATCATAACCCCTCTTTCTCCGTGCTTGGTCCAAACATTATAGTATGGCATGAAACCCTTCTCAAGCAGGTGGATGTGAAGGGTTTTAGAGTTGGAGTAATCCTTTGTATTATCACAGATAGTACATGGACAATACATAAAACCATTTTGTTTGTTTGCCTCAGCCACTTCGAAAAATTTATGCAGGCCCTCAATGTACTCGGAGGTACGCCGGTCACCGTACATCCATTGCCGGTTCATCTACATGCATTATATAATTAAATGAATCAAAACCATTACAAAACATCATGAATAGAGAAGTGATCAAATTAATACAAGTTCATCATCACATTAAAACCAAAGTACAGTAGTGATCAAATGTTATTACTGAAAAATAAATACATAAAGTGCATACATACTTCTCATAGAACAACATACAAGTAAGAAAAGTATACAAGTATCTATCTAAATCATACAAGTAAGATTTTTTTCTTTAGAAAGAAGATAAGAACAAGAGGCTCACCATGGTGGTGCCGACGACGAGATCGGTGATACGTCTCCAACATATCTATAATTTTTTATTGTTCCATGCTATTATATTATCAACTTTGGATGTTTTATATGCATGAATATGCTATTTTATATTATTTTTGGGACTAACTTATTAACTCAGTGCCTAGTGCCAGTTTCTGTTTTTTCCGTGTTTTTTACCTTTTTCAGATAGGAATATCAAACAAAGTCCAAATGGAATAAAACTTTCGCCGTGATTTTTTTTGGAAAATATAAAAAATACCTGACGGAAAAAATACCAAGAGGCGGCCCGAGGGAGCCACAAGCCTGCCAGGCGCGGACCCACCCCTAGGCCGCGGCTAGGGGTCTCGTGACCTCCTCGTGGCCCCTCTTGACTTGTTTCCGCTGCCATACGGTCTTATAAATACCCAAATTTCCAGAACTAAACCTAGATCGCAAGTTCCGCCGCTCCAAGCCTCCATAGCCACCAAAAACCAATCGGGAGACTGTTCCGGCATCCTGCCGGAGGGGAATTCATCTCTGGTGGCCATCTTCATCAACACCATTGCCTCTCAGATGATGCGTGAGTAGTTCACATCAGACCTACATGTCCATAGCTAGTAGCTAGATGGCTTCTTCTCTCTCTCTGATCTTCAATACAAAGTTCTCCATGATCTCCATGGTGATCTATCCGATGTAATCTTCTTTTGCGGTGTGTTTGTTGAGATCCGATGAATTATGGATTTATGATCAGATTATCTATGAATATTATTTGAGTCAATTCTGAATTCTTATATGCATGATTTCATATCCTTCGAAGCCTCTTCGAGTTATGGGTTTCGTTTGGCCAACTTGATCTATAGTTCTTGCAATGGGAGAAGTGCTTGGTTTTGGGTTCATACCGTGCGGTGTCCTCACCTAGTGACAGAAGGGGTAGCAAGGCACGCATCATGTTGTTGTCATCCAGGGTAAAAATATGGGGTTTATATCATATTGCATGAATCTATCCCTCTACATCATGTCATCTTGCTTAAAGCGTTACTCCGTTTGTTATGAACTTAATACACTAGATGCATGCTGGATAGCGGTCGATGTGTGGAGTAATAGTAGTAGATGCAGAAAGTATCGGTCTACTTGTCTCGGATGTGATGCCTATATGTATGATCATTGCTTTAGATATCGTCATGACTTTGCGTGATTCTATCAATTGCTCAACAGTAATTTGTTCACCCACCGTAATACTTGCTATCATGAGAGAAGCCTCTAGTGAACACGATGGCCCCCGGGTCTATTTTACATATTATATATTCAGATCTAAATACAAAAACACCAAAAATACCTTGCTGCAATTTTATTTACTTATTTACATTCACCTATTATCACTATCAGATCGCACCTTGCAAGTAATCGTGAAGCGATTGACAACCCCTTTATCGCGTTGGGTGCAAGTTTGTTTGTGTTTGTGCAGGTTTCTTGGTGCCTCATCTTGATACTCCTACTGGATTGATACCTTGGTTCTCAAACTGAGGGAAATACTTATCTCTACTTTGCTGCATCACCTTTTCCTCTTCAAGGGAAAAACCAACGCAAGCTCAAGAAGTAGCAGGAAGAATTTCTGGCGCCGTTGCCGGGGAGTATTCAAGTGAAGCATATCTACCAAGTACCCATCACAAACTCATCTCTTGCATTTAAATTATTTGCCATTTGCCTCTCGTTTTTCTCTCCCCCACTTCTAAAATGATTTTCCGAAAATACCAAAAAGATTTTCCTTTTTATTTGCTCTTCTTCCGTTCGCCTTTTTGTTGCTATGTTTGCTTGTGTTGCCATGTGCCTTCTATTTGCTTGCATCTTCGCTTGCTAAAAATCTATTGATATGGATCCTCATCCACTTGCTAATCTTTTCAAAAGACCAAATTATGATGAAGAATTTGCTAGTGAGTTGAGTGCACTTGACTATCTCTATGGAGTTTTGTTTGAAAATCATGAATTTGAAAATTTTGATGAAGTGTTGAAAGAAGAAAATTATAAAGTGGTTCATGATATCTGCTTGAATGAAAAACATGATTGCCATGTTGTTAGTATGAATTCTCTAAATATCTATGATGCTAATGATATGCAAAACCACAAGCTTGGGGATGCTATGCTTGATGAAGATGATATTTTTTGTTCCCCAAGTTTTGGTGATGACCCTTATGCTATAATTGATCATGAAAAGAATGCTTTGTGTGATAGTTATATTGTAAGATTACTTCATGATGTTACTGAAACTTACTATTAGAGAGGAACATATGCTTTTACATATTGCAATAATATCAAGTTTCCTCTCTATGTGTTCAATGTTTTGAAGTTATGCTTGTTTTGCCTTCCTATGCTAGTTAATTCTTGTTCCCATAAATTGTTTGCTCACAAAATCCCTATGCATAGGAAGTGGGTTAGACTTAAACGTGTTTTTTGCCATTCATGATGCTCTTTTGCATATCTCAACTACTACTTTTTGTGTGAGCATCATTGAAATCGTTAAGCCTAGCTAGGGGCGTTAAACGATAGCGCTTGTTGGAAGGCAACCCAATGAATAGGTTTATTTTTGCTTTTTTACTTTCTGTTTTTTTGAGTCCACACCATCATGATTCTGTTATTATTGTGTTTTTTATGTTTTAATTAGTGTTTGTGCCAAGTAGAACCTTTATGATTAGTTTTGGTGATAGTTGTTTAATCACGCTGAAAAAAGACAGAAACTTTGTGCTCACGAAATTATTTTTCGTTCCTATCCAGAAAGAGATTTTGAGTTGATAATTTTTGCTGATGATTGATATGCAAATTTCCCTAATTTTCTTAATTGTTTCATAATTTTTGTGTTAACAGAGGTATACGAAATATACATATTGCTACAGACTGTTCTGTTTTTGACAGATTCTGTTTTTGTTGTGTTGATTGCTTATTTTGATGAAACTATGGTTAGTATAGGGGGGTATGATCCATGGAAAAGTGATAATACAGTAATATAACATCAATCTAAATGCAAATTAAAGTTTACTATAGTACACAAAAAGTTGGTGGTTTGTTTTCTTATGCTAATGCTATCATGAGTTTCTGTTTAAGTTTTGTGTTGTCAAGTTGTCAAGTTTTGGGTGATGTTCTTATGGACAAAGGAATAAAGAGTGAAAAGATCCTAAGCTTGGGGATGCCCAAGGCATTCCAAGCAAAATTCAAGGACACCAAAAAGCCTAAGCTTGGGGATGCCTTGGGAAGGCATCCCCTCTTTCGTCTTCAATCCACCGGTAACGTTACTTGGAGCTATATTTTTATTCACCACATGATATGTGTTTTGCTTGGAGCATCGTGTATTATAGGAGTCTTTGCTTTTTGTTTTGTCACAATCATCCTTGCTGCACACCTTTTGAGAGAGACATGCACTCATCGCAAATTTGTTAGAATACTCAATGAGCTTCACTTATATCTTTTGAGTTAGGCAATTTAGCTCACATGTGCTTCACTTATATTTTTTGAGCTCAGTAATTTTGCTCCCATGTGCTTCACTTATATCTTTTGAGATTGGTAATTTTTCTCCCATGTGCTTCACATATATCTTTTGAGATTGGTATTTTTGCTCCCATGTGCTTCACTTATATCTTTTGAGATTGGTAATTTTGCTCCCATGTGCTTCACTTATATATTTTGAGCTACATAATTTTGCTCTAGTGCTTCACTTAAATCTTTGTAGAGCACGGCGGTGTCATATTTTGTAGAAATAAAAACTCTCTAATCTTCACTTATATCATTTTGAGAGTGCTCCCTCTCTAAGTAACTTGGTAATTGGCGTGTGCTATGAAATTAGTCCTAAAAATGATAGGCATCCAAAGAGGATATAATAAAAACTTTCATATTCAAGTGCATTGATTAGTAAGAAAAGTTTGATTCCTCATGATTAGTTTTGAGATATGGAGGTGGTAATATTAGAGTTATGATAGTAGGGTCTTGTGAATCTAAAAATACGTGTGTTGAGGTTAGTGATTCCCGTTGCATGCACGTATGGTGAACCGCTATCTAAGGAAGTCGGAGCATGATTGATTTATTGATTGTCATCCTTTGTGTGGAGGTCAGGATCGCGCGATGGTTAACTCCTACCAACCCTTCCCCTAGGAGTATGCGTTTAGCACTTTGTTTCGATTACTAATAAAACTTTTGCAATAAGTATATGTGTTCTTCATGACTAATGTGAGTCCATGGTATAGATGCACTTTCACCTTCCACCATTGCTACCCTCTCTAGTGCCGCGCAACTTTCGCCGGTGCACAAACCCACCATATACCTTCCTCAAAACAGCCACCATATCTACCTATTATGGCATTTTCATAGCCATTCCAAGATATATTGCCATGCAACTTCCACCGTTCCGTCTCATGACATGTGCCACCACTTTCATTCATATAGAGTCATTATTGTTCTAAGTATCGAGTTGTAAGTAAAAAAGTGTGATGAGCATCATTATTAGAGCATTGTCCCATGTGAGTAAGTAAAAGAGGCCAAAGATGCCCACCAAAAAAAAGAGGCCAAAGAGCCCAACCAAAAAATGAGAGAAAAAGAGAGAAGGGACAATGCTACTATCTTTTTCCACACTTGTGCTTCAAAGTAGCACCATGATCTTCATGATAGAGAGTCTCTTGTTTTGTCACTTTCATATACTACTCGAAATTTTCATTATGTAACTTGGCTTGTGTATGCCAATGATGGGCTTCCTCAAATTGCCCTAGGTCTTCGTGAGCAAGCAAGTTGGGTGCACACCCACTAGTTTTCATTTTTGAGCTTTCATACACTTATAGCTCTAGTGCATCCGTTTCATGGCAATCCCTACTCATTCACATTGATATCTATTGATGGGCATCTCCATAGCCCATTGATACGCCGAGTCGATGTGACCATCTCCTCCTTTTTGCCTCACAACCTCCACCACACTCTATTCCACCTATAGTGCTATATCCATGGCTCACGCTCATGTATTGCATGAGAGTTGAAAAAGTTTGAAAAAATAAGAGTGCGAAAACAATTACTTGGCCAATACCGAGGTTGTGCATGATTTAAATTCGTTGTGTGGGGATGATGGAGCATAGCCAGACTATATGATTTTGTAGGGATAACTTTCTTTGGACTTGTTATTTCAAAAGTTCATGATTACTTTGCTATTATACTTGAAGTATTATTGTTTTCATGTCAATATTAAACTATTGTTTTGAATCTTATGGATCTGAACATTCATGCCACAATAAAGAGATTACATAAAACAAATATGTTAGGTAGCATTCCACATCAAAAATTCGTTCTTTATCACTTCCCTACTCGAGGACGAGCAGGAGTTAAGCTTGGGGATGCTTGATACGTCTCCAACATATCTATAATTTTTGATTGTTCCATGCTATTATATTATCAACTTTGGATCTTTTATATGCATGAATATGCTATTTTATATTATTTTTGGGACTAACTTATTAACTCAGTGCCTAGTGCCAGTTTCTGTTTTTTCCGTGTTTTTTACCTTTTTCAGATAGGAATATCAAACAAAGTCCAAATGGAATAAAACTTTCGCCGTGATTTTTTTGGAAAATATAAAAAATACCTGACGGAAAAAATACCGAGAGGCGGCCCGAGGGAGCCACAAGCCTGCCAGGCGCGGACCCACCCCTAGGCCGCGGCTAGGGGTCTCGTGACCTCCTCATGGCCCCTCTTGACTTGTTTCCGCTGCCATACGGTCTTATAAATACCCAAATTTCCAGAACTAAACCTAGATCGCAAGTTCCGCCGCTCCAAGCCTCCGTAGCCACCAAAAACCAATCGGGAGACTGTTCCGGCATCCTGCCGAAGGGGAATTCATCTCCGGTGGCCATCTTCATCAACACCATTGCCTCTCAGATGATGCGTGAGTAGTTCACATCAGACCTACATGTCGATAGCTAGTAGCTAGATGGCTTCTTCTCTCTCTCTGATCTTCAATACAAAGTTCTCCATGATCTCCATGGTGATATATCCGATGTAATCTTCTTTTGCGGTGTGTTTGTTGAGATCCGATGAATTATGGATTTATGATCAGATTATCTATGAATATTATTTGAGTCAATTCTGAATTCTTATATGCATGATTTCATATCCTTCGAAGTCTCTTCGAGTTATGGGTTTCGTTTGGCCAACTTGATCTATAGTTCTTGCAATGGGAGAAGTGCTTGGTTTTGGGTTCATACCGTGCGGTGTCCTCACCTAGTGACAGAAGGGGTAGCGAGGCACGCATCATGTTGTTGGCATCAAGGGTAAAAAGATGGGGTTTATATCATATTGCATGAATCTATCCCTCTTCATCATGTCATCTTGCTTAAAGCATTACTCCGTTTGTTATGAACTTAATACACTAGATGCATGCTGGATAGCGGTCGATGTGTGGAGTAATAGTAGTAGATGCAGAAAGTATCGGTCTACTTGTCTCGGACGTGATGCCTATATGTATGATCATTGCTTTAGATATCGTCATGACTTTGCGTGATTCTATCAATTGCTCAACAGTAATTTGTTCACCCACCGTAATACTTGGTATCATGAGAGAAGCCTCTAGTGAACACCATGGCCCCTGGGTCTATTTTACATATTATATATTCAAATCTAAATACAAAAACACCAAAAATACCTTGCTGCAATTTTATTTACTTATTTGCATTCACCTATTATCACTATCAGATCTCACCTTGCAAGTAATCGTGAAGGGATTGACAACCCCTTTATCGCGTTGGGTGCAAGTTTGTTTGTGTTTGTGCAGGTTTCTTGGTGCCTCATCTTGATACTCCTACTGGATTGATACCTTGGTTCTCAAACTGAGGGAAATATTTATCTCTACTTTTCTGCATCACCCTTTCCTTTTCAAGGGAAAAACCAACGCAAGCTCAAGAAGTAGCAATCGGCGTGGGCGATCGATGGCAGTGAGGACGGGGACGGGGACGGGGACGATACCCTACACATGTGCAGACTCTAAGAAGTTAATTTCAGCTCTAATTGTGCGTCTAAATCAAAAGAACTCCCACATACACTTCTCCACTAAAACCCACAAACCACACTCTACTTCTAGACCATTTGAAATGAGCTAAACTAGCAGTGAGAGATAAAACGATGAAGTCGTTAACCTTTTAGAACACTTTGTGTAGTTGGTGCATTGCCAAAGCTAAACAAATCTTGGGGAAAATGTAGTTTGGAGGTCGAGCTTGGAGAGGAGAAAGCTTAAGTGTGGCTGCGGCATTTCATCAAACACTTCATGTGCATAGGTGGTGAGAACAGAAAGCAACACACCTTCCAAACGGCGTCCGACCAATAAACAGAGGAGTGAGCAGGCAGGGGCGAGCATATATATATATATATATGCGTTGTATAAGTCCCGGTTGGTGGCTAGCACCGGGACTAAAGGGGCCTCTTTAGTCCATGTTCCAGCCACCAACCCGGACTAAAGGGATTGGGCCAGGAGCGAGGCCCTTTAGTCCCGGTTAGTGTCTAGAACCAGGACAGGGACTGGGCCAGGAGCGAGGCCCTTTAGTCCCGGTTAGTGTCTGGAACCAGGACTAAAGGGGTCAGACGAACCAGGACTGGTTCCTGCCAAGGCCCGGCCGATGCCCTAGCCTCATGAACCAGGACTAATGCACCCATTAGTCTCGGTTCGTAACATGACCGGGACTAATGCAAAATTCTAGCCCGTTTCAAAGCCCTGTTTTCTACTAGTGCGCCTTTGGTAGGTGTGTCTCGCCCCGAGAAATCATTCCAACATCATGGGTTGCAGACCGGCTCGTTGTCTCGTTCCCATCGTTCTTCCCTTTCCCTTGCGTTTCGTGTGATCCAATTGATGTGACGTTCCTCCCGGTGATGAGGTGGGCAGACGATGACACCCAAGCTAGGGCGAAGACAGGAGGCTCGTGGGGAGACATCTCCGCACGAGTAAGTTCTCAGGCTCACCTCCGATTTTCATTTCTGCACGTTGTTCCCGGGATGGGTCCGTAAGGGCTCAAAGGGGCCTCCAGTCGCCAGGTCTATTGTTAGGGTGGGGTGGTAGTTGGTTAGTGATCGTTAGGTCCATCGGTCACCGGATTTGCTGTGTAGGGGTGGGGTGGTGGTTGGGACTCGCATGAGCTATGAAGTTTGGAGGATGGATCTGGCTCCTCGAGTGAGTTTTTCGGGGCGGATCCCCTTCATGCTACAGTGTTTGCGATGGGTGGGGATAGGTGGGGGTGGACGTGCGTCGCGCTCAAATGGTGGTGACTCACAATGTGTCTGTTGTTTGTGTTCATTAAATGCATGAAATGCTAAGTTTTTCAATGAAGTATATGGTAGAACTCGCTGTCGCCCGAAGGATTCCAGCCACCGACGAGGTTTTTTATGCACTCTGGCGTGATCGCTAGAGGAAAGATGGGAAACCTAGCAAACCCTAGGGACACTGAAACTGAATTTATCCGGCAGGAACCCTAGAAGACTGTTTTTTTAGACAAAGGAACCCTAGAAGAATGTTGAAGAGGTAAGACTGTTTTTTTAGACAAAGGAACCCTAGAAGAATGTTGAAGAGGTAAGACTGTTTTTTTAGACAAAGGAACCCTAGAAGAATGTTGAAGAGGTAAGACTGTTTTTTTAGACAAAGGAACCCTAGAAGAATGTTGAAGAGGTAAGATTGTTTTTTTAGACAAAGGAACCCTAGAAGAATGTTGAAGAGGTAAGACTGTTTTTTTAGACAAAGGAACCCTAGAAGAATGTTGAAGAGGTAAGACTGTTTTTTTAGACAAAGGAACCCTAGAATAATGTTGAAGAGGTAAGACTGTTTTTTTAGACAAAGGAACCCTAGAAGAATGTTGAAGAGGTAAGACGGGTTTTTTTAGACAAAGGAACCCTAGAAGAATGTTGAAGAGCTGAGTCTATCTGGTTCAAGTCCATTGTCCACACTCACATAGCCCAACAAGCAAATAGCTGGTTGGCCCAGCCTGAACGCGGGCCGTCCATTTTGGCCCAGCCTAAACGCCACTGCCATATCCACTTGGGTTTGTCGCTCTCTCCATCTCTAGGAGCCCGTCGTCTGGTGGCCATGGCTATCGCCGCCGTCGCCTTGCCTGCCGCCGAGGCCGCCGCTGCCGTAGCAGGCCGTCGAGACTGGTTCCCTACCCTCCCGCGCTCCACTGCAACAACGCTCGTCCTCCCGTCGCCCGCTCCCCTTCTTCCTCTTGTCTGATCTCCTGCCAAACACGCGCCCTGCTTCCCTCCCCGCAAGCCTGCTGCTGTTTTACTCCCTTGACTGGAACGGATTCATCGCCTCTTCTCTCGGTAAGTAACCAAATCCTGATGAGTTCATTTGGCTCTGGCAGATTATTTCCCGTTGCTCTTAGCTGTGGCGCTAGTTCCTTTTGCACACAAGGTGCTCGACACAATGCTGTCTATGAAATGAAGAAACCCAAGCTCAGAATGAATCCTATCCACTCTTCTTAGTTTCAATTAATTAGTCTCGCGCATGCCGCCATTTTCATTCTGCAATCTCAATCTGAACGCACTTTTGCAGGCGCTTGCTCTATCATGTGCTGTGAAATGAGGCCAGGGCGCGGCATCTGGAGGAGCTGGCCCACCCTGTGCTCGCGGCCACATCGCTTCTCCTCATCTCCGGGCTCCGCAAAGAAGCTGCACATCATGGCTGCCACAATGCCAGCACCAAACCAAGCAAGGAACAAGAGCAAGGTCATTGTGATATCAGGTCCTACGGGTGCTGGGAAGAGCAGGCTCGCGCTGGAGGTGGCCAGGAGGCTCGGGGGCGAGATCATCAGCGCGGACTCGGTACAGGTGTACCGCAGCCTCGACGTCGGCTCCGCCAAGCCGTTCGCTTCGGAGATGAGCATGGTGCCGCATCACCTTATCGACATCATGCACGCGTGCGAGGATTACTCGGCTGGGATGTTCTTCAGTGACGCACGAAGAGCGACTCAAGATGTTCTTGCCAGGGGCTCTGTGCTAGTTGTCGTAGGAGGGACTGGGCTGTACTTGCGATGGTTTATATACGGCAAGCCAAATGTTCCACAATCATCCCCCGACATCATATCAAGTGTCTGGTCTGAGCTCGTTGGCTTTCGTGAGAACGGTCGCTAGGAAGAAGCGGTGGAGCTCATGCTCAAGGCCCGGGACTCCGAAGCTCGGGACTTGGATACAAATAACTGGGCCAGGTTAAGCAGAAGGCTCGAGATCATCAGGTCATCAGGTTCCCCTGCATCTGCCTTCACCTTACCGTAAAGGTCATTCCAGAAGCAGCAAGACACCGAGCTAACTGATTCTTCAGTCGATGAAGGAACCTGTGAAGCGAAGGCACTGGATTATGATTTCATGTGTTTTTTCCTCGCATGTCCACGGGTTGAACTCTACAGATCAATTGATTTGAGGTGTGAGGAAATGCTGGCTGACACAGGAGGCCTTCTTTCGGAAGCCTCATGGCTTCTTGATATCGGGTTGCAGCCAAATATGAACTCTGCGAGCCGTGCAATAGGCTACATGCAAGCCATGGAGTATCTGTTGCATTGCAGACAGAATGGAGGAAGTAGCTCCCCAGAAGAGTTCTTGGAGTTCCTGACGAAGTTTCAGCAAACGTCTAGGAACTTCTCAAGGAGGCAAATGACCTAGTTCCGCAACGAGAAGATTTACCAGTGGGTTGGCACGTCGCAGCCTTTTGAAGAAATTGTTCAGTTTATCTGTGATGCTTATAATGGCTCCGGTGCACTGGTGCTGCCTGAATCACTTGAAATGAATAGGGAAAGTTGCATACACACAAGCAAGGATCTCAAAACCTATCACTCAGAGAACAGGGTGTTTCTTGGGCATGAAGAGTGTTGTCACGTTTTGGATTGGATCAGAAGGATGCAAGGGAAGTGAGGTCCAGTTCTACTCTCTTCTTATACTTTAGTTTTGTTTCCACCAGAAGAATTATCCGGCAATAGGATTTTAAAATTTTGAGAGATTACAACAGGAATTTTGAGTCTATATATTTTTCTGTTTCCATCATAGATTCATAAAAAAAGATGTTTTTTGGAGTGTTTGGAATGGAATGATAAATTGATGATCCAAGGGTGCTTCTTTGGAGTCTTTCTGTGTGTTGTTTAGATGGAACTTGGAAGTTGTTCTCTGTTGCAGACTACATGATGCCAAGTCAGAACAACTCTGAATTCCGAAAAATATAAGTCAACAAAACAAGTCAAAGAGACATACATATAAGGTTTAAGGATGGCATGTGATCTGCCTCTTTTGAGTAGAACCTTTCACAATCACAAACTATATACATAATCGGTTCTTGCAGACCGACGATTAGGCAAGAATCCAATGATGCAGTGGTTTGGTAGATCTGTTAGTACAATATAAGTTTGACAACAACGTATGTGTGACTGCATTTGCACCAAACTGAACAAAAAGTACACTCTTTTTAGTTATGTGCAGAAGTAAAGATAAAAGTGGTTGGGCACTAAAGTTAAAGTGTAAACCAAGACAAATCATGTTAAATGCGGGTACCTATTTTGGGCTAAAACCGCATGGTGATTTATTTGAATTCCCCTGAAATTGTGTTCAGGTTACCCCAAATGAGAACATTAGCATCATTGAAAATGTAATGTAAGCATCCATACTTTGTTTCCGTGATGTAAGCCAGAAAGGAAGGAGAATAATGGAAAGATACCTCTAATCTTAACTTAAGCACCCCAAAGCAATGTGCTAGTCTGTGGTGTGCCCACCTTGATGGAAAGCGCTAACCTCTGCCTTTAAAAATGATGCAGATTCTTTGGAAAACAGCAAGCGAGATCTAGTTCTACTCTCTTCTCATACTTTGTTTTGTTTCCACCAGCAAAACTGTCCGTCCATAGGAGATAATTATTACCACAGGAGTTTTCAGTTTTTTTTTCTCTTCATCATAGATTCATAAAAATGAAGTTGTTTTTCTAGAGTTTCTGGAATGGTGGGATAGGTTGATAATCCAGTGACGCTTCTGAGTGGCAGACTGCATGATGCCAAGTAAGAACTCTGAATTCAGAAGTATATAACTCACAAAAAAATGTCAAATAGTGATGAGGTTTAATGATGGCGCATGCTCTCGACCTTGTTGATTGGATCTTTTCATAGTCGCAAACTATGTATATATATACATATACATAAACACTATTCTGATCACGATATCAGAATATTATTCTGATCACGGGTTGAACTTTCCGAGTTACGAAACCTGAACTTCCTTTTGTAGGAACCCGACCTTCGGGCTATCTTCGCAACCGTTTCTTCCCGCGAGAATTATTCTGGTCGGCCGTGTTCTATGTGATGTAAGTGTAATCTGGAAACGGTTTTTAGCAACTAAATGCCCATTTTAAATAAGAATCTCGCTCGTTGGCGGATTTGCTCTCGGGATGTGATAAACCTGCGTGTGTTGCAATTTTACTGCGTGATTTGTTCAGCCTGAACTTCCCTTGGTGAGAGGTTGAACTTCCCGTAACATTGTCCAAACGAGGCTTGCAATATACCGTTCGAAAGCTGTGGACACGACGGTCACGACCGAATTTGAATTTTTAGCAAAATGAACACGGTTTAAGAGCAGTTTTGAAACAATTTTTCTTCATACAAAAAAAACATGAATCGTATATTCAATGCTATTTCTAAACCATTTATCGAAATGAGGCAAATAAGATGGCGTTGGATAGCTGCTACAAATTCGCTTATTTCACATGTTGAACATTTTCTAAAATTCCCTACGGATTAAGAGGAATTTCAAAAATGGCAGAATTTTGGAAACCGAATAGCCGGGTTCGTAATTTGGCATTAATTTGAAAACGGCTAGTCCTATCGACGCATATGATATGGCATTGGAAAGCTTATGAAAATGCGCATCTTCCATATGAAAAGATAGTTCTAACTATGGACGGTTTAAAAGTAATTTAGAAAATGGCCGAATCTGTACCGAGTTCGTATTTTCATGTTTTTTGTCAATGGTTTGTTGGAATGCAGCAAATGATATGGCGTTGGAAAGCCTGAAGAAATGCGAATCTTTTATGTGTAGATCGTTTCTACCAATTCTTTACGGTTTTAAGACAAATTTGAAAATGTCTAAAAACGTATTTTGGCCGTCATTTTTACAAACTTTATCAAAATGGGGCAAATAATATACCTTTGAGAAGCTACGGAAAATGCGAAACTTTTTCATGTAGATGGTTTTCTCTGATTCCTAGCCGTTTTCAAGCTATTTTGAAAACAATGGGATCATGTGTTCTGTCTTTATCGCGAAACAGAGTATCCAAAAATGCACCGCGTGAAAAACTTGAACTTCATCAACAAGTCTACCTGAACTTCACTCTGTTCCTTCACGTGTTGTTTTTTTGCTCATAGCTCTCCATCCACACACCGGAATTGAGCAAGTGATATACCGATGGAAAACTGCTGTACACACGTAACTTTTCCAACTTGATCATTTTTTCATACTCGCGACGATTTAAAAGGTTTTCATCTTAAATTCATTTAGCGCAATAGTTGAACTTCCCGTTGTTTCCACGTTGAACTTCTGTCGCATATTTTTGTTTGTAATTTCTCACCCATTCGTCGGTGTTACATAAATGATATTCCTTTTTGTACAAACCCCTCTCACAATATTTTGCTATTTTAATTTGAACTTATTAGCCTTTTATTTCAACTTCTTCATATTATTCTTTAGTAACGAAAAAATCTGAGTTTTTCATAAATTTGAACTTCTCTGTTATTTTAATTTGAACTTCTTAATATTATTCTTAGGAAGGAAATATGTTTTTAAATAAGCATCAAACATTTTTTTTAAATTGAACTTCGTAGTGTTATTTTTCTTAGAAACGGAAATAATTTGAGTTTTTCGTTTACATCGAACTATTCCTATATTTTAATTTGAACTTCTTCAATTTTATTCTTTTAGTAACAAGGATAATCCGAGTTTTCTATAAATATTGAACTTCTCTATTTTTGTAATTTGGACTTCTTGGTTTATTTCTTTTAGCATCGAAATATCCTGGTTTTGTAATAAATATTGGACCGTCCATTATTTAAATTTGAACTTCTGGAGTTTTTTATTTTAGAAACGATGACAACCATTTTTATGATTTTTGAACTTCTCTATTTTTAAAATTTGAACTTCTTGTTTTTTATTGTTGAACTTCTTGTTTTTCATTCTTTAATAATGACAAAATCCTTGAGTTTTTCATATTTTTACTTTACCTATAAACAAGAAGAGTTTCTAATATTGAGTTTTTTGTATACATCGAACTACTTTCGTTATTTTTATTTTGATCTTCATGTGTTTATTATTTGGTAAACGAGAAAAATCCGACTTGTTTATATACGCAGAACTGCTCCATTTTTTAAATTTAGACTTCTTGTTATAAATTCGAGTTTTTGTAATAAACATCAATGAATCTCTTTTGACAACCATTCATGGACTTCCTTGAACTTGTCATTCTCAAAAACAACATTTTTCAACCTTTTTACCAAAACAACAATATGTGCTCAACATATTTTGACCTTCTCGAAACACTTTGACCTTCGTGAAAACGAACAAAAAAATAAAAAATCACATAGTTGTACAAGCACAACAACAGAGCAATTTCTCTTCTACTCCTCAAAAAAAATCGTCGACCTTGTGCACCTCCACCAGTTTTTGCCATGGACCTTGTGCGTGGTGGGGAGATGAGGCAGAGCACGATGGCGAACGCGATGAGCTTGGGACGAGCTGCAACCAGCCTTTTTAATGGCGCTAGATGCACCCAATTTAGTGACAGCTGAGCGAGGCAAAGCCCATTCATGCGAGGAAGAAGATGTCCAGGACTTCAGCAGCGACCCCGATGCTCACGGCAGCTACAAATCATTCCATCGCGGAGATATTGAACTTCGCCGGGCACATTCTCTTGCCCGTGGAGGACTTTCGCCAGTAGGCTCATCCCATGCATTGGCAGTGACCCATCCTGCAAGTTTGATGGTGGATGAGGATGACACGGACGGCAGCTCACCGCTCGCAGGAACTTGTCGCTGAAGACGGAGAGGAAGGAGGGAGGGAAAAGACGGGGCCATGAGCACATGGGGCACGCCGTGCAGTCGACGATGGAGGGGGTCATCCATGAGGAGGAGGACGGAGTTGAACAGCCTGAGTTGGCAAAGTTGGACGGCCTGGGCGTCGCACTGGCGCTCACAACCAGTTGTAGGTTGACGTCACCTCTAGCTGCAGGCCGATGTCTCCTCTAGCTGCGGGCAGTGCCCAATCCGGACGAGGGCTCGTGGTCACCGGGAGTGGAGGGCGGTGAAGGATCCTCACCAGATCCGGCGACCCAGGAGAGGATATGACGACGGATCTCACCGGATCCATAGGCAGGGCGGCGCCGGTTAGGGTCGGGATTGCAACGGGTCACCCCTTGGGGTCGGGGCTGCGGCGCGTCAACGGAGGGGGACGAGGCATCCGCGGCGGCACTGGTCAGGGGCATGGCGTCCGCGAAGGCGCCGGGGACGGGGCGTCCGTGGCGGAGGCGGTCGGGGGCGGGCCGTCCGTGGAGGTGCCGGGGACAGGGCGGCCGCGATGGCGCCAGCCTGGGGCGGGGCATCCGCGGAGGCGCCAGGAACGGGGCGTCTGGGGCGGCAGCGGTCGAGGGCGGGCCGTTTGTGGAGGCGCCGGGGACAGGGCGGCCGGGATGGCGCCGTCCTGGGGCGTGGCGTCCGCGGTGGCGCCGAGGGACACTCTTTTTTGTTTCAAGAAGAGTTCGAGAACAACCAATCGATTCCTATATATATATATATATATATATATATATATATATATATATATATATATATATATATATATATATATATATATATATATATGACAAATGTTTGGTACGACCGGGTGTAGTTACTCCCACTTTTGTTTCGTATACTATAGGTAGTATCTATCATTCTGAAGTGTATGTATACGTAGTATGTAGTATATAAGAATATTTAGGTAGTATATATACAAAAATTTTGGTAGTATGTCTCATATTTTGAGCATATACTTTTTTTACCGTACAAATATGTACGTATTTTATAAATATAATAAAAATATGAATCAACTTGCAATTTTTTTTATAGAATTCACTTTGGAGTATCTTAGATATAGTATATGAACATACTAAAAATAATAAAGTAGTATATATAGTATCACATGATAGTATATAAGACATGGAAATAACTACACCGGTCGTAGGATGTATTTTCCCTATATATATATATATATAATGGAGCACTGGTCGGTAGATCTGTTAGTACAGCATAACTTTGACAATGGTGTATCTCGACTGCATTTGCACCTAACTGAGAAAAATACACATCACTGTCAGTTCTGCACACAAGTAAATATAGAAGTGTAGGTGTTCCAAACTGTAAACCATCACTAATCATCCTAATTAGAGATATTTGGGTCTAGAACTGCATGGTGATTTATCTGAAATTACATACTAATTTATCTGAACCCCCTGAAATTGCTTAGGTTCCCCGAAGTGTGAACACAAGTACCATTAAAATGTAAATGCATAATAATTTGTTTGCCATGAAGTCGCCAGAAAGGAAGGGGAATAATAGAATCATGCTGCTAATCTTAACCTAAGCACCTCAAATTTGTTGTGCTATTCTGTGTTGAGCCACCTTTGATGGAAAGCATCAACCTGTCTGCCTTTGAAAACGATGCAAATTATTGGGCAAACAGCGAGCGAAGTACTGCTGTTTCACATACTTTTTTCTTGACATAAATGTTTTACTTACTTTTGTAAGGAAGAAAAGAGGTGCATTTTAAGAAGAATCATACTGTCCGTGTATCTAAGTAGTACAGCAGCACTGCATGCCTAACAGAGCTGCATGATAGTTAAGCATTAACAACTGGTTGATTTTCTTCTCTCTGTCCAAACAAACATGATGGTGCCAGGTAAAGGTAGCTTTTCTCTGAAGTCATGAAAGATTCGATGAATCTTCTCATACGTGCTTCTATATGATTGTTTCTTTTTGATGTTCTCTCCTGTTGTTCTGTTAATAACTATCCCTTCCGTTCCTAAATATAAGACCTTTTAGAGATTCTATTATAGACTATATACGAAGCAAAATGAATGACAACTAATTCATTTATATATTAGTAGCAGCACAATTTGCAGTGTAAGATGCACTTGGTCAAAGATGTGATCGATGCCTATGTCTTTGTAGTTGGGCAGAGTTTGGCACAATCTGGCCCAAGCCATCTAAGATCTAACCAAAACAAAAGGTGGGCAGTTATCTGTAGATGGTGTATTCTAATTTTGATTTTTCAGAAATTGAAAGAAATATACATGGGGCATATGGTATATGATATTTTTATTTTTATTTCGAAGAAATTACATGCTTTTTATTATTATTATTTCCCATATTTCAGGATCTAAACAGCTTTGGCTTTGGGTACAGTTTACACCAACTCAAAATAGTCACAAATTGTTTTGGTCTTTATTTTATCCAACTGATTACTGCCTGTACACAACTCTGGGAGCGTAATGTTTGAAAAGTATTGGAGTCGTGTAGTAGGTTCTTTCTCGTTTGACATCTTCACCTTAAGCATCTTCTTCTAAAGCACATGATTTTTTTCAGTTCTCTTTTTCTATTTTCTTCATAGTTTCGTAAAAAAAATGTAGGTATTTTTTTCAGTGTGTTTGGAATGGAGGGATAAATTGATGATCTAGACTAGTGGCGCTTCTGTGTGGCAGACTGCATGATGCCAAGTCAGAACCCTGGATTCAAAAGGTATAATAACTCGCGAAAAGTCAAAGATTCATGAGGTTTAATGATGGCACATGCTCTCGGCCTCTTTGGTTGGATCTTTCCATAGTCACAAACTATACATATAACCAGTTAACGGGGGATTGGATTATTTACCACACTTTACAAGGGGTTGGATGATTTACCACGGGATTGTCTCAATGACCAGTGGCCCCGGCCCCACCCGGCAGCCTCAGGGGGAGGCAAATTATCAAATTGAAAAGTAAAGGGGAGGCAAGAATCTAGTGAACATCAGTAGATCTGTCAGTACAGCATAAGTTTGACAATGGTGCATCTCTGACTGCAATCGCACATACTCATCAATGTCAGTTCTGCACGTATAAGTAAAGATAATAATGAAGGTGTACCAAAGTACTCCCTCCGTAAAGAAATATAAGAGCGTTTAGATCACTATTTTAGTTATCTAAACGTTCTTATATTTATTTACAGAAGGAGTATAAACCATCGCTAATCATCTTAATTAGAGGTATTTGGGGGCGAGAACTGCATGGTGATTTATCCAAGTTCCCCTGAAATCGATAAGGTCCCCCCGCCCCCAAAGGAGAACATAGGCAGCATTAAAATGTCATGTAAGCAACATAATTGGTTTCCTGGATGGAAATAAGCCAGAAAGCAAAGAGAAGGATGGAAACACGCCGCTAATCTTAGCTTAACCACCACAAACAAAGCAGGGTGCTTTTCTGTGGTGAGCCCACCTTGGTAGAAATCACCAACAACTCATGCCTTTGAAAAGCATGCAGATTCTTGGGCGAACAGCGAGTGAAATACTAATGTTTTTCATGTTTTTCTGTTGGGTCGCCCTCCAAACGCCGTTTTCAGCCCATTATGGACGTAGAATCGGCCCAAAAGTGACCCAAACATTCGGGTTTTTCATTAAAAATATAATACAAAAAACTAAAAACAAACTACGTCGACTACGTCGTCCCGCCGCCGCTGTCCCGTCGACGTGCCACCACATTCTACATGTTGAGGAGCTTGTAGAAGTTGGTGTAGTCGCCGCCGTCGTCCCCGTCCCCGTCCCCGTCCCCGTCGCTGCCGTCGCCGTCCGGCGCGCCGCGGCCGCCGTCCCAGCTGCAGCCCTGCCCTGCGTCGCCAAGACGGTGCAGGTCTGGGTTGGAGGGCCCGGGCGCCTCCCCGTCGCTGTCGTCGTCGAGGATGATGAGGCCAACGATCTCCTCCTCGCGGCGGGTGCGGTGGCGAGCTTCGATCTCCTCGAGGGCCTGGCGCCTCCCCGTCGTTGTCGTCGTCGAGGATGATGAGGCCGACGATCTCCTCCTCGCGGCGGGCGCGGTGGCGAGCTTCGATCTCCTCGAGGGCCTGGCGCTGCCGCTCCACCTCCTCCCGAACGTAGTCGTTCCGTGCCCACTTCAGGGCGGCCTCGTCGTCGTTGGTGGCCATGGCCAGGTGCTCCTGCTTGACCACCACCGCCGGCGTGCCAGGCTCCGTCTTCAGCCTGACAAGGCGGAGGTGGCCGCGGGGAGGCGAGGGCTCGCGGTGACGGCCCTCGTTTATGGTGATGCCACCGCCGCTGCGGCCGCTGCGTCGAACGAGCGGCGATAGCAAGCCGGGCTCGGCCTTGACGGCGACGAGCGGCGTGCGCATTGCGTTGGAGGAGTGGGAGGACCGGGAGCCGGAGGAGTACGAGGACGACGACGACGGCACCCCTCCATTCGCCGGGGCTACCACGATGAGCCCCTCCGTGCGGGAGATGGACGTCGCCTCCGGGTACCCGAGGCGCGGCTCGTTGCCACCCTCGATGTGCTCGAGGACGGCCTCGAGAGTGCGTACGCGGACGCCCCACCAACGCCGGCGACCCTCGTTGTTGTTACGGCCGAGCGTGGGGCCGTCGTTGGTGGATGCGAGCTGCTCCTCGCGGCGGCGTTCGAAGTATGCCGTCCAGAGGGAGGTGCTGTCCGGGGCGCACCTCAGCAGCCGGCGATGCTCCTCGGACAACGTGGACCGGATCCGGGTGATCTCGGAGCGCCGCTCGGCTCCGGTGGGCACCGATGGCACGGGGATGCCGCCCGCGCTGAGCCTCCAGGAGCCGGGCGCCCGCATGTCTGGCGCCGCCGGGTACTCCGCCTCGAACAGCGGGCGGGCCTCGTCCTCGTGGAGGTGTCGGCGACCGAAGCCGTTGAGGGCCGCACCGTCGCCGGGGTAGCGCTCGGCCATTGCGGGGGGGGGGAGAGGAGATCGCTCGGCCATTGCGGGGGGGGGGGGGGGGGGAGAGGAGATCGGCGGGAAGAAGAGAGAGCGTGGAGGGAGAGGAGATTGCCAGGAAGAAGAGATCGCGGGGGGAGAGGAGATCGCAGGCGACGAGGTGTGGCGAACACCAGCGAGGTCGCCTTTTATAGCGGCAAGCGGGCAGCACCGTGTAGACGCGTGGGAGGCGAGGTGTGGACGCGCGGCGCCGCCCCGTGAACGCCCGTACTGACTGCGCCGCCCCGTGAACGCCGACTCATCAATGGAAGGCTGACCGGCAGGCAGCCTTGGCATTGATTCGATTCCCCACGGGGAAACCGAGGCGATGAGGACGACGACGCGTGCTCGGGGTCGCTGACTCGGCGGACCCACCCCCGTTTTCGCGTCAAAACGTTTCGTCCGGTGCCCCAGGCGCCCCCAACACGCCGGGGTCGCCCTGGGTACGCCGGCGCTAAATTAGGCTCTAACCGGCGAAAATTGGGCTCATAGGGGCGTGACTGGACCGATTTTTGACCGCCGGCGCAAAAAACCAGTCTTCAGGGGGCCTCTTGGAGGGACGGCTGGAGATGCTCTAACAGAGCTGCATGATGATTAGTAAACACTAAGGGCTGACAGGTTGATTTCCATTTCCCCAACAAACATGATGTTGCCTGCAGGTAAGGTAGGGTAGCTTTTGTGTTAAGGTATGAAGATTTCAAGGAGCATCTCATATGAGTGTGCTACTACTAGCACCATATGTTTGTTTATTTCTTTTTGCTCTTCTCTCCTATTGTTGTTGTGTTAATTAGATGTGATGATGCCAGTGAGATGGATGCCCATGTGTGCAACAAGTGGCTGGCTAGTAAGCCAGGTTTGACTGGCCAGTCCAGGGAAGCACTCATGAAGTATTAGTATACTTGGTCAATGAAACTAAGTTCTCCTGTGTGGTGCTAGTGCCTTTGTAGTTTAGTACTATTAGGATGCAATTGGTCAGAGATGTGTTGCCTTTGTCTTTGTGGTTGGCCACAGTTTGGCACAATCTGGCCCAGACCGGCTCAAGAAAACAAAAGGGAGTAGTCAGGTGTATTCTGAATTTCTGCTATTCTTCTTCAGAAATCGAAATCGAAAGAAATATGCATGCGGCATATGGTATTTGCTCTTTTCTATTTTCTATTTTTTATCTTTTAGAAATTATAATTTACTATTATCATTTCCGGTATTTGGGGATGTAAACAGCTTTGGCTACAGTTTACGCCAAGTCAACTCAAATAGTCAGAAAAGAAAATTGATTTTTTTTACTTTACCAAACTGATTACTGCCTCTACACAACTCTGTAAGCTGGCAGTTTGCTTCATGTTTGAAAAGTGTTGGACTGGTAGTGGTAGAGTAAGAATCTTGCAGGTCTAGTGTTGGAAGGGAAAGAGGGATTTGATGGAATAGTTGTTGTATATATATAGGTTTACATGATCAACTTGGTGTGTAAGGCAAGGCAGGAATAAATCATAGTCTATCCTATATATCCTAATAATCATGTTACTCAACATCCCCCGTAGTCATAACGGTAGCGAGACAGACGGTGAGACTGGAGAAGAATCCCAAGGTAAGCCATCGCACATCCCCTCACAATCGTAACGGTCGATGCATCGCGGAAGTTCTGGCTGGAGTGGAAACCGATGAGGTTGCTCAAGCAAGGCGGTAGCCCTTTGTGCCGATGTCGAGGTAGCCGAGAGCTTAGTGTGGTGTAGCCGTGGTCGAGGTAGCCGTGCGAAGAATTCGATGGTCGATGTCGAGTCGGGGTAGCCAATGTCGAGGTAGTCGTCGAGGAGCCGCATGCGCAAGGAGGCGTCGAGTTAGTCATGGGCGCAGTGGTGCCAAAGTAGTGGTGCACCGGGAAGAAGATATAGTTGAGACGCGTCGCGCAAGAATTGCCAAGTCCGGGGACACGTCATGGACAAAGGCACGCGTCGGTGTTGCCAGCACCGGGCATGCGTAGACGGACGAAGACGAAGTTGACGAAGAGTCGCTCCAGGCTTGCTAGGCCTGGGGACACGTCGTGGACGAAGGCACGCATCGGTGTTGCCAACATGGGGCATGCGTAGACAGGGACCTGCACGAGCTGTACGCCATGTCGGAGAAGTCGGAGGGGCCAACAGAGAAGAACTCGACGACGATTGTGGCATCCATCGGCACGGGACCAATGCCACCAACGGTGGTCAAAGTAGACGAAGTGGTCGGGGTAGATGACGGCGACGCTGGCGACGGGCTGGTGTTGTACGAAGATGAAGGGGGTGGACGGGCAGCACGACTCGGGTGAGCGAGCTGCAGTGACGCCGAAGAAGAGCGGCGGAGGCGGCTGGTTAGGAGCGCAACGGCGATGCTCGAAGTAGGCGAGAAAGAACCCAATAGCGTGACGATGACCGGCGCGGACATTGGTGTTCCCGCGTAGAGGGAGTCGGCGCAGCGCATGCCACGTAGAGTCGGTGCGCGGAGACGACGGAGTGAACCGCGGTCCGTGGCGCTACGGCCCGAAAGGGTGATGCAGCGACAACAGGCGGTCGGGGCGACGGTGGGAAGACCTCGGGGCGGCTGTGTGGACGCAACGGCGGTGCGCAGGTCGGTGCAGCCACGGGGCCGGCCTCGTGTGGTGGCGTGGACCGCATGCCACGCTCGCTAGGGTCCGATGGGACGACGCAACGGCAACGCGAGGGTCGGTGCGGCCACGGGATGACCTGGAGTGGACGGCCTCCGGGTGGCAGTAGACCACGGGCCGCGGCGCTGCGGGCCGAAGGGGTGACGCAACGGTAGCACACGGGGCGGTGCAACTGCGGAGAGAACCACGGGGCGGCGGTGCTGCGGCCCGATGGGGCGATACAACGGCAGCCCGGTACTCGATCGATGGAGGGGGCGTGCTTTACTCGGGACCGTCTTGACGGGACCCGCGGAGGCGCGCGCAATCGACGGGTTAGGTCGGTCACACGGCGTAGATGAGGCGGATCGCGCGACGGGTGGGTGATCAATCCAATCACTCGTAAGGTCGTGGACACCGCTCAATGGAGATGGAATGGCGGCGGAGTCCAAGATGAAACCGGCGACACGGCCGACAGGGCGTCCGTACATAACACGAGGCCGCCGGGTTGGGACGATGCAGGAGTCCTGATCGGACCAAGACGGTGACGGCCAGCGTAGATTGATGGGCGGGCCAACGCGTACGGCGGCTTTGAGATGTCGCCGTGTCACGCCGATGTCAGAATAAAGACGCGGTGGTTGACGACGACAACGGCGAACGACGCAAAGAGATCTTAGATTGGAAAGCCAGAAAAGAAAAGGCGGATTAACATGACCGGCAGAAGAGAAAAATCCGCATATCACCTCGAACTGATTGCTGCGTGCGCACAACAGTGGAGGCTTGATGTTTAGAAAGTGTTGGGAGTGAGATTTGCTGCAGGTTTGACATCTTCACCACGAAGCATCTTCTCCTCGAGTGAAGCGCTGCCAGAGAATGCACTCGTAATTAATTAACTGTGTGCAAAGGGGTTTAATTTAATCAACCACTTGCTCATGTGTGCCCGGCTGCGTCGGTGCCATCCCTCGTTGACCCACCTACTGTTTGTGTGTTGTTTATTTATGTTTTTCTTTCTCATGGAACAAAAAATGATTCTTTCCTTCTGTTTTGGCATGGTAACTAAAGAATGATTGATTGTTTATTTTTTTAATTTTTTATGTGGAAGTGTGTGAGGAGGAGGAAGCAGCGACAGTCGACGAGGGAAAAGTCGTGGACCGTGGAACACGCCGGCCACGTGCACCCCCACCCCCGGCTTCTCCGCGAACCAGGAACCAGCTGCAGCTGCAGGAGGCTAGACCAACTCCAACGCGGCCGCTTAAACGGACACGCGTTTTTATCGTTTTTCATCTGCTTAAGTCGACCGAGTGAATGCCGGTGCTCGCTTTTTTAAATGGGCCGGCTAGTCCGTTTAAAACAGAATCGAACGCAAATCGTATTCGCCTTGATCCCACTTGTCAGCACGGATTAAAAAAAATGTCCAAACAACAATATTAAAATATAATTAAACCCGCTGGACCAAGTCCACATAAAACTTAATTAAAAGATAAATAAAAAAACGCGGCCGGTCCTGGTCTGCATCTGGCACCGGTCCTCGTCGTCGTCATGGGGATGAGGTGGATGAGCTTCGGCGTCCCGCACCCGCGCAGCGTCCTGCCCCGGCAGCACCGGCGGCGCAGGCTGATGGGCTCGTTCCTCCTCCTCAGGCTCCCGACGCTCCGCCTCCTCCTCCTCGTTTCTGATGCGGCATCTGCTGCTAGTTCATCATTCATCATGTATAATTGTATATCACAACATATACAGAGTAAAATACATGTTAACTTGGTTAACCGTCTTGTGTGTTTTATTTGGTTTGGTCACTGTATTCAGGAAATTGCAAAAAAAGTTTATTTTCCTGTACATATATGACCTGTCTTGAGTCTGACGTGGGTGCAGGTCCACCCTGTCAGCGAGCCGTCGAAACGTCGTCCATCTTCATCATGCCGTTGTTCATTTGCTCTTGCCTAGACTTGTCCATTGCCTCTGTTATGCCTGATGCTGAAGAAGAAAGCTTTGAAGATGGAAAGACGGCGAAGGAACAAAAGGTGGTGTGTTTGCAGGTTGAAAACTCTGCTCTGCAGATGCAACGCCCGTTGAGAAAATGTAGGAAGTTGTAATTTTGATAAAGTTTTGTGACGATTGGCATTAGAAAACTGCTGGCATTTCTATTTTCTTGGTACAAGAGCGGTTCTGTATTGGGTTCAGTTCAGTTGAGATTGTCTTGGCAGCAATGTGCATGCAAAGTTACAGAATCTGCACCGCATCAGTAACAAAGTTGAGGAACCAGCGGTACATACAAGGCAAGCTACCCATAAAGGTTAATCAACACCACCACACATGCATGCCAAGTTATCAACTAACCCTGTCCTGAATTTTCAACTGGCACTGCAAATCAGGTGCTACTAAACCCAAGCCTTTCGAGGTATTTTCTTCCCCAGAGGTATGTTCATTTCACACCCTCATCTCAATCTTAAGCGCAATCTTAATCCTCCCCAGAGGTATCTTCTTCTCGATGTACATTTCTCATAGAGTTCAATCCTTTTCTTATTGAGATATTCATGACAGCTGATCTTAACATCTTCATATATTTACTACTCCCTCCGTTTCTAAATATAAGTCTTTTTAGAGATTCCACTAGAAGACTACATACGGAGCAAAATGAATGAATCTACACTCTAAAGTGTGTCCATATACATCCGTATGTAGTTCTCTAGTAAAACCTCTTAAAAGACTTATATTTAGGAACGGAGGGAGTAGAATACAAGAATTTACATAAAGGACTTTTTTGGCTCACAGGATTCAAAAAACAGGCCAACATGAAGAAGAACACAAGAATTTACTAGATTAAGCCCAAAAATCCTGTGGAATGCTACTGTAGGAAAGCACACAAATTCAGAGAATACAAACTAATACAATCCTGTTGGACGTTGGTCACATCATACAACTACGTACAAGCCAATCTATCGCACCACAAGCACATACACTTGCAGGTTATTTTGGTGAAGAAATACAAAGATCTGCAGCTTAATTATATAGTGGGAAGCAGATAAGTGTCATAAACACAGTCAGGTGCGCTCCATCTTGTGCACAACAATCCGCTGCATGGCATCGATGCAATTGAAGAATGCAAACCACCAGATCGTGCAGAAGAACAATGCTCCAAACCATACCCAGAGGCTGAAGACGGTTCCAGCAATCACCGAGTAGTACAACCACACCGTTTCATGTTCATGGTCGCTATCCACCGGTGCTGTACTACTCGAATTGTTTGCGCATGGAATGCTCAATGGAGGGCCACAAAGTCCCAGATTATTGCCATAGATCGATGGGTCCTCGAGTGTTTGCAGCTGACTGCCTGTAGGTATCTCTCCAAACAGAAGGTTGTTGGAGAGATTGAGAGAGGTGAGGGACATCAGGTTTGAGAAACTAGGAGGAATATGACCTGATAGCTTGTTCCAAGAGAGGTCAAGGGATTCTAATAAATTTAGATTGCCAATATCCTTGGGGATGCTACCAGAGAGATTATTTCTTGAAATATTTAGTAACTGCATGCCTCTGAGACTTGTCAGCTCTGAAGGGATCTCACCAGATAGAGCATTATCAGAGAGATCAATACTAGTCACAAATGCATGTCTTCCCTTAAAATTGTACTCCCGTCCCTTCCAAATTATGTCCATGCTTCCATTGTAAAAATAATAATATCTATAGGTGGTAGGTACTATGACGTTTGTTACAACTGGTTGCATCACAAATGTCTGTCTCATCAAGGAGAAGTTGACCGAACTTTCTGGTATGGAGCCTACAAAACTATTTTCAGCGAGATCAAGCAGTTGGAGACGGGGGAGGAGTGATAGCTGCTGCCAAGGAATACTTCCGTTGAACTTGTTTGCTCGTAGGCTGAGAATCCTCAATGAAGGATTGTTTTCCCCTATCCACGGAGGAATTGCGCCAGAAATCTTATTGTTCCCTAGATCCAAAACAACAAGGCTTTTTAAGTTGTTCAACACCGCTGGAAAGCAACCTGTGAAGTTGTTGCTTGACAATTGCAGTGACCTTAGCGAAGAGTTATCGAAAGATGAGTTTGGAACTTCCCCAGAAAAAGCATTACCTGACAAATCCAAGGCTTGTAAATCTTTCAAATTCCAGAAGCATCCCGGAAGATCTCCAAACAGCTCGTTGTTTGATAGATCCAAGAGCTGCACAAGTGTTAATCCACAAAAGGCAGACCGTGATTCTCCTGAGAAGCTGCTATTATTGTCTTTACCGTTGGCAATTGTCAACTGCTTACTGTGACGAGTAGGAATGGTACCCGTAAACTTGTTGCCAGACAAGCTGAGAGCAACAAGATTTACCAGCAAGGAGATAGTCTTAGGAAGCTCACCCTCTAGATGGTTGGAGCTGAAGTCAAGGAATTTCAAAGATGTTGCATTACCAATATCTGATGGCATAATTCCGGTAAGGTGATTGTTCCACAAGAACAGTGCCTGCAATTTTCGCATGCTCCCTATCTCCACCGGGATGCTTCCAGTTAACAAGTTTTCGGATCCATCAAAAAACTCGAGCTCCTTGCACTTGCCGATACGCGATGGGATGCTTCCAGTTAACAAGTTTCCGGATACAATAAGACGCTCGAGCTTGGTCCAGTTTGTGAACATCTCCGTCGGGATGCTACCATCGACATTATTTCCATGCGTGTGAAAAAATAACAATGTTTGTATCCTGGCAAAAGATGGTGGCAAACTTCCATGTAGCTGATTCTGTGAGAGGATCATGTACTTGAGGCTGGTGAGGTTCCCCAGCTCGGGTGGAAGAGTAGAAACCAGACTAGCGTTTTGTATAGGACCTATGCATTGGGAAGGCCGAGCTCCGTAACATGTCCGGCAGCGTCACAGGCGACGCCGAACCAAGAGCAGGTGGAGTTGGCAGTCGACCATGAGGACAGCGAGTTGGCGCCAACCAAAGCGGACTTCCATCGGAGAAGTGCTTCCGCTTCTGCTTCCGGGTTGGCCGCCTTGGCTGCGCATACTAGCAGGACAAGTGAGGCATGAAAGAGTTTCTGCAACGGCGCCATTGAGGTGTTGTTGGGTGAGAAAATGGCAAGCTGCCGAGCATTTCCTTCCTTACTTTACAAGAAGCTAGAGTTCACATGGATGAAAGAGATTGGTGTGGAAAACGCGAAAAATATCTTGGGTATCCTAATCCATTCTCAGCCTCACAGTCACAGAGGGAAGTGACTACTAGTCTGCACATGTGCGTGGTTGTGGCTGTGTTTTTTTTTTGAAAATAGGTTGTGGCTGTGTTAACAGTACGAGTGCAATTGTAATTCATACTCTTTATTTCACTATCATGGGGTGACAAATAGACATAGAACCTTTTCAAAATACAATGTGTATTACTTTTTTAAACGTCGAACCTTTTAAATTTGATTAAATTTGTAGATAAATACATCGAAATTCATAGTATTAAATTGTTGTGATTAGATTCATTGCTAAATAAAATTTTCCTATGTTTTATTTAATATTGTGGATATCGATATTTTTGTTTTCAACTTGGTCAAAGTTAAAGAATTTGACTTTCCAAAAAACTAATACCCCTCATATATTAAAACTAACGAATATTTTGTTCGATGTGTGGGGAAGATGACATAGTGTGTTTTATTTTTATTTGTAATTCGATAATTTGATGTGTCTTTCGCAGTGTGATTCTATATTATATGATAACCAACCTTATATATGTGGGAAAATTTCTACGTCGACGGCTCCATGAATGTGACCGATATGTTTTTATAGGTCGGTTGCTGTTGATTGATTTGAATAACTGTTGGCTCGGTTAAAATCGTAAACCAAACTCATTAGGAATCATAATGTATTTATCTAAAGAATTGAACGAGAGAGTTTTGAGAAATTATTGACCTGGTCAAAATCGAGTGACCCAATTTTAATTGGAGTCTTGGAGACCTCAATTGAATGTCAACCCTTTAAAACTAAGGAGTATAGTGTTATAGAGGTATAAATAAAATAATTAAATTAGAGAGCTTTGAGAGATTATGGACCAGGTCAAAATCGGGTGTCATGACATTGGAGACCTGAATTGAATGTGTGCTTTTCAATTCTAGGGAGATTAGTAAGGAGTATAGTGTTATAGTGGTATACATAAAATAATTAAGTAAGAGGGTTTTGAGAAATTATTGACCAGGTCAAAATCGGGTGTCACAATATTAATTGGAGACCTTAATTGAATGTGGACTCTCCAATTCTAAAAAAATTAGTGTTATAGTATATTGACGTACAATATATTTTTACAGCCTTTTCTTTGGATCTGCTTTTATTTCGAACGTTGTTTGGCCAACCCGCCATGCTTCCGTGCGAGCGCCGTCAGCACGAACCGGCGCTTACAACGTCAAATAGGAGCTTCCGATGGAAATTCATATTTGACGCATTCTACATCAAGATGTCACTGCTTCCCACAGGATCTCGAGCGATAGGTCCGATTGGGCTGGCCCGTTTAAGCGTTTTCGGTTTTTGGAACCTTCTAGAGGATCCAACCGTTTTTTCTGGTTTTGAGAACCTTGAAGAAGGTTCCCTGAACCGTTTTGTTTTTATGTTCACCGGTTTTCTTGTTTGTCTTTGGTTTTTCATGATAGTTTTCCTATTTTTTGTTTTTCTGTTAATTTTTCTTTCCTTTTTCTTTTCTTTTCTTCTTCCTTTTATGTTTCTTTTTCTTATTTATTTATTTATTTTATATGTTCCAATTTTTTCCTTTTTCCAAAAATTCTTGTTTCAAAAACAAAGTCAGAAAATTTTAAAAAATGTTTGTGTTTTCGGAAAATATTCAGTATCTCAGAAAATGGAAGTGTTTTACTTGTTTGTAAATTCAAAAAATGTTCCCGTTTTAATTAACTGACCAAAAGTTTACATTTTTTCTTCTTATTTTCAAATTATTGTTAAGGTATTAAAATATTTTCACGTTTGCAAAATTGGTTCAAAAAATTTAATATGTTTGTCATTTAAAAACTTGTTCCCTTTTTCAAATTTTGATCACAAATTCAAAAATGTTCAGGTTTTGAAACAATATTCGTGCTTTTAGAAAATGTCCAATTTCCCAGAAAATGGATAAGTTTTTGAAAGTAGGTCAAAAGTTGATACAATGTTCCCGTTTTAATAAATTGATCATAATTTTTCGAAAAATGTTCTTATTTTCAGAAAACAATTCAGGTATTAAAAAATGTTCGATTTACAAATTTGGTTCACAAAATTGAAAATATATTTTTCATTCAAAAAGTTGTTCCTCTTTTCTAATTCAAATTGTTTTCAGGTTTTGAAATTTTCTTCGAAAATTTGAAAACAGTTTGCATTTCATTTTTGTTCACAAATTCAAGTTTCTCAATTTTTCAAGATTTTTTTAACAATTCGAAAAATGATTGGGATTTGCAAAAAATGTTCCAGCTTTCCATATTTGTTCAAAAATTCTATAATAGTTCATCTTTTCAAATTTTGTTCACAAATTTAAAAAATGTTCTGGAATTTTGAAAAAAGGTAAACGTTTTTACTTTTTGTTCAAAAATCCACATCATCAAAATTCGTTCAAAAATTCATAAAATGTTTGTGTTTTCAAAAAAAAAATCATAATTTTTTAAAATGTTCTGGAATGTTCTTTTTGGGAACTTTTGTGAATTAATGTTTAAGTTTTGTCGCTTTCGTATGTCGCATTAAGTGTCGCACTGCAAATTTTGGGGATTTGTCAGCGGAGCTTTTCTAGACCATACCATCCAAGGCAAGCTCCAGCAACCCATGTGTAGGTTTTCAGAAACTTTTGCCCCTCTCCTTAGCCTTTGTAGCCCATTGTAGCCTCGCCTTCGCCAAGCCCACAATACTTTCACTGCTAGACCTTTTTGTGGGCCTTGATTCCGGCAGACCCAATGATGAGGGCCGTTGAAGGGACTGTGCGTGCAATGTGCTCGCACAGGGCACCCAAAATCCTGGTTCCCCCAACTGAGGCCCATATATGTATATGTATAGTCTGAAAAATAGTTTTAGGCCAAATTTTTACTCTGTTTGTTGCCTGAAGGCTAAAAACATTAGTTTAATGGTTTTGGCCTTCTTGGGCCCGGTCCGCTCGATGCCTAACACCTTTCCCATGGTAGCATGCCTCCGTACGGAATTATTTGTCAAGTAAAAAAAATGTATCTAAAACTAAAATACGTCTACATACGTCAATTTCCATGACAAGTAATTTCAGACAGAGGGAGTATCAGGTGGATCGCTAGATCGATTGTAACTTGCGCTTCCTATTCCTTGCATCTCGCCTTCCTGCGCTTCGGACTGAATCAGCTCGGCGTCTACCGCTTTGTAGTTTGCGGCGAGACGACGGGTAGAAGCGGAGCTAGCGAACTCAGGACCTGGGCGAACTTTACGTGACTTTCGAGCACCAGACGCCGCCGCGCCACGGCCGGTCGACACTGCGGCAGTGCTGCCCAACAGGAACAGAAGACCAACTGGTGTGGTGCCCTCCCTAGTCCCTACGCTCTTCCCCTTTTCTCTAGTTTTGATGCAAATTACAAAGTTATGTTAATATTTTACTAATATGTTTTAGAACAATTTTTCTCTAGTCGTTCAAGTTCATAAGTAGTCACAGATTCAAGAATTTCAGTAGTTGCTCGTCCTATCACCCAAGTCCAAAATCAAGCTTCTATTTCTATGTTTTTTTGAACTATTTGATACAAGTCACAAGCCTACATTTCATGTGAGCTCATCAGTTCAAATAAATTGAAAGAGTATATATTTCATTGAACAAGAACCAATCATGCATTCTAGTTCTGGGAGAAAGTATGATTCTTGTGGCTTCAAGCTTAAGAAGAAACAGAAATTAGAAGAAGATGCTCAATCCCAATGAGTTTCTCTTGATAAATATGTTGTGTAAGGACCCCAAACTAATTCTGAAAATCAAACTCCAGATGCTAACATATATGATGGTCACGATTTTGATGTTGTAGAGGTTGAGGTTGTCGCTGCTGAAATTCATGAAGGTGATCATGGTCATGGTGATAATGTACAAGAGGTTGAGGCTGTTGACGGTGTTCTGGACTAGGGGATACTCACCACGGCGGTTCCCGACCTATGGGTCGGGCCGAGGACCCCATGACGATTTACTAATGGGCCATTTCGGGCAGCCCATGATGCATACAAGCAAGATTCCATAAGACTTGACGCACAAGACAAGGACTCCTCTAAACCCCAGGCCTACGGTGCATTATATAAACCGAGGTCAGGCGAGAAAATAGACACCCTCAATCTCATATTCATTACATCTCGTGGTAGATACCTGTACTATGTACTATCCCCTATATGAATACAATCAAAAGCAGGACGTATGGTATTATCTCCTTAAAAGAGCCCGAACCTGGGTAAAACCCTATGTCCATGTTACCATCACTCCAAGACGCCTAGCTTAGGACCCCTACTACGAGATATGCCGGATTTAGAACCGACATTGGTGCTTTCATTGAGAGCCTGCTGGGTAGTCGCCGCGGTGCACTGGGAATTTAGATCGGCTTCATCGTGATCTATGCGTCATAACCGAGCTACATCGTCAACGTCAACATCTTCGTCGCCGGCTTGACTGGTCACCTCGGCTATGCCGAGGACTGCGCTCCACGGCGGATCGTATAGATCGGACGGGTGTCTTCATGAACATGAACTCCAATCTCAACCAAGATCATGTAAGAATGCTCCATGGTGCTCGGGGGCTCAACGTCAACATTGCCCTCACGCGATCATGCAGTTTTTCTCGACAGCGGATTCGTGTTCATCGTCCCCGCTTCCTCGAGTGTCGTTTTGACGATTACTTCGGTGGAATTGTGCGGAATTGAGTCTAGAACAACCCTGCAAAATTTCGTCGCGTTTCGGTGGAGGAATCTCCCGCGATCTACAACCTACCGAAGCCGTGTAAAATCTGGACGAGTTTAGGGCGAGGAGTCCAGTGTCTAGCTCGGACGTCCATTGGAAAATCCCACCTTTCATCGGTTACGGAATTCCTATACCGATAACCCATCAAAATTTCAGCTCGATCCGACCATTCAAGCTTCGAAAAACATCCGATTAGTACAATGAATTTTGGATCTATTTTCTGCGTGGAAACGAATCCGACCTGAGTTCATCTTTTTCATGAACGGGTTGTCGGACGTCCTTTTTGAAGGAAATTTTCACATCATCTCGGTCATCCGGCCAAGAGTTCGGCATCACAAGGGCTGAATAATCATCAAGCGAACCTCGTCGTCCGTGGGTTGTACGGGTCGGGCGCTCCGTTGCTTCATCAAGCCAGCATCAACGTCGTCACAAATTCTGACCTGCGTCGGCATCGTCGTGCCGTTACTTTTTCAAGCTGATGTTCACCACGCCGACCTGCTTTGACACGTTGGCTGGCATGGGGCTCTAGCATCACCTTACCGATCTGCTCCGTCACCTCGGCTAGACTGGGGGCTTCGTCATCTCCTCATCAACCCGCTCCGGAGATTTCGACGTCACCAGCTGACCAGTTTCGACACCTTGGCTAGCCTAAGACTTCGGTGGCACCAACCGACTTGCTCCATCACCTCGGCTAGACCGGGGCTTTGGCATCCCAACATCAACCTGCTCCGGGGACTTCGGCGTCATCAGCCGACCTGCTTTAACACCTCGGGTGGCATGAGACTTCGGCGTCATCAGCTGACCTACATGAGACTTCGGCGTCCGCTGATCATAGCTTATCCATGTTAACTGGACCGAGGACTTCATCTCGCCACATCGACCGTGCAGTGTCACCACTTCATCAAGCCGAACTCTTCGTTCAGGCACCTCGACGCCCAGGCCATATTCCATTACTTATTTGCTTCACTTAAATTAACTAAGTAGAAGAATTTTTTTAAATATATTATTATCTTTCTTTGTTATTACTTTTGGCTTGCACTATTTTATGAGTGCAGGAAATCAACTTCGACCGCCGTCACGCGGTCATCCCGGCGTCACCTTGCCGACCTACTCCACCACCTCAGCTGGACAGGGGCTTCCTCGCCACATTGGCCGAGCCGTGACACTACTTCGGAGTGCCGAACTCCTCATTCGGTCACCTCAGGACGGGCTTGGGGGTTGGGACCTCGGTCATGCCGAAGACTACACACCGGATCTGTCAAAGTTCGATGGGCATCCTCGTCCCGCCACAAGCCTGGATCGCATCATCGACACCGAGCACATTAACCAGCTAAGTCGCTTTCATGCTAAAAAACTTCCAGTTTAAATTTTGTACGGTTTGACCAAGCATTATACTTTTTTGACAGAAAGTTATTTGCGAAAAACTTTCTTTGTCAAAACTTTGTTTGTTACAAACAAATTCAAATACCCCGTTTACTTGAGGGGTTCCTTTATGAAGCTATTCCTCTTACATATGATTATTAATGTATTGCACCCTTCCTTGTTCGTGTTTACGCCAATATATGCATCATGTTGACTTAAGTGTTTCGCAAAGCTGGGTTGCCTTGCTCCTGTGCTTATCCCTACATTTCCGATTGTTCGGCTAGGGAGCAAAGGGAGCACACCTCTGCGATTGTCACGATCGGCTCATCCGAACTCGTACCTCAGACGGGTGAAGCCGAAAGCTAACGCTCTTATTATTTTCAACTATGGTCGGCCACGACGGAAGACAAGCATACATAAATCTATTGCACACCCCTTATGGTAATCACGAGAACCCAAAGAAAGGAACCGTTGGCGAAACTATTTTCTTTGAAGATGCTTCTTACGTAAAATAGTAATATAATATAATTTTTCTGGACGCGCTTTGTCTGTTATAGCCTAATGGCCTGATTGTTTGGTTATTGGAAATACCTCCGATATCCTCGGATGGCATAGTAGATAACACTTTTCGGCCCTTGGCCGAAGAGGGAGAAGCCGACGGTCGGTTAAGACGCGTTTAAAGTTCGGGCGAACACATATATGATATAAGTACTTCGGTACATACAATCATTACACATGAAATTCTTTTATCCAAGTCACTTGGGGGATCTTAAATTTGCATGAGCCGTTTTATAATAAATGTTTTCTTCTTAGTTGTTGCAAATTCTTTTTCTACCATTTCTTTCTCGAATCGAGTGATTGGTCAATAGCCAGGTAGCCTGGTTTCTCTTTAAAGCCGCTCGCCTGAGAAACTGGCATGAGAAACACTTCGCCTTCGGGATAGGGAGGTTGAAGCCGAAGGTTGACCCAGCTGAAGTCTAGAGATCAGACGTGTCATGTTAAAGCACGACGGAAGCACAATTTTAAGACCAATTTCGTATTGGCACAAAAAAACTTGATTGAATTGAGACGTATAGTTTTCAAATAATTTTTTTGGTTTTTTATACTTATAACTTATTTAAACTATTTTATGATTTCCTTTCAGGGAGCGAGGCATCCTCTTGGTTGAGGTGTTCAACGTGGTGGTCTTGCCCGGAAACTCTTTTCCGAACTACGGTTCGGCATCTTTCCTGCCGAACTCCACCTCGGCGTTGTCAAAACGTACATGACGGTTGAACTAGTTCCCGAGGAGATACGATCCTACGGTCGGCCATATTGCCCAACCCAAGTCTCGGGGGCTACTACATTGACAATTCAATGCAGAAAATTTCAGTGTAATATAGTTTCCGAGAAGATTTTGATCCGTGGGTTGGTTGGTCGCACCCAACCTGAGTCTCGAGGTCTGTTCACACCGCTTTTGTGTTCCGAAGTATGCTGCCGAGCTAGGAGTTGATCCTCAGGCCGATTTTGCGAATCGACCCGAGTCTCACGGGCTACTAGGACCAGCGATTTTATGTCATCCTTCAGGTGCATCTCGGGTTTTAGACTGACACACAACTTGAGGACTATTGGCTATATATCTCGGCAGAGAATAAATTGCACAATCGAAAATATCCACGAAAAATCAATCCATGATCGGGGTGGTGCACCACCTCGAAAGCAGTCCAGCATAAGGCTTGGGCACAAGTGTCTGGCTCCATAGAGAGCATTTCTGACATTAAGCTCGAAAGAATTCCTTCAATTTTTAAGGTCCAAGCTAGTTTATGATACCTCGGACGCTGACCATCGTTAGAGCTCGGATGCAGTACGACGTTGGAGCTTGGAAGCAGTCCGACATAAAGCTTGGATTCAAATGGCTCGTTCCATAGAAGACTATTCTGGCATTTAAGCTCGGATAGACTCATTCAAATTTTCAGAGGCCAAGGTAATCTATGATACCTCAGGCGCCGACCATCGTCGGAGCTGGGCTACAAAAAGACACCTCGGGTCCAGTCCGATGTTGGAGCTCAGACGCAAGAGGATACCTTGAATGCCGAATAGTGTTGGAGCTTGGCTGTGAAAAGACGCCTCAGATGTAGTTCGGCGTTGGAGCTCGGACGCAAGAGGACGCCGCCGCACGGGAAACACTTCAAACTCCGGGTGTGGCGTAAAAATCACAAGGCATTGATAAAGGCCGATAAATTAAAGGGGCTCCTCGGATGCCCGACATGTAAACTCTTCGGATTCAGCTCGGCGATCCTTAAGATCGGACATGGGAAGATTTGTTAAACCAGTTTTCAAGACCGACGACCGAAGGCAAAGAACTGTTCGGAAGAACCGAGGAGCGTCCCCAACTTGAAGACCGGTTTAGGGGGCTACTGACGGTGTCCTGGACTAGGGGATACTCACCACGTTGCTTCCCGACCTGTGGGTCGGGCCGACGACCCCCATGACGATTTACTAATGGGCCACTTCGGACAGCCCATGATGCATACAAAAGAGATTCCACAAGACTTGGCGCACAAGATAAGGACCCCTCTAAACCCCAGGCCTACGGTGCATTATATAAATCGAGGCCAAGCTAGAAAATAGACACCCTCAATCTTATATTCATTACATCTCATGATAGATACATGTACTATATACTATCCCCTATATGAATACAATCAAAAGCAGGACGTAGGGTATTATCTCCTTGAGAGAGCCCGAACCTGGGTAAAATCCTGTGTCCATGTTACCATTGCTCCAAGACGGCTAGCTTAGGACCCCTACCACGAGATATGCCGGATTTAGAACCGACAGCTGTCGCTAAAGAAATTATGAAGGTAATGATGTCAATATTTCTGATGAAGATCATGACCCTAATATTTCGGATGACATGAATAATTTTGTTCAGCCTGATATATTTGATCCTAGAAATTGGGATGGTTCTGATACTAAAAATGATGATATCTTGCCGCAAAAGGGTCCTCAAAGAGAAGACATTGAGTATGGCCTTAATGACACATCCTATAGAAGGTTTTCTCCATTATCATTTAGTAGAATTATTTAAAATGGAGAAAAGTTTGACAGAGAGTGGCTTGAATACAACAGCGACCTCGATAAAGCATTTTGTTTTTTGTTTCAAATTATTAAAAAGGGGGCATGTCATAGGACAGCTAGCAAATGAGGTTTTAAGTGACTGGATTCATCTTGGGGCTAGACTTAAAGAGCATGAATAAAGTAGAGAGAATAACCCAAATATGACTGCATGGTATGACTTCCGTCTCAGGATGCAGAAGAATCAAACAATTGATAAAGTTGCTCAACGAGAACTTGAGAAAGAAAAGGAGCATTGGAGAAAAGTTTTGCTCAGGATTTTGTTGATTGTAAAATTTCTTGCAGACCTTAATATAGCATTTCGTGGCAGCAATAAGAAGTTGTACCAAGAGAGCAATGGGAATTTCCTAGGACTGCTAGAAATGTTGGCTGAATTTGACCCAGTTATCAAAGAGCATGTCGACCGCATCACGAAGGATAAAATTCGGGATCACTACCTTGGCCCTTCTATACAAAATGAGTTAATAAATATGCTCGCTACTGCCATCAGCTGTAGAATCATTGAAAAGGTAAATGAAGCAAAATATTTCGACGTTATTCTTCATTGTACTCCGGATGCAAGCCACCCAGAACAAATGTCTTTGATATTAGGTATGTTGATACATCTTTTGCTTCTGTTTTCATCTAAGACTCTTTCTTAGGATTTTTGGAGGTGAATGATATCACTGGGCAAGGTCTATTTAACATTCTAGAAGAGGAGTTGAATAATCTTAGCCTTGATGTGGACAATGTGAGAGGACAGGGTTATGATAATGGGTCAAAAAAAGAATTTTTTGAAGAAAAAAATATCCAAGGGCATTTTATTCAGCTTGTGGTTGTCATAGTCTAAATCTTGCACTGCACGATATGGAGAAGTCTTGCCGTAAAGCAACAATCATTTTTTGGAGTTATAGAACACATATATACAATATTAGCTAATTCTACTAAATAATGGCAAATTCTCAAAGATAACTTAAAGAAGTTGACTGTCAAGTCCTTGTCATCTACTAGTTGGGAGAGTCATGTTGAGAGTGTAAGGCCATACAGATTTAAATGCCAGAAATGAGGGAGGTTTTACTACAAGTGGCTGAAACTGATAAGGATCCACTGACAAGTAGTGAAGCTCAATCATTGGCAAAAAATGAACTTGGTGGTTTTGAATTTTAGTGTCAATAATTATCTGGTCTGATAGACTATTCGTTGTTAATTTGATCAGAAAGCATCTACAATCAAAGGACATGCTTATTGAGATTGCAATTGAGTCTATACATGGCCTGCTTCCCCTTTTCAGTAAGTATAGAGAAACTGGCTGTTCAAAAGCATTGGAAGCTACAAAAGAAATTGCACTTGAGATGGATATTCATCCAGAGTTCCACACCAAGCGTAAAATCAAAATAAAAAGACAATTTGATGAGGGCATAGATGATGCATCTATTATTTCACAATCTACAGAGGAGTAATTTAGGGTCAATTATTTTCTGCAAGTGGTTGATCAAGCTATGGTTTTACTTACCTGGAGGTTTGAGTAATATCAGACTTATGAAAAAACTTTTGGTTTCTTATTTACTTCATATAGGTTGCGATCTTTGGATGATAAGAGTCTGTTGGCTGCTTGTGTTAATCTTGAGGACGCACTTGAGAGTGGAGAACACAAAAACATTGATGGAGCTGAATTGTTTTACGAGTTAATTTTCATCCAGGATTTAGTTAAGAAATCTATGGGACATGTTGATATTCTTAAGATTCTGATGAACCGTACATTCTATCCTAATGCTATTCTTGCGTTCAGGATTTTTTTAACCATTCCTGTAACTGTTGCAACTGCGAAAACGAGCTTCTCTGAACTCAAGTTGTTGAAATCCTACTTGCGTTATACTATGAAACAAGAAAGGCTCAATGGTTTGGCGATAATAGCACTTGAAATGATGTCTTGGAGAATATCAATTATGAAGATATAATTGAAGATTTCATTTCAAGGAACACAAGACAGTCGACACTTTTCGATATAGCATGAGGTCAGTTTATTGGTTTTAGTATTTTGCATTGATACTTGAGAATTTTCTAAGCATTGTATGAAATAACATAAATTTGAGTTACATAATTAGATGATTATGCTTGCGTTATTGTATGTTTTTTAAATGTTAGGGCCCCATTTTGCTTTTTGCAACGAGACCCTGAATTCCTGGACACAAATTTATACTCCCTCCTTTCTAAAATAAGTGTCTCAATTGTATAGTTGAGACACTTATTTTGGGTTGGAGGGAGTATTAGTCAAATTATACTTGATGAGACCATGTCAAGGTTCAAAAAAGAATGTTGCCTACCTGGACCCTTCCTTTCCTAATTAATTTGGTTCTCGAGGTACCATTGCATTGCAATGCCCACTAGTATTGGAGTAAGTTAAGTATGTGAAACATGTGCCAGCTTCTGTCGATCGGTGAGACGCTTTAGGTACTAGATTCAGCGGAGTCTTGCCACAACGTAGTCTAGCTTTTGATTTGGCACTCGTACTCAGCTGGCCACATGCCTCCCCCAGTCACCAAACCGCCATCACAATCGCCACGGTGATCACAAATGATGCAGGCTCTAACAGTAAAGGATTCAAGAGAAAAAACTTTACTTGGCCAGCAGGCTTCTGGCCTTTATTTTTACTCAGTCACCACACAACCTGCCACACCTCTTGACAACACAAAAGAAAAACTTTACTTGTCCGCAATGTGAACCAGCACGCTTCTGGCCTACATGTAGCCATGTGGACTCCACGGGCTAGATCGAATCAAGTTTACAAATTGACTTATTATTGTAACCTAAATTAACCTACTTGACACAAACACACCTAAAATCATCATCGAGTTTACAAATTGACTTATTGAACCTAATCTAGCCAACTTGACAGAAACACACTTAACTTCTTCATGCAGGCCAAGATCGATGGAGATCTCCAAGTAGCTCGATGGCCGGCTGCTCTCACTTGTTTTGGGGCTTCTTCCTAGGCAGCAGCGTCTGCTTCTTCTTAGATGTCATGGATTTCTTCTTGGTCACCACCTTCTTCTTTTTAGAAGAAGCAGATGGTTCCTGTTTCACCTTAGCCTTTGCCTTCCGAGGAAGATACTTTGTACCTGGCTTGCCCATGACTCGGTCTGCTTCTCCTCTTCTTTTGGTCGATGCGGTGTTTTCTTTGCTCTGGTTGGGTTGAGGGAACCTGCGACAACGACAACATTTATATAGGCCCGACCACACGCTTCTCCCATGGTAAATAATGTTGTGGTGACATTGCCGGAGCCAGTCAGTCTCTTCATTTCTTTTTTAAAAGGATTGTTATTGACGCATTAATGTGGTCGGATTAATGTTCGTGGTCATTGCCGCGTTGGTCTTCTTTTCTTCTCCTCCTCATTATACTACTATTACTACTACGTCAGAATTAGCTAGCGTTAGACAAATGAATTAGCTACCGTTACTGACTAAGTTTTAGGTACATATGTGTAGTCCTATGTGTATGCATGTCGATGTCATGAGTTATATAGGCCAGTGATATATGCATACGCGCTTTGGCTGTTGTATCTTGTATGAGATGTTCGACTAGTTCTTGAGCTTGAATTATCTAAATTAATTTTAGTCATGTACGGTCGATCATGTATACAGATCATCATATATAAAACATATGTATGATTTGGGTGTTGAGTAGAGCAACTGGGTGGCCTCGCTCTCTAGGCAGCGTGATAGGGAGCGTCTTGACGCCATGACCGGTGCGCTGATTGCGGCTGTGCGTCTTCTCACATATCTTCTTTGACGGTGCTACTTCGACTCTGTGGAGCTTTATATCTTTTTTTGTTTTCCTTTTTGGACCTAATTGTGCCTTTGCCCCATAAGGCTCTTTATTTTTATTTTTGACCCTCAAATTTGTTCTACGAAGGTGATGGTTTGTTTTATATATAAACTTGGACGAAAGCATGTTTCGACAGTGGGTGACCCCGCCTAATGACTTGTGTGACAATGAGGGGGACAAGACACTCGATTTGCCTATCTTAGGCCTTGCATAATACATGATACTTAAGCTGCTTAGAGAAATAAACAATATTTTCTTTAAGCATCCATGCTTATTTGTAGAGGGTAGACAATTAATTAGGTACCACTCCTACAGAGATAACTGTCGGTGCCTCAAGAAGAAACTTAATTGATTTTTTTAGCGCACAGTTTTATACATAAATGTACACTCGTCCCTACGAAGGCACACAAACTATCTATCCCTTATGAGTACCCCGAAAAATTGAACTGAAAGGTCTTGAGATGGACAAAGCCACCACATGCGCCTTGCTCCTGATAGGCTTGTCGCTTACATTGAAAGAGTAAGTCGTTAAACCATTAAATATACCTAGAAAAATCTGAACAGCCTTGTCAAGTCAAGGAGTTGAACCTGGATGGGTAGTTTCCAGCACAAGGAACCTAACCAGCTGTGCTACGCCCAGTTCGCCGAAGCGATAATGGTTTGCGATGTATTAACCCTAGTAAATGGTTGTACTGACTTTCGGTTGAGACCGAAGGTACGTGGTACAAATGAATCATTTTTCCATAGAACTAAATTCATCATTGGAAATGGTAATGTTCAACTAGATTTTGGGATAATACATAGTTAGGGGAGACGCCTCTAGCCATTCAATATCCATCTCTTTTGAATATTTTACAACATAAGGATGCCTATGTTGCTACAATATTATTGTCTGTTCCTCTAAACATCCAGTTCAAGATATATTTAGTAGGAGACCGATTAGTCGCCGGTTGCATCTCGTGCGATGGTTGATGAACATCCACCTCTCTTATGAGCCAAATGCAATTCACTTGAGACTATCTGTCAATGGTATTTTCTCAGTGATATCTATGTATTTAGTTCCAATTGACTTTGACCCAATCCTGAAATCGTTACATATTTAGAAGATTAAAGTATCTGTAAGAATCAAAGTCTTTATTTAATTTGTTCACAAGGAGGTGATTTTGACTAAGCATGGCTTAGCACGGGGAAGATGGTAGGGTAGTCAACGTTGTTGCCTCTGTGATCATGATGAAACTATTAAACATCTCTTTCTCAATTGTCCTCTTGTCAAAGTTTTATGACGCTCAATTCATATATACCTTTAATGTCAACCCTCCAAGTAGTATGGAGTGGAGGCAAACACTGCGAGACATATTTGGACACAAGTATGCCCATTACTATGGGCTATATGGAACTGCATAAATGACATGGTTTTAATAGACAAGCTTGTATAAATTTTTGCAGATTGTTTACAAAGCCCTAGCATGGATCCATACGTGGCCTTACTCAATCCCGCGAAAGCCAAGGAGTTTTTGATACCGGGTGTACCCGGTGGGAGATGGTAGCTCGGAATATCTACAACTGCTTTGGATGCGGTCCAATAATCGGCTAGGTGCTTAGTCATCTCGTCCAGTTTTCGTCCGTTGTGGCAATTTTTCTCCTTTCATTTTAGTTTTGAGTGAACATGTACTTCACGCAGACCTTTTGAATATTTCTCTTAATAATAATGTTGCATGCGTCATTCTGATGCAGCAGAGGCCGGGGTATTCCTCCTTAGAAAAATAAATGTATGTCTTTTCTGACTCTTTTTCTATTCAACTTCTCAGCAATAACCTCCACACGACTCACAAGACAACACAAGGAAAAAAAAGGACTTCACTTTGCCGCAACGTGAACCAAAAGGCTTCTGGCCTACATACAAACTAGCAGCTACGGATTTTACGGGAATGATCAGATCGAATCAAGTTTATAAATTGACTTATTGTAACACAAACTAACCTACTAGACAGAAACACACTTAACTTCATGCTGGCTTGAGGACCTCGATCACCACGCGTCTGCTGCCATCCTTTTTGAGGCTAATGCTTCTTAGATGGCGTCGTCTTTTTCAGCTGCCTCTTCTGAGGCAGGAGCGCCTTCCTCCTAGGCGCCACTGTTTTGGTCGACTGCGATTGTGTACTCGAGAATGCTTTATGGGACGATGGTTCAGTCGAACCTATGCTTCCAACCATTGATCTCTGGACATTGCTTGATGATGCCTTTTCCTTCTTTGTGGGAACCTTTGCATCTTGCTCGCCCATGACAAGATCTGCTTCTCTTCTAATAATTCTTCTTCTCCGGCAAGGTAGATGAGGTGAGTTGGATATCTAGTGTTACTATGCTCCGGTTGGGTTGAGGAAGCCTGCGGCAATGGCTCCATATATATAGGAGGGAGAGGGCCTTTGGCAAAGCGGTCCGGCCAGACGACGCGCTTCCAACGCGTGGGAGAATGGTTTGGTGGCGTCAATGTTGCCAATGCCAGTCAGTCTCTTTTGTTTTGTTTTCGGGAGTAGATATGTTATATTCAATGCATTGTTGTTCATGTATAGTTTTCTGGTTGGGTCGCTGCCTCGTTGGTCTTCGTTTCTTCTCCTCCTGCTCCTTATACTACTACTACATCAGAATAACTGTTGGTGGTTCAGTTTTGGTAGCACACGTCATACACGGCTTGTTAGTTGTTAGTCATATCTATATGCATATACGTAATGTATCATTTATGATGGTACCGTTCTATGAGATGTTCAGGCAGAGCGTGGTTTTGGATTTTTTTTAGAAAAGAAGGATTACCTCTGGCCTCTGCATCATGATGATGCGTACGTCCCCTTTATTAACTGTGAAAAACAAGCTTGGGTTTGGATAGCTAAACAAATTGTATCAGATGCAGCTGATCATGTATACATGTATATGTGCGATTTATGTGTTGACTTGAGGGACGTCATGTACCAAAGACCCAGGTTTAGACCCCAAATCTCGCATACACACGTTTTTCGTTCTTTCTTGCCCATGAAGAAAAGAAAGGCGATCTCGTCAAGAGAGATTAACCATCTGACGGCATCCTCGAGCAGCTCCCCTCAGCCGACGACCTTGGTCGCTAGAGGTGCGGTGGGTCATCGCATCCACGTGTGCGAATCATTTAGCATTAGGTTTTAGGCCCTAGTTTATTTGGAAAAACAGGATTATGCCCGACCTCTGCATAGGTTTTAGGCCCTAGTAGCTTAGATTTTTTGGATCGTTCATTGTTCTGGCTTCGGTGATGGCGGAGCTCTATATCCTTCCCCGATGAGGTGATCAACTCTATGGTTGGAAACGGATTCATAAATAAATTTGTCCAAGCGAGGATGGCTTAGTGGTGGCGGCATCCTTGTGGTGGACTTGTGTCCTTGGGCTCCGACATTGCACCGGGGCGGGTTTGAGAGGTAATCTAGTCCCACGTGCATATTGTGGTCTGCATCGGAGGCATCTCAAGGATTGTGCATTCTATGTTTGTGGTTCATGACTAGAAGGTATGTTTTTCTCTTCCGATGTCTTTGCCATGGGAGGGTGCCAGATCTGGAGTCTAACGTTGTATATATCCAAGGTAGTCCCCGTCAGATTCTTTCGACGGTAATGGCTTCGCCTTTGGCAAACTACTTTGGTTGTGCGAAAAGTTTCATATCCACGATGGAGCTTCACCTTTAGTAAACTAGTTTGGATGTGCGTAAAGCTGCATATGAGCAATGGATGCCCATCAAGCTCGGGTGAAGAGGTGATCCGTTATTTTTTTTCCTTCGGTGGCTCTTGTGGTGGTGCTAGAGGGAAGTGACGGGAGTTCGAGTCGAGCTCAAGGGTGTTGTCAGCATTGATTGTAACTTTCTTTCCTTACTAGTGGTCCTTTCTGTAAAACTCAGTGTGTTGTCTTTTCAATTTTGTCAGGTCGGTGTTTATGTGACTTGTACTTTTATCCTTATTATAGAATGGAACTGGCATTACCATGCAAAAAATTAAATACCCAGAACCAACGTTCAGACTCCCCTGAGATAGAAGACTTCTCAATTTTCTTTCAAGGAGTCCTGTAATTCAATTATTGTGTTTTTTCTCCTATTGGTTTTTGAGTTTCCACCTAATTTAAAAATACTAATGGTCCTCAAACACCAGGCAATAAAATTTGAATCTTCTCTCCCAAAAAATGGTGCGACCCATACTGACATGCATGTGGGTATATCAACCATGTGGGCCCCACATCTAGACATGTTATAGCTATAGTGAAACCATGATAACTATAAAACAGTGTTGAAATATATTTTTCTTCAATAGTATTTCAGCACATTGCGTATTCTGTTGGTCCCTCATCATTTTCAACTATTTGTGTAGGAACTATATGGGGACATCCGATTAAACTGGAAGAATGCATATTATTTTTGTCACTCGTCCTTGTCGACTAACTATTTTCAATAGTATTTGAGCACAATTTCAATGTCTCGAGACAAAATTCAAACACTTTATTCATAACAATTGCATTTCATTACATATTCATCATGATGACACAATAAAATATTTATTCTTCCAATGCAAATTTGCTCAGCTTCTGGCTTGTATCTTCCTTGTAGTGTTGTTAATGTATTTGGCAACTTGTTCCATTGGATTGGTCACATGTTTAGAACTCTTCTCAGGCTGGGAGCTTGCCGTTATTTGGTTGTTTTGACTATGTAAAAATGATAAGGTTTTTAACGATAAAAGTACTTCTCTGATGCAAGTTATCTATAGATGTACCGAGACTCTTCGTTTATGATCTTCTCTACAAGGGATACTTTTACCCAACATAGATGACAGCAAGATCTTAAGATTGGCTCTACTCCGCTTTAGACGTTATTATACAAACTTTTCATCTTTTTATATAGTTCGCCTTACTATTTTGTTATTTATGTGAGAAGACGTTATTTATAAATATACATCTTAGTTATGCAGAGACCAGGTATAATGGTTAAACTTTTAATTAATAAAGCGTCTCTTTTTGAAAAAAACATATGTTCATCATACATTACAGAAATCATTTCATTGAAACGCCAACTGCCACGGCTCAATCCTCCAGGGATTCTTTGTAGCATACTAACTACCTACTACGACGTAGTCATGCCAATTAAGGGCACAAATTGACTTGGTCTATCATTTTATTCCCGCCTGAAGTTCATGAAGAAATGACACCCATGATATTCTTAACCAAAAGACAAAAATATCAATTATATATAAAATATATTGTTTGAAAGAATCGTGGGTCGCACCTTTTTTCTTCACCAAGAATACCACAAATATCATTGCTTATGCGGAACCTTGCACTTGAGTACAATGAACCACCAGGTTTGATACCCCTAAATTTTGAAATATACCGATTTTTCCTAAATTTTTTCTGATTTTACTATTCACACAAGGTGCGCAGCTCCCAAGTGCTCCTATGCATTTTGGTGCCAACTAATAACTAATTGCACTAATCTATCTATGTGTACCTAGTGTTGACTCGGTCGGACAGCACAGGGCATGCCGTGCCACCATAGTGGTCAAGCATTAGTCAAATTTTATTCGAGCACAGGGCATGCCGTGCCACCATAGTAGGCAGAGAACATGACAAGTTAAAAACAAATACTAGTCGGCCGACGTTCACATCTCACCTCCCACACACAAGCTGCCAAGCTTCCTGGACCATCTGTTCTTAACTAACCAGATGATATCCCCATTAGTTTTCACATAATTTGAGTTTGATTTTCCAAATATCGTATATCATATACAGTATGAATTTATTTCTGACGATAAGAACAATCCGAGACATTCTACAAAAACAGAAAAAAAAAGTCTTAACTTAAAAGGGTGAACATGTCATAATTAACTGTGATGCGGATTTAAAGTATACTTAGAACACACTATTTGATGTTACATGATAGAAATGCTCTTACGTCGAGATCAGATGAATCATAATGGCCAAGCTAGCAAATCCAACAGCTAGAACAATTGATGATGTGGAAGCACGCATGCACAACAAAATAACTTGTTAACAATGTCAAATGACGTTTTTCTATACATGATAAATAGATTTTTCTCTTCGAGAGACTTAACAATTAGTATGCGAGGAAGTTAGCTATGGTAATATTATGCAATTAGATTGGAACGTCCCTCAACCTCTCGCCAGAGTGTTGCCGCTACTCATCGCTATGTTAACTTTTTCGTTGATTGGTGATATGGAAGGATATGACAGTGAGACAACTTGAACTTTGCCACTTGATGCCTTCAACAAACAAGTGCCACCACATACCCATTATGATTACAAACGCATACTATGATAAATACCAAATGTCTCCCTTTCTTTTTATTCAGTCATCCCACAACCTGGCATATCGCTTGAAAACACAGGATAAAAACTTTACTTGGCCGCAACGTGAACCGGCACGCTTCTGGCCTACACGCGAACAAGATATATGGACTATGTGGGCTAGATCGTACAAAGATTAAAAATTGACTTATTGAAACATTAACTAACCTACTTGATAGAAACACACTTAACTTCATCAAGGCGGGCCGACGTTGATGGAGATCGCCGCGCAGCACAATAGAGGGCTGTTCTCAATTGTTCCAGGGCTTCTACCTAGACGGCAGGGTCTGATTCTTCGATGTTGTAGGTTTTGTATTAGTGGCCTTTTTCTTGTAAACCTTTGCCTTTGTGTTAACCTTTGGCTTTTGAGGGGCATCCTTTGCAACTTTATCGCCCTTGCCCATGACGCGATCTGCTTCTCTTCCTATCCGGTGTGGTGGCAGAGGTGAGGTGGATCTGGTGTTTGCTTTGCTCCGGTTGGGTTGAGGAAACCTATGGCAATGGTAGCATATATATAGGCCAGACGACACGCTTCCACCAGGAAAAAGGGGTTGGTGGCATTGCTGTTGCTAGTCAGTCTTTTCTGTTCTGTATATTCCATATATTGTTATTGACGGATGAATGCGGTTGGATCAATGGCAATGCTGGCTGCTGTGTTGGTCTTCATTTCTCCTCCTCCTACTCCTCCTTATATTATTACTTGCTAAGTTTAGTAGCACACGGCACGTTATTTGTTACGAGTGTTCACACTTGTTTTGTTTCTTGCGGGTAAACATTTTACACATGTTAGTCATATGCATATGTATGCATATACATACCCAAGCGTACTTTCTGTTAGAGTTATATTCTAGCCTGTATATTTTCCGATTGTATGAGGAGTTTCCTGCATATTTACCATCTGTGCATGTACATATATTGGCCATTGGCCCTCGTGGAATACAAGTTGCATATTTCTGACATGGTATTAGAGTCTAGGTTCTTTTTTCGCACTCGCAACTCGTGCTCCTCCCGATCCAATCTCTTGCACAGCCGCCAACGATGGTGTCTTTTTCTTCCTCGCAGAAGGCTGTTTCTGCCGCCGGACGTCTCGTGCCTGCTGTTCCCAGCTGAAAACCAGCCCATCCGCTTCGAGTCCCGTTGGATCCCGCTGCCGAGTCCTGCTCCAACTGCTACCTGATCCCGTGTGAGCGCACCAGCTCTTCACGTCGGATCTCGCCGCTGCAGAGTTGGACTCCACCCCGGCCGCTGTCACATGCACCGGATCTCGTCGCCCTAGCCGTCGTCTCGCCGGATCTAGCCATCGTCTTGCCGGATTCCGCTGCTGTCCTGCAGGACTCCGCCGTCTGATCTGTTATCCTTCTCCAGCTGCTGCCTGACCCCGTGGCCCTCTTTGATGCTGCCTGATCCTGTGACCTCCCGCCGTGAGACGCACTCCCGGATCGACCCGCTGCATCCCACCCGGCCGCCCGGATCGAGTTGCCTGTTCGCTCTTGTCCGGACGCGCAGAGGCCCGCTGCGGCTCTCCAGATTGCTAGCTCTGCCGCTCCTCGCTCGGGCCACCCCGCCCCAGATTGATACGGCTGCTGCATTTTCTGCTTGGGACCTCACTCGTTAAAAAAGAAAGAAAAAAAGAAACATAAATGTTCTCGTCGGGTCCGCATGTCCCTTGCTGCCCTGTGACTCTTGACGGTGTTTTCTTCACTATTCCCGTCTCGCGTATGGACCATTTCTTGATGCGTGATGCTCGTTCATCTGTAACATCGCTCCCTTCGGCGACTTTCGCAGACTGTGTTGGTAGCTCTTCTGCTGCTCCTTCTACGAGTTCTGCACCTGATGATTGTCGCTCTACACCGACTCCTCTCGCGACTTTTATCGATGATTGTCGCTCTTCCCCAAAGTCACTCGTGACTTCCACCGGTTGTACTGGTGCTTATGACTTCATCGACTGCGTTTCGCACACGCGTCTTCCCTCGACGCTTGGTGTTTGTGTGAATATAGTATCATCTTCTTCACCGGCCTATACGGATGATACTGTACATGCTGCACCGCCACTTTTAGCGGCTTCCACGGGTGGTGGTGGCCGCTTCTCTCCCAGTGTCCCTATGACGCCTACTTCAGGTCTGTCCTTCACTGACGAGGAGATTGCACGACTTCGTGCCCTGCTGTCGGGTGCATTTACATCGTCATCTTCAGTTGTGCCCCTGACTGAGCAGGAGATTGTTCGCTTGTGATGCCTGCTAGCTCCATCCACTACTAGAAAAAGGACTGTTAGTGGCGCACCTATTTTTACCATTAATGACGCACTATAGGTGCACCACTATTACCACGCTACTAATAACAAATACTAATGGCGCACCTCTGGTACGCCATTAGTATTGCACGTAACAGTGGCGCACCTTGTAGTGCGCCACTACTATTGCTACAGGTGCGCCACCGGTAACTTTTTTTTGATTTTTTTTTAATTTTGAAGGCGGGAAAATAGTAGTGGCGCACCGTCTAACCCCCACCGTGCGCCATTGCTATTTTGAATTTTGAATTTGGATTTGGATCTAGATTTGGCTCATTTTTTTGGCTCGTTTTTTTGCTTGAATTTTTTTCAAATTTCGTTCTCGACCTGGATCTGGTACGTTCTTTGTGCCGGGGGAGCTCCACATGTGGCCAGAAGTAGAGGAGGAGGGAGGAGAGACCGTGAGGAGGAGAGGAGGGAGGAGAGATCGTGAGGATCAGGAGAGGAGGGAGGAGGAGGTCGTCGGAGAGGAGGAGGAGGACCGTGAGCAGGAGAGGAAGGAGGAGCACCGTGAGGAGGAGAGGAGGGAGGAGGAGGTCGCCGGAGGAGGAGCACCGTGAGGACGAGAAGAGGGAGGAGGAGGTCGCCGGAGGAGGAGCACCGTGAGGAGGAGGTCATCGGAGGAGGAGCACTGTGAGGAGGAGGAGGTCGCCGGAGATTTGGAGATGGAGTGGAGGAGAGGAGGAGAGGAGGAGATGGAGTGGAGGAGAGGAGGAGAAGAATGAAGAGGTAAGTGGCTGGCCGGCCCTTTTAAACTTCTGTCCCAACTTAGCAGTGGCGCACCATGCACTGGTGCGCCATTGCTATTTTTTTGAATTGTGAAGGCGGGAAAATAGTAGTGGCGCACCATGCACTAGTGCGCCATTGCTAATTTATTTATTTTTGCATTTTTTTGATTTTTTTTGCCTCCAGACCTTAAAAGCATCGTAACTTTTTTCTGTTAGGATTTTGAGGATTCTAGAAAATCGATAACGGGCGTATTGTCCACACTCACATAGCCCAACAAGCAAACAACTGGTTGGCCCAGCCTGAACGCCACTGCGGGCATCCCTCCGCGGGCCGTCCATTTTGGCCCAGCCTAAACGCCACTGCCATATCCACTTGGGTCCCTCGCTCTCTCCATCTCTGGGAGCCCGTCGTCTGGGGGCCATGGCTGTCGCCGCCGTCGCCTTGCCTGCCGCCGAGGCCGCCGCTGCCGTAACAGGCCGTCGAGACTGGTTCCCTACCCTCCCGCGCTCCACTGCAACGACGCTCATCCTCCTGTCACCCGCTCCCCTTCTTCCTCTTGTGTGATCTCCCACCAAGCATGCGCCCTGCTTCCCTCCCCACAAGCCTGCTGCTGCTGTTTTACTCCCTTGACTGGAGCGGATTCATCGCCTCTTCTCTTGGTAAGTAACCAAATCCTGATGAGTTCGTTTGGCCGTGCCAGATTATTTCCCATTGCTCTTAGCTATGGCGCTGGTTCCTTTTGCACACAAGGTGCTCGACACAATGCTGTCTATGAAATGAAGAAACCCAAGCTCAGAATGAATCCTATCCACTCTTCTTAGTTTTAGTTAATTAGTCTCACGCATGCGTGCCATTTCCGTTCTGCAATCTCAATATGAACGCACTTTTGCAGGCGCTTGCTCTATCATGTGCTGTGAAATGAGGCCGGGGTTCGGATTCAGGTTCGCGCCGCGTGGCATCTGGAGGAGCTGGCCCGCCCTGTGCTCGCGGCCGCATCGCTTCCCCTCATCTTCGGGCTCCACAAAGAAGCTGCACGTCATGGCTTCCACAATGCCAGCACCAAACCAAGCAAGGAACAAGAGCAAGGTCATTGTGATATCAGGCCCTACGGGTGCTGGGAAGAGCAGGCTCGCGCTGGAGTTGGCCAGGAGGCTCGGGGGCGAGATCATCAGCGCGGACTCGGTACAGGTGTACCGCAGCCTCGACGTCGGCTCCGCCAAGCCGTCCTCTTCGGAGATGAGCATGGTGCCGCATCACCTCATTGACATCATGCACGCGTGCTAGGATTACTCGGCTGGGATGTTCTTCAATGACGCACGAAGAGCGACTCAAGATGTTCTTGCTAGGGGCTCTGTGCCAGTTGTCGCGGGAGGGACTGGGCTGTAGTTGTGGTGGTTTATATACGGCAAGCCAAATGTTCCACAATCATCCCCCGACATCATATCAAGTGTTTGTTCTGAGCTCGCTGGTTTCGTGAGAACGGTCGCTAGGAAGAAGCGGTGGAGCTCCTTCTCAAGGCCGGGGACTCCAAAGCTCAGGACTTGGATACGAATAACTGGGCCAGGTTAAGCAGAAGGCTCGAGATCATCAGGTCATCAGGTTCCCCTACATCTGCCTTTACCTTACCGTACAGGTCATTCCAGAAGCAGCAAGATACCGAGCTAACTGATTCCTCAGTCGATGAAGGAACCTGTGAAGCGAAGGCACTGGATTATGATTTCTTGTGTTTTTTGCTCGCATGTCCACGGGTTGAACTCTACAGATCAATTGATTTTAGGTGTGAGGAAATGCTGGCTGACACAGGAGGCCTTCTTTCGGAAGCCTCATGGCTTCTTGATATCGGGTTGCAGCCAAATATGAACTCTGCGAGCCGTGCAATAGGCTACAGGCAAGCCACGGAGTATCTGTTGCATTGCAGACCGAACGGAGGAAGTAGCTCCCCAGAAGAGTTCTGGAGTTCCTGACGAAGTTTTAGCAAACGTCTAGGAACTTCTCAAGGAGGCAAATGACCTGGTTCCGCAACGAGAAGATTTACCAGTGGGTTGACGCATCGCAGCCTTTTGAAGAAATTGTTCAGTTTATCTGTGATGCTTATAATGGCTCCGGTGTAGTGGTGCTGCCTGAATCACTTGAAATGAATAGGGAAAGTTGCATACACACAAGCAAGGATCTCAAAACCTATCGCTTAGAGAACAAGGTGTTTCTTGGGCATGAAGAGTGTTGTCACGTTTTGGATTGGATTAGAAGGACGCAAGGAAAGTGAGGTCCAGTTCTACTCTCTTCTTATACTTTAGTTTTGTTTCCACCAGAAGAATTATCCGGCAATAGGATTTTAAAATTTTGAGAGATTACAAGAGGAATTTTGAGTCTATATATTTTTCTGTTTCCATCATAGATTCATAAAAAAAGATGTTTTTTGGAGTGTTTGGAATGGAATGATAAATTGATGATCCAAGGGTGCTTCTTTGGAGTCTTTCTGTGTGTTGTTTGGATGGAACTTGGAAGCTGTTCTTTGTTGCAGACTGCATGATGCCAAGTCAGAACAACTCTGAATTCCGAAAAATATAAGTCGGCAAAACAAGTCAAAGAGACATACATATAAGGTTTAAGGATGGCATGTGATCTGCCTCTTTTGAGTAGAACCTTTCATAATCACAAACTATATACATAACCGGTTTTTGCAGACCGACGATTAGGAAAGATTCCAATGATGCAGCGGTTTGGTAGATCTGTTAGTATAGTATAAGTTTGATGTGGCCAGAAGTAGAGGAGGAGGGAGGAGAGACCGTGAGGAGGAGAGGAGGGAGGAGAGACTGTGAGGATCAGGAGAGGAGGGAGGAGGAGGTCACCGGAGAGGAGGAGGAGGACCGTGAGCAGGAGAGGAAGGAGGAGCACCGTGAGGAGGAGAGGAGGGAGGAGGAGGTCGCTGGAGGAGGAGCACCGTGAGGAGGAGAGGAGGGAGGAGGAGGACCGTTAGCAGGAGAGGAAGGAGGAGCACTATGAGGAGGAGAGGAGGGAGGAGGAGGTCGCCGGAGGAGGATCACCGTGAGGAGGAGAGGAGGGAGGAGGAGGTCACCGGAGGAGGATCACCGTGAGGAGGAGCACCGTGAGGAGGAGGTCACCGGAGGAGGAGCACCATGAGGAGGAGGAGGTCGCCGGAGAGTTGGAGATGGAGTGGAGGAGAGGAGGAGAGGAGGAGATGGAGTGGAGGAGAGGAGGAGAAGAATGAAGGGGTAAGTGGCTGGCCGGCCCTTTTAAACTTCTGTTCCAACTTAGCAGTGGCGCACCATGCATTGGTGCGCCATTGCTATTTTTTTGAATTGTGAAGGCGGGAAAATAGTAGTGGTGCACCATGCACTAGTGCGCCATTGCTAATTTATTTATTTTTTGCATTTTTTTCGAATTTTTTTGCCTCCAGATCTTAAAAGCATCGTAACTTTTTTGTTAGGTTTTTGAAGATTCTAGAAAATCGATAACGGGCGTATTGTCCACACTCACATAGCACAACAAGCAAACCGCTGGTTGGCCCAGCCTGAACGCCACAGCGGGCATCCCTCCGCGGGCCGTCCATTTTGGCCCAGCCTAAACGCCACTGCCATATCCACTTGGGTCCCTCGCTCTCTCCATCTCTGGGAGCACGTCGTCTGGTGGCCATGTCTGTCGCCGTCGTCGCCTTGCCTGCCGCCGAGGCCGCCGCTGCCGTAGCAGGCCGTCGAGACTGGTTCCCTACCCTCCCGCGCTCCACTGCAACGACGCTCGTCCTCCCGTCGCCCGCTCCCCTTCTTCCTCTTGTCTGATCTCCCGCCAAGCACGTGTCCTGCTTCCCTCCCCGCAAGCCTGCTGCTGCTGTTTTACTCCCTTGACTGGAGCGGATTCATCGCCTCTTCTCTCGGTAAGTAACCAAATCCTGATGAGTTCTTTTGGCCGTGCCAGATTATTTCCCATTGCTCTTAGCTGTGGCGCTGGTTCCTTTTGCACACAAGGTGCTTGGCACAATGTTGTCTATGAAATAAAGAAACCCAAGCTCAGAATGAATCCTATCCACTCTTCTTAGTTTCAGTTAATTAGTCTCGCGCATGCGTGCCATTTCCATGTTGCAATCTCAATATGAACGCACTTTTGCAGGCCTTGCTCTATCATGTGCTGTGAAATGAGGCCGGGGTTCGGGTTCAGGTCCGCGCCGCACGGCATCTGGAGGAGCTGGCCCGCCCTGTGCTCGCGGCCGCATCGCTTCTCCTCATCTTCGGGCTCCGCAAAGAAGCTACACATCATGGATTCCACAATGCCAGCACCAAACCAAGCAAGGAACAAGAGCAATGTCATTGTGATATCAGGCCCTACAGGTGCTGGGAAGAGTAGGCTCGCGCTGGAGGTGGCCAGGAGACTCGGGGGCGAGATCATCAGGGCGGACTCGGTACAGGTGTATGATGACCCACAAGTATAGGGGATCTATCGTACTCCTTTTGATAAGTAAGAGTGTCAAACCCAACGAGGAACAGAAGGAAATGATAAGCGGTTTTCAGTAAGGTATTCTCTGCAAGCACTGAAATAGTCGGTAATAAATAGTTGTATGATAAGATAATTTGTAACGGGTAGCGAGTAACAGTAGTAACAAAGGTGCAGCAATATGGCCCAATCCCTTTTGTAGCAAGGGACAAGCCTGAACGAACTCTTATATAAAGTAAAGTGCTCTCGAGGACACATGGGAATTACCCTCAAGCTAGTTTTCATCATGTTCATATGATTCGCGTTCGCTACTTTGGTAGTTTGATATGTGGGTGGACCGGTGCTTGGGCGCTGTCCTTACTTGGACAAACATCCCACTTATGATTAACCCCTCTCGCAAGCATCCTCAACTACGAAAGAAGAATTAAGACAAAGTCTAACCATGACATTAAACTAGTGGATCCAAATCAGCCCCTTACGACACAACGCATAAACTAGGGTTTAAGCTTCTGTCACTCTAGCAACCCATCATCTACTTATTACTTCCCAATGCCTTCCTCTAGGCCCAAATAATGGTGAAGTGTCATGTAGTCGACGTTCACATAACACCACTAGAGGAGAGACAACATACAACGCATCAAAATATCGAATGAATACCAAATTCACATGACTACTATTAGCAAGACTTATCCCATGTCCTCGGGAACAAACGTAAATACTCACAAAGCATAAACATGTTCATGATCAGAGAGGTATTGAATAGCATTAAGGATCTTAACATATGATCTTCCACCAAACAAACCAACTAGAATCAACTACAATAAGCAATTAACACTACTAGCAACCTTACAAGTACCAATCGGAGGTGTGAGACGGAGATTGAATACAAGAGATGAACTAGGGTTTGGAGATGAGATGGTGCTGATGAAGATGTTGATGGAGATGAGTCCCCTCTTAGGAGAGGAGTGTTGGTGATGACGATGATGATGATTTCCCTCTCCGGGAGAGCAGTTTCCCCGGCAGAACAGCCCTGCCGGACCTCTAGATTGGTTCTGCTCAAGTTCCGCCTCGTGGCGGCGGCGTCTCCTCCCGAAAGCTTTATTGTGATTTTTTCTCGGACGAAACCCTTCATATAGGGGAAGATGGCGGCCAGGGGGTGTGGCCCGTGCCTGGCAGGCTCATGGCCTCCTGGTGGCTCCTCTCTGGTATATTTCTGGCCCAGTATTTTTTATATATTCCAAAATAATTCCTCGTTGATTTTCACGGATTTTGGAGTTGTGGAGAATAGGCATCTCAAACTTGCTCCTTTTCTAGCCCAGAATTCCAGCTGCCGGCATTCTCCCTCTTTGTGTAAACCTTGTTAAATAAGAGAGAAAAGGCATGAGTATTGTACCATAACATGTTATAACAACTCATGATGCGATAAATATCAATATAAAAGCATGATGCAAAATGGATGTATCAACTCCCCCAAGCTTAGACCTCGCTTGTCCTCAAGCGGAAACCAAGATCGATAAATATGCCCACATGTTTAGAGAAAGAGGTGTCGATAAAATAAAATACGGACATGCATGCATCATGATCATATTTAGAACAACAATATCGTCATATAATCCCTTATGCTAAAGTGACAATTAATTCACAATGTAAAGCATGCATCCAAAATCTTATTGAGAATTAACAACTAATAGTCTTTAGTCATTGAAGCAATTGCAATTTATCATAACATCAAAAAGAGTCAAATAAGAGCTTGTAAAGCAAATCCACATACTTAATCATCTTTTAGTCTTCTACAATTACTAAAACTCACGCGGTACTCACGAGATCAAAGTTTCAGTTGGACACAGAGAAAGATATGGGCTTATAGTTTCGCCTCCCAACTCTTTACCTCAAGGGTAATGTCAACAATAATAATTCGTGATTACTTACTTCCAAGTTGATATATGAATATAGATCTTCCCTAGCACATGACGCTTGCCAAGATGATGGCAAGATAAGGAATTGGTGAGAATAACCATGACTCTTTTAAAGATAAAAAATAAAGGTACAAGATAGGCCCTTCGTAGAGGGAAGCAGAGGTTGTCATGCGCTTTTAAGGTTTGGATGTGTGATCTCTTAGTGTGAAGGAACATCACTTTATATTGCCTCCTGTGATAAAGAACTTTATTATGCAGGCCGTCGCTTTTATGTCTTCCTCATCACAGGTTCGTACAAAGCTTATTTTCCACACACTAATAGATCATACATATTTAGGGAGCAATTTTTATTTCTTGCACCGATGACAACTTACTTGAAGGATCTTATTCAATCCATAGGTAGGTATGGTGGACTCTCATGGCAAAACTAGATTGAGGGTTTTAGGGATGCACAAGTAGTATCTCTACTTAGTGCGGAAGTTTTGGCTAATATGAGGTGGAAGCAAGCGTCACATGCTAAAGGATCCATAATCATATAACATTGTTTGGAACCAGGCAAACATGATTCATTATGTTGTCTTCCTTGTCCAACATCTACTTCTTAGCATGCAATAGTTTAATGAGTGTTCACAATCATAGATGGTGTCAAAGATGATATATTTATATGTGAACCTCTCTTTCTTTATTACTTCCTATTAATTGCATCAATGAACAAGGTCTACGTTTGTCTACCCACAACAAGTTTCAGTCAACATTCTCTTTATATGTGAAGTCATCACTTCCCATAAGATCATCACATGATCTTTCATGCTTTTGTTCTCTTATTATTATCTTTTTTAGATCATGGCAAGAAGCAAAGCCCTTAACTAAAACACTCTTTATTATATAACTCATGAACTCGATTACATTGGGGGTAACACAAAGCAAAACTCAAACCTAGATCATACTAAAAACTTTATTCTACTAGATAAAGATACTACCAAAAGGATCGAACTAATAAAAATGTAAAGGCAAAAGATGTGATGGTGATAAAATACCGGGGCAATTCCCCCAAGCTTGGCACAAGCCAAGGGGAGTGCCCATACCCGTGTGTTTAATTTTCTTCCTTCAGAGGTGATGGCGGTGGAGTTGGAATACCGGTCGGCTTGTTCAAGCTAGCCCTCAGATCCAGTAACTCACTAAGCATGCGCTGAATCATAATGATGTTCTTCTGGATTTCTTCCAGAAGGTGTTTGTTGGTCGGCCCCCATGAGCTTTCTCCTGCATTACTTTCACTTGGACGAGATATATCCCAATTGGAGGGTATGTGTGTACGGAGTGTATTTTCAACTCCATAGTCATGAATCAAATTGTGAAAGTTGTTCCGATGTAACCTGTGTAGAGGCCTCCTAGGAAGGAGCCCTTCTCGTGCTTGCTGGCCTCCGCGATTGTTGATAGTGGCCATGGCCTGATGAGGATTTGGAATAGTGGAGATGCCAGCCAAAGTGCCCCGCCTAGAAGCCGGAGAGTGCACCTCAGAGGAATCCCCAACATCTTCCTCCATGTTTTTCTCACCAACTTGTGATCCTTGACACTCCACCTGCATCAACCAAGCATCATCGTGCACTTGATTGGAGGCGGAAGACGACATGATGCTTGACCTTCGGAATCCTGACAGAAAACAACTCGAAACGAAAATAGAGGATATTTGCGTGATACAAGGGTCAGACCTTTCGGGAGATTATATAATGAATTTTACCGACAATAAGGAGTGTACCACAAGAAAATGGAGTCCGGGAGGGGCACGAGGAGCTCACGAGCCCCCCAGGCGCGGCCAGGGGGTGGCCCCGCGCCTGGTAGGCTCGTAGCCTCCTGGTGCACTTTCCGGACTACCTTAAATTTTTGTAATTTTTTAAATATTCCAAAACTGAGGAAAATTGCTATTGGAAAAGTTTTGGAGTCGGTTTGCTTACCGTATCACATACCTCTTTGTTTTCGGAGTCTGAAACAGGCTGGTAAACATCCCTTATGTACTCATCCGGGGTTATGGTATTAATTATATTGCTTTCTACATTTATCGGAGTACCTGAGATGTAATGCTTGATTCTTTGTCCATTCACAACTCTCGGAAAAGTGCCTTCTGCGTTGTTGATTTTCATGGCACCGGAAAGATATACTTCCTCGACAATGTAAGGAGCTTCCCATTTAGAGAGAAGTTTGCTTGCAAAAAATCTTAAACAATAATTTTATAGCAAGACATAATCACCTGCATTGAACTCACGTTTTTGTATCGTTTTATCATGCCACCTTTTAACTTTCTCTTTAAACAACCTGGCATTTTCATATGCCTGAGTTCTCCATTCATTAAGTGAGCTAATATCAAATAATCTCTTCTCACCAGCAAGTTTGAAATCAAAGTTGAGCTCTTTGATTGCCCAATAAGCCTTATGCTCTAGCTCAAGAGGTAAATGACATGCTTTATCGTAAACCATTTTATAAGGAGACATGCCCATGGCATTTTTATAAGCAGTTCTATAAGCCCACAGTGCATCATCAAGTTTCTTAGACCAATTCTTCCTAGACCTATTAACACTCTTTTGCAGAATTAATTTAATTTCTCTATTACTTAACTCTACTTTACCACTAGGCTGAGGATGATAAGGAGATGCAATTCTATGGTTGACATCATACTTAGCAAGCATTTTACAGAAAGCACCATGAATAAAATGCGAACCACCATCAGTCATTAAATATCTAGGGACTCCAAATCTAGGGAAAATAACTTCTTTAAGCATCTTAATAGAGGTGTTATGATTAGCACTACTAGTTGGAATAGCTTCTACCCACTTAGTAACATAATCAATAGCAACTAAAATATGAGTATACCCATTGGACTTTGGAAAAGGTCCCATATAATCAAAACCCCAAACATCAAATGGTTCAGTAACAAGTGAATAATTCATAGGCATTTCCTAACGTTTACTAATATTACCTGTTCGTTGACATTCATTACAAGACAAGACAAACTTACGAGCATCCTTAAAGAGAGTAGGTCAATAAAAACCGGATTGCAATACCTTGTGTGCAGTTCTATCTCCAGCATGGTGTCCCCCATAAGCCTCGGAGTGGCACTTCTGTAGGATCTGTCCCTGTTCATGCTCAGGTACACAACGTCTAATAATACCAGCTACTCCTTCTTTATACAGGTGAGGATCATCCCAAAAGTAATGTCTCAAATCATAAAAGAACTTTTTCTTTTGTTGGTACGTGAAGCTAGGTGGTATATATTTAGCAACAGTATAATTAGCATAATCAGCATACCATGGTGTACTGCGTGAAGCATTGATAGCATTCAATTGTTCATCAGGAAAGCTATCATCAATAGGTTGTGGGTCATCATGAACATTCTCTAACCTAGACAAGTTATCTGCTACGGGGTTCTCACCACCCTTCCTATCAACAATATGCAAATCAAATTCTTGTAGCAAGAGGACCCATCTAATAAGTCTAGGTTTAGCATCTTTCTTTTCCATGAGATATTTAGTAGCAGCATGATCAGTGTGAATAGTAACTTTAGAATCAACAATATAAGGTCTGAACTTATCACATGCAAACACAACTGCTAAAAATTCTTTTTCAGTAGTAGCATAATTTCTTTGGGCACTATCTAGAGTTTTACTAGCATAATGAATAACATTTAATTTCTTATCAACTCTTTGTCCTAGGATAGCACCAACAACATAATCACTAGCATCAGACATAATTTCAAAAGGTAGGTTCCAATCAGGTGGTTGAACAATAGGTGCAGTTATCAAGGCTTTCTTGAGTATTTCAAATGCCTCTTCACAATCATCATAAAAAACAAATGGAATATTGATAACCCACAAGTATAGGGGATCGCAAGAGTTTTCGAGGGTAAAGTAGTCAACCCGAATTTATTGATTCGACACAAGGGGAGCCAAAGAATATTCTCGAGTATTAGCAGTTGAGTTGTCAATTCAACCACACCTAAAAGATTTAGTATCTGCAGCAAAGTTTTAGTAGCAAAGCAATATGGTAGTAACAGTAATAGCGGTGACAATAGCAGTAGTGATTGGTATAGCAATTGTGACAGCAGTAGCGGAAAAGTAACTAAGCAAGAACCATTATAGGAAAGCTCGTAGGCATTGGATCGGTGATGGATGATTATGCCGGATGATATTCATCATGTAACGGTTATAACACAGGGTAATATGTAACTAGCTCCAGTTCGTCAATGTAATGTAGGCATGTATTCCGTATATAGTCATATGTTCTTAGGGAAAAGAACTTGCATGCCATCTTTCGTCCATCCCTCTCGTGGCAGCGGGGTCCTAATGTTTCTAAGGGATGTTAAGGTCTCCTTTTAATAGAGTACCGGAACAAAGCATTAACACATGGTGAATACATGGAATCCTCATAGTATGGTCATCTCCGGGAGTGGTTCCGGCTATTGTCACTCCGGGGTTGCCGGGTCATAACACATAGTAGGTGACTACAACTTGCAGAATAGGATCAAGAACACACATATATTGATGAAAACATAATAGGTTCAGATCTGAAATCATGGCACTCGGGCCCTAGTGACAAGCATTAAGCATAGAAAAGTACTAGCAACATCAATCTTAGAACATAGTGGATACTAGGGATCAAACCCCATCAAAACTAACTCGATTACATGATAGATCTCATCCAACTCATCACCGTCCAGCAAGCCTACGATAAGATTACTCATGAACAATGAAGAGCATTATGAAATTGGCGATGGAGGATGGTTGATGATGACGATGGCTTCGATTTCCACTCTCCGGAGCCCAAAACAGACTCAGATCTGCCCTCCCGAGGAAGAACAGGTGGTGGCGGCGGCTTCGTGTCGTAAAACGCGATCATTTCTTCTCCTTGATATTTTCTGGAACCGAAGAGTATATATGGAGCTGGAGATGAGCTCGGAGGATCCACATGGGCCCCACAAGCCTGCCAGGCGCGGCCAGGGGGGTACCCGCGCCTAGTGGGCTCGTGGCCCAGTGGCACCTCCCCTCCGGTTGATTCTTCCTCCGGTATTTTTTATATATTCCATAAAAATTCCTTGTAAGTTTTTAGGTCATTTCGAGAACTTTTATTTCTGCACAAAAACAACACCATGGCAGTTCTGCTGAAAATAGCGTCAGTTCGGGTTAGTTTCATTCAAATCCTGCAAATTAGAGTCCAAAACAAGGGCAAAAGAGTTTGGAAAAGTAGATACGTTGGAGAAGTATCAAATATCTTTTTGCAAGAGATTAGTGAGAGGCGTAGAAATCTTAGAGAAGTCTTTAATAAACCTTCTATAGAAACCAGCATGACCAAGGAAACTTCTTATACCTTTAATGTCTTTAGGGCATGTCATCTTCTCAATGGCATCAACTTTAGCCTTATCAACTTCAATACCTCTTTCAGAAATTTTATGTCCCAAGACAATGCCTTCATTAACCATAAAGTGGCACTTCTCCCAATTCAAGACAAGGTTAGTATCCTCACATCTCTGCAAAACTCGATCAAGGTTGCTCAAGCAATCATCAAAAGAAGATCCGTAAATGGAGAAATTATCCATGAAGACCTCAACAATCTTTTCACAAAAATCAGAGAATATAGCCATCATACATCTTTGAAATGTAGCAGGTGCATTACATAAACCAAAAGGCATACGTCTATAACCAAAGGTACCGAAAGGGCAAGTAAAAGTGGTTTTCTCCTGATCAGATTGTGAAACAGGTATTTGGGAAAAACCAGAATAACCATCTAGAAAGCAAAAGTGTGTATGTTTAGACAATCTCTCTAGCATTTGATCAATGAAAGGTAGAGGGTAATGATCTTTCTTGGTAGCTTTATTTAATTTCCTAAAATCAATTACCATCCTATAGCCAGTAACAATTCTTTGTGGGATCAATTCATCTTTATCATTAGGAACAACGGTAATACCTCCCTTCTTAGGGACACAATGCACCGGACTTACCCTATCACTATAAGCCACAGGGTAAATAATACCTGCTTCCAGGAGCTTTAGTATTTCTTTTCTTACCACCTCTTTCATCTTGGGATTCAGTCTTCGTTGAGGATCAGCAACTAGTTGGGAATCAGGATCAATTTTAATTTTATGCTGGCATAGAGTAGGACTAATGCCTTTAAGATCATCAAGAGTATATCCAATAGCAGCACGGTGCTTCCTTAGATTTTTCAATAATTTCTTTTCTTCATGCTCTGAAAGATTAGCACTAATAATAACATGATATATCTCTTTTTCATCAAGATAAGCATACTTAAGAGTATCAGGTAATTGTTTAAGCTCAAATACAGGATCACCCTTTGGTGGAGGTGGATCTCCAAGTAATTCAACAGGAAAATTATTCTTAAGGATAGGACGTTGCTCAAAGATAACTCTATCTATCTCATTCCTCTCATCCATATTCAAGCAAGTATTGCTCTAAAGGAACAGTGGGAGGCACAACAATAGAAGTAAGAGCAATAATTTCATCCTTATTAGACAGTTCTTTTTCATGATGTTGTCTACCAAACTTAGAAAAATTAAATTCATGTGACACACCTTCAAAGCCAACAGTAATAGTTTGTTTCTCACAATCAATTTGAGCATTAACAGTATTGAGGAAAGATCTACCAAATATGATGGGGCAAAAGCTATCTTGTGTGGTAGCAAGAACGAGAAAATCAGTAGGATACTTAGTTTTACCACACAAGACTTCAACATCTCTAACAATTCCCACAAGGCAAATAGTATCTCTATTAGCAAGTTTAATAGTAACATCAATACATTCCATCTCAACAAGTGCATTTCATCTTTAATTTCATTATATAAAGATTGGGGTATTGCACTAACACTAGCACCCATATCACATAAACCATGATTGTTGGAAATATGCCCTAGAGGCAATAAATAAAGTGTTTATTATTGTATTTCCTTGTTCATGATAATTGTTTATTATCCATGCTAGAATTGTATTAATTGGAAACATGGATACATGTGTGGATACATAGACAAAACACAATGTCCCTAGTATGCCGGAGGAATTGTTTGTGTGTATCAAACGTCGCAACGTAACTAGGTGACTATAAAGGTACTCTGTAGGTATCTCCGAAGGTGTCTGTTGGGTTGGCATGGATCAAGACTGGGATTTCTTACTCCGTGTGACGAAGAGGTATCGCAGGGCCCACTCGGTAATGCAACATCACAACAAGCCTAGCAATCAATGTGACTAAAGTTTTAGCCACGGGATCTTGCATTACGGAACGAGTAAAGAGACTTGCCGGCAATGAGGTTGAACTAGGTATGGAGATACCAACGATCGAATCTCGGGCAAGTAACATACCGAAGAACAAAGGGAATGTTATACGGTATTAATTGAATCCTTGACATGGAGGTTCGACCGATAAAGATCTTCGTAGAATATGTAGGAACCAATGTGGACGTCCAGGTCCCGCCATTGTTTATTGACCGTAGAGGTGTCTGGGTCATGTCTACATAGTTCTCGAACCCGCAGGGTCTGCACCCTTAAGGTTTGGTGACGTTTCGGTAGTATAGAGTTATGAATGGTGGTGACCGAAGGTTGTTTGGAGTCCCAGATGAGATCCCAAACATCACGAGGAGCTCCGGAATGGTCCGGAGGTAAAGATTCATATATAGGACGTCCCAGTTTGGTCGCCGGAAAAGTTTCGGGCTCATCGGTAGTGTACCGGGAGTGCCAGGAGGGGTATTTCGACCCAAGAGGCTTCATGGGCTGTGGGAGAGTATTAACCAGCCCTTAGTGGGCTGGTGGAATAGCCACAACAGGCCCATGCGGTTTGGGGGAAGAAACCCAAAGGAAAAAGGTGGAAAAAAGGCAAAAAGGGAGAGTCCTACTCCTACTAGGATTGGAGGAGGAGTAGGACTCCTCCCCCTTGCTTCGGCCGACTCCTAGGAGGGCTTGGCCCTGCGCCAAGGCAGCCTCCCCTCTCCTCCTATATATACTAGTGGAATAGAGGGTTTTTGCACAGAATTTCCGGCCACGTGCTACCCGTTCGACCGGTGCATAGTTTCTCCTCTAGATCGTACTTCCGCAGCGCTTCGGCGAAGCCCTGCCGGAATTGCTCCACCACCATCGCCGGAGCACCGTCACGCTGCCGGTGAACTCTTCCTCCTCTCCACCTCCTCTTGCTGGATCAAGACAGTGGAGACCGTCATCAAGCTGCACGTGTGCTGAGCGCGGAGGTGCCGTCCGTTCGGTACTAGATCGGAAGGATCGTGATCAAGGCCACGAGATGATCGTGATTGGATGGCGGGATGGATCGTGACGAGGTCGTGTGACGGATCATGATTGGATCGCGGGACGGTTCGTGATTGGATCGCGGGACGCTCGGCGATTTGGATCGCGAAGAAGTTCGACTACACCAACCGTGTTTCTTAACGCTTCCCGCTTAGCGATCTACAAGGGTATGTAGATCAACTCCCCCTCTCGTAGATGCTCATCACCATGGATAGGTTTGCCTGTGCGTAGGATTTTTTTTGTTTCCCATGCAACATTCCCCAACAGTGGTATCAGGGCTAGGTTGATGGTTTGATGAGATCTCGAGTAGAACACAAAAGGTCTGTGGGCGTTGATGCTTAGATTGCTTCCTCCCTTGGTCGTATTTTGGTTCAGCGGTATTGTGAGATGAAGCGGCCCGGACCAACATTACTCGTACGCTTACGAGAGACCGGTTCCCTCGATGCAACTTGTTGCTTAGATGGCTTGCGGGTGACAGTTTCTCTCACTTTAGTTGGATCAGATCCGACAAAGGCGGTCCTTGAGAAGGTTGAAAAGCAAATTATGTATCACCATTGTGGTTTATGAGTAGGTGAGAATCGTTCTTGCTAGATACCTGTAGCAGCCACGTAAAACATGCAACAACAATTAGAGGACGTCTAACTTGTTTTTGCAGGGTATGTTGTGATGTGATATGGCCAATTACATGATGAGATATATGTGATGTATGAGATGATCATGTGATGTATAGAATTTCACGACTTGCATGTCGATGAGTACGGCAACCGGCAGGAACCATAGGGTTGTCTTTAATTATTCTATGACCTGCGTGTAAATCATTAAGCGCTATGTAATGCTTTACTTTATCACTAAACGGTAGCAATAGAAGTAGAAGCAGGGCTGGCACCACAACCCCAATGGCAGCACATTGATGGAGATCAAGATGATGGAGATCATGGTGTCGTGCCGGTGGCGATGGAGATCATGCCGGTGCTTTGAAGATAGAGATCTTAAGCACAAGTTCATGGCCATATCATGTCACTTATGAATTGCATGTGATGTTAATCCTTTTATGCACCTTGTTTTGCTTAGTACGACGGTAGCATTATAAGGTGATCCCTCACTTAAATTTCAAGATAAATTGTGTTCTCCCCGAGTGTGCACGTTGCGAAAGTTTGTCGTGTTGAGACACCATGTGATGATCGGGTGTGATAGACTCTACGTTCACATACAACGGATGCAAGCCAGTGTTGCACACGCAGAACACTCGGGTTAAACTTGACGAGCCTAGCATGTACAGACATGGCCTCGGAACACAAGAGACCGAAAAGTCGAGCATGAGTCATATAGTAGATATGATCAACATAATGATGTTCACCAATGAAGCCACCATAACTCCGAAGACGTTAAGAACGCTTGGGAGGCACGTTCTGGAGATTACTCAATAGTTTAGTGTGCAATATTGTATGGCTTAGAACCGGGACTTCAAAGACGTTTTGAACGTCATGGAGCATATGAGATGTTCCAGGAGTTGAAGTTCATCTTTGAGAAGAATGCCCGGATCGAGAGGTATGAGACCTCCGATAAGTTCTATGCTTGCAAAATGGAGGAGAACAGGTCTATCAGTGAACATGTACTCAAAATGTTTGGGTACTCGACTCGTCTGGCTGAGTTGGGAATTGCCCTTCCGGTAGAGGCGATCACTGACAGAGTTCTTCAATCACTGCCACCTAGTTACAAAAGCTTTGTGATGAACTATAAGATGCACGGGATGAACAAGTCTCTCGCCGAGCTGTTTGCGATGCTGAAAGTCGCTGAGTCTGAAATCTAGAAAGAACATCAAGTGTTGATGGTCAATAAAACCACTAGTTTCAAGAAAAACGGCAAAGGCAAAGGCAAGAAGGGTAAAACCAAGAAGGATGGCAAAGCAGTTGCTACTCCTGTAAAGAAGCCTAAGCATGGACCTAAGCCAGAGACTGAGTGCTTTCATTGCAAGGGAACTGGTCACTGGAAGCGGAACTGCCCCAAGTACCTGGCTGACAAGAAGGCGGCCAAAGACAAACAAGGTATATATGATATATATGTTATTGATGTGTACCTTACTAGCTCTCGTAGTAGTGCCTGGGTATTTGATACCGGTTCGGTTGCTCACATTTGCAACTCAAAGCAGGAACTACGGAATAAACGGAGGCTGGCGAAGGACGAAGTGACGATGCGCGTGGGAAATGGTTCCAAGGTTGATGTGATCGCCGTCGGCATGCTCTCTCTTTGATTACCATCTGGATTAGTGATGAACCTGAATAATTGTTATTTAGTGCCTGCTTTAAGCATGAACATTATATCTCGATCTTGTTTATTGCGAGACGGTTAGTCATTTAAATCAGAGAATAAAGGTTGTTCTATTTATATGAGTAATATCTTTTATGGTCATGCACCTAATGTGAGGGGTTTATTCATCTTAAATCTTGATAGTGATGACACACATGTTCATAACATTGATGCCAAAAGATGTAGAGTTGATAATGATAGTACCACTTTCTTGTGGCACTGCTGTTTAGGTCATATTGGTGTAAAACGCATGAGGAAGCTCCATGCTGATGGACTTTTGGAGTCACTTGATTTTGAATCACTTGACACATGTGAACCATGCCTCATGGGCAAGATGACTAAAACGCCATTCTCTGGAACAATGGAACGGGCAAGCGACTTGTTGGAAATCATACATACTGATGTGTGTGGTCCAATGAATGTTGCAGCGCGTGGTGGATATCGTTATTTTCTCACCTTCACTAATGTTTTAAGTAGATATGGGTATATTTACTTAATGAAACATAAGTCTGAAACGTTTGAAAAGTTCAAGCAATTTCAGAGTGAAGTTGAGAATCATCGTAACAAGAAGATTAAATTCCTGCGCTCTGATCGAGGAGGTGAATATCTGAGTTATGAGTTTGGCAGTCATTTAAGACAGTGTGGAATTGTTTCATAGTTGACACCACCCAGAACACCACAGCGTAATGGTGTGTCCGAACGTCGTAATCGGACCTTATTAGATATGGTGCGTTCTATGATGTCTCTTGCTGATTTGCCACTATCGTTTTGGGATTTTGCATTAGAGACAACTGCATTCACTTTAAATAGGGCACCATCGAAATCCATTGAGACGACGCCATATGAACTGTGGTTTGGCAAGAGGCCAAAGTTGTCGTTTCTTAAAGTTTGGGGATGTGATGCTTATTTCAAAAAGCTTCAGCCTGAAAAGCTGGAACCCAAAGCGGAGAAATGCGTCTTCATAGGATACCCGAAAGAGATAGTCGGGTATACCTTCTATCTCAAATCTGATGGCAAAGTGTTTGTCGCTAAGAACGGAACATTTCTTGAGAAAGAGTTTCTCTCGAAAGAATTGAGTGGGAGGAAAATTGAGCTCGATGAGGTTGTTGAACCTTTGCTTCTACCAGAGAGTAGCACAACACAGAAAGATGTTTCTGTGGAGTCTACGACGGTTGAAGAAGAAGTTAATGATGATGATTATGAAGCTTCGGATCAAGTTACTAATGAACCTCGTAGGTCGACAAGGACGTGTGCTACTCCTAAGTGGTACGGCAATCCTGTCTTGGAGGTCATGTTGTTAGACAACAATGAACCTACGAGCTATGAAGGAGCGGTGATGGGCCCGGATTCTGAGAAATGGTTAGAGGCCATGAAATCCGAGATGGGATCCATGTATGAAAACAAAGTATGGACTTTGGAAGTATTACCTGAAGGGCGAAAGGCCATTCAGAATAAATGGATCTTTAAGAAGAAGACATACGCGGACGGTAATGTTACCGTCTATAAAGCTCGACTTGTGGCAAAGGGTTTTTCACAAGTTCAAGGAGTTGACTACGATGAGACCTTCTCACCAGTAGCGATGCTTAAGTTTGTCAGAATCATGTTGGCAATAGCTGCTTATTTCGACTATGAAATTTGGCAGATGGATGTCAAAACAGCGTTCCTCAACGGTTTCCTTGAGGAAGAGTTGTATATGATACAACCAGAAGGTCTTGTCGATCCAGAGAATGTTGACAAAGTTTGCAAACTCCAGCGATCCATTTATGGACCGGCGCAAGCATCTCGGAGTTGGAATAAGCGCTTCGATGAGGTGATCAAAGCGTTTGGGTTTATACAAGTTTATGGAGAAGCTTGTATTTACAATAAAGTGAGTGGGAGCTCTATAGCGTTTCTAATATTATATGTGGATGACATATTGCTAATTGGAAATAGTATAGAAATGCTGGAAAGCGTGAAGGAATATTTGAACAAGAGTTTTTCAATGAAGGACCTGGAAGAAGCTGCTTTCATATTAGGCATTAAGATCTATAGAGATAGATCGAGACGCTTAATAGCACTTTGACAGAGCACATACCTTGATAAAGTTTTGAAGAAGTTCAAAATGGAACAGTCCAAGAAGGGGTTCTTGCTTGTGTTACAAGGTGTTAAGTTGAGTAAGACTCAATGCCCGGTGACTGCAGAAGATAAAGAAAAGATGAGTGTCATCCCCTATGCTTCAGCCATAGGCTCTATCATGTATGCAATGTTGTGCACAAGACCCGATGTCAGCCTTGCCATAAGTATGGTTGGAAGGTTTCAAAGTGATCCTGGAATGGAGCACTGGCAAGCGGTCAAGAATATCCTTAAGTACCTTAACAGGACTAAGGACATGTTTCTCATTTATGGAGGTGATGAAGAGCTCGTCGTAAAGGGTTACATCGATGCAAGCTTTGACATTGATCCGGATGACTCTAAGTCGCAAACCGGATACGTATTTATTCTTAACGGGGGAGCGGTAAGCTGGTGCAGTTCCAAGCAAAGCGTGGTAGCTGATTCTACATGCGAAGCGGAGTACATCGCAGCCCCGGAGGTGGCGAAGGAAGGTGTCTGGATGAAGCAGTTCATGACAGATCTCGGAGTGGTGCCCAGTGCACTAAATCCAATGAGCCTGTTCTGTGACAACACTGGTGCCATTGCTCTAGCCAAGGAACCCAGGTTTCACAAGAGGACCAAACATATAAAGCAACGCTTCAACTCCATCCGATATTACATCGAGGAGAAGGACATAAATATTTGCAAAGTGCACACGGATCTGAATGTTGCAGACCCGTTGACTAAACCTCTTCCAGGAGCTAAACATGATCAACACCAGAACTGCATGGGTGTTCGATTCATTACAATGCAAATCACATAGTGATGTGAGCTAGATTATTGACTCTAGTGCAAGTGGGAGACTGTTGGCAATATGCCCTAGGGCAATAAATAAAGTGTTTATTATTGCATTTCCTTGTTCATGATAATTTTTTATTATCCATGCTAGAATTGTATTAATTGGAAACATGGATACATGTGTGGATACATAGACAAAACACAATGTCCCTAGTATGCCTCTAGTGAACTAGCTCGTTGATCAAAGGATGGTTAAGGTTTCCTAGCCATGGACATGAGATGTCATTTGATAACGGGATCACATCATTAGGAGAATGATGTGATGGACAAGACCCAAACTACAAACGTAGCATATGATCGTGTCAGTTTATTGCTACTGTTTTCCGCATGTCAAGTATATGTTCCTATGATCATGAGATCATGCAACTCACTGACACCAGAGGAATGCTTTGTGTGTATCAAACGTCGCAACGTAACTGGGTGACTATAAAGGTACTCTACAGGTATCTCCGAAGGTGTCTGTTGGGTTGGCATGGATCAAGGCTGGGATTTGTTACTCCGTGTGTCGGAGAGGTATCGCAGGGCCCACTCGATAATGCAACATCACAACAAGCCTTGCAAGCAATGTGACTAAAGTGTTAGCCACGGGATCTTGCATTACGGAACTATTAAAGAGACTTGCCGGCAACGAGGTTGAACTTGGTATGGAGATACCGACGATCGAATCTCGGGCAAGTAACATACTAAAGAACAAAGGGAACGCTATACGGGATTAACTGAATCCTTGACATGGAGGTTCGACCGATAAAGATCTTCGTAAAATATGTAGGAACCAATGTGGACGTCCAGGTCCCGCCATTGGTTATTGACCGTAGAGGTGTTTGGGTCATGTCTACATAGTTCTCGAACCCGCAGGGTCTGCACACTTAAGGTTTGGTGACGTTTCGGTAGTATAGAGTTATGAATGGTGGTGACCGAAGGTTGTTCGGAGTCCCGGATGAGATCCCAGACGTCAAGAGGAGCTCTGTAATGGTCCAGAGGTGAAGATTCATATATAGGAAGTCCTAGTTTGGTCGCTGGAAAAGTTTCGGGCTCATCGGTAGTGTACCGGTAGTGCCGGTAATTTACCGGGAGACCTCCGGGAGGGGTATTTCGACCCAAGAGGATTCATGGGCTGTGGGAGAGTACCCTTAGTGGTCTGGTGTAATAGCCACAATAGGCCCATGCGGTTTGGGGGAAGAAACCCAAAGGAAAAAGGTGGAAAAAAGCAAAAAGGGAGACTCCTACTCCTACTAGGATTGGAGGAGGAGTAGGACTCCTCCCCCTTGCTTCGGCCGACTCCCAGGAGGGCTTGGCCCTGCGCCAAGGCAGCCTCCCCTCTCCTCCTATATATACTAGTGGAATAGAGGGTTTTTGCACAGAATTTCCGGCCACGTGCTACCCGTTCGACCGGTGCATAGTTTCTCCTCTAGATCGTATTTTCGGAGCGCTTAGGCGAAGCCCTGCCGGAATTGCTCCACCACCATCGCGTCACGCTGCCGGTGAACTCTTCCTCCTCTCCACCTCCTCTTGCTGGATCAAGACGGTTGAGATTGTCATCAAGCTGCACGTGTGCTGAACGTGAAGGTGCCGTCCGTTCGGTACTAGATCGGAAGGATCGTGATCAAGGCCACGAGACGATTGTGATTGGATCGCGGGACGGATCATGATGAGATCGCGGGACGGATAGTGATTGGATCGCGGGGTGGTTCGTGATTGGATCGCGGGACGCTCGGCGATTTGGATCGCGAAGAAGTTCGACTACACCAACCGCGTTTCTTAACGCTTCACGCTTAGCTATCTACAAGGGTATGTAGATCAACTGCCCCTCTCGTAGATGCTCATCACCATGGATAGGTTTGCGTGTGCGTAGGAAATTTTTTGTTTCCCATGCAACGTTCCCCAACAATGATAACAATGATCTCCTATCTTAACAGAAACAACAGGCATGCCAACTACAGGTTTATGTTTGTCTCTAGCATGAGGTTTGGCAATTCTAGCAGAGGCTTCACAAAATTGAATAACATGCCCATCAACATTATCGGCCAAGAGATCTTTAATAATAGCAATACTAGGTTCAACTTTAATTTGCTCAGGGGGGTAGGTGTTCTAATGTAGCCCTTACGTATCACAGTTGAAGCTTTAGCATGATCTTTTATTCTAACAGGGAAAGTTGGTTTCTCAATGTAAGCAGTAGGAACAATAGAATCATTATAAGCAATTACTTTCTCTTCAACTGGAATAGGTTTAGCTACATTAACTTCTATAGGAGGATGATATTTAAACCACTTCTCCTTAGGGAGATTAACATGAGTAGCAAACGATTCGCATAAAGAAGCTACTATCTCAGAGTCTAGTCCATATTTAGCGCTAAAATCACGAAAGGTATTTGTTTCTACGAAAGATTTAATACAATTGAACTTAAGATTCATACTTGACTCATTACCTTCATCAAACTCCCAATCTTCAGAATTGCATTTAATTCTTTCCAATAAATCCCATCTGAAGTCAATATCTCTCTTCATGAAAGAGCCGGTACAAGAAGTGTCGGGCATGGTGCGATTGTCATGAGAAAGCCGAGCATAAAAGTTCATAATAATAATCTCTCTGGGAAGCTCGTGATTGGGGCATGAATATAACATTGACTTAAGCCTCCCCAAGCTTGAGCGATACTTTCTCTATCACGAGGCCAAAAATTGTAGATATAATTCCGATCACGATGTACCAAATGCATAGGATAAAACTTTTGATGAAATTCCAATTTCAATCGTTTGTAGTTCCATGATCCAGTATAATCACATAGCCTATACCATGTCAATGCTTTATCCCTCAAAGATAAGGGAAAGACCTTCTTCTTGACCTCATCCTTGGGCAAACCTGCAAGCTTAAATAAACCACAAACCTCATCTACATAGATTAGATGCAAGTCGGGATGTGATGTCCATCTCGTGTAAAAGGATTAGCCAACAATTTCTCTAGCATACCCGAAGGAATCTCATAATAAATATTGTCAGTAGGTGCAGTAGGTTGAGGAGAAACTCTTTGTGCTTCCGGTCGAGGTGAAGATACCCCGAACAAGCTCTTCAAAGGATTAGTTTCCATAGTGACAAGTTACAATAAATTTCAGCACACGATATAAATGTTTCCTTACCAAATTCCACTTACCAAAGGCGCTTCACTCCCCGGCAACAGCGCCAGAAAAGAGTCTTGATGACCCACAAGTATAGGAGATCTATCGTAGTCCTTTCGATAAGTAAGAGTGTCGAACCCAATGAGGAGCAGAAGGAAATGATAAGCGGTTTTCAGTAAGGTATTCTCTGCAAGCACTGAAATAGTCGGTAATAGATAGTTGTATGATAAGATAATTTGTAACGGGTAGCGAGTAACAATAGTAACAAAGGTGTAGCAATATGGCCCAATCCCTTTTGTAGCAAGGGACAAGCCTGAACAAACTCTTATATAAAGTAAAGTGCTCCCGAGGACACATGGGAATTACCGTCAAGCTAGTTTTCATCATGTTCATATGATTCGCGTTCGCTAATTTGATAGTTTGATATGTGGGTGGACCGGTGCTTGGGTGCTGTCCTTACTTGGACAAACATACCACTTATTATTAACCCCTCCCGCAAGCATCCGCAACTACGAAAGAAGAATTAAGATAAAGTCTAACCATAGCATTAAACTAGTGGATCCAAATCAGCCCCTTACGACGCAATGCATAAACTAGGGTTTAAGCTTCTATCACTCTAGCAACCCATCATCTACTTATTACTTCCCAATGCCTTCCTCTAGGCCCAAATAATGGTGAAGTGTCATGTAGTCGATGTTCACATAACACCACTAGAGGAGAGACAACATACAACACATCAAAATATCAAATGAATACCAAATTCACATGACTACTATTAGCAAGACTTATCCCATGTCCTCAGGAACAAACGTAACTACTCACAAAGCATAAACATGTTCATGATCAGAGAGGTATTGAATAGCATTAAGGATCTGAACATATGATCTTCCACCAAACAAACCAACTAGCATCAACTACAATAAGCAATTAACACTACTGGCAAGCTTACAAGTACCAATCGGGGGTGTGAGACGGAGATTGAATACAAGAGATGAACTAGGGTTTGGAGATGAGATGGTGCTGATGAAGATGTTGATGGAGATGAGTCCCCTCCGACGAGAGGAGTGTTGGTGATGACGATGACGACGATTTCCCTCTCCGGGGGAGAAGTTTCCCCGGCAGAACAGCCCTGTCGGAGCTCTAGATTGGTTCTGCTCAAGTTCCGCCTCGTGGCGGCAGCGTCTCCTCCCGAAAGCTCTATTGTTATTTTTTCTCGGATGAAACCCTTCATATAGGGGAAGATGGGGGGCAGAGGAGCTGCAGGGGGCCCATGAGCCCCCCAGGCACGGCGAGGGGGGTGGCTCGTGCCTGGCAGGCTCGTGGTCTCCTGGTGGTTCCTCTCTGGTATATTTCTGGCCCAGTATTTTTTATATATTCCAAAATAATTCCTCGTTGATTTTCACGGATTTTGGAGTTGTGCAGAATAGGCATTTCAAATGTGCTCCTTTTCCAACCCAGAATTCCAGCTACCGGCATTCTCCCTCTTTGTGTAAACCTTGTAAAATAAGAGAGAAAAGGCATGAGTATTGTACCATAACGTTTTATAACAACTAATGATGCGATAAATATCAATATAAAAGCATGATGCAAAATGGAAGTATCAGTGTACCGCAGCCTCGACGTCGGCTTCGCCAAGCCGTCCGCTTCAGAGATGAACATGGTGCCGCATCACCTCATCGACATCATGCACGCGTGCGAGGATTACTCGGCTGGGATGTTCTTCAGTGACGCATGAAGAGAGACTCAAGATGTTCTTGCCAGGGGCTCTGTGCCAGTTGTCGCAGGAGGGATTGGGCTTTACTTGCGGTGGTTTATATACGGCAAGCCAAATGTTCCACAATCATCCCCCGACATCATATCAAGTGTCTGGTCTGAGCTCGCTGGCTTTCGTGATAGGAGGGAGGAGGGAGTAGGAGGTCGTCAGAGGAGGAGCACCGTGAGGAGGAGAGGAGGGAGGAGGAGGTCGCCGAAGGAGGAGCACCGTGAGGAGGAGAGGAGGGAGGAGGAGGAGGACCGTTAGCAGGAGAGGAAGGAGGAGCACGTGAGGAGGAGAGGAGGGAGGAGGAGGTCGCTGGAGGACCGCCTTTGTCGAATCCAATCCAACTAAAGTGAGAGAAACTGTCACCCGCAAGCCATCTAGGCAACAAGTTGCGTCGAGGGAACCGGTCTCTCGTAAGCGTACGAGTAATGTTGGTCCGGGCCGCTTCATCTCACAATCCCGCTGAACCAAAATACGACCAAGGAAGGAAGCAATCTAAGCATCAACGCCCACAAACCTTTTGTGCTCTACTCGAGATCTCATCGAACCATCAACCTAGCTCAAGATGCCACTGTTGGGGAACGTCGCATGGGAAACAAAAAATTTCCTATGCACACGCAAACCTATCCATGGTGATGAGCATCTACGAGAGGGAGAGTGGATCTACGTACCCTTGTAGATCGCTAAGCGGGAAGCGTTAAGAAACGCGGTTGGTGTAGTCGTAATTCTTCGCAATCCAAATCGCCGAGCGTCCCGCGATCTCATCACGATCCGTCCCGCGATCCAATCACGATCCTGTTGGAAATATGCCCTAGAGGCAATAATAAAATGGTTATTATTGTATTTCCTAGTTCATGATAATTGTCTATTGTTCATGCTATAATTGTGTTAACCGGAAACCGTAATACATGTGTGAATACATAGACCACAACGTGTCCCTAGTGAGCCTCTAGTTGGCTAGCTCGTTGATCAATAGATGGTCTCAGTTTCATGACCATGGACATTGGATGTCGTTGATAACGGGATCACATCATTAGGAGAATGATGTGATGGACAAGACCCAATCCTAAGCATAGCACAAGATCGTGTAGTTCGTTTGCTAAAGCTTTTCAATGTCAAGTGTCATTTCCTTAGACCATGAGATTGTGTAACTCCCGGATACCGTAGGAATGCTTTGGGTGTGCCAAACGTCACAACGTAACTGGGTGGCTATAAAGGTACGCTACGGGTATCTCCGAAAGTGTCTGTTGGTTTGACACGAATCGAGACTGGGATTTGTCACTCCGTGTGACGGAGAGGTATCTCTGGGCCCACTCGGTAAGACATCATCATTATGAGCTCAATGTGACTAAGGAGTTAGTCACGGGATGATGTATTACGGAACGAGTAAAGAGACTTGCCGGTAACGAGATTGAACAAGGTATGGGGATACCGACGATCGAATCTCGGGCAAGTACCATACCGATGGACAAAGGGAATTGTATACGGGATTGATTGAATCCCTGACATCGTGGTTCATCCGATGAGATCATCGTGGAGTACGTGGGAGCCAACATGGGTATCCAGATCCCGCTGTTGGTTATTGGCCGGAGAGGTGTCTCGGTCATGTCTACGTGTCTCCCGAACCCGTAGGGTCTACACACTTAAGGTTCGATGACGCTAGGGTTATAGGGAAATAGTGTACGTGGTTACCGAAGGTTGTTCGGAGTCCCGGATGAGATCCCGGACGTCACGAGGAGTCCCGGAATGGTCCGGAGACGAAGATTGATATATAGGAAGTGAGGATTTGGTTACCGGAAGTGTTCCGGGTGTCACCGGTAGTGTACCGGGACCACCGGAAGGGTTCCGGGGGTCCACCAAGTGGGCCCACCTGCCCCGGAAGGTTCCGTGGGCTAAGAGTGGGAGGGAGCCAGCCCCTAGGTGGGCTGGTGCGCCTCCCACCCCAGCCCAAGGCGTGACAAAGGTGGAGGGGGGCAAACCCTAGGCTTAGATGGGCCTTAAGGCCCACCCTAGGGCGCCCCACCTCTCCCTTGCCCTAGCCGCCGGCCAGATGGCATCTGGTGGCTGCCGCCACCCCTAGGGTGGAACCCTAGGGCGCAGCCACCCTTCCTCCCTCTCCCCTATATATAGTGGAGGTATTTGGGGCTGCACAAGACACGGTTCTCCCTCTCTCTCTGGTGCAGCCCTACCTCCTCCTCTCCTCGTTCTCCGTAGTGCTCAGCGAAGCTCTGCCGGAGTACCACGCAGCTCCACCGCCACCACGCTGTCGTGCTGCCGGAGCTCTCCCTCAACCTCTCCTCCCTCCTTGCTGGATCAAGTCATAAGAGACGTCACCGGGCTGCACGTGTGTTGAACGCGGAGGTGCCGTCCGTTCGCCACTTGATCGGATCTACCGCGATCTGAATCGCTGCGAGTACGACTCCATCAACCGCGTTCTTGTAACGCTTCCGCTTAGCGATCTTCAAAGGTATGAAGATGCAATCTCTCCCCACTCGTTTGCTGGTTTCTCCATAGATAGATCTTGGTGACACGTCGGAAAAATTTTGATTTACTACTACGTCTACCAACAGTGGCATCATGAGCTAGGTCTATGCGTAGAATCTATGCACGAGTAGAACACAAAGCAGTTGTGGGCGTCGATTTTGTTAATATGCTTGCCGTTACTAGTCTTATCTTGATTCGACGGTATTGTGGGATGAAGCGGCCCGGACCAACCTTACACGTACGCTTACGTGAGACCGGTTCCACCGCCTGACATGCACCAGTTGCATAAGGTGGCTAGCGGGTGTCTGTCTCTCCCACCTTAGTCGGATTGGATTCGATGAAAAGGGTCCTTATGAAGGGTAAATAGCAATTGGCATATCACGTTGTGGTTTTGGCGTAGGTAAGAAACGTTCTTGCTAGAAACCTATAGCAACCACGTAAAAACTTGCAACTACAAATTAGAGGACGTCTAACTTGTTTTTGCAGCATATGCCTTGTGATGTGATATGGCCAGAAGGATGTGATGTGATGCATTGTGATGTATGAGATTGATCATGTTCTTGTAATAGGGTTCACGACTTGCATGTCGATGACTATGACAACCGGCAGGAGCCATAGGAGTTGTCTTATTTATTGTATGACCTGTGAGTCAATCACAAACGCCATGTAATTACTTTACTTTATTGCTAAGCGTTAGCCATAGCAGTAGAAGTAATAGTTGGCGAGACAACCTCATGAAGACACAATGATGGAGATCGTGATGATGGAGATCATGGTGTCGTGCCGGTGACAATGATGATCATGGTGCCCCGAAGATGGAGATCATAGGAGCAAGATGATATTGGCCATATCATGTCACTATATTGATTGCATGTGATGTTTATCATGTTTACATCTTATTTGCTTAAAACGACGGTAGTAAGTAAGATGATCTCTCAATAAAATTTCAAGAGAAGTGTACACCCTAACTGTGCACCGTTGCTAAGGATCGTTGTTCCGAAGCACCACGTGATGATCGGGTGTGATAGGTTCTAACATTCGCATACAACGGGTGTAAGCCAGATTTACACACGCGAAACACTTAGGTTGACTTGACGAGCCTAGCATGTACAGACATGGCCTCGGAACACGGAAGACCGAAAGGTCGAACATGAGTCGTATAGAAGATACGATCAACATGGAGATGTTCACCATGGATGACTAGTCCGTCTCACGTGATGATCGGACACGGGCTAGTTGACATGGATCATGTGTCACTTAGATGACTAGAGAGATGTCTATCTGAGTGGGAGTTCATTGAATAATTTGATTATGTGAACTCGATTATCATGAACTTAGTCTAAAATTGCCTTTAATATCTATATTGTAGATCCAATGGCCAACGCAAATGTCAACCTCATTTTCAACGCGTTCCTAGAGAAAACCAAGCTGAAAGATGATGGAAGCAACTATACGGACTGGGTCCGTGGCTTGAGGATCATCCTCATAGCTTCCAAGAGATTGTATGTCCTTGATGCACCGCTAGGTGACCCACCCATTCTCCCAGCGGACCAAGACGTTACGAACGCTTGGCAGTCGCGCTGCGATGATTACTCCCTTGTTCAGTGCGGCATGCTTTACAGTTTAGAATCGGGGCTTCAAAAGCGTTTTGAGCAACACGGAGCATATGAGATGTTCCAAGAGCTGAAACTGGTTTTCCAAGCTCATGCCCGAGTCGAGAGATATGACATCTCTGACAAGTTCTTCAGCTGTAAGATGGAGGAGAACAGTTCTGTTAGTGAGCACATCCTCAAGATGTCTGGGCTTCACAACCGCTTGACTCAGCTGGGAGTTAATCTCCCGGATGACTCAGTCATTGACAGAATCCTCCAGTCGCTTCCACCTAGCTACAAAAGCTTTGTGATGAACTACAACATGCAGGGGATGGAGAAGTCCATTCCTGAGTTCTACTCGATGCTGAAATCAGCAGAGGTCGAGATCAGAAAGGAGCATCAAGTGTTGATGGTAAACAAGACCACTAGTTTCAAGAAAGGCAAGGGTAAGAAGAACTTTAAGAAGGACGGCAAAGCTGTTGCCGCGCCCGGTAAGCAAGTTGCCGGGAAGAAGAAGAAAAATGGACCCAAGCCTGAGACTGAGTGCTTTTATTGCAAGGGTACCGGTCACTGGAAGCGGAATTGCCCCAAGTACTTAGCGGATAAGAAGGACGGCAACATTAAAGGTATATGTGATATACTTGTTATTGATGTGTACCTAACCAGCGCTCGTAGTAGCTCCTGGGTATTTGATACCGGTGCATTTGCTCACATTTGTAACTCCAAGCAGGAGCTGCGGAATAAGCGAAGGTTGGCAAAGGACGAGGTGACGATGCGCGTCGGGAATGGTTCCAAGGTCGATGTGATCGCCGTCGGCACGCTACCTCTACATCTACCTTCGGGATTAGTTTTAAACCTTAATAATTGTTATTTAGTACCAGCTTTGAGCATGAACATTGTATCTGGATCTCGCTTGATACGAGATGGCTACTCTTTTAAATCCGAGAATAATGGTTGTTCTATTTATATGAAAGAAATGTTCTATGCTCATGCCCCGCTGGTCAATGGTTTATTTTTGATGAATCTCGAACGTGATGTTACACATGTCCATAGTGTGAGTACCAAAAAGTGTAAAGTTGATAACGATAGTCCCACTTACATGTGGCACTGCCGTCTTGACCATATTGGTGTCAAACGCATGAAGAAGCTCCATGCTGATGGACTTTTGGAGTCACTTGATTTCGAATCATTTGACACATGCGAACCATGCCTCATGGGCAAGATGACCAAAACTCCGTTCTCCGGAACAATGGAGCGAGCAACTGACTTGTTGGAGATAATACATACCGATGTATGCGGTCCAATGAGTGTCGAGGCTCGCGGTGGCTACCGTTATGTTCTCACCCTCACTGATGACTTGAGCAGATATGGGTATGTCTACTTAATGAAACACAAGTCTGAAACCTTTGAAAGGTTCAAGGAATTTCAGAGTGAGGTCGAGAATCAACGTGACAGGAAAATAAAATGCCTACGATCTGATCGTGGCGAAGAATATTTAAGTCACGAGTTTGACACGCACCTTAGGAAATGTGGAATTGTTTCACAGCTCACGCCGCCAGGCACACCTCAGCGAAATGGTGTGTCTGAACGTCGTAATCGCACTCTATTGGATATGGTGCGATCTATGATGTCTCTTACCGACTTACCGCTATCATTTTGGGGATATGCATTAGAGACTGCCGCGTTCACTTTAAATAGGGCACCGTCTAAATCCGTTGAGACGACACCGTATGAATTATGGTTTGGAAAGAAACCTAAGCTGTCGTTTCTAAAAGTTTGGGGTTGCGATGCTTATGTGAAGAAACTTCAACCTGAGAAGCTCGAACCCAAAGCGGAAAAGTGCGTCTTCATAGGATATCCCAAAGAGACTATTGGGTATACCTTCTACCTACGATCCGAAGGCAAAGTCTTTGTTGCCAAGAATGGATCCTTTCTCGAGAAAGAGTTTCTCTCGAAAGAAGTAAGTGGGAGGAAAATGGAACTTGATGAGGTAATTGTACCTTCACTCGAACCGGAGAGTAGCGCAGCACAGGAAGTTGTTTCTGTGGAGCCTACACCGGCTAGAGAGGAAGTTAATGATGATGATCATGAAACATCAGATCAAGTTGCTACTCGAAGGTCCACTAGGACACGTTCCGCACCAGAGTGGTACGGTAATCCTGTCCTAGAGATCATGTTGTTGGACAACGGTGAACCTTCGAACTATGAAGAAGCGATGGCGGGCCCGAATTCCGACAAATGGCTTGAGGTCATGAAATCCGAGATAGGATCCATGTATGAGAACAAAGTATGGACTTTGGTGGACTTGCCTGATGATAAGCGAGCCATTGAAAATAAATGGATCTTTAAGAAGAAGACTGACGCAGACGGTAATGTGACCGCATATAAAGCTCGGCTTGTGGCTAAGGGTTATCGACAAGTTCAACGAGTTGACTACAATGAGACATTCTCACCCGTAGCGATGCTAAAGTCTGTCCGAATCATGTTAGCAGTTGCCGCATTTTATGATTATGAGATCTGGCAAATGGACGTCAAAACGGCATTCCTTAATGGCTTCCTCAAGGAAGAACTGTATATGATTCAGCCGGAAGGTTTTGTCGATCCTAAAGATGCTAACAAGGTATGCAAGCTCCAGCGCTCCATCTATGGGCTGGTGCAAGCATCTCGGAGTTGGAACATTCGCTTTAATGAGGTGATTAAAGCGTTTGGGTTTGTACAGGTTTATGGAGAACCCTGTATTTACAAGAAAGTGAGTGGGAGCTCTATAGCATTTCTTATACTGTATGTGGATGACATGCTGATAATGGAAAATAATATAGAACTCTTGGAAAGTATCAAGGCCTACTTGAATAAGTGTTTTTCAATGAAGGACCTTGGAGAAGCTGCTTACATATTAGGTATTAAGATCTATAGAGATAGATCAAAGCGCCTCATTGGTCTTTCACAAAGCACATACCTTGAAAAGATATTGAAGAAGTTCAATATGGATCAGTCCAAGAAGGGGTTCTTGCCTGTGTTGCAAGGTGTGAGATTGAGTACGACTCAATGCCCGACCACGGCAAAGGATAGAGAAGAGATGAGTGCCATCCCCTATGCTTCAGCCATAGGCTCTATCATGTATGCCATGCTGTGTACCAGACCTGATGTGAACCTTGCCATAAGTTTGGTAGGGAGGTACCAAAGTGATCCCGGAGCGGAACACTGGACAGCGGTCAAGAATATCCTGAAGTACCTGAAAAGGACAAAGGACATGTTTCTCGTTTATGGAGGTGCCGAAGAGCTCGTCGTAAAGGGTTACGTCGATGCTAGCTTCGACACAGATCCGGACGACTCCAAGTCGCAAACCGGATACGTGTATATTTTGAATGGAGGGGCAGTGAGCTGGAGCAGCAGCAAGCAAAGCGTCGTGGCAGCATCTACATGTGAAGCGGAGTACATAGTTGCTTCGGAAGCAGCAAAGGAGGGAGTCTGGATGAAGGAGTTCATCACCGACCTAGGAGTGATTCCGAATGCGTCGGGCCCGATGACTCTACTCTGTGATAACACTGGAGCTATTGCCCTTGCGAAGGAGCCCAGGTTTCACAAGAAGACAAGACACATCAAGCGCCGCTTCAACTCCATCCGTGATTACATTCAGGAGGGAGACATAGATATTTGTAAAGTGCATACGGATCTGAATGTCGCAGATCCATTGACTAAACCTCTCTCACGAGCAAAACATGATCAACACCAGAATGCTATGGGTGTTCGATTCATCACAATGTAACTAGATTATTGACTCTAGTGCAAGTGGGAGACTGTTGGAAATATGCCCTAGAGGCAATAATAAAATGGTTATTATTGTATTTCCTAGTTCATGATAATTGTCTATTGTTCATGCTATAATTGTGTTAACCGGAAACCGTAATACATGTGTGAATACATAGACCACAACGTGTCCCTAGTGAGCCTCTAGTTGGCTAGCTCGTTGATCAATAGATGGTCTCGGTTTCATGACCATGGACATTGGATGTCGTTGATAACGGGATCACATCATTAGGAGAATGATGTGATGGACAAGACCCAATCCTAAGCATAGCACAAGATCGTGTAGTTCGTTTGCTAAAGCTTTTCAATGTCAAGTGTCATTTCCTTAGACCATGAGATTGTGTAACTCCCGGATACCGTAGGAATGCTTTGGGTGTGCCAAACGTCACAACGTAACTGGGTGGCTATAAAGGTACGCTACGGGTATCTCCGAAAGTGTCTGTTGGGTTGACACGAATCGAGACTGGGATTTGTCACTCCGTGTGACGGAGAGGTATCTCTGGGCCCACTCGGTAAGACATCATCATTATGAGCTCAATGTGACTAAGGAGTTAGTCACAGGATGATGTATTACGGAACGAGTAAAGAGACTTGCCGGTAACGAGATTGAACAAGGTATGGGGATACCGACGATCGAATCTCGGGCAAGTACCATACCGATGGACAAAGGGAATTGTATACGGGATTGATTGAATCCCTGACATCGTGGTTCATCCGATGAGATCATCGTGGAGTACGTGGGAGACAACATGGGTATCCAGATCCCGCTGTTGGTTATTGGCCGGAGAGGTGTCTCGGTCATGTCTACGTGTCTCCCGAACCCGTAGGGTCTACACACTTAAGGTTCGATGATGCTAGGGTTATAGGGAAATAGTGTACGTGGTTACCGAAGGTTGTTCGGAGTCCCAGATGAGATCCCGGACGTCACGAGGAGTCCCGGAATGGTCCGGAGACGAAGATTGATATATAGGAAGTGAGGATTTGGTTACCGGAAGTGTTCCGGGTGTCACCGGTAGTGTACCGGGACCACCGGAAGGGTTCCGGGGGTCCACCAAGTGGGCCCACCTGCCCCGGAAGGTTCCGTGGGCTAAGAGTGGGAGGGAGCCAGCCCCTAGGTGGGCTGGTGCGCCTCCCACCCTAGCCCAAGGCGTGGCAAAGGTGGAGGGGGGCAAACCCTAGGCTTAGATGGGCCTTAAGGCCCACCCTAGGGCGCCCCACCTCTCCCTTGCCCTAGCCGCCGGCCAGATGGCATCTGGTGGCTGCCGCCACCCCTAGGGTGGAACCCTAGGGCGCAGCCACCCTTCCTCCCTCTCCCCTATATATAGTGGAGGTATTTGGGGCTGCACAAGACACGGTTCTCCCTCTCTCTCTGGTGCAGCCCTACCTCCTCCTCTCCTCGTTCTCCGTAGTGCTCAGCGAAGCTCTGCCGGAGTACCACGCAGCTCCACCGCCACCACGCCGTCGTGCTGCCGGAGCTCTCCCTCAACCTCTCCTCCCTCCTTGCTGGATCAAGGCATAGGAGACGTCACCGGGCTGCACGTGTGTTGAACGCGGAGGTGCCGTCCGTTCGGCACTTGGTCGGATCTACCGCGATCTGAATCGCTGCGAGTACGACTCCATCAACCGCGTTCTTGTAACGCTTCCGCTTAGCGATCTTCAAAGGTATGAAGATGGAATCTCTCCCCACTCGTTTGCTGGTTTCTCCATAGATAGATCTTGGTGACACATAGGAAAATTTTTGATTTACTACTACGTCTACCAACAGATCCATCCCGCGAACACATCATGATCCGTCCCGTGAACTCATCACGATCTTGATCACGGTCTGTCCCGCGAACTCATCACGATCCGTTCCGCGATCTCATCACGGACCGTCTCGCGATCTCGATCACGGTCCTTCCGATCTAGCGCCGAACGGAGGGCACCTCCGCGTTCAGCACACGTGCAGCTTGATGACGATCTCCACCGTCTCGATCCAGCAAGAGGAGGTGGAGAGGAGAGAAAGTTCACCGGCAGCGTGACGGCGCTCCGATGATGGTGGTGTGGCAATTCTGGCAGGGCTTTGCCTAAGCACTGCAGAAAACCAATCTAGAGGAGCACCGGTGAAACGGGTAGCACGTGGCTGTAAGTTGTATCGCGTGTGCTAGCCCTGCCCCTCTATTTATATGTTGAGCAATGGGGTCTAAACTTGGACCAAAAACCTCTACAAGGTCGATTTTGCCTGCACAAGGTCGGTTTGACCTGCAAGGAAAGAGTCCAACTCGGATCCCTGCAGTCCCGCGCACAAGCGGTAGTACCGCTTCACGAGCGGTAGTACCGCTTGAGCGGTAGTACCACTTCACAAGCGGTAGTACCCCTTGAGCGGTAGTACCCCTTCACAAGCGGTAGTACTGCCCTACTGCTTAAGGCAGCAGCAAAACTTCCTTTTGCCCTTTCCAATACCTCGTGGGTTTTACCCCATTGGTCCATATAAAGTGTTGCTGCACCCGAACACTTCGGTAAACATCCGGAACCCCTTCCGGTTAATTCCGGAACTCTTCCAGAGATCAAAACACTATTATGACATATATCAATATTTATCTCTAGACTCTTCTGGAGATCCTCGTCATGTCCGGGATCGTATCCGAGACTCCGAACATCCTTCGGTCACCACCATACATAACTCTATACTACCGAAACGTCACCAAACCTTAAGTGTGCAGACCCTGCGGGTTCGAGAACTATGTAGACATGACCGAGACACCTCTACGGTCAATAACCAATGGCGGGACCTGGACGTCCACATTGGTTCCTACATATTCTACGAAGATCTATCGGTCGAACCTCTATGTCAAGGATTCAGTTAATCCCGTATAACGTTCCCTTTGTTCTTCGGTATGTTACTTGCCCGAGATTCGATCGTCGGTATCTCCATACCTAGTTCAACCTCGTTACCGGCAAGTCTCTTTACTCATTCCGTAATACAAGATCCCGCAACTAACAATTAGTCACATTGCTTGCAAGGCTCATTGTGATGTTGTATTACCGAGTGGGCCCTGAGATACCTCTCCGTCACACGGAGTAACAAATCCCAGTCTCGATCCATGCCAACTCAACAGACACCATCGGAGATACCTGTAGAGCACCTTTATAGTCACCCAGTTACATTGCGACGTTTGATACACACAAGGCACTCCTCTGATATCCGTGAGTTGCATGATCTCATGGTCATAGGAACACATACTTGACATGCGGAAAACAGTAGCAATAAACTGACACGATCATATACTACGTTTGTAGTTTGGGTCTTGTCCATCACATCATTCTCCTAATGATGTGATCCCGTTATCAAATGACATCTCATGTCTATGGCTAGGAAACCTTAACCATCTTTTGATCAACGAGCTAGTCCATTAGAGGCATACTAGGGACATGGTTTTGTCTATGTATCCACACATGCATTTAAGTCTCCAATAAATACAATTATAGCATGGATAATAAATGATTATCATGAACAAGGAAATATGATAATAACTAATTTATTATTGCCTCTAGGGCATATTTCCAACACTTAGCTGTGGCGCTGGTTCCTTTTGCACACACGGTGCTCGGCACAATGTTGTCTATGAAATGAAGAAACCCAAGCTCAGAATGAATCCTATCCATTCTTCTTAGTTTCAGTTAATTAGTCCCGCGCATGCGTGCCATTTCTGTTCTGCAATTTCAATCTGAACACACTTTTGTAGGCGCTTGCTATATCATGTGCTGTGAGATGAGGCCGGGGTTCGGGTTCAGGTACGCGCCGCGCAACATCTGGAGGAGCTGGCCCGCCCTGTGCTCGCGGCCGCATCGCTTCTCCTCATATATGGGCTCCACAAAGAAGCTGCACGTCATGGCTGCCACAATGCCAGCACCAAACCAAGCAAGGAACAAGAGAAAGGTCATTATGATATCAGGCCCTACGGGTGCTGGGAAGAGCAGGCTCGTGCTGGAGGTGGCCAGGAGACTCGGGGGCGAGATCATCAGCGCGGACTCGGTACAGGTGTACCGCAGCCTCGATGTTGGCTCCGCCAAGCCGTCTGCTTCAGAGATGAGCATGGTGCCGCATCACCTCATCCACATCATGCACGCGTGCGAGGATTACTCGGCTGGGATGTTCTTCAGTGACGCACGAAGAGTGACTCAAGATGTTCTTGCCAGGGGCTCTATGCTAGTTGTCACAGGAGGGATTGGGCTTTACTTGCGGTGGTTTATATACGACAAGCCAAATGTTCTACAATCATCCCCTAACATCATATCAAGTGTCTGGTCTGAGCTCTCTGGCTTTCGTGATAGGAGGGAGGAGGGAGTAGGAGGTCGCCGGAGGAGGAGCACCGTGAGGAGGAGAGGAGGGAGGAGGAGGTCGTCGGAGGAGGAGCACCGTGAGGAGGAGAGGAGGGAGGAGGAGGAGGACCGTTAGCAGGAGATGAAGGAGGAGCACCATGAGGAGGAGAGGAGGGAGGAGGAGGTCACCGGAGGAGGAGCACCGTGAGGAGGAGAGGAGGGAGGAGGAGGTCGGCGGAGGAGCAGCACCGTGAGGAGGAGGTCACCGGTCGAGCACCATGAGGAAGAGGAGGTTGCCGAAGAGTTGGAGATGGAGTGGAGGAGAGGAGGAGAGGAGGAGATGGAGTGGAGAAGAGGAGGAGAAGAATGAAGGGGTAAGTGGATGGCTGACCCTTTTAAACTTCTGTCCCAACTTAGCAGTGGCGCACCATGCACTCGTGCGCTATTGATATTGTTTTGAATTGTGAAGGCGGGAAAATAGTAGTGGCGCACCATGCACTAGTGCGCCATTGCTAATTTATTTATTTTTGCATTTTTTCGAATTTTTTTGCCTGCAGATCTTAAAAGCATCGTAACTATTTTTCTTTTATGTTTTTGAGGATTCTAGAAAATCGATAACAAGCGTATCGTCCACACTCACATAGCCCAACAAGCAAACAGCTGGTTGGCCCAGCCTAAATGCCACTGCGGGCATCCCTCCACGGGCCGTCCATTTTGGCCCAGCCTAAATGCCACTGCCATATCCACTTGGGTCCCTCGCTCTCTCGATCTTTGGGAGCCCGTCGTCTGGTGGCCATGGCTGTCACCGCCATCGCCTTGCCTGCCGCCAAGGCCGCCGCTGCCGTAGCAGACCGTCAAGACTGGTTCCCTACCCTCTCGCGCTCCACTACAACGACACTCGTCCTCCCGTCGCCCGCTCCCCTTCTTCCTCTTGTCTGATCTCCCACCAAGCACACGCCCTGCTTCCCTCCCCACAAGCCTGCTGCTGCTGTTTTACTCCCTTGACTGGAGCGGATTCATCGCCTCTTCTCTCGGTAAGTAACCAAATCCTGATGAGTTCGTTTGGCCGTGCCAGATTATTTCCCGTTGCTCTTAGCTGTGGCGCTGGTTCCTTTTGCACACAAGGTGCTCGTCACAATGCTGTCTACAAAATGAAGAAACCCAAGCTCAGAATGAATCCTATCCACTCTTCTTAGTTTCAGTTAATTAGTCTCACGCATGCGTGCCATTTCCGTTGTGCTATCTCAATCTGAATGCACTTTTGCAGGCGCTTGCTCTATCATGTGCTGTGAAATGAGGCCGGGGTTCGGGTTCAGGTCCGCGCCACGCGGCATCTGGAGGAGCTGGCCCGCCCTGTGCTCGCGGCCGCATCGCTTCTCCTCATCTCCGGGCTCCGCAAAGAAGCTGCACGTCATGGCTACCACAATGCCAGCACCAACCCAAGCAAGGAACAAGAGCAAGGTCATTGTGATATCAGGCCCTACGGGTGCTGGGAAGAGCAGGCTCGTGCTGGAGGTGGCTAGGAGACTCAGGGGCGAGATCATCAGCGCGGACTCGGTACAGGTGTACCGCAGCCTCGACGTCGGCTCCGCCAAGCCGTCCGCTTCAGAGATGAGCATGGTGCCGCATCACCTCATCGACATCATGCACGCGTGCGAGGATTACTCGGCTGGGATGTTCTTCAGTGACGCACGAAGAGCGACTCAAGATGTTCTTGCCAGGGGCTCTGTGCCAGTTGTCGCAGGAGGGACTGGGCTGTACTTGCCGAGGTTTATATACGGCAAGCCAAATGTTCCACAATCATCCCCCGACATCATATCAAGTGTCTGGTCTGAGCTCGCTAGCTTTCGTGAGAGGAGGGAGGAGGGAGAGGGAGGTCGCCAGAGGAGGAGCACCTTGAGGAGGAGAGGAGGGAGGTCGAGGTCGCCGGAGGAGGAGCACTGTGAGGAGGAGAGCAGCGAGGAGGAGGAGGACCGTTAGCAGGAGAGGAAGGAGGAGCACCGTGAGGAGGAGAGGAGGGAGGAGGAGGTCGCCGGAGGAGGAGAGGAGGGAGGAGGAGGTCGTCATCGAAGGAGCACCGTGAGGAGGAGGTCACCAGAGGAGGAGGTCGCCGGAGAGTTGGAGATGGGGTGGAGGAGAGGAGGAGAGAAGAAGATGGAGTGGAGGAGAGGAGGAGAAGAATGAAGGGGTAAGTGGCTGGCCGCCCTTTTAAACTTCTGTCCCAACTTAGCAGTGGCTCACCATGCACTGGTGCGCCATTGCCATTTTTTTTGAATTGTGAAGGCAGGAAAATAGTAGTGGCGCACCGTGCACTAGTGCGCCATTGCTAATTTATTTATTTTTTGCATTTTTTTTAAAAAATTTTGCCTCCAGATCTTAAAAGCATCGTAACTTTTTTTCTGTTAGGTTTTTGAGGATTCTAGAAAATCGATAACGGGCGTATTGTCCACACTCACATAGCCCAACAAGCAAACACGCCACTGCGGGCATCCCTCCGTGGGCCGTTCATTTTGGCCTAGCCTAAACGCCACTGCCATATCCACTTGGGTCCCTCGCTCTCTCGCTCTCTGGGAGCCCGTCGTTTGGTGGCCATGGCTGTCTCCGCCGTCGCCTTGCCTACCGCCAAGGCCGCCGCTGCCGTAGCAGGCCGTCGAGACTGGTTCCCTACCCTCCCGAGCTCCACTGCAACGACGCTCGTCCTCCCGTCGCCCGCTCCCCTTCTTCCTCTTGTCTGATCTCCCGCCAAGCATGCGTCCTGCTTCCCTCTCCGCAAGCCTGCTGCTGCTCTTTTACTCCCTTCACTGGAGCGGATTCATCGCCTCTTCTCTCGGTAAGTAACCAAATCCTGATGAGTTTGTTTGGCCGTCCCAGATTATTTCCCATTGCTCTTAGCTGTGGCGCTGGTTCCTTTTGCACACAAGGTGCTCGGCACAATCCACTTTTTCTTAGTTTCAGTTAATTAGTCTCGCGCATGCGTGCCATTTCCGTTCTGCAATCTCAATCTGAACACACTTTTGCAGGCGCTTTCTCTATCATGTGCTGTGAAATGAGGCCGGGGTTCGGGTTCAGGTCCTCGCCGCGTGGCATTTGGAGGAGCTAGCCCGCCCTATGCTCGCGGCCGCATCGCTTCTGCTCATCTCCGGGCTCCGCAAAGAAGCTGCACGTCATGGCTGCCACAAGGCCAGCACCAACCCAAGCAAGGAAAAAGAGCAAGGTCATTGCGATATCAGGCCCTACGGGTGCTGGGAAGAGCAGGCTCGTGCTGGAGATGGCTAGGAGACTCGGGGGCGAGATCATCAGCACAGACTCGGTACAGGTGTACCGCAGCCTCGACGTCGGCTCCGCCAAGCCGTCCGCTTTAGAGATGAGCATGGTGCCGCATCACCTCATCGACATCATGCACGCGTGCGAGGATTACTCGGCTGGGATGTTCTTTAGTGACGCACGAAGAGCGACTCAAGATGTTCTTGCCAGGTGCTCTGTGCCAGTTGTCACAGGTGGGATTGGGTTGTACTAGCGGTGGTTTATATACGGCAAGACAAATGTTCCACAATCATCCCCCGACATCATATCAAGTGTCTGGTCTGAGCTCGCTGGCTTTTGTGAGAATAGGGAGGAGGGAGGAGGAGGTCGCCGGAGGAGGAGAACCGTGAGGAGGAGAGGAGGGAGGAACTGGAGGACCGTTAGCAGGAGAGGAAGGAGGAGCACCGTGAGGAAGAGAGAAGGGAGGAGGAGGTCGCCGGAGGAGGAGCACTGTGAGGAGGAGAGGAGGGAGGAGGAGGTCGCCGGAGGAAGAGCACCGTGAGGAGGAGGTCACCGAAGGAGGAGCACCATGAGGAGGAGGAGGAGGTCGCCGGAGAGTTGGAGATGGAGTGGAGGAGAGGAGGAGAGAAGGAGATGGAGTGGAGGAGAGGAGAAGAATGAAGGGGTAAGTGGCTGGCCGGCCCTTTTAAACTTCTGTCCCAACTTAGAAGTGGTGCACCATGCACGGGTGCACCATTGCTATTTTTTGAATTGTGAAGGCGGGAAAACAGTAGTGGCACGCCATGCACTAGTGCGCCATTGCTAATTTATTTATTTATTGCATTTTTTCGATTTTTTTGGCCTCCAGATCTTAAAAGCATCGTAACTTTTTTTCTGTTAGGTTTTTGAGGACTCTGGAAAATCGATAACGGGCAATGCTAACCCTAGTTAGGATTGTGTGTGTTTGTGTGTGTGACACGTTAGTAATGGCGCGCCCTCCCTGGTGCACCATTTGTAACCCTAGCAATGGCGCACCAGGGAGGGTGCGCCATTACTAACCTCTCACACACACATGCAAGCACACCCACACTAGACATAGCAATAGCGCACCACACCTAGGTGCGCCACTACTATGTAGCATAGCAGTGGCGCACCTAGGTGTGGTTCGCCATTGCTATGTCTGGTGGGGGGATGGACCAAGAAAATAGCAATGGCGCACTACTCATGTGGTGCACCATTAGTAAAAAAATAGCAATGGCGCATCTGATTCTGGTGCGCCACTGCTATATAGCTGTGGCGCACCACCATCATGGTGCGCCACTAGTAGAGATATTGGGGATAAGCCTTTTTCTAGTAGTGTTCTTTTGGTTCTCCATCGACAGGTTCTGCTGGTTCTTCTACAGATTCTTCTGGCATTATGAGACCACCTTCTACACAAGCAGGTACATATCCATGGATTCTTGATACTGGAGCATCTTTTCATATGACTAATGACTCATCCACTCTGTCATCTACTCGACCTCTCGATTCTCCTGTTCATGTTCTTACTGCTGATGGTAACTCTCTCACGGTTACTGGCCGAGGCACGCTTAGTACTTCATCGTTTCATGTTCCCGATGTTGCTCATGTTCCTCAGCTTACCATGCAGCTCATTTCTGGTGGTTAGATTGTTGACTCTGGTTGCAGGGTCATTCTTGACTTTGACTCTTGTTCCGTTCTAGATCGTCACACTGGTGCTCTTCTTGGTGCTGGCCCCCGGCTCCGTGACTCTTAGGGTCTTTGGGAGCTTGACTGGCTTCACCTTCCATCCGCTGCCACCGCCGCCAGTCTCTCCACCTCTGTGGCCTTGTCTACCAGCTCTTTTCAGCGGTGGCATCATCGCCTGGGTCACTTATGTGGCTCTCGTCTCTCTTCCTTAGTTCGACGTGGTCTTCTTGGATCCGTCTTCGAGAGTGTGGCATTAGATTGTTAGAGTTGTCGGCTTGGTAAACAGGTTCAGTTACCTTATCCTCATAGCGAGACTGTGTCTTAGCGTCCTTTTGACCTTGTTCACTCTTATGTCTGGGCCCAGCTCTCTTTGCCTCTAGGGGAGGCCATTGCTACTATATTATTTTTATAGATGATTTCTTTCGACACACATGGATATATTTCATGTCTTCTCGTAGTGAGGTCTTATCTATCTATAAGCATTTTGCTGCCATGGTTCACACTCAGTTTTCTACACCTATTCGCGTGTTCTGTGCTGATTCTGATAGAGAGTATATCTCCAATATGTTGTGTGGATTTCTCGCTGAGCAAGGTATTCTTGCCCAGTTCTCTTGTCCTGGTGCTAATGCTCAGAATAAAAGTTGCATATTCCTAACACTTCCGCACGGCTTTTACATATATAACTAGCCTAGTTGCCCTCGCAAAATTGTTAATGGTCGAAATTCTTCGAGGAATAATGTTTGTGTGTCACTCAAACTAATATTACATGATGGTAAGTAATGTCATAAACTAATCTAATTGATACAAACACACTTAACTTCATCATGGTGGGACAACGTTGGAGATCATCACATTGGTGGACGGGAAGCTACTCTAACCATTTTTAGGCTTCCTTTCACTTCTTATTCTTAGACCTCCTCCTTGTTCTTCTAACGCAACATCTCGTTCTTCTTAGACTTTCCCTAGTTCGGACGAAGTCCAAGAGTCACGTCGATGGTGCCATGGAAACCTCGAGGTGGAGGTCGTCGGTGGATGTAGCGGTTGCCTCATCATGGCGCTTGACCATGGACAACCCTGCACCCCACTCCATGTAGGTTGTGTCACTGTAGCAGCACGAGGTCGCCATTCCGTAGTCATCTGACCTGGTGATAGTGGTGTAGACCCATGGGACGAGGTCGACGACATGGATGCATCAACCATCGTAAATAGCATGGCCATCCAGGGCATCTTGATCTCGGGCTGCAATCCATCGAGACCAGAACTTGATGTATGCCTCCATGCCGTAGATTCCGTCCACCACTTGCTCGAATGCGCACAACAAGTTGCAATCACCAAACTGATAGAATAGCCGGCTGAGCACCTCGATGGTCACTTTTTGTGGACGTTGCTGACCTGACATGAATAACACCGTGATGGCATGAATTTTTTTTGTGCGGCATTTCCACGAGCAGGTTGCGAGCGACTTGTGAAGCATAAAATTTCGAGGGTATTTTGAGAAATTTTGGCGAGGATCGAACGGCTATGATACCAAATGTTACCATCCAGCTACTAGATTCACGGAATCACCATGGTCTGGCTACAAATCAAGGATGGCTACAAACCATGGTCCAGCAATAAGCATCTAAGGCCCCTCGCATTGTCTAATGGAGGGGCCCCTACCGCAGCGCAGGTTCATGGTGTCGCCCATGCTTGGGCAGTTCCTGGTCGCGATCAAGCACATGCCCTTGGTTGGTAATGGAGGATCAATGGCATCGATAGGTTCGTCAACGACGGAGGCGAGATCACAATCTTAGTTAGTTCAAATCCCAGCAGTTCCGGTGTGTGGACCCATGTCGCATGCATGATTAGACTCGAGCCACGAGTTCTCATAGGCCTCTTTGTGTCATAGGATGAGGGCCCTTTGGCGGGGCTACACTAACCACTCAACCATGATCGCGATCATCGACACTAGGAACTACCCATCAACTGTGTCATAGACCTAGCCTTCATCCTCCAGCCTAGAGCCACCTTCGAACTCTTTGCGGACACCGACAACCTCATTGTCGTTTCCACCGTCGACTAGTCCTACTTGTTCCAGTACTGCTCGCTCTTACGCAGTAGTTGCGGCGTCTTGGCTGCATCCGATGGTGGGCATACAACCTCCTCCGCGGTATGACCGCACCGTCTTCGGGGTGGTTTCTGCTGCTTACCGCCGTCTTGCTCTGGCGTTTGGTCTCGCTGGCGTGCTAGTTAATTCATGGCCACAGCGGGTTCTGCCCCTACGTACATATATGGGGGGTGGGGGAGGGGCAGGACCCTACGCATGGCCAAGATGTTCAGTATCGTATGCAAGTTGTCCAAATTGTCGCAGGTGGAGGGCAAGCTCCTTCGTACAGGTCAATAGTGAGAGGAGCGACCAACCATTTGTAGTTCGAGCCACGGGGACCTCCAGTTCAGCAACATCATGCGAATTTCATAGTATGACAACAGGGAGCTATGTAGAAACGTAAGAAGAAGAAGAAGAAGAAGTTGCAGCAGCAGGGCAATCAATATCCTCCACAGCAGCACACGATAGTTCAGTAGCAGTTTCCAAACCTGTTTGTACCGCAGCAACACATGCAACCACTACAGTTCGGGCAACACGAGTAACTTGGGGTGCAGACGCAGATGCCTTAGCATTAGTAGGTGTCGCGGCCACCTCAAAGGCATGTCCAACGACATAATGTGGATGTTACGATGAACATTGCGATAGTTCCCAATGTGCAGGGGGATCCTCCCACTGCCAAGAGTAGAGCAAAGAAAGGGGTTCGGTGTTGAAACTTGAAAGTGTACAGTTCACACACATGCAGCAAATTAAGGATTGCACGGTGTTTGATGGTATTCAAATGGACGTGCCTTTGGTTAATTTCTGGTGATGTTGGATGTCTTGTTGGTTTTGGCAATGCCTCTAGTTTGGGGTTGGGTGGGTTTAGTTGTGTTGTATCCTATGTTACGGCCAAGCATCCGCTGTCTCTCTGCTCCGAGCATCATGTCACGCCTTCTTGCATCTTCTATCAATGAAAAATACGCAAGCTTATTCGCGAAAAAAAACATGTGGCAGTATCTATGCGCACCGGCTTCATCTTGTTCCCTCCCGGTGTCTTCCATGTCTGGACCACCATGGCGGCGACGCCCACACCGTGAACACGGCCGCGCTGGCTGCATCATCTTTCGCCTATGTACTCTAGGCACATCAGTCGGCTTTACAGTTACAACACACCCGAAACACTGATGCATCACCTTCTTCTTGGCACAAATGGCTGCACGCTTTCACCCCATGTGAAGGACACGCCAACTTGAGTCGAATGATCAGCTGATGCGGGTATTCTATTCTCCGGAGTCTTCTCGGTGCTCTGGCTTCAAATTCGTCGGCCTCGGGACTCCTGGAGTCATCAAACTGCCACCATGAAGGCCACCGCAAGTCCACGATCACCCACAGATGCTTTGATACGAAATGCCAGATCCTGGCCCCTATATGATATCACAAGGAGCTGGATGAACACCGCGACGATAGTACAACATTTCCAACTATTTCCTTTTATTAAGTCATGCAACAACAATCTGCGATACACTCGACAACTCAAGGAAAAAGATTTTACTTTTGGCCTCAACGTGAACATGCATGCTTCAGGCCTGCATGCAAACTAGCTATGGACTCCAAGCGCTTGATCTGGCCGAGTTTATAAGTTGACGTACTGCAACAAAATCTCGCATGACAGAAACACACTTAATTAATTTCATTGTGACTGGACGACGTCAATCTTAGAGCAGCTGGACAGGCGGTTGCTCTTAACATTTTTAGTTTATAAGTTGACGTACTGCAACAAAATCTCGCATGACAGAAACACACTTAATTAACTTCATTGTGACTAGACGACGTCAATCTCAGAGCAGCTGGACAGGCGGCTGCTCTTAACATTTTTAGTTTATAAGTTGACGTACTGCAACAAAAGCTCGCATGACAGAAACACACTTAATTAACTTTATTGTGACTGGACGACGTCAATCTCAGAGCAGCTGGACAGGCGGCTGCTCTTAACATTTTTAGTTTATAAGTTGACGTACTACAACAAAAGCTCGCATGACAGAAACACACTTAATTAACTTCATTGTGACTGGACGACGTCAATCTCAGAGCAGCTGGACAGGCGGCTGCTCTTAACATTTTTAGTTTATAAGTTGACGTACTGCAACAAAAGCTCGCATGGCAGAAACACACTTAATTAACTTCATTGTGACAGGACGATGTCAATCTCAAAGCAGCTGGACAGGCTCTGCTCTTAACATTTTTAGTTTATAAGTTGACGTACTGCAACAAAAGCTCGCGTGGCAGAAACACACTTAATTAACTTCATTGTGACTGGACGACGTCAATCTCAGAGCAGCTCGACAGGCGTCTGCTCTTAACATTTTTAAGACTGGTGCTTCGGGTTAGACGGCCCAAACACCACCTGCTGTGTCTTTGGCAATGGTTTTGTGGCGTTGCTGGTCAGTCTCTTCTATTTAGGGGAGTATATATGTATATCCAATGCATTCTTATTGATGAATGGATGCGTTTGGGTCAGTGGCGTGAGGGCCAAGCAACTTCACGTGAAAGACACATAAATACGAATGTTTAGAAAAAAATATCCCTGTGGATGGGAAACAAATCTGTGAGATGACTCCAACAAAATCAGGCACAGATCTCTTTCCCCACGCCCAAGATCGTGTCTGTCCTCACCTCTCCTTCCCCCATCGTTCTCCTTCTCCTAGCTGACCCTAAACTCCTACGTCTATGGACTATGGGCATGGGGCTCCTCCTCTACCCTCCTTTCCATCCTCTGCTGCAGTACAACCTACATCCCATCACTAGTGGAAAAAGGCACATTTGTCCCGGTTCCATAGGCCTATCTATCCCGGTTCTGACCCGGGACTAAAAGGTGAGGACTAAAGCCCATGACCTTTAGTCCTGGTTCGTTTACAAACCGGGACAGATGGGGCTACACGTGGCCGTTCCGTCGAGCCTAGGTAGGAGGACCTTTGGTCCCGGTTGGTAACACCAATCGGGACCAAAGAGCCTCCACGCGTCAGCAGCTCGGGAGCTGTTTTTTTGAAGGGGGGTTTGAGGGTTTTGGAGGGTTAATTCAGGGGTTTCACATATTTTGTTAGCTAGCCAATAAAGAGAAGTGACCTCTCTTATCTCCGTGCTTGGTCGCGATGCTACGTACTATACGTATATAGAGAATTCACGACACACTAGTTAGTAAACAAATGAAGGAAACCATTAAGTACACAAGATCGTCATGAACATATACAGAGAGAAGTGATCGACCTCCTTGTTCTCCAAGAGATTGGTCAAACAATAAGTTTTCGTATATCTATCCTATGTTACAATCCCTAACATCTAATTTCAAGTTCCAAATGGTATTCTCCGGCTTTATTGATGACGTGGTCAATGAAGAATCCTGCCAATTCCTCTTGAATTATTCGTATACGATCTCGTGGTAGGAGTTCATCCTGCATCCGCCACATCTAAATTGAAGAAGATGCATGGTCAATACATGTATATAAATGAAACTCAACACAAATGATGGTAATAAAATAAAATTGTGAATATTTTTGTGTACGCACTTCATATTCTTTTTTACTGTAGCCCCGCTTATTAGGATTCGTCGCGTTGTAGATGAACTCACAAACGTAGTATCCACAAAAACTAGTCCCTTGTTCCTGCAACAAGCACTATACGAGAAATAGAGGTCAATCAACCTGATAAGCAAGCATGCTAAATGGTATATATTGATGAAACTAGTTAGAATCAATGGGAGATGGGCGTAACTAGGTAGTATATATTACTTACATTCGGGTGTCTAAATTGCAGCTCGGTAGGCAGTCCCAGAGCAATTTTGGTGAAATCTTTCTAAACCCTGCGAGACAAAGAAAATAATTACTTGATATATATCAGGAAATGAAGAAAGTTGCCAATATGGTGCGATAATGATCGATTGAACTTACCTCTGGAGCATTTCAGTCAGATTCGCATCAAACCCGGGGTTATTTCGTCTCGAGTCTAAGACGGTTACTACTCCCCGCTCAAGCTTAATCTCTAATAGAATAAAGTGGTGGCTGCGCACACATGTATAGCTCATCAATTACATTACTATATACTCGAGTAATAAGGGAGAAACCGAATATGCACAAGACAGTAACACTCACTTGAATTGTAAGGAAAAAGTATTTTGTCTTTGTTTTGATTTTTAAGCATCGATTGTAGCAAGTGGTTTGTTCGGGATACCTTTCAACCATCACTTCATGTATGATATTTGGATTAATGAACCCAATGTCATACATTTCTGCTTTTCTGCATTCGACGATCTTCAATCTGCATAATATAGTGATGAGGATAATTATATTTATTTATATATATATATGCAATGAAAGAGGTGAGCTATATATAGAGACTTAGTTACAGAAGTACTTACAGATAGTAGCAAGTCATGATTTGTATGTCGATGTCCTTCTGATTGTAGAACTGGAAAAGCTCGTCAAATTCAACATTAATCACCTACTGGCCAAAGAAGTCGTGCTTCTCTTTAATACTCATCATCAAACAATCAATCCAGACTCGCTGCAGGTTTTCATGTACCAATCATGCAATTGTCTCATCATCGTTCCTAGAGGAGGACTTCCATCTTTGACGAGAGGCTTCCCGTACTGGTATTTGAAAACGTCCACCTCCAACGGCTCAAACACTACATCATCGCTCACGTAATCAGCAGGATTGGTATGGGGCACCATCCCCGGATGATCAGCGACGATATCGGTAGACACCTTCAGAGGGGGGCACGATTGGTTAGCCTGTTCGCCGAGCTAGGAATTTTTTTCCCACTTCTTCGTTTTGCTAACCTCTCATCACTGGAACTAGTTCCCGTCCGCACCACATTTTGATATGCCCTTTTAGTAGCACGAACATAGTTGGTATCCAGCGGAGGCGGTGGTGGTCGCTTCAGGGCCTCGACAGTGCGCTTCGCTGCCACCGGATCTATGATCTGCTTCAGAGGTGGAGCTTTCTTTGCAAAATGGGCCCTCACTTGGTCTTGAGAGATCTTCACAGTTTCCTCCGCGGTCCTCTCGTATGGAAACTTTTCCAATGGCTTGAGAGACTTAGGACCATATTCATATGGCCTCCCGCCACTGGCTGTACTGCTAGCAGCCGGAGCGACAACGTCTCTCTTCAGTCGTTGCTTATGAGGCGAGGAGGAGGCGGAGTGCTCCGACGCACCAGAGGAGGAGGCGGAGGAGGAGGAGGAGCGGCGGCGACTATCTTCCATCGTTGCTGAGGGGCGGAGGAGGAGGCGGACTGCTCGAACGCGCCGGAGGAGGTGGAGGAGGAGGCAAAGTGCCTTGATCATCGACGTCATGCGCTGGACGAGGCAAAGGAGGAGGCGGAGTGCCTTGATCCCTCGCCGTAGGAGGAGGAGGATGAGTGCCTTCATCACTCGCCGGAGGATGAGGAGGAGGAGGCGGAGGCGTCCAGTTCGGAAGCTTGATGTGCTCCTTTCGCCATAGACATGTACTCCTCAGAGCAAATCTCAGCTGAGTCTCCCCTTCATCTATGGGGTGGTCAAGCTGGAGCTCCTCAAATCCCCCCATTATTTCATCCACTTGCACAACAGCATAGTCATGTGGAACCTGACCATGGTGAAAAGTTCCGTCGGTTCGAGGAGCTGCAACAAAGCCGTGAACCGCCTTGAGGGTGAGGTTAACACATTTTGTCATAAGCTCGCAATGTTGGCCATCTGTGATAGCATCCACGGGGTAGCTAGGATTCGTGAAGTCAAGCTGTTGAAGGAGCTTCGTGGAAGACACGCTGCTTCTCTGCTGAGATGGCGGGGTATCTTTCGGGGTAGCTTCGTGCCCCTGATCAAGTTGCTGGTTGGGAGCTCGCCGGCTCATGACTTCTTCCTCTAGCCTTCGTACTCTTCCATTGAGTTGCTGCACAACGCTCAACTCCTGTTTCCTCTTCCTCTCCTGGCTTTTGTAACCGCCTGCGCCGAGAAACCCATTCTTCCACAGAACGGAGCCTGGCGTGCCTCGTGTTCGTCCGGGGTGCTCAGGATTCCCGAGGGCCTCAGTCACCTCGTCCTTCTCTCTATTGGGAATGAACCTCCCTTCCAGCGCTTCCTTGATAAATTGCTGAAGCTTCCTGACAGGTATTGCAAGTTGCTCGTCCGTTCAAACGCACTTCCCTGTTAGAGGGTCCAAAGTTCCCCCAACCCCGAAGAACCAAGTCCTTGAACGGTCTGGCCAGTTTGCTGTCTCTAGTTCGACCCCTTTAGCTCGCACGACATCCTCCCATTTTGGCCCACAACGGCCGGGCTCTGAGGTAGCCACCTGACCCCGTGCGATGATGATACTCCTTCTTCTCAGCATTTTCCTTGTTTATCGCTGACATTTTCTTACTCTTTTCACAAGCCTTGTAAGCCACGAACGCGTCCCATTGATCACTTATCCCCGCGTATCGGCCGACGAATACTGGAGTCTTCTCTTGGTTGACAAACTTAGCTTTCAACTCATTCTTCCACCTCCTGAAAAGATCTGCCATCTTCTTAAGAGCACACGACTTGACCAGTGGCTCTATAACTGGATTACTCTCATCCTCCTCTGGCAGTAGGGTGAAATTTGCCTTCAAGTCCTTCCAAAGATCTTCTTTTTGTCTATCGATGACATAAGAAACTTGAGGGTCGTAGTTCTTAGCGTTCTTAGCAGGTTCAATCCATTGCTGGATGGTGATCGGGATGCTATTCCTAACAATAGCTTCACACTGAGCAGAAAATGCATCCTTGGTCTTCTAAGGTTCAATCGGTTGGCCATCGTTTGCGATTAAGGTGATCGTGAACTTTTCATAAGCGCGCAACCTTTTCTTCGGGCCTCGTCTCATTACCGAAGTTTTGGTCAATCCGGAGGGCTATAGAAGAAGAAACAAGCTGAGTTAATATATGTACATACCAAAACAATTAATGCATCAATTAGTCAGCACAGGCTTAATTAATATATATGCCTCGCCGGATGACTTTGCAACAGCTCCCTCCGTTCGGTCACCGGAGCCGTCATCATGGTCTCCTTCTTCCTCTAGCTCTCGGTCACCGGAGCCGTCATCATGGTCTCCTTCTTCCTCTGGCTCTCGGTCACCGGAGCCGTCATCATGTTCTCCTTCTTCCTCCAGCATTCAGTGATCGGAGCCGTCATCATCATGTCCTACCTCTTCTATGTCAAAATTGATTAACGATAAGATATTACCGCCGGCGCGGATCATGTCCCCCAACAACGCTTCTGCTTCAAAGTCTCTGTTCATGGTTGGATCATTGGTTTCTGCAAATATTACAACATGGCAATTAATATACAAACATGAGAGATGGATATATTAATTAGTGGCAAACATAGACAAGGAATCATATCAGTGGCCTCGACGCTTCTATGGTTTGGGGTGGCCTCCACAACGCTTCTAGGGATATTGGGTGGCGTCGACGCTTCTAGGGATATCTCGGTTTAGACGGACTCGAGAGTTGGTCGGGCAAGAGGGGGTTGATCGACGTCCCCCCTCATGTCGAAATTACTGGAGTTTTCTATATGAACAAAAAAAATGCCGGCCGGACATATCATCATTCGGCGGCGGTAACCTACGGAGCACCGGTACGGCAACATCGATACGGCCATACGGGATACAACAATTTCTATAAATAACATGTAATGAGAGCTAATATAATAAAACGCACATACACATACACATATATGAACACATACATACATGAACACATATATGAACACATACATACACATACACATATATGAACACATACATATACATATACGAACACATACAAAAAACACCATACACATATATATGAACAAAAAATATCATACAAACAAAAAACAAAAAAACATCCTCACAATAGGGGAGGGAGATGTGGCCGGAGCTGGGCGGAGCAGTGGCCGGAGCGGGGCGGGGCGACCGGCGTGGGGCGGCCGACGCGAGGTGGGGCGGCCGGAGCGTGGTGGCGTGGGTCGGGGCGGTTGGAGCAGGGTGGCACAGGGCTGGGCGGCCGGAGCGAGGTTGGGGCCGGCGGCCGGCGGCGGCGAGCGCGCGAGATTTGGGCAGCCTGACGGCGTGGGTGGGGATCTGGCCTTCGGGGGAGCGAATGGGTCGAAAACTGCAGTGTGGGCTTATATACAGGGAGCATTGGTCCCGGTTGGTGGCACGAACCGGTACCAATGCCCCCTTTTGGTCCCGGTTCGTACCACCAACCGGGACCAAAGCCCTGTTTTCAGCAGCCCAAAGGGCGGGAAAGCACCCCCCCTTTCGTCCCGGTTGGTGGCACGAACTGGGACCAAAGGTGGGTATTGGTCCCGGGTCGTGCCACCAACCCAGAAGAAAGGGATCCAACTAGATGTCGCCGGGCAGCACCCCCCTTTCGTCCCGGTTGGTGGCACGGCCCGGGACTAAAGGTGGGTATTGGTCCCGGTTCGTGCCACCAACCGGGACGAAAGGAGGGTGCTCCTCGGGGACAAATGTTTAGTCCCACCTCGCTAGCTGAGAGGGCTCGAGAGTGGTTTATAAGCACTGCTGCGCCAACCCTCTCGAGCTCCTCTCAACTGCAGGCTTATCGGCCTAATCGCACACTCCTCTGCCTGTGGACCCACTGGGCCTGCTGCGGGCCGGAATCCTGGCCCAACTAGCTGGTTGGGTTTCTAGTCGTATTCAGGCCGTGGTGGCCCAGTAGGCGGCATTTTTTATTTTTTTCCTTTTTTTGTTTCGTTTTTTGCTTTATTTTAATTTATTTTCTTTCTACTTATAGTTTTTCAGTGATTCTTTTTGCTTTTAGGTCACAAAAATTATAAACTTTCTGTTAGTGCCATTATTTTTCAAATTTGAATACTTCAAAATTTGTGTGAATCACTAGTTTGTGAATAACTTGACTATAAAAATAGATTTTTGAGTGATTCTTTTTTCCTTCTATTTAATATTACTTTGTTTTAACATTATATTCATTTTGGTAATTTTTAGGTTATTTTAAATGGTTGTTTAAATCGAAAACAGATTTTGTTATTTTAGTTTTCTATTAAAGTTGAAAAGCACTACAAATGAACTCTGAAAAGGTTGAAAGTTGGCATGGTATCATCATTTCACCCACATAGCATGTGCTAAAAAGTTGAGAGGGTTATGGCAAAAGCTGGATGCACTTCGTGAACAAAATGGACAATCTCTTTCGAAGTATCAGAGTTTTGGACGAAAACTCATCTATTACAAACGGATTTCATTTTCTTGAACTTATTTGAACTCTAGACTTTTTGTGTGTTCAAAATGCACCATTCAAAGCCACATCATCAATTTTCAACCCTTTCGAACTTCATTGTTTTTTTTTCATGCAGTTATTGATTTTTTAAACTAAATGACACTGAAATTGAAAAGCAATACAAATGAACTCTGAAAAGGCTGAAATTGAAAAACACTACAATTGAGAGGGTTACGGCAAAAGCTGGATGCACTTCGTGTACAAAAGGACAGTCTCTTTCGAAGTATCAGGTTTCAGACAGAAACTCATCTGTTACAAAAGGCATTTCATTTCTTCACATGTAACTGCAGTGATATTCTAGATCAAAGGCATTATTATAATAGTTGTGGAGAGGAAGTCTTCACTTTTTCTCTGCTTGTGTCCTTTGCTTATTGCGCCGTAACCATGGATAATCTTCATTGTTTAACAGGGTGCTTGGGTCAGCCTTGACTTTGAACGGAGGAATTTCCTGAAACTTTTCATAATCTTCAGACATGTCTGTCTTGCCCTCCAATCTCACGATGTCTATTTTGCCTAAAAGAACTATGTGACGCTTTGGCTCATCGTATGATGTATTCGCTTCCTTATGTTTTCTTTTTTTCAGTTTGGTAGACATGTCGTTTACATAGAAAACCTACGCCGCATCATGGGCTAGGATGAATGGTTCGTATGTGTGTCCAAGATTGTTGAGATCCACTGTTGTCATTCCGTAATGCGGGTCTACCTGTACCCTGCCTCTTGTAAGATTGACCCATTTGCATCGAAACAAAGGGACCTTCAAATCATGTCCATAGTCAAGTTCCCATATCTCCTCTATGTAACCATAATATGTGTCGACCTCCCCATTGGTCGTTGCTGCATCAAAGCGGACACGTTGTTTTGGTTGGTGCTCCTTTGATCTTGGGCGATTGTGTAAAATGTATTCCAATTTATCTCGTGCCCTTTGTAAGTCAATACCGTCAAAGATGGTCTCCTGGCAAACGAGTACAGCTCATCAAAAACAGTGTTGTCACACCTGAGACGTGTTTGCAACCAACTGCCGAAAGTCTTGATGTGTTCACGTGTAATCCAGTCGTCACACTCCTCTAGGTGTTTGGAGCGAAGAATGTTCTTGTTTTCATCGACATACGGGGTCACCGAGGTAGAATTCTGTAGAACTGTGTAGTGTGCTTGTGACCAAGAATGCCCGTCCCCACATATTATTGACTTTGCTCCTAGCGTGCCTTTTCCAGTCAGTCTCCTCTCATACCGCGATTGAGGGAGACCAATCTTCTTAAGATCAGGAATGAAGTCAACACAAAACCCAATGACATCCTTTGTTTGATGGCCCATGGATATGCTTCCTTCTGGCCTAGCGCGGTTACGGACATATTTCTTTAGGACTCATGAACCTCTCAAAGGGGAACATATTGTGTAGAAATACAGGGCCTAGAACGACAATCTCGTCGACTAGATGAACTAGGACGTGCGTCATGATATCGAAGAAGGATGGTGGGAACACCAGCTCGAAACTAACAAGACATTGCGCCACATCACTCCTTAACCTTGGTAGGATTTTTGGATCGATCACCTTCTGAGAGATTGCATTGAGGAATGCACATAGCTTCACAATGGCTAATCGAATGTTTTCCGGTAGAAGCCCCCTCAATGAAACCGGAAGCAGTTGCGTCATAATCACGTGGCAGTCATGAGACTTTAGGTTCTAGAACTTTTTCTCTGTCATATTTATTATTCCCTTTATATTCAATGAGAAGCCAAACGGGACCTTCATACTGAGCAGGCATCCAAAGAAGATTTCCTTCTCTTCTTTGGTAAGAGCGTAGCTGGCAGGACCTTCATACTGCTTTGGAGGCATGCCATCTTTTCCGTGAACACGTTGTTGGTCCTCCCGTGCCTCCGGTGTATCTTTTGTCTTCTCATACATGCCAAGAAGCCTTGCAGGTTCACGCAAAGATTCTTCGTCACGTGCATCACGTCGATTGCAGAGCGGACCTCTAGGTCTTTCCAATAGGGTAGGTCCCAAAATATAGATTTCTTCTTCCACATGGGTCCCTCAGCATCATTCCGAACAGATAGTCCGCCGGGATCCTTTCCAAAGATTACTTGTAAATCATTGACCATAGCAAGTATGTGATCACCGGTACGGATGGTGGGCTTCTTCCGGTGATCTGCCTCGCCTTTGAAATGCTTGCCTTTCTTTCAACATTGATGGTTGGTCAGAAGAAATTGACGATGCCCTAGGTACACATTCTTCCTGCAATTGTCCAGGTATATACTTTCGGTGTCATCTAAACAGTGTGTGCATACGTGGTATCCCTTGTTTGTCTGTCCTGAAAGGTTACTGAGAGCAGGCCAATCATTGATGTTTGTCTGTCCTGTTTGTGCTCATCCCACACGCGTACATCGTTTCCATTCCACAGCTGTAAAAGTTCTTCAACTCATGGCCTTAGGTACACATCAATGTCGTTGCCGGGTTGCTTAGGACCTTGGATGAGAACTGGCATCATAATGAACTTTCGCTTCATGCACAGCCAAGGAGGAAGGTTATAGATACATAGAGTCATGGGCCAAGTGTTGTGATTGCTGCTCTGCTGCCCAATAGGATTAATTCCAGCAGCACTTAAACCAAACCATACATTCTTTGCGTCACCTGCAAACTCCTTCCAGTACTTTCTCTCGAATTTTCTTCACTGCGACCCGTCAGGGGTGCTCTCAACTTCCCGTCTTTCTTACGGTTCTCTCTATGCCATCGCATATTCTTGGCATGCTCCTTGTTTCTCAACAGACGTTTCAATCATGGTATTATAGGAGCATACCACATCACCTTGGCAACAACCCTCTTCCTGGGGCGCTCGCCCTCAACATCACCAGGGTCATCGTGTCTGATCTTATAGCACAATGCACCGCATACCGGGCATGCGTTCCATTCCTCGTACTCACCACGGTACAGGATGCAGGCATTAGGGCATGCATGCTTCTTCTGCACCTCCAATCCTAGAGGGCATACAACCTTCTTTGCTGCGTACGTACTATCGGGCAATTCGTTATCCTTTGGAAGCTTCTTCTTCAATATTTTCAGTAGTTTCTCAAAACCTTTGTCAGGTACACAATTCTCTGCCTTCCACTGCAGCAATTCCAGTGTGGTATCGAGCTTTGTGTTGCCATCTTCGCAATTGGGGTACAACCCTTTTTTGTGATCCTCTAACATGCGATCGAACTTCAGCTTCTCCTTTTCACTTTCGCACTGTCTCTTTGCATCAACAATGACCCGACAAAGATCATCATCGGACACATCGTCTGGTTCCTCTTGATCTTCAGCTTCCCCGGTTGCAGCATCACCGTATTCAGGAGGCACATAGTTGTCATCATCCTCTTCTTCTTCGCCGACTTCCATCATAACCCCTATTTCTTCGTGCTTGGTCCAAACATTATAGTGTGGCATGAAACCCTTCACAAATAGGTGGCTGTGAAGGATTTTCTGGTCAGAGTAAGACTTCAAATTCCCACATGTAGGGCATGGACAACACATAAAACCATTCTGCTTGTTTGCCTCGGCAACTTCGAGAAAATGATGCACCCCCTTAATGTACTCATCGATGCGTCTGTTACCGTACATCCATTGCCGGTTCATCTGCGTGCATTGTATATAATTAAGTGTGTCAAAAACCATTACAGAACATCAGGAATACATAAGTGACCAAATTAATAGAAGTTCATCATCACATTAAAACCAAAGTAGATACATAGTTCTCGTTGAACAACATATAGCTCTCTAGAGCATCTAATTAAACCATACATTGAAGCTATTTAAAACATTTCAATGCAACAACAAATGCGATCATAATCAAAACTAAGGTAACAATTGATCCAACGGCATAATGATACCAAGCCTCTTTATCGATGGCATATTTTCTAATCTTTCTAAGCTTCAAGCGCATTGCAGCCATCTTGGTCCTGTGATCATCGACCATATCGGCAACATGCAACTCCAATCCCATCTTCTCATCTTCAGTTCTTTTCAATTTTTTCTTTCAAACGATCGATTTCTTTTTCAGCTTTAGTTAACTTGTCGAGCAGAATTACATAGTCGGCATCCATTTCTAGTTCAACTACTTCCTATAGATAAAAATATCTACGTAAAGTTGGTGGTATAATTAATTGTCATAGACATTAGATGTGTGAAATAGTTATAAAAGATAACATACCACATCTGAATCATAGACTGGACGAGGGCCGACGTGGGCGGATACCATAACCATGGCACTATATAATAACAAACAATAATAAAAGTAAGAAAATCATACGAGTAAGTATATTTTTTTTAGAAAGAAGATAAGATCAAGAGGCTCACCACACGCGGGCGATCGACGGCGGTTTCAGGATGGGGACGGGACAGGATGGACCGTCAAACCTAGACAAATCTTGACGAAAATGGAGTTTGGACAAGGAGCTTCAAGAGGAGAAAGCTTAAGTGTGGCTCGGGCATTTCATCAAACACCTCATGTGCATATGAGGTGAGCTAGAGCACCATAAAGCTCTAACACTGCGCGCCTGGAAAAACATAGCACTCCACGACTTTGCTAGCGACGGGCGAGGATTTATATAGGCAGACCATTGGTCCCCGTTCGTGGCTGAAACCGGGACAATAGGTCTCTCTTTGGTCCCGGTTCCATCCACGAACCGGGACCAATGGTCGTGGGCCAGGAGCGAGACACATTGGTCCCAGTTCGTGCCTGAAACCGGGACCAAAGGGACCAGACGAATCGGGACCAATGACCCACGTGGCCCGGCCGGCCCCCTGGGCTCACGAATCGGGACGGTTGCCACCTTTGGTTCCGGTTCGTGAGCGAACCAGGATTAATAGGATTAGGAGGTCCGAACCAATGCCCTATTTTCTACTAGTGCATGAAGCCCTTGCACATTAGCAGCGCTGCCGAACAGGCAAGCCACACCGCATAGGGGCTGCCGAACATCATGTCATATAGTGGTGTTTTAAGAACCTTGCCCGCACCAATGGTCGCACTTGATGTCCTAATGCATATGCATCGATTGATTTTCGCTACTTCATGGTGAATTTTCAGTGGATTTTCGCAATAGCAGAGATCGGAATTTGACTAGGTTAGGTCGCTTGATGACGCCGAGGATAGGAGAGTTCAGAATTGGATGCATGGTAGCCTAGCCTTTAGATGAAAGCGAACGCCCAATAAGAGTCACAATGAAAATCAATGTGCACAATCGATGCTGTGTCGTCGGTAAGGTTCCGTGCCGATTATGTTTAAATCCCGTGATAGATGGCTGCACCTGGCGACTTGCAGTTGGACTTACCCATGGTAGACGGTGTTCAGTGGACTGATCATGTCATGGATAACTGATGTGTCGCAAGCGATAAATGGTAGTAATCTGATTGGTCAGGGACATCGAGGATCAGCACGTCGTGGTCTCACACATATATATGGTATATTCATCTGTATGCAGCTGGTATATGAGAGGATTAGCAGTCCTTCAACGCCATGCATGGTCCACCTGGCGTGGCTGCATTTCAGTATCAAGTTCAAGGTATTTATGGACTACTCGAGCATGTCAATCCATGTGGTACTATATTCTTTGGGGCTATTGCCTTTGCCGATATTGAAATTCATTAATTAAGCAAAAATGTGCACGCACAGGTGCATCTTTTTTAAGTAAGAAAACTACAGAGTAATCTCTAACAGTGTAAATATGATACTGAATTCGGTGTCTAGATAAATTTACTTATGATCACTTCCTAAGCACGTGCTCCATAAGGATTGTCAGTCATGGTTCACAACTAGGAGTTTCTATGCTTCCGTAGGTAATTAAGAGTTCACAAGTCTTAACTATTAGATAATGTAAGTACTCGGCAAAAAAGGTCAATAATGCCCTACAAAAATAACGGACAGAATTAACATATACTTCACCCCGTCCCAGCGGTATAAGGTACGGTGAAAACTCTCAAATCTTAAAACGCACGCCATTGCAATCATAAGTAGTTTTCCCTTTCATGCAACTTTTTTCTTACGATGAAGCTAGAGAAGTGTTGACGACCCACTATAGAGCATATATTCATGGTGTCATTATATTTGAAAAGATTATGCGGGTGATAATACATTGTAAACTTGGCAACATTTTAGAATATTTGAAAACTATACCATCCAAAGCAAATATAGCCACGTTATGGCATCTCAAAGGGAGATCCGCAAAACTTCGGTATAGGTTCAACCGGACTTTTTATTCACTTTTGCAATCCAATGCGGTTCTCAAACGGTCCACGAAGTGGTCCGGACGTCTGTTTTTTGGCAAAGTGGAGGCAAACATGGGAGAGCTTTGTGGGAGTTTGGACATCCACTTGACCAACCAAAAGCCTCCATGTGGTCCTCCTCTTTTCTCTCTCAGTACATGCATGGCCCCCTCTCCTCTCTCTCCTCCCAATCGGACACCACACCAGCACATGCATCGTCTCCACCTACTTTTCATCCTTCAGCCGGATACTTTGTAATTAGCGTTGGATGAATCCCTCCTCGATCATGTCCGTGGGTCACGTCCGGACACAAAAACGGACATATACTGAAGGACTTTAAGGGTCATCGTTGGAGATGCCCTTACACTAAAAAATTCATGCTAGCTGAGTTGAGAGGGCTGGATTTAAAATTAGCGATTAACGAAGACATAGTCGGCGAAAATAGATTCAAAATTTATGACCTGCAATCCAATAATAAATAAATAAAATCTCTGAAATTCTTGTAAAGAAAATAATATAATTAGATTTGGGTTATGAAATACTTCAACATTTTTAGTGTATCCATATACCAACTAATGGCCAGAGTTTCATCTTAGATATCCTATCGATTGTCTTAAATATCACGTGTGTAAAATTTGACAAAGAATGCCACGCATTTCAAAATAAGCAGATTAAAATTACGTTGAGGAGTAAACATATGGAAGTTGTAAAACGAAGTCCTCACTAATTTCGCAGTCTACTTGGTGTCAAGGATTTTTATTTTTTACTTTACGTGTTCTTACTTTACAATAATACACCCATATATTATGTGCAGATAAATTACCATGAAATTTCAGACAAAGCACCATGCAGTTCTAGCCCCAAATATTTTTAATTAAGATGATTAGTGATGGTTTACAGTTTGGTACACCTCCACTTCTATATTTACTTATGTGCAGGACTGACAGTGATGTGGGTTTTTCTCAGTTAGGTGCCAATGCAGTCAGAGATACACCATTGTCAAACTTATGATGTACTAACAGATCTACCAAACCACTGCTCCATTAGATTCTTGCCCAGTCAGCTAGTTATATATATAGTTTGCGACTGTGAAAAAGATCCAATCAGCGAGGTAGAGAGCATGCGCCATCATTAAACCTCATCACTATTTGACTTTTTTTCGTGAGTTATATACTTTTGATTCAGAGTTCTGACTTGGCATCATGCAGTCTGCCACTCAGAAGCACCACTGGATTATCAATCTATCCCTCCAATCCAGAAACTCTAAAGAAACAACTTCATTTTTATGAATCTATGATGAAAACAGAGAAAAAAAACTGAAAACTCCTGTGGTAATAATTATCTCTCCAAAGATTAAAATCCTATGGACGGACAGTTTTGCGGGTGGAAACAAAACAAAGTATGACAAGAGAGTAGAACTAGACCTCGCTTGCTGTTTTCCAAAGAATCTGCATCATTTTCAAAGGCAGAGGTTAGTGCTTTCCATCAAGGTGGGCACACCACAGACTAGCACACTGCTTTGGGGTGCTTAAGTTAAGATTAGAGGCATTTTTCCATTATTCTCCTTCCTTTATGGCTTACATCACGGAAACAAAGAATGGATGCTTACATTACATTTTCAATCATGCTTATGTTCTCATTTGGGGGAATCTCAACACAATTTCAGGGGAATTCAGATAAGTCAACATGCAGTTTTAGCCCAAAATACCTGCAGTTAACATGACTTGTATTGGTTTACACTAACTTTAGTGCCCCACCACTTTTATCTTCTCTTACGCGTGGAACCAAAAAAATGGTGTGCTTTTTGTTCAGTTAGGTGCAAATGCAGTCCCATATAACACCATTGGTAAACTTATGCTGTACTAGCAGATCTACCAAACCACTGGTACATTAGATTCTTGCCCAGTCATCGGTTAGTAACAACCAGTTGTGTATATAGTTTGTGACTATGGAAGGATCTAATCCAAGAGGGACAGCACATGCCATCATTAAACCTTATGTCTCTTTGACTTGTTTTGCTGACTTATATTGTTTGGGACTCAAGAGTTCTGGCAAGGCATCATGCAGTTTGCCACAGAGATCAGCTTCCAACTTTCCAAGTTCCATCTAAACAACAAATAGAAAGGCTCCAAAAAAGCACCACTGGATTATCAATTTATCAGACAATTCGAAACACTCTGAAGAAAACATTTTTTTTTATGAATCTATGATGAAAATAGGAAAAATATATAAACCAAAATTCCTGTTGTAATCTCTCAAAAAATCAAAATCCTATTGCTGGATAATTCTTCTGGTGGAAACAAAACTAAGTATAAGGAGAGTAGAACTGGACCTCACTTCCCCTGCGTCCTTCTAATCCAATCCAAAACGTGACAACACTCTTCATGCCCAAGGAACACCCTGTTCTCTGGATGATAGGTTTTGAGATCCTTGCTTGTGTGGACGCAACTTTCCCTTTTCATTTCAAGTGATTCAGGCAGCACCATTGCATTAGAGCCATTATAAGCATCACAGATGAACTGCACAATTGCTTCAAAAGGCTGTGACGCATCAACCCACTGGTAAATCTTCTCGTTGCGGAACCAGGTCATTTGCCTCCTTGAGAAGTTCCTAGACGTCTGCTGAAACTTGGTCAGGAACTCCAAGAACTGCTCTGGGGAGCTACTGCCTCCGTTCTGTCTGCAATGCAACAGGTACTCCATGGTTTGCCTGTAACCAATAGCACGGGTCGCGGAGTTCATATTTGGCTGCAGCCCGATATCAAGAAGCCATGAGGCTTCTGAAAGAAGGCCTCCTGTGTCAACCAGCATTTCCTCACACCTCAAATCAATTGATCTGTAGAGTTCAACCCGTGGGCATGCGAGGAAAAAACATAGGAAATCATACTCCAGTTCCTTCGCTTCACAGGTTGCATCATCACTTGGGGAATCAGTTATCTTGGTGTCTTGCTGCTTCTGGAATGAGCTGTATGGTAGGGTGAAGGCAGATGCAGGGGAACCTGATGACCTGATGATCTCGAGCCTTCTGCTTAACCTGGCCCAGTTATTCGTATCCAAGTCCCGAGCTTCGGGGTCCCCGGCCTTGAGCAGGAGCTCCACCGCTTCTTCCCACCGTCCACTCTCACGAAAGCCAGCGAGCTCAGACCACACACTCGATATGATGTCGCTGGATGACTGTGGAACATTTGGCTTGCCGTAGATAAACCACCTTAGGTACAGCCCAGTCCCTCCTGCGACAACGGGCACGCAGCCCCTGTCAAGAACATCTTGAGTCGCTCTTCGCGCGTCGTTGAAGAACATCCCAGCGGAGTAATCGTCACAAGCATGCATGATGTCGATCAGGTGATGCGGCACCATGTTCATCTCCGAGGCAGATGGCTTGGCAGAGCCGACGTCGAGGCTGCGGTACACCTGCACCGAGTCCGCGCTGATGATCTCTCCCCCGAGCCTCCTGGCCACCTCCAAGGCAAGCCTGCTCTTCCCGGCACCGGTAGGGCCTGAGATGACAATGACCTTGCTCTTCCTCTTTGTGTCGCCTTCCGGCGGCATTGCGGCGGCCGCGACGTGCGTCTTCTTCAAGGAGCCGAGAGAAGATGTGAAGCGCTGCTTCCGCGAGCACAGGGCGGGCCAGCTCCTCCAGATGCTGCGCCGCGAGGACCCGAACCCGAACCCCGGTCTCATTTCACAGCACATGATAGAGCGAGCACCTGCACAAAGTGGAATCCGGTTGATTTTGCAGAAGGAGAATGAAACGCACGTGCACAGCATGGTTAAGCAAAACTGAAATGAGCTTGGTTTCCTAGGCAGCATTCTGCCGAGCACCTCGCGGGCATCGGATACCAGCCCATCGAATTCAAAATATGGCCACTGCTAGCAGCAAGAGAGAAGCAGGTAAACGAGGTCGTCGGTACTTGGTCCCTTACCGGGAAAAGAGGCGATGAATCCGGTCCACACCAGCCAGTGAAGCGACGGGCTTGCGGGGAGGGAGCCAGGACAGGCGTGAGCTTCTCGGGAAGTCAGACGAGAGGAGGGGGGAGAAGAGCAGGCTGCGGGGGGAAGAGCGTTGTTGGAGCGGAGAGCGGGAGGGTGGAGGGCTGGTCTCGCCGGCGTGCTGCTACGCCAGCGGCGGCAGCCAAAACGACGACGGCGACAGCCATGGCGAGGAGAAACCAAGCCGAAGGATAGGGCGTTGGGCGTTCCGTCTGGGCCGCCGAGGTAAGTGGACGGGGCTTGGACATTCAGATGGGCTGTCTGTTGGGTTCTTTACTGGACCTGGGCTGAAATCGGAGGATGGATGAGCGCCTTGTTTTTTCCGGCGGCGACCGCCCTATTCTTCCTCGGTAAGAAACTTTTAGAGCCTCGGCCCACGTGGCTACTACTACTACCTTGCCTTACCCCGGCCTGCTTCTTTCGGTCCCTCCTCCTTCTACCGCGGATGGTGGCGTCCTCCACAGCTTCGCCGTGGCGGCAAGGGCGGGCGCCGTGATCGAGTAGAGAAACCACTTGAGGATAATGTAACCACCTGAAGCCTAGTCAGCTTGTCCAGTCAGCAATAGAATAAGTCAAAATCATCGAAATCAGGTCCAAAATCACCTTGGGCCCTAATTGATCCATTTTTTAGAAAGTTGAGGGGGTGCTTGATCCAGTTTTAGAGTTGAGGGGGAAATCGATCCACCAGGCAGGATTGGAGGGGGGGGGGGGACGATACTTTTCTCTTTTTCCGATGGTGATCGTCATATTCTTTGTCGGTAAGAAACTTTTAGAGCGGCGGTGTTGCTCCGCCGATGCCGGGGTTCACGCCTCGGTCCACATGGCTACTACAACCTCACCTCATACCCAGCCTGCTTCTTTCGGGCCCTCCTCCCACTACCACACGATGACCGTCATATTCAGGGACGCCCTAATGTCAAGGCTACGCAATATGGGCCGGCCCAGATTCCCTGGAGGCCGCAGCCCTTATATTTTGTTTCTGTTTTATATCACATATTTATTTACGTTCTTTTATTATTATATTTTACATTTGATTACACTTCCTAATATTCTAGACATATATATTACAAATATATAATTTATTTAATGTTCTGAAAAATGTTAATCATACAATTGAAAAATATTCAATATGTATAGTAATATTGTTACCCATGTATACAAAAATTACAAAATGCGTGTTAAAAAAGTTAATCATGTATTAAAAAATGTTAATCAAGTATATAAATATATTTAAAAAGTACTTGAAAAATGTTAATCAACTATTTGAAAAAACTAAATTTTTGTAGATAGAATGTTGACAATGCATTCCAAAATATGTAGTCATGCATTAGAATTAATTTGATCAAACATCTGAAAACTAATAAAAGTGTATTTTAATAATTGTTGACCATGTATACAAAAAAATATACAATGTGTGTGAAAAAACTTAATCATGTATTTAAAAACTATCAATAAAGCATTTTCAAAAGTTTAAAAATTATTTAAAATTCCTAATTGAGCATTTGGAAAATTTTTAATGTGTATATAAAAAATATTGACCATGTATACAAAAAAGGATAATCTGACATTTGAAAACAGTGTTTATTAAGCAATTGAAAAATGTTAAATGAATATATAAAAAATGTTGACCATGTATTGTAAAAGAATCTTGTACTAAAAAATGCTAAAAATGTGTATTAAAACATGCTGACCATGTACTAAAAAAATTGTATTTTAAAAATGTTAAAGATGTATGAAAAATGTTCTTGACGTATACAAAGAATGTAAAAGGGAAGCTGAAAGAAACATTATACATGTGTTGAAGAAACAAATGATAAAAACCGAGAAAGAAACATAAAGAAATGAAGACAGGCAAGAAAAAACAAAAGAAAACCAAAGCATAATGAAGGAAGAAACAAAAACTAGTGAAGAAACAAAAAGATAACTGGAAACAAAAAAAGAGACCGTCAAAGAAAACAAGTAACAAAAGAAAATCGTGTGAAAGCAAAGGAAACCAAAAAAATAGGAAAATTTTGAGACAACCGAGAAAGAAACAAAAAAACTGAAGAAAAGAAAGTAAAGGAAAAAATAGTGAAAACCATGAAAAAATAGAAACTCTATAAACAGAAAAAAGAAAATAGAAACCTCGAAGAAAGCTGGGAAGAAAAAAAAACGTAAACAAAAACAAAAAGAAACGAGAAGGGAAACAAAAAAAAACAAGTCAAAGGAACATACAACTACATCTGAATTTTGCATGCATGCCTATTTGCAGACCTACAACAACAAATAAAATCATAAACTTAAGTCTAATGGTGGTCTGACACTTTTAAACTGCCTTCTACATGTCTATTTTCTCAAGTTCTTCAATGCACGCATGCTGAATTTTGTCAGACACCATTTTCCATCATGCATTTCACTTTCCTCATATATTATATATTAAATGTGTATGGATTACAATATATAGCGGGAGATCTCCATGATTTTACCCAGCCATGTGCATTTGTAGACCATAGTGCCCCTTAGTGATCTTGGTGAAATGAAGACTTATAGGTTAAGAGACTAATGTGTTTGTGAGTGTACACATGTTCTATAAGTCGCTGAGAAGTCTGATATATCCGACGAATGTCGACCCCTAAAATTGTATGTCTTCAGTTGAAGATTTTGAAGCACTTCTTGAAGACTTTGAATCTTTTCTTGCAGACTTTGAGAATGAGAAGATTGGTGTGTCGATTTTTTTTTCACTATTTCATTTCCTTTCTTTTGAGTCATATGAACATCGTACTGTTAAAGGGGCTCGAGGAAAAATTAAAGAAAACTTTTCACGTGATGCTCATCTCAAAGCTTACACATACCCAATACTTCGAGTGAAGCATTTGGAAATCTCTTACAGTTCAGTCAAATTCTTAAGTGACAGAGACGAAGTTCTTCTGGTCTTTGAGGAAATTGGTCTAACTGAGGAGTTAGGATTTCGCCAGTGCGAATTGACGAGAGTGAGGAAGATGAAAGCCCTGAGGAATTTGAGAGCTCAAATTTTCAACCATCGTCGTGCCTTGCGTCAGTTGTCCAAATGTCTTATCCCGATAACGGTCATATCATTAGGGGCATTTATGTCTTATCATGTCAGGTTGCACCCTGGCTATAAATAGCCCCCCCACACACACACAACTACTAGCTAGTTGGCTACTCCAAGAGAGAACTTGACAAGTGTCATTTGAGACCAAGAGGAAATTGTGGATCGTAGGGTGACTGAATTTGTGAGGGTTTGGAAGCCGCCCTGAAGACTTACCATGAGTGTTGGGCGAGGTCTGTATGACCTTAGCTCAAGGAGAGTACGACAAGGACTGTGTGTCCTTTGGTTTAAATACCAAGCCGCTCCAAACCTGACGTACGACTGTCACAATTGTTGGAACTGGGTCTTCAAACCATTGTCTTTACCGAGCTCCTGGTTCTATTTCAGTCACCTTGTTCTTCACCTGCTTATCCTATTCACACGCTACTTATTCTCTCTGCATGTTTCATTTCATCATGATGACTATGCTACTGCTCTACCATGCATGCACTTGAGTACTTATTCCGCTGCAAATATTTCGTCAGTTAGCAAATTCCCCAACTAGTAATTCCTCGGTGACGAATTTGTAAAAATTGCTTTCACCCCCCTCTAGTCGATATAACACACATTCAGATGGAAATTATTTCTAGGCCCAAGGGCTTAATTTAAATGAATATTCTGAGGTTGTTACCTTGTCTTTGATGAGTGAAGGGGTATTTACCACAAAATCTATCTATGGTTGTGGAAGGCCAGCATGCTTTTTAAAATTCAATTCCCATCTCGCAGTTATTTCCAAATGTTGTGCTTACTCATGAAAATATGCACAAATGCAAGTGGTTAGGGAGTCCCTCGGGTTATTTTTGTCAAGAGGTTGAAAGTATTGATCATTTATTGTTGACTTGCTCGTTTAATCGTTTAATTTGGGTTGTTTTTGGTCTGGCAATGGGAGCTTCATGTTGTCCCGGATTGAAAGCACAATGTGCTCCCTTAGTGGTTTTGATAACTCATGACAATATACATTATCTCTTGGACTAATACTTTCACCTAGTATATTTCAGATAAAGTCCATAGAGAGAGATGGGTTGGCAAAAAGGAGTATCCCCAGAAGAAGAAGGATAAGGAATAGCATTGGCCAAGATTCAAGCAAAGGACTCTTCATTTTACATTTGTGAGAAATCACTATGAGTCCATAGGAAAGCCAATACTATTAAAAGGGGGTAAGGTTTTGTTAGTGAACAAAATGTTCAAACGTGCACAAGTGATAGTCACCACATACACCCACAAGCTCTTCTACAAAAGTCTGTCCAAAGCCAAATATTCAAAATCGGTGCAACCAATACATTCCACTCGGTGCCACCGATTCCAAACCCTAGACACACTCAGCCAAACCCTAGCTTTTCGGTGCAACCGATTGTGCATTCGGTGCCACCGAGTTAGGCTACCAACTTCCTATTACGCAAGTTCACAATTTTGGTCCCTCGGAGATTGTTGAATCAGCGTCACCGAGATTGGACATTCTGATCGTTGGTCACCTTATCGGTGCAATCGAGATTCCTGTATCCGTCTCACCGAGATTCAAAAGTTGCCACCTTTTGGTCACTTCGGTACCACCGAGATTAACACATTGGTGTCACCGAGTTGGTCATTTTGTGTGTAACGGTTCGATTTTTGTAGATGCCTATATATACCTCTCCACCACCACTCACTCGTGAGAGAAGCACTCAGAACTGTTCCCCACTCATACTTAGTGATTTTTTGAGAGAGAGCCACCTACCCTTGTGTTGAGGTCAAGATCTTCCACGCCAACCATATGGGTCTTGATTTTGAGCTTCCCCAAGTTGCTTTCCACCCAATCAATCTCTTCTACCAAGCCAAATCTATCAGAGAGTGATTGTGTGTGTGTTGAGGAGTCTATCATCTTGAAGCACAAGAGCAAGGAGTTCACCGACACAATTAAGCATATTACCTTTTGGAGGGTGCTGCCTCCTAGATTGGTTAGGTGTCTCTTGGGAGCCTCCTACTTCGTGTTGTGAAGTGAACCAAGAAGTTTGTAAGGGCAAGGAGATCGCCTACTTCGTGAACATCTACCCATAGTGAGGCTAGTCCTTCGTGGACGCAAGCCGTTATAGAATATCCAAGGTTGCTACTTCGTGGACCCTTATGGGTGGAGCCCTCCGTGGACTCTCGCGACCGTTACCCTCTGTGGGTTGAAGACTCCATAAACGTGGATGTACGATAGCGCCACCTATCGGAACCACGGGAAAAATCTTGTGTCCTTCATGTGTTTGATCTCTCTATCTCTACTCCTTACTTCCATGTGCAGAGTCTTTACTTTCCGCTGCTATACTGTTGGGAGACGTAGTAGTAAATCAAAAAATTTCCTACGCGTTCACCAAGATCCATCTATGGAGAAACCAGCAACGAGCAAGGGGAGAGTGGATCTTCATACCTTTGAAGATCGCTAAGCGGAAGCGTTACAAGAACGCGGTTGATGGAGTCGTACTCGCAGCGATTCAGATCGCGGTAGATCCGATCAAGTGCCGAACGGACGGCACCTCCGCGTTCAACACACGTGCAGCCCGGTGACGTCTCCAACACCTTGATCCAGCAAGGAGGAAGGAGAGGTTGGGGAAGGGCTCCAACAGCAGCACGACGGCGTGGTGGTGGTGGAGTAGCAAGGTATTCCGACAGGGCTTCGCCTAAGCGCTGCGGAGGAGGAAGAAGAGAGGTAGGGCTTCGCCGTGAGAGAGAGAGATCAAATCCTGTCTCAAAACATCCAAAACCTCAAGTATATATAGGAGGAGGGACGTGGAGGGCTGGCTTGGCCTCTACTCCAAAGAGGAGATGGCCGGCCAAATTAAAGGGAGAGTCCACCTCCCACAAGGGAGGTGGATCTCCTCCTTTTAAATCCTTTTTGCCTTATCTCCTTATCTCCAGCCACATGGGCCTTTAGCAAAAGTCTTGCCCAGCCCAATAAGGGCTGGCACACTTTATCTAACAGCCCATGTGGTCCTTTGGTCGTCACACCCCTCCCGGGGGTCCTCCGGCACCCTCCCGGCACTCCCGGTACACTACCGATGAGCCCGAAAACTTTCCGGTGACCAAAACTGGACTTCCTATATATCAATCTTTACCTCCAGACCATTCCGGAGCTCCTCGTGACGTCCGGGATCTCATCCGGGACTCCGAACAACCTTCGGTAATCACGTATACCTTTTCCCTATAACCCTAGCGTCATCGAACCTTAAGTGTGTAGACCCTACGGGTTCGGGAGACACGTAGACATGACCGAGACACCTCTCCGGCCAATAACCAACAGCGGGATCTGGATACCCATGTTGGCTCCCATGTACTCCACGATGATCTCATCGGATGAACCACGATGTCGGGGATTCAATCAATCCCGTATACAATTCCCTTTGTCTATCGGTATGGTACTTGCCCGAGATTCGATCGTCGGTATCCCTATACCTTGTTCAATCTCGTTACTGGCAAGTCTCTTTACTCGTTCCGTAATACATCATCCCGTGGCTAACTCCTTAGTCACATTGAGCTCATTATGATGATGTCTTACCGAGTGGGCCCAGAGATACCTCTCCGTCACACGGAGTGACAAATCCCAGTCTCGATTCGTGCCAACCCAACAGATACTTTCGGAGATACCCGTAGTGCACCTTTATAGCCACCCAGTTACGTTGTGACGTTTGGCACACCCAAAGCATTCCTACGGTATCCGGGAGTTGCACAATCTCATGGTCTAAGGAAATGATACTTGACATTGAAAAGCTTTAGCAAACGAACTACACGATCTTTGTGCTATGCTTAGGATTGGGTCTTGTCCATCACATCATTCTCCTAATGATGTGATCCCGTTATCAACGACATCCAATGTCCATGGCCATGAAACCGTGACCATCTATTGATCAACGAGCTAGTCAACTAGAGGCTCACTAGGGACATGTTGTGGTCTATGTATTCACACATGTATTATGGTTTCCGGTTAACACAATTATAGCATGAACAATAGACAATTATCATGAACAAGGAAATACAATAATAACCATTTTATTATTGCCTCTAGGGCATATTTCCAACAGTCTCCCACTTGCACTAGAGTCAATAATCTAGTTCACATCACCATGTGATTAACACTTACATCACCATGTGATCATATCATCATGTGATTAACACCCAATAAGTTCTGGGGTTTGTTCATGTTCTGCTCGTGAAAGAGGTTTTTAGTCAGCGGGTCTGCGACATTCAGATCCGTGTGTACCTTTGCAAACTTTCCATTTCATATTTGTAGATACTGCTCCCACGCTCCACTTGGAGCTATTCCAAATGGCTGCTCCACTATACGTAGCTGGATTTCTACTAAGAGTCATCCGTATTGGTTTTAAAGCTTGCATCATCGTAACACTTTACGATGAACTCTTTATCACCTCCATAATCGAGAAATATTTCCTTAGTTCTCAAGTTACTAAGGCTAACTTTGACCGCTGTCTAGTGATCCACTCTTGGATTACTCTTGTACCCCTTGACAGACTCATGGCAAGGCACACACAGGTGCGGTACACAGCATGGCATACTATATAGAGCCTATGGCTAAAGCATAGGAGATGACACTCATCTCTTCTTTATCTTCTGCCGTGGTCGGGTATTGAGTCTTACTCAATTTCACACCTTACAATACAGTCAAGAACTCCTTCTTTGACCCATCTATTTTGAACTCCTTCAAAAACTTGTCAAGGTATGTCTTCGTCGAAAAAACTTATCAAGCGAATAGATCTATCCCTATAGATCTTGATGCTTAATAAAATAGTAGCTTTATCTGGGTCTTCCTTTGAAAAAAAATCTTTTCAAACAACCCTTCATGCTCTTCCAGAAATTCTACATCATTTCCGATCAATAATATGTCAACTACATATTCTTATAAGAAATTCTATAGTGCTCCCACTCACTTTCTTGCAAATACAAGTTTCTCATAAACTTTGTATAAACTTAAACACTTTGATCACCTCATCAAAGCATATATTCCAACTCCGAGATGCTTGCTCCAGTCCATAGAAGGATCGCTGGAGTTTGCATATTATTAGCATCCTAAGGATTGACAAAACCTTCTGGTTGTATCACATACAACTCTTCCTCACAGAAACCATTACGGAAACCTTGTTTTGTCATCCATCTGCCAGATTTCATAATCGAAAAATGCAGCAACTGCTAACAAAATTTTAATAGACTTTTAGCATCGCTACAGATGAGACAATCTCATTGCAGTCAACTCCTTGAACTTGGCGGAAACTTCTTTGCGACAAGTCGAGCTTTATAAACGGTGACATTTCACCATTAGCGTCTATGTTTATCTCAAAGGTCCATTTGTACTCAATGACCCGCCATTCAACAGGCAAGTCTACCAAAGTCCATACTTGGTTTTCATACATGGATCCTTTCTCGGATTTCATGGCTCCTAGCCATTTGTTGGAATCCGGGCCCACCATCGCTTCTCCATAGTTCGTAGGTTCATCGTTGTCCAACAACATGATTTCCAAGACAGGGTTGTCGTACTACTCAGGAGCAGTACGCGTCCTTGTCGACCTACGAGGTTCGATAGTGACTTGATCCGAAGCTTCATGATCACCATCATTAACTTCCTTTTCAACTGAGTAGGCTCTACAGAAACATCTTTCTGTGTTGCACTATTCTCTGGTTGAAACAAAGGTTCAACAACCTTATCAAGTTCTATCTTCCTCCCACTCAATTCTTTCGAGAGAAACTCTTTCTCAAGAAAGGACCCGTTCTTAGCAACAAACACCTTTTGCGCTTGGATCTGAGATAGAAGGTATACCCAATGTCTCATTAGGGTATTCTATGAAGATGCATTTGTCTGCTTTGGGTTCGAGCTCGCTAGGTGAAAAACCCATTTTCACATAAGCGTCGCAGCCCCAAACATTAAGAAATGACAGCTTAGGCTTCTGTCAAACCATAATTCTCACGGTGTCATCTCAACAGACTTAGATGGTGCCCTGTTAAAGTGAATGGATTTGTCTTTAATGCATAACCCCATAATGATAGTGGTAAAACGATAAGAGACATCATAGTACTCACTATATCCAATAGAGCACGACTATGACGTTCGAACACACCATCACACTATGGTGTTCCAGGAGGCGTGAGCTGTGAAACAATTTCCACATTGTCTAAAATTGCATACCAAACTCGTAACTTAGATATCACCTCCATGATCATATCATAGACATTTATCTTCTTGTCACGATGATCTTTAACTTCACTCTGAAACTCCTTGAACCTTTCAAACATTTCAGATTCGTGTTTCATTAAGTAAATATCCCCATATTTACTCAAATCATCAGTGAAGGTAAAACAACGATATCCACTGTGTGTTTCAACACTCATTGGACCACATACATCAACATGTATTAATTCCAATAAGCCACTTGCCCGCTCCATCATATTGGATGACGGGGTCTCAGTCATCTTGCCCAAGAGGCATGGCTCGCATGTCTCAACCGATTCAAAATCGAGTGAGTCAAAAATCCATCAGCATGGAGTTTCTTTCATGCGATTTATACCAATATGACATTACGTGGCAGTGCCACAAGCATGTGGTACTATCATTATTAACTTTGTATCTTTTGGTACCAATGTTATGAATATGTGTACTACTACGATCATGATTCGATAAACCATTTCGAGTGGGTGCATGACCATTGAAGGCATTATCCATGTAAACAGAATAACCATTATTCTCTAACTTATATGAATAACCGTATCGCACTAATCATGATCTAATCACGTTTATGCTCAACGCAAACACCAAATAACATTTATTTAGGTTTATCACAAATCCTGAAGGTAGAGAGAGCGTGCGATGGTGATCACATCAATCTTGGAAATACTTCCAACACACATCGTCACCTTTCACCTAGCTAGTCTCCATTTACTCCGTAGCTTTTATTTCGAGTTGCTAACACTTAGCAACCGAACCGGTATCTAATACCCAGGTGCTACTAGGAGTACCAGCAAGGTACACATCACTAACACGTATATCAAATATACTTCCATTGACATTACCAGCCTTCTTATCTACCAATCATCTAGGGTTTTTCCGCTTTAGCGAACATTCTCCTCATAACAGAAGCACTTAGTCTCGGGTTCGGGCTCAACCTTGGGTTTCTTCACTAGAGCAACAACTGGCTTGCCATTCCTGAAGTTTTTCCCTTCTTGCCCTTGCCCCTTTTGAAACTAGTGGTTTTCACTTAACCATCAACACTTGATGCTCCTTATTGATTTCTACCTTCGCGGTGTCAAACATCACGAACAACTCAGGGATCATCTTATCCATCCCTGGCATGTTATAGTTCATCACGAAGCTCTAGTAGCTTGGTGGCAGTGACTTGGAGAACTGCATTAATCACTATCTCATCTGGAAGATTAACTCCCACTTGATTCAAGTGATTGTAGCACCCAGACAATCTGAGAACACGCTCACCGATTAAGCTATTCTCCTTTATCTTGCAGGCAAAGAATCTTGTTGGAGGTCTCATACCTCTCAACATAGGCACGAGCCTGAGATCACAATCTCAGCTCCTAGAACATCTCATATGTTCCGTGACGTTCAAAACATTTTGGAGCCTCAATTCTAAGCCGTAATGCATGACGCATTGAACTATCATGTAGTCACCAAAAAGTGCCTGTCATATGTTCACAACATCTACAGACAACGCTTGAGGGAGTGGTGCAGTTAGCGGTACATAAAAAACATAAGCTTTCTGTGCAGCAATGAGGATAATCCTCAGATCACGGACCCAGTCCGCATTATTGCTACCATCAACTTTCAACTTACTTTTCTCTAGGATTGTATCAATAAAACTGTGGAGCTACAGCGCGAGCTATCTACGACATAATTTGCAAGGACATTTTTAGACTAAGTTCATGATAATTAAGTTCACTTAATCAAATTATTAATGAACTCCCACTTAGATAGACATCTCTCTAGTCTTCCAAGTGATACATGATCCATGTCAACTAGCCCGTGTCCGATCATCACGTGATACGGACTAGTCATCCATGGTGAACATCTCTATGTTGATCGTATCTTCTATACGACTCATGTTCGACCTTTCGGTCTTCCGTGTTCCGAGGCCATGTCTGTACATGCTAGGCTCGTCAAGTCAACCTAAGTGTTTCGCATGTGTAAATCTGGCTTACACCCGTTGTATGCGAACGTTAGAACCTATCACACCCGATCATCACGTGGTGCTTCGGAACAACGATCCTTAGCAACGGTGCACAGTTAGGGTGAACACTTCTATTGAAATTTTATTGAGAGATCATCTTATTTACTACCGTTGTTTTAAGCAAATAAGATGTAAACATGATAAACATCACATGCAATCAATATAGTGACATGATATGGCCAATATCATCTTGCTCCTATGATCTCCATCTTCGGGGCACCATGATCATCACTGTCACCGGCACGACACCATGATCTCCATCATCATGATCTCCATCACTGTGTCTTCATGAAGTTGTCTCGCCAACTATTACTTCTACTACTACAGCTAACGTTTAGCAATAAAGTAAAGTAATTACATGGCGTTTATGATTGACACGCAGGTCATACAATAATATAAGACAACTCCTATGGCTCCTGCCGGTTGTCATAGTCATCGACATGCAAGTCGTGAACCCTATTACAAGAACATGATCAATCTCATACATCACAATGCATCACATCACATCCTTTTGGCCATATCACATCACACGGCATATGCTGCAAAAACAAGTTAGACGTCCTCTAATTTGTAGTTGCAAGTTTTTACGTGGTTGCTATAGGTTTCTAGCAAGAACGTTTCTTACCTATGTCAAAACCACAACGTGATATGCCAATTGCTATTTACCCTTCATAAGGACCCTTTTCATCGAATCCAATCCGACTAAGGTGGGAGAGACAGACACCCGCTAGCCACCTTATGCAACTAGTGCATGTCAGGCGGTGGAACCGGTCTCACGTAAGCGTACGTGTAAGGTTGGTCCGGGCCGCTTCATCCCACAATACCGTCGAATCAAGATAAGACTAGTAACGGCAAGCATATTAACAAAATCGACGCCCACAACTGCTTTGTGTTCTACTCGTGCATGGATTCTACGCATAGACCTAGCTCATGATGCCACTGTTGGGAGACGTAGTAGTAAATCAAAAAATTTCCTACGCGTTCACCAAGATCCATCTATGGAGAAACCAGCAACGAGCAAGGGGAGAGTGGATCTTCATACCTTTGAAGATCGCTAAGCGGAAGCGTTACAAGAACGCGGTTGATGGAGTCGTACTCGCAGCGATTCAGATCGCGGTAGATCCGATCAAGTGCCGAACGGACGGCACCTCCGCGTTCAACACACGTGCAGCCCGGTGACGTCTCCAACACCTTGATCCAGCAAGGAGGAAGGAGAGGTTGGGGAAGGGCTCCAACAGCAGCACGACGGCGTGGTGGTGGTGGAGTAGCAAGGTATTCCGACAGGGCTTCGCCTAAGCGCTGCGGAGGAGGAAGAAGAGAGGTAGGGCTTCGCCGTGAGAGAGAGAGATCAAATCCTGTCTCAAAACATCCAAAACCTCAAGTATATATAGGAGGAGGGACGTGGAGGGCTGGCTTGGCCTCTACTCCAAAGAGGAGATGGCCGGCCGAATTAAAGGGAGAGTCCACCTCCCACAAGGGAGGTGGATCTCCTCCTTTCAAATCCTTTTTGCCTTATCTCCTTATCTCCAGCCACATGGGCCTTTAGCAAAAGTCTTTCCCAGCCCAATAAGGGCTGGCACACTTTATCTAACAGCCCATGTGGTCCTTTGGTCGTCACACCCCTCCCGGGGGTCCTCCGGCACCCTCCCGGCACTCCCGGTACACTACCGATGAGCCCGAAAACTTTCCGGTGACCAAAAATGGACTTCCTATATATCAATCTTTACCTCCGGACCATTCCGGAGCTCCTCGTGACGTCCGGGATCTCATCCGGGACTCCGAACAACCTTCGGTAATCACGTATACCTTTTCCCTATAACCCTAGCGTCATCGAACCTTAAGTGTGTAGACCCTACGGGTTCGGGAGACACGTAGACATGACCGAGACACCTCTCCGGCCAATAACCAACAGCGGGATCTGGATACCCATGTTGGCTCCCACGTACTCCACGATGATCTCATCGGATGAACCACGATGTCGGGGATTCAATCAATCCCGTATACAATTCCCTTTGTCTATCGGTATGGTACTTGCCCGAGATTCGATCGTCGGTATCCCTATACCTTGTTCAATCTCGTTACTGGCAAGTCTCTTTACTCGTTCCGTAATACATCATCCCGTGGCTAACTCCTTAGTCACATTGAGCTCATTATGATGATGTCTTACCGAGTGGGCCCAGAGATACCTCTCCGTCACACGGAGTGACAAATCCCAGTCTCGATTCGTGCCAACCCAACAGATACTTTCGGAGATACCCGTAGTGCACCTTTATAGCCACCCAGTTACGTTGTGACGTTTGGCACACCCAAAGCATTCCTACGGTATCCGGGAGTTGCACAATCTCATGGTCTAAGGAAATGATACTTGACATTGAAAAGCTTTAGCAAACGAACTACACGATCTTTGTGCTATGCTTAGGATTGGGTCTTGTCCATCACATCATTCTCCTAATGATGTGATCCCGTTATCAACGACATCCAATGTCCATGGCCATGAAACCGTGACCATCTATTGATCAACGAGCTAGTCAACTAGAGGCTCACTAGGGACATGTTGTGGTCTATGTATTCACACATGTATTATGGTTTCCGGTTAACACAATTATAGCATGAACAATAGACAATTATCATGAACAAGGAAATACAATAATAACCATTTTATTATTGCCTCTAGGGCATATTTCCAACATATACTTGATGACTTGCATGTGCTGGGTGTATAGACTAATTATGTATGCTAAAACTACCAACATCTTGTCTTATGCTTGAGGTAGTTTTAAATTTCTTCTTGTAGTCTATTCACCCCCCCTCTAGACATACACTTCTAGTGATCCTACAAGTGGTATCAGAGCATTGGTCTCCACTGCTTCGGTTTCAATACCATGGATGAAGATGGATGTGTCTAGTGTGGAGAGTTTGTATTGTAGAGTGCCCATTCTTGATGGAAAGTACCACAGTCAATGGAAGAACGCCATGATTGATCTATTCGATAAATTCCATTTGTGAAAACATATTGAAGTTCCCTATGTGCTCCCCATTGATGAATTGCATCCCACACACGTAGAGGAAATTAACATGCTTGGTAACCTTAGAACTGTCAATCTTATTGTTAGAGGCTTACCAAGATTCGTGCTTTCTCAATTGAAGAACTTTGCATGTGCTTATACTTTGTGGACTTATTTGAAGAAACGATATCCAAATCTTTCATTAGGAAATATTGATGAAATTATTCATAAAACCATTGCTTTTCACAAAATGAAGCCTAGTGATCAAAACTTTGATAAATGCCTATTTGAGCTTCGTGATCTCATGCGTGCTAAAGGAGATGTCATAACTATCAAAAATATCATTATAGAAGCACTTCACATTCATAGACTTGAACACCGTCATGATCACAATTCTAACGAATCTCTTGTTCTTTATGACGAGGATTTCCCACTTGATGATGACAATGTGGACATGGCTACTATGATGAAGATGATTTGTTCGACATCGAGCATGAAAAGATCATGAGGAATCTAAGTCTAATGGTGAACTTCAAGGATTACATGTCCGGCGGAAAAGAGTGGATTCTCGACAGTGGATGCACGGATCACATGACTGGTGATAAAGACATGTTCCAAGAGATCACGCCTAATCAAGGTCCTCAGAGGTACGTGACCTTTGGAGACAACTCTAAGGGTAAGGTACTTGGCCTTGGTAAGGTGGCCATATCTCCTCATAGCTCAATTCAAAATGTGATGCTTGTTGAATCCCTTGGCTACAATCTTCTTTCCGTATCTAGACTAGCAGACTTTGGTTTCAATGTGCTAATTACTAATGTAGATTGCCAAGTGTTTCGATTTGATAATCATAAAATTGTCTTTATCGGTATTTGATGTCTACTACACACCCTTCTTCTTGTAGACTCGTGTTGGGCCTCCAAGCGCAGAGTTATGTAGGACAATGGCAATTTTCCCTCAAGTGGATGACCTAAGGTTTATCAATCAGCGGGAGGTGTAGGATGAAGATGGTCTCTCTCAAACAACCCTGCAATCAAATAACAAAGAGTCTCTTGTGTCCCCAACACACCCAATACAATGGCAAATTGTATAGGTGCACTAGTTCGGCGAAGAGATGGTGATACAAGTGTAATATGGATGGTAGATATAGGATTTTGTAATCTGAAAAAATAAAAACAGCAAGGTAACAAATAGTAAACAGGGAGCAAAACGTTGTATAAATGCTTGGAAACAAAGCCTAGGGTCCATAATTTCACTAGTGCAATTTCTCTCAACAATATTGGCATAGTTGAATCATATGTAAGTACCTCTCGTGCGGAAAAGAGTTCACTCCAAAGTCACAAATAGCGGAGAACTAATGAAGAAATTATTGTAGGGTAGGAAACCACCTCAAAGTTATCTTTTCTGATCAATCTTATGAGCTATCCCTATAAGTGTCACGGACAGCCCTAGAGTTCGTACTAAAATAACACCTTAAGATACACATCTACCAAAACCCTAATGTCACCTAGATACTCCAATGTCACCACAAGTACCCATGGGCTTGATTATACGATATGCATCACATAATTTCAGATTCATCATGTTCAATCCAACACAAAGAACTTCAAAGAGTGTCCCAAAGTTTCTACCGAAAAGTCAAGACAAAAACATGTGCCAACCCATATGCATAGATTCCCAAGGTCACGGAACCCGCATGTTGATCACCAAAACATACATCAAGTGGATCAATAGAACATCCCATTGGCACCACGGATATCCCATCGCAAGACATACATCAAGTGTCCTCAAATCCTTAAAGACTCAATCCGATAAGAAAACTTCAAAGGGAAAACTCAGTTCATCACAACAAGATAGAGAGGGGAAAACTCCATATGATTCATCTATATCAATAAAGCTTGCGGTACATCAAGATCGTGCCATCTCAAGAACATGAGAGAGAGAGAGATCAAACACATAGCTACGGGTACATACCCTCAGCCCCGAGGGTGAACTACTCCCTCCTCATCATGGAGAACGTCGGGGTGATGAAGATGGCCTCCGGTGATGGTTTCCCCCTATGACAGGGTGCTGGAACGGGCTCCCGATTGTTTTTTCGTGGCTCTAGAGGTTTGCGACAGCGGAACGCCCGATCTAGGTTCTGCGTTGGGGTTTCTGGAATATTTGAGGATTTATAGAGCTGAGAGGGAGGTTGGTGGACTCCTGAGGGGCCCACAAGCCTGGTGGGCGCGCCTAGGGGGGTGGTCGTGCCCCTGAGGCTTGTGGCCTCCTCGGGAATCTTCTGGCTTCATCTCCAAGCTCCGTGGGTGTCTATTGTGTTGGGGAATGTTGCATGGGAAACAAAAAATTTCCTATGCGCACGCAAGATCTATCCATGGTGATGAGCATCTACGAGAGGGAGAGTTGATCTACGTACCCTTGTAGATCGCTAAGAGGAAGCGTTAAGAAACGCGGTTGGTGTAGTCGAACGTCTTCGCGATTCAAATCGCCGAGCGTCCCGCGATCCAATCACGATCCGTCCCGATCAAGTACCGAACGGACGGCACCTCCGCGTTCAACACACGTGCAGCTTGATGACGATCTCCGCCTTCTTGATCCAGCAAGAGGAGTGGAGAGGTATATGAGTTCTCCGGAAGCGTGACGGCGCTCCGGCAATGGAGGTGGTGCTATTCCTGCAGGGCTTCGCCTAAGCACTGCAGAAAACCGATCTAGAGGACAGACTATGCACTGGAGGTTAGGGTTGCACGTGGAAGAAGCACTTGTGCAAAAACCCTCAAACCCTCTAGTATATATAGGAGGAGAGGAGGAGGAGGAGGGGTTGGCGTAAGGGCCATCCCTCACCTGATTCGGCCGGCTAGGGAGGAGTCCTCCTCTTCCCACTCCAAGTGGGATTAGGGCTCCTTCCATATATAGCCCTTTTTGCCTTTTTCCACCTTTTTCCTTTTGGGATTTTCTTCCCAGCCCCATGGGCTTTGTTTAGGACTTACACCAGCCCACTAAGGGCTGGTATTCACCCTCCTACAGTACATGTAGCCTCTTGGGTCTAAATACCCTTCTCGATGGTCCCCCAGTACACTACCGGCACTCCCGGTACACTACCGATTAGCCCGAAACTTTTCCGACGACCAAAATAGGACTCCCTATATATCAATCTTTACCTCCGGACCATTACGGAGCTCCTCGTGACATCCGGGATCTCATCTAGGACTCCAAAAAAACTTTTTTCACCACCATACATAACTCTATACTATCGAAATGTCACCAAACCTTAAGTGTGCAGACCCTGCGGGTTCGAGAACTATGTAGACATGACCGACACACCTCTACGGTCAATAACCAATGGCGGGACCTGGACGTCCACATTGGTTCCTACATATTCTACGAAGATCTTTATCGGTCGAACCTCTATGTCAAGGATTAGGTTAATCCCGTATAATGTTCCCTTTGTTCTTCGGTATGTTACTTGCCCGAGATTCGATCGTCGGTATCTCCATACCTAGTTCAACCTCGTTACCGGCAAGTCTCTTTACTCGTTCCGTAATGCAAGATCCCGTGGCTAATACTCTAGTCACATTGCTTGCAAGGCTTGTTGTGATGTTGCATTACCGAGTGGGCCCTGAGATACCTCTCCGTCACACGGAGTAACAAATCCCAGTCTTGATCCATGCCAACCCAACAGACACCCTCGGAGATACCTGTAGAGTACCTTTATAGTCACCCAGTTATGTTGCGACGTTTGATACACACAAAGCATTCCTCCGGTGTCAGTGAGTTGCATGATCTCATGGTCATAGGAACATATACTTGACATGCGGAAAACAGCAGCAATAAACTGACACAATCATATGCTACGTTTGTAGTTTGGGTCTTGTCCATCACATCATTTTCCTAATGATGTGATCCCGCTATCAAATGATATCTCATGTCCATGGCTAGGAAACCTTAACCATCTTTTGATCAACGAGCTAGTTCACTAGAGGCATACTAGGGACATTGTGTTTGTCTATGTATCCACACATGTATCCATGTTTCCAATTAATACAACTCTAGCATGGATAATAAACAATTATCATGAACAAGGAAATATAATAATAAACACTTTATTTATTGCCTCTAGGGCATATTTCCAACAGTCTCCCACTTGCACTAGAGTCAATAATCTAGCTCACATCAGTATGTGATTTATATTGTAATGAATCGAACACCCATGCAGTTCTGGTGCTGATCATGTTTAGCTCATTGAAGAGGTTTAGTCAACGGGTCTACAACATTCAGATCCGTGTGCACTTTGCAAATATTTATGTCCTTCTCCTCGATGTAATATCGGATGGAGTTGAATCGTCGCTTTATATGTCTGGTCCTCTTGTGAAACCTTAGTTCCTTGGAGAGAGCAATGGCACCAGTGTTGTCACAGAACAGGCTCATTGGATTCAGTGCACTGGGCACTACTCCAAGATCTGTCATGAACTGCTTCATCCAGACACCTTCCTCGCCGCCCTGAGGCTGCGCTGTATTCCGCTTCGCACGTAGAATCAGCTACCACGCTTTGCTTGGAACTGCACCAGCTTACCGCTCCCCCGTTAAGAATAAATACATATCCGGTTTGCGACTTAGAGTCGTCCGGATCAGTGTCAAAGCTTGCATCGACGTAACCCTTTACGATGAGCTCTTCATCACCTCCATAAACGAGAAACATTTCCTTAGTCCTGTTAAGGTGCTTAAGGATATTCTTGAGCGCTTGCCAGTGTTCCATTCCAAGATCACTTTGAAACCTTCCAGCCATAATTATGGCAAGGCTGACATCGGGTCTTGTGCACAACATTGCATACATGATAGAGCCTATGGCTGAAGCATAGGGGATGACACTCATCTTTTCTTTATCTTCTGCAGTCACTGGGCATGGAGTCTTACTCAACTTCACACCTTGTAACACAGGCAAGAACCCCTTCTTAGACTGTTCCATTTTGAACTTCTTCAAAACTTTATCAAGGTATGTGTTCTGTGAAAGTGCTATTAAGCGTCTTGATCTATCTCTATAGATCTTAATGCCTAATATGAAAGCAGCTTCTCCTAGGTCCTTCATTGAAAAACTCTTGTTCAAATATTCCTTCACGCTTTCCAGCATTTCTATATTGTTTCCAATCAGCAATATGTCATCCACACATAATATTAGAAACGCTATAGATCTCCCACTCACTTTCTTGTAAATACAAGCTTCTCCATAAACTTGTATAAACCCAAACGCTTTGATAACCTCATCGAAGCGCTTATTCCAACTCCGAGATGCTTGCACCAGTCCATAAATGTATCGCTGGAGTTTGCAAACTTTGTCAGCATTCTCTGGATCGACAAAACCTTCTAGTTGCATCGTATGACAAATTAAAGCCAACACATTAGATATTTGAGAAAACGTGAGGGAAAAAGGTTAAATAAGAGTATATGAACTTACTTCTCCCCATTTGTCTGAATCGACCACCTCTGCTCATGGGTCTCCGGCACAGGCGGGAGCCCCGTATTACCCCGCTGGTAGACTGTGGCCCCCTCACCCAGCTCCTCGTCACTATCAGCATGGCCACTTGGCTCCGGCTGAGCCAGATCAGGCCAGGTATCCCACTGGGTCTCTTGGGACGTACCCTCATCCCTTCTTTGCTCCGGAGTCTCCTGGAACAAAGCCTCTATGACACGAGTCTCGTGGTTTGAAGGCTCATCGACCTGAGGCTCGTGAACCAGAGCCCGTGTAGCCTCCACCTCAGACGGGTCCACCCTAGCAGTCATGTGCTCAGGTGAATCAGCTGGGGTGGTGGCGAGGAAGGCGTGGCAGCCACCCTACCTCTCCCGCGGCCATGTGTACCTTTAGTAGCTCTCTTCTTCCCAGGGGGTCGACCTCCTCTCACGGGGGCCGCGGTCATCAAAGAAGCGGCCATTCCATGCAGAGTAGAGAGCAACGCTCTCCGGAGAGATGGGGCAGGAATGGGAGTACCCATCCCACCACCCGCCGAGGAAGAAGGAGCCTCGGAGTTCTCTCGACCCTTTCCCACCATCTTTCAAGACCTGCCATGACAAAGAGTAAATGAAATTAGTACAACATAAATACCAACATGAGTAATAAAATGTATATAATTTAAGTGTATCATCATCATAAATACCAACATGAGTAATAAAAATTGAATACCTAACATGAACTAAAATTTTATATATGTATATAATAACAGTTGAATACCTGACATGAACTAATAATAATCTTAATCGTCTATACATGCTTCGGGATCAATAAATGCATCATGATCATCACTATCATCAATTAATGCATCATCACCATCACTATCAGGAAGAACATGTGGAAGGCCACCATTATGTAATTGGTCAAGAAGTGACAGGTCATCCACAACAGTAACCTCTTCTTCTTCCGGCTCTTCCTGTTATGGCTCAAGGGTTAAGACGGATTCATTGTTGTTGTCTACTTCAATGTTCTGGGGTGAAGTAGAGCGGTTCTTGAAACATTTTTTGGACATACGTTTTTCCTGGAAGAATTCTCCTTCATATGTGTCTGGGTTAATGTGAGGTTCGTAATCCTCTTCATTGAGGGTAGGTGCTCTAAAACTTGGCGGCACTTCATACATGACATCCCATCCTTTCAGATTTGGATCAGTTTGGCAGGCCCATGGTAGATAGAAATCTTGTGTCGCCTGTTGAGTCGTAATATAGACATCGGGAACATCTAAATGGGTGCTTTGGTTGATTTTGACTAGCCCTATATGTTCATGAGTCCTTCTAGTCTCCTTCGACTGAAACCAATAACATTTGAAGACTATGACGGTCGGTGTGTTTTCACCATCGAATAGAAGTTCATAAATTGCTTCAACTCTTCCATAATACTCGGTACCTCCTTCGCCGATAGCAGAGACACAACAATTTGTAGTCTTTAGGTCGGGCATAGATAGCTCTTTGCCAAAGGTACGAAAGCGATACCCGTTGATGTCGTATTTGTCAAATGAACGGACCTTATATCCAAAACCATTAGCGACTTGTCTCAACTCAGCGTCCATAGACTCTACATCAGCCTACATAATTAATACAGAAGAATGGACACGTTAGCCGCAAATTACACCAAGAAATCAAATGTTCCATTAATGGTAATTAATTACCCTTTGTTTGAACCAAGAGATGAAACCGGGATAGTCGCCTCCATGCTTTGCCAGAAGCTCATACTCTTCGGTGGAATCCTTTTCGATGACCGCTCCATCCGAGAATTCGGCGACGTATCGACTATATCAAATATCCAGGAATAAGAGCAGTTCAAAGGAATTAGAAGTTGCGGAACAATAATTTACTGAGAACTTACTCGATGTATGGCCGCACTTCTATTAGGTTGTTGAAGACATACAATGAAATGGTCCGCCATTCTTCGACATCCAACGATTTCCCTTTCGAAGCACCGGCTGGAGTGAGCTTCCCTTTGAATAGGCTGAGGTTGGATCGATCTTTTTTAGGCTTGCCATCATTGTACCGAGGCTTCGGGTTATGCAAATGATGATTTTTGGCTTCATAGTGTGCTGTCATGAATTTTGCCGCCTCCTCGGTAATGAATGCCTCGGCCATCGATGCTTCAACTCTATGTTTATTTTTACATTTAGCTCGAAGCGTTTTCTGTATCATCTCAGTTGAGAAGCACCATCGAATTTGAACTGGCCCCCCAATCTTGCCTCGGTCGGGAGATGCAAAATCAAATGCTGCATTGGATCTTGCCCTGTCGGCCTCTGGAAAGGCCGAAAAGCACCTTTTTGGTCAACAGGAGGCCGATGAGGTGTCCGGGGTCGGGGTCGGGGGTCAGTGGCGTCAGGTGACAATGGCGTCGGTGGTCGGGGGTCAGTGGCGTTGGGGGTCGGGGGTCGGGGTCGGTGGTCAGTGGGGTCGGGGTTCAGTGGTGTTTGGGGTCAGTGCCGTCGGGGGTGAGTGGACTCGGGGGGTTAGTGGCGTCGGGGGTTGGGGGTCAGTGGCATTGAGGGTCAGGGGTCAGTGGCGTCGGGGGTCAGGGGTTAGTGACGTCAGGGGTCGGCGGTCAGTGGGGGTTAGTGGCGTCGGGCGTCGGGGGTCTTCTTCTTCTTCTTCTTCTTGTTCGTCTTCTTCTTCCTCTTCTTCTTCTTCTTCTTCTTCTTCTTCTGCTCCTCCTATTCTTCTTCTTCTTCTTCTTCTTCCTTCTTCTTCCTTTTTCCTATTCTTCTCCTCTTCTTCTTCTCGTCTTCTTCTCCGTTTTCCTATTTCCCTCGCAACAACTAAACTAACTAAACTACACTAACTACACTAACTAGACTAAACTACACTAACTAAACTAACTAAACTACACTAACTACACTAACTACACTAACTACACTAACTAAACTAAACTACATTAATGAAACTACACTAACTAAACTATACTAACTAAACTATAATAATTAGCAGAGAAAAAATATGAAAAAAAAGAGAGCGGGAGGGGGCTCACCGGAGTGGGCTAGGTGGAGGCCGGCGTTGGTGGAGGTGGAGGAGGCCGACGCCGGTGGGCCAGGGCAGCTGGGCGTTAGGAGGGGGCGGTCGGGGGCCGAAGCGGCGGGTCGTCAGGGGGGGAGCGGCGGGCTGGGGCGGCGTGGGGTCGGGGGTGAGGCGTCGGGGGGGGGGGGCGGAGTGGCGGGGCGTCGGTGGCGGCGGGCGGGGCGCCGGGGGGGGGGGGGGGCGGAACGGCGGGGCGTCGGTGGCGGCGGGCGGCGGGCCAGGGTCCACTGGGCGGGGCGGGCGGGCGGCAGGGTGGGCTCCTAGGGGCAGGGTTGGCCAGCGGCGGCTTGGGCTCCGAGCGTGGCACGGGCCGCCGGCGACTCAGGTACGGGGGCGACGGGGCTGGGGAGGGGTGGCACCACAGGGAGGGGGCGGCTATGCGGGGAGGGGGCGGCTATGCGGGGAGGGGCCGGGGCGTCGGGGAGGTGCTGTGGGTGAGGGTGGTGAGAGAGAGATCGAGGGGCACGGGGGCAACCGTTAAGGATGCCCTCTATACCGTCTGCTAGCAGACGACAAAGAGGATCGTCCGTTTGGTGCCCCCCTGCCCTCTTTGCCGTCTGCCTTGGCCTTCTTTGCCGTCCGCTAGCAGACGACAAAGAGGCAGTAGATGGCAAAGAGTTGACCTAGCCGAAGCCGTGCCCCAGTGACGCCCACCATCCTCTTTGCCGTCTGCCATTGGCCTCTTTGCCGTCTTCTTGCAGACGACAAAGAAAGGACTGACGACATAATTAAATTATGCCGTGAGTCCTTTCTTTGCCGTATGCTTTCTCAAAGCTGACGGTAGAGCCTGTCTTTGCCATCAGCTAGCAGACGGCAAATAGGTAGCAGATGGCAAATTTCCAAATTTCAGTAGTGGGCCCTTCGCAGAGGGAATTAGGGATTTGTAGAGGTGCTAGAGCTCAAGGTTTGTATTGAGAGAGAAAAATATTTTGAGTGACATGCTTTTCCTGTCAATGAAAACGACGAAGTAGCTCACAATACTTTCCATGCTAGATACATTATAGGCGGTTCCCAATCAGAATAGTAAATTTTTTACCCCCTTCACCAATCAATCAAACTCCACGGCGAGCCGAATCCACGGGTACCGTCCATACCAATGACAATCCTGGGGGAGTTTTGTTTAATTATTTGCATTTTTTCTTTCTTTGATTTCGGGACTAGGAATCCCTATTACCAGCCACTTTCTTGTGAATGATAGTGAATCAACACATATCATGAGAATAACACACCTAGCATGGAAAAATATTGGATACTCCCCACCGTTTCATGAGCGGTATAGGCACACAAAATAGAAAAATTATTTTGAAGATTTAGAGATGGCACATACAAATTTGCTTGGAACGGCATGGAAATACCGCATATAGGTAGGTATGGTGGACTCATAAGGCAAAACTTGGTTTAAGGATTTTGGATGCACAAGTAGTATTTCTACTTAGTACATATGAAGGCTAGCAAATATATTGGGAAGAAACCAAACCTAGGAACAAAAAATCTCATAAGTGAGAATTGATTCATAACTAACACCAAATAATGCACCACAAGTAGGATATAACTTCATTGCATAACTATTGACTTTTGTGCATGCATAGGGAATCACAAGCCTTAACACCAATATTCTTACTAAGCATAATTACTCACTAACATGACTCACATATTACTATCATCATATTTCAAAAATATTACAAATAATCAAGTTTAATTTGTCCAATGATCTTCATGAAAGTTTTTATTATATCCTCCTTGGATATCTCTCACTTTGGGACTAGTTTCATGTATTGCCATTTGTTTTTCGACAAGCTCAAACAAATTTAAGTAAAGTACATGAGCAAATGACAAGCTACTCTCAAAGGATATGAGTAGTCAAACAATTAAGGAGCTATGTGAGGACTCTCTATCCCTCAATTAATATTTTCAGATTTTAAGTACTTTATTCAAAGAGCAAGCAAAATAAAACTAGCACTCCAAGGATAACACGCATCATGTGAACGAATAAAAATTTAGGCTCAACATAGGCTAACCGATAATTGTTGATGAATAGAGGTGGGATGCGTAGCATCCCCAAGCTTAGATGATTGAGAATTCTTGAAATATTTACTTGGGGTACCTTAGGAATCCTCAAGCTTGAGCTTTTGTATCTCGTTCAATCCTCTCATACCACGGTCTCACCTATTCTCAAAAACTTCATCCACACAAAACTCAAAAAGAACTCGTGAGATAGGTTAGTACACATAATAAAAAATCAACTCTTTATGTAATACCAATACAAGTTGCATAATAATTTTCAAACATTAGGTACTGTATACTATCATTTCCACAATTTATATCTACCAATATAGGCTATGGAAACTAAAGGATAAGTAGATAACAAAACTATGACAACAATCTGCCCAAACAGAGCCGTCTGTACCAATTTATGAAAACAGTGTACTTATGTAACTCAAACAATTATGAAAATTTCTGAAATGCTATAAAATTTACATGAGAACACTGTGTAACAATTTCAAAAACTTTTCACATTCTAGTAAAATACGAAAATTCAAACACTACAACAGAAGTTTCTGTTTTTACCCAGCACATATCAAAACATGCAATGCAAGCATCCTAAGGAAATTCTTGGAACTTTTTATTGAAAAACAAGATTATAAATAACACCTTACAGAAATTAACAAAATATAATGACGATCCGAGCAAAGCACATATTGTGTGACGAATAAAAATATAGCTCCAAGTGAGATATACCGATAGTGTTAAAGATGAAAGAGGGGATGCCTTCCGGGGCATCCCCAAGCTTAGGCGCTTGAGTCTTCCTTTAATATTACCTTGGGGTTTACTTGGGAATACCAAAGCTTAGGTTCTTGTCACTCCTTATTCTCCTCATACCGGTGTCTCACCCAAAACTTGAAAACTTCAATCACACAAAACATAACGGAACTTCGTGAGATGGGTTAGTGTAGTAAATATAGATCATTCACTTAGGTACTGTCAAGAAAAGGTTAATAATTGTTATCACATAATGCCTACTGTATTACATCATTCCCACAATTTATATTACTCAATATAAGCTATAGGAACAAGCAAACTATGCAAGCAAAACAGAATCTGTCAAAAACAGAACAGTCTGTAAAGATCTGAATGATCACCATACTTCCCGGACTCTAAAAATCTGAAAAATTACTAAAACTCAAGGAATTTGCATATAAAGTGTTTTTAGAAAGTTCAGATTTTTTTTTACGCTCCAGTAAAATCAGATAATTCATATACTGGACGCAAAACTTTCTGTTTTTGCACAGAATCAAACAAGCTAGTATCCACACTATCCCAAAGGATTTACTTGGCACTTTATTAAAATAAAAGACACAAAACATGATTAATACAGTATATTAATCATGTGACACAAAAAAACATAAAGTAAAAGTGTTGGGTTGTCTCTCAACAAGCGCTTTTCTTTAATGCCTTTTAGCTAGGCATGGTGATTTGGATGATGCTCACATAGGAATAATAATTGAAACATGCAAAAGAGCATCATGAATCTCATGAAACGCACATTTATGTCTAACCCACTTGCTATGCATAGGGATTTTGTGATCAAACAATTTATGGGAGCAAGAATCATCTAGCATAGGAAGGGAAAACAAGCATAACTTCAAAACTTTGAACACATAGAGAGGAAGCTTGATATTATTGCAATTCCTACAAGCATATGTTCCTCCCTCATAATAATTTTCAATAGTATCATGAATAGGACATACATCATTATTTTATGTTGCACAAGCATAGAAAATTTTCCACTCTCCACATAAGCAATTTTCTTCTGATTCAAAATAGTGGGAGCAAGCTCAACAAAATAACTATCATGACATACTTGATTGACATAACCACTTTGAATATTAAAATCATGATGACAAGTTTTATGGTCATCACAATAATCATCATAAATAGGAGGCATGTCATAATCATAATAGTTTTTCTCATCAAAACTTGGGGGGGGGGGCTAAAAATATCATCTTCATCAAAAATAGCATCCCCAAGCTTGTGGCTTTGCACATCATTAGCATCATGAATATTCAGAGTATTCATACTAAAAATATTGAAATCATGCTCATCACCCAAAGATTTAGTGCCAAACATTTTAATAACTTCTTCTTCTACCACTTGAGCACAATTTTCCTTTCCATCATTTTCACAAAACACATTAAAAAGATGAAGCATATGAGGCAACCTCGATTCCATTTTTTTGTAGTTTTCATTTATAAAACCAAACTAGTGAAAAATTAGATACTAAAAGATTTTATTGCAAGATATAAAGATATACCTTCAAGCACTCACCTCCCCGGCAATGACACCAGAAAAGAGCTTGATGTCTACTACATAACCTTCTTCTTGTAGACTCGTGTTGGGCCTCCAAGGGCAGAGTTTTATAGGACAATGGAAATTTTCCCTAAAGTGGATGACCTAAGATTTATCAATCCACGGGAGGTGTAGGATGAAGATGGTCTCTCTCAAACAACCCTGCAATCAAATAACAAAGAGTCTCTTGTGTCCCCAACACACCCAATAAAATGGCAAATTGTATAGATGCACTAGTTCGGCGAAGAGATGGTGATACAAGTGCAATATGGGTGGTAGATATAGGTTTTTGTAATCTGAAAATATAAAAATAGCAAGGTAACAAATAGTAAACAGCGAGCAAAACATTGTATAAATGCTTGGAAACAAAGCCTAGGGTCCATACTTTCACTCCAAAGAGTTCACTCCAAAGTCATAAATAGCGGAGAACTAATGAAGAAATTATTGTAGGGTACGAAACCACCTCAAAGTTATATTTTCCGATCAATCTTATGAGCTATCCCTATAAGTGTCACGGACAACCCTAGAGTTCGTACTAAAATAATACCTTAAGATACACATCAACCAAAACCCTAATGTCATCTAGATACTCCAATATCAACACAAGTACCCGTGGTCTTGATTATACGATATGCATCACATAATTTCAGATTCATCATGTTCAATCCAACACAAAGAACTTCAAAGAGTTCCCCAAAGTTTCTACCGGAAAGTCAAGACAAAAACGTGTGCCAACCCCTATGCATAAATTCCCAAGGTACGGAACCCGCTAGTTGATCACCAAAACATACATCAAGTGGATCAATAGAACATACCATTGTTACCACGGATATCCCATTGCAAGACATACATCAAGTGTTCTCAAATCCTTGAAGACTTAATCTGATAAGAAAATTTCAAAGGGAAAACTCAATTCATCACAACACGATAGAGAGGGGAAAACTCCATAAGATTCATCTATATCAATAAAGCTTGCGGTACATCAAGATCGTGCTAGCTCAAGAACACAAGAGAGAGAGAGAGAGATCAAACACATAACTACTGGAACATACCCTCAGCCCCGAGGGTGAACTACTCCCTCCTCGTCATGGAGAGCATCGGGATGATGAAGATGGCCTCCGGTGATGGTTTCCCCCTTCGACATGATCCCGGAATGGGCTCCCGATTGGTTTTTCGTGGCTCTGGAGGTTTGCGGCGGTGGAACTCCCGATCTAGGTTCTGCGTTGGGTGTTTTGGAATATTTGAGGATTTATAGAGCTGAGAGGGAGGTCGGTGGACTCCCGTGGGGCCCACAAGCCTAGTGGGCGAGCCTAGGGGGTGGTTGCGCCCTTGAGGCTTGTGGCCTCCTCGGGAATCTTCCGGATTCATCTCCAAGCACCGTGGGTGTCTTCTGGTCCATAAAAAATCACTGTAAATTTTTATTCCGTTTGGACTCTGTTTGATATTCTATTTCTGTAAAACTCAAAAACACGGGAAAAACAGGAACTGGCACTAGTCTCTAGGTTAATAGGTTAGTCCAAAAAATAATATAAAGTTGTCATAAAATGATTGTAAAACATCCAAGAATGATAATATAACAGCATGGAACAAGCAAAAATTATAGATACGTTGGAGACGTATCAGTATTCGTAGAGGTGATCTATACATTGTTGATTTCACTAAAAAGGCCCAACCTCGTACTTGTCTCATTGCAAAATCATCTAAAGGTTGGATATGGCATAAAAGGCTTGGACATGTAGGCGTGCACAATCTAGATAAGCTTATCAAGGGAGATCACATTCTTGGTGTTAAAGATGTTATCTTTGACAAAGATAGACTTTGTAATGCTTTTCAAGCAGGAAAGCAAGTAGGTGGAAGTCATCCCATTAAGAATATCATGAATACTAGGAGACCACTCGAGTTACTTCACATGGATCTTTTTTGTCTCAATGCTTACAAGAGTCTCGGTGGAAATTACTACGGTCTAGTTATAGTTGATGATTTTTCCCAGAATTACGTGGGTATTCTTTCTTGATGATAAGTCGCAGGTACAAAAGATCTTCAAGAACTTCGCACGAAAAGCGCAAAATCAGTTTGACGTGAAGATCAAGAAGGTTCGAAGCGATAACGGATCGGAGTTCAAGAACACCCATGTTGATACCTTCCTTGATGAAGAGGGTATTTCACATGAGCTCTCGGCTACGTACACGCCTCAACAAAATGGAATTATTGAGAGAACGAACTGAACCCTCATGGAGATGGCAAGAACGATGCTCGATGAATACAAGATGCCAAGACACTTTTGGGCAGAAGCCGTGGAAACATCATGTCATGCTACAAACCGACTCTACTTGCACAAGCTTCTCGGCAAAACGACATACGAGCTTCTCACTGGCAACAAACCCCAAGTTGGATACTTTTGAGTATTCGGCTCCAAGTGTTACATTCTCAATAAGCATCGTCGTGCTAAATTTGCTCCCAAATCTCATTAAGGTTTCTTACTTGGTTATGGATCGAACTCTCACACTTACCGTGTCTACAACAACTTCACTCGAAAAGTTGAAGAGACGGTAGATGTGAACTTTGATGAGTCTAATGGTTCGCAAGTCGAACAGTTGCCAAATGATGTAGGTGATAAAGATCCTTCGGAAGCTATCCAAGATTTGCCCATCGTTAAGATTCATACCATGTAGGTGAAGGAAAGTACTTCATCAACCCAAGTGGAAGCTCCTACTTCGGACCAAGGCTACCGACAACATGACATGGAAGCATCCACAAGTGGTACACGGCGAGATGAAGAGGAGGAGGAAGTACATCCTGAAGATCCATCACAACCTCCTTCACCACCACCTCAAGGGAACGACACCTTCAACAACAATGAAGACGGAGGAGACGATGATGAAGAAGAAGCTCCACCATCCAACAATCATAAGTTGACCCGAGTTCGAGCACAAGTGACCAAGAACCATCCCCTAAACCAAATCTTTGGTGATATACAAACCGGGAGGATCACTCGCTCTAAAACTCGCTTGGCTAACTTTTGTGAGAATTATTCTTTCATCTCTAGCATTGAACCTTTGAAGGTAGAACAAGCTCTTGAATACGCGGATTGGGTGAACGCTATGCATGAAGAGATTCACAACTTCGAAAGGAACGAAGTATGAACACTCGTGGAGAAACACAAGGACGAGCAAAACGTCATCGACACGAAATAGGTTTTTCGCAACAAGCAAGATGAAGACGGTCAAGTCATACACAACAAGGCTCGCCTCGTAGCTCAAGGATATACGCAAGTCGAAGGTATGGACAACTGTGAGACCTATGCCCCTGTTGCTAGGCTAGAAGCCATTCGAATTCTTTCGCTTATGCTAATCACCATGATATCACACTTTACCAAATGGACATTAAAAGTGCATTTTTAAATGGTCATATTGATGAAGAGGTGTCTGTTAAGAAACCACCTGGTTTTGTAAATCCTAAGAAACCTGACCATGTCTACAAACTTTGCAAAGCTTTATATGGACTTAAGCAAGCTCCTCGCACTTGGTATAAATGCCTAACGAAATTTCTTATTGGAAAAGGATTTGAAATTGGTAAAATTGACGCAACCTTATTCACAAAGAGAGTTAACGGTGAATTATTTGTGTGCCAAATTTATGTGGATGATATTATCTTTGGATCTACTAACCCACAATTCAGTGAGAAATTTGGAAGGTTGATGTCAGAGAAGTATGAGATGTCTATGATGCGTGAACTGAAATTCTTTCTTGGTCTACAAATCAAGCAAACAAGAGAAGGTACATTCATCTCTCAAACAAAGTACACCAAGGACTTAATCAAGAATTTAAACATGCAAGAGTGCAAAGGTATGAAAACTCCCATGCCCGCTAGCGGACACGATGATCTCACTAAGGAGGGTGAACCGGTTGATCAAAAGGTTTATTGATCAATGATTGGTTCATTGCTTTATCTATGTGCCTCCCGTCCCAATATTATGCTTAGTGTTTGCATGTGTGCTAGATATCAAGATGCACCTAAAGAATGTCAGATTAAGGCTGTGAAACGTATTGTGAGATACTTGCTTCATACACCAAACTTTGGCATTTGGTATCCCAAGGGATCTTCCTTTAATCTTGTTGGCTACTCCGACTCGGACTATGCCGGTCACAAGGTTGATAGAAAATCCACCTCGGGTACATGTCAATTTCTTGGTAGATCTCTTGTATCTTGGTCTTCCAAGAAACAAAACACGCGCCGAAGCTGAATATATTAGTTCAGGATCATGTTGTGCACAATTGTTATGGATGACACAAACACTTAAAGATTATGGAATCTATGTTAAAAATGTGCCGTTACTTTGTGACAATGAAAGTTATATTAAGATTGGTCATAATCCCGTGCAAAATTCTCGAACCAAGCATATTCAAGTTCGACATTATTTCATTCGTGATCATGTTGCCAAAGGAGATATTAATCTTAAACATGTTCGTGCTAACAATCAATTGGTCGATATCTTTACAAAGCCACTTGATAAAAAAGTGTTTTGCCACTTGAGGAGTGAGTTGAACATCATTGATGCTTCAAACTCGAGCTAAGATCATTCGGATGCATGCAAGGGGATGAGCTTCAATGATTATTTCGTGCTATTACCTTTAATATCATATCTTGGAATTCTATGTTCCCTTGTCTTGCATCTAACCCTTTTGTAGGTACTTGTAAGAACTACACTCCACAAGATTGCCATCAACTCTTATCTTGAGCGATCTTGTCATGACCAAGTATCCAGAACCTTGCTTTGATGATGAAAGGAAGAAGACAACAAAACATATCCTTGATATATATCCCTTAATTGCTAAATCTCAAATTGATATCATGTCATTTGGATATATCATGTTTTTCCTTGCGTGACTAACCTATGTAGGTGAAGAGTGAACGAAAACAACAAGGATTGCTCCCAACTCAAGATGATCTTCATCAACCTCGAGCATCCTCATCAAGTTCACCTATAATCTACGTCAACAACATCACTTAAAGGTATGTATTCATATCCTTGAAAAAGGCTTTACTCCAAGTCATGAGCTAAAGAAACTCAAGTGATATGAAGATATTAAAATGCTTAATCAAATAATGATAACCCCATTTTGAGTTTAACAATGAGTATGACGTATACTCAAGCATTCTTGCTTGGCTCCTAAGTCAATATACTCTAATATAGGTGACCTAGTCAATGCCCATCATCTAGTTAAGTTTTTGGTTGGTTCACTCCCAAATTGCAATTTTTTTGGAACCACTCAAATCTTTCCTAGTTGATATCTATCTGTAAATATTCCCAATTGGTACAAATCTTTTGATTCTCTTCCTTGCTTGATTTTCATTTGCAATCTTGTCTTTGATCAATTTTCATATTTGCCAGTTTCTGAGTTACACCTCGGAGCCTCGGATACAAAGAACTCGGTTCTACCGATTTAGCAGATGAGCCGCATAACATTACCTCGCTATCACCGACAAATCTGTATCGGAGCCACCGACTTTCTGTCATATTTCTATTTGTGCTGATAGTTGTAAATATTACTTGCGTTCCTTTACGTATTTTCTCCATCCTTTGATGATCAAAAAAAGAGAGGGAGAAATACATTCAAGGATCCCTAACTTAAAGGAGGAGAAGTTCTGCAAGATCTCAGTTTATCCAGAGGGAGAGAAATAAATTTCAATGATTCCCTCAATTTTTTTCCTGTTTTTCATTTTCTATGACTCCTACATTCAATGACCCTTTCTCTCAAGGATCCCATTTTATTCAATGATCCCTGTATCTGACCCTACGTCTGACCTTTTTGGAAATTAGTGCCAAAGGGGGAGAGATATACAAAGCTTCAAAGCTAAAAAGGGAGATACACGCTTATGCAAAGGGGGAGATATAATTTAGGGGGAGAGGAGAATATCAAGTTTACACTTACATTTACAAGGGGAGAATATCATAGCAGGGGAGAAGAATTTTCTCACCCTATCCAATCCCAATATCTACATGCTAAGATTTACGGAGAGAGGATGATCCATCATTTTCATATATAAAGGGGAGAAAGTTCTAAATGATCTTGGAGACATATCAATTCTAAAGAATAATATATTCTATATGTTCTCCATATCTTGGTATTTTTGAGTTCTAGTGCTTTTGATTGGTAGAATACTCTTGTGTTTCCTAACACTGTTTTCTCAAGTGTGTTTCTAGTACTAGAATGCTCAAGAACTCAGGGTAAGAATATGCATCATATCTTTGATCAAGATGATCTCTTGCTTCTTGCACATATTGTTTGCAAGAGTGAAGTCTTGAACGAGGATACATCTCATTCACATACATTTGATGCATATAGCCAAGATACACATGACTCATTTTTATCCTTTCTACTACATGTGTGCCCATGCATTCCAAAGCAACTATCCTTTAAATGGATTGCACACATTTAGGGGGAGCAAGTCTAAGCCATGTGTCTCTCAAAGTCTTCATTATATAAATGCATATCTTTATTTGAAGATTTGATTGTATGTTGTCATCAATTACCAAAAAGGGGGAGATTGAAAGCACAATGTGCTCCCTTGGTGGTTTTGATAATTCATGTCAACATACATTATCTCTTGGACTAATACTTTCACCTAGTGTATTTCAGATAAAGTCCATAGAGAGAGATGTGTTGGCAAAAAGGAGTGTGGAGAGTATCCCCATGAAGAAGAAGGAGAAGGAATAGCATTGGCCAAGCTTCAAGCAAAGGACTCTTCATGTTACATTTGTGAGAAATCACTTTGAGTCCATAGGAAAGCCAATACTATTAAAAGGGGGTAAGGTTTTGTTGTGAATAAAATGCTCATATGTGCACACTTGATAGTCACCACATACACCCACAAGCTCTTCCAAAAAATGTGTCCCAAACCAAATATTCAAAATCGGTGCAACCAACACATTCCACTCGGTGCCACCGATTCCAAACCCTAGACAGACTCAGCCAAACCCTAGCTTTTCGATGGAACCAATTGTGTATTCGGTGCCGCCGAGTTAGGCTGCCAACTTTCTATTTGGCAAGTTCGCAATTTTGGTTCCTCCGAGATTGTTGAATCGGCGTCAACGAGATTGGACATTCCGACCGTTGGTCGCCTTATCGGTGCAACCGAGATTCCTATATCGGTCTCACCGAGATTCAAAAGTTGCCACCTTTTGGTCACTTCGGTACCACCGAGATTAACACATCGGTGTCACCGAGTTGGTCATTTTGTGTGCAACAGTTGGATTTTTGGAGATGCCTACATATACCCCTCCACCACCACTCACTCACGAGAGAAGCACTCAGAACAATTCCCCACTCATACCTATTGATTTTCTTAGAGAGAGCTACCTACCCTTGTGTTGAAGTCAAGATCTTCCACTCCAACCATATGGATCTTGATTTCTAGCCTCGCCAAGTTGCTTTCCACCCAATCAATCTCTTCTACCAAGCCAAATCTATGAGAGAGTGATTGTGTGTTGATGAGTCTATCATTGAAGCACACGAGCAAGGAGTTCATCAACACAATCGAGCCTATTACCTTTTGGAGGGTGGTGCCTCCTAGATTGGTTAGGTGTTGCTTGGGAGCCTCCTACTTCGTGTTGTGGAGTGAACCAAGAAGTTTGTAAGGGCGAGGAGATCGCCTACTTCGTGAAGATCTATCCATAGTGAGGCTAGTCCTTTGTGGTCGGAAGCCGTTATGGAATAGTCAAGGTTGCTACTTCGTGGACTCTTATGGGTGGAGCATTTCGTGGACTCTCGCGACCGTTACCCTCCGTGGGTTGAAGACTTCATAAACGTGGATGTACGATAGCGCCATCTATCGGAACCACGAGAAAAATCTTGTGTCCTTCATGCATTTGATCTCTCTGTCTCTACTCCTTACTTTCATGTGCAATGTCTTTACTTTCCGCTGCTATACTTGATGACTTGCATGTGTTGGGTGTCAGACTAATTATGTTTGCTAAAACTGCAACATATTGTCTTATCCTTGAGGTAGTTTTAAATTTCTGCTTGTAGTCTATTGAGCCCCCTATAGACATACACTTCTAGTGATCCTACACAGGTTCCTTTGGCAAAGTTTTTCGTGGTTGTATTGCTTCCTTCCCATTGGCAATTTTGTACATGATGACTATGGCTCGTAACAAAGTAACATTTGAGGGGCATGTGATACATTCCCCAGTGAAAGTTGTTTCCATTGCTTATTCATTTATGATATATTGGGTAGGTCTGGAGACGATAAAAGATAAAGCAACATTTCAGGCTAGGGCAAAGAGGGTGATTTAAGTAGCCTCCTCGTTGGCTGATGGATCTGCTACTCGGGGCATACTCATGACTGAAGATGTTGTCGGTGCTCAGTGTGGATGAAGTTGGTGTTTGTGCTTTAGAATTATGTTCTCTTTTCTTTTGCTTAGATGTTCTCACTGGGGTTTCATGCCCTCTAAGATGGTTATTGCAGTTCTTCTACTGTATGTGGTCTAGCTTGTCTGATACTGCTCAAGTTTTCGGTGTTAACAAGATTTTGGCCAGGGAGAGGTTTTTCGACGGTGAGTATATGCAACGGGCTTTCTATTAATAATGCCCCAACTTACTTCTCTCCTTTCCTGTCTCCTTTTCTTTTGGTTCAATTGTACTCGTTCTCCCCAACTACAATTATTATGGTACAGAAGGAGTAGTTGAGACTGAGTGGTGAGTATTTTCACTAAGAAATTAGTGTAAAGGGGTGTGAACCCGGTTGGAAAAAAGATCTTGCATGTGCTTCCTAATGATGGCGGGTACGCTCTACGGGGGTGGAGGAGGATATTTCCAATGCCTAGCGGTCGCATGTCACGTAATAGTCAAGCTTGGTTGTCGTCCTTCATCACGACAAACCTTTGGATTCGCCATAGTTCATGAGTTTTTTCTCTCATAGTAGCGTGGTTTCTTTTCTTGGACAATGTTTTTTTAGTGTTCACCCAACATGAGTTGAGAAGGTTTGTCATGTGATGTATCTACTTTATTTTATTTTAATTAATTGACGGACAATCTTGTTCGTCTTAATGAAACAAGTAAGAGTTCCTTTGATTCATGTGATAGGAATATCATGGGAGCATAAAAACCATAGGAATTGAGATGACATGCATCCCATTTTTATAGGGATAAATATGCTATTCAATTAGTAGGATATGGATTTTTTCACTGAGTCTAGACTAATATTTTTTATTTGAAATGTGAAATATTACTTCTTATCCTACATAGGAATATCAATTCATTCCTACAAATCAAAGGGTTCCAACGGAACTTTTTTCCATAAAATCCTTATCAGTTAGAAATCCTATAAAGTCCATGTGAACCAAAAAAAGTCCTCAAGCTTTTTAGAAGGACCCTCATTCCTGGCGAACGTTCATTAGGGGAGGTGGCACGCACGAATATTCGCATGTTAGTTTTAGTTCAGTGGGAGAGGGAAGAGGTGGCTGTTTCTTGAGGCGACACGACAAATTTTTCTTAAACACAATATAGACGCAAGCATGGGCGGATTTGGGCCCCAAACAGCCCAGGCCACTGCCTCGGGCGCACGAAAAATTCTCGGCCCATATTTACAAAAAAAAGTTGGCCTCGGGCGCAGCCCAGGCAGCCCAGCTAGTTCCCCACCGGCCCACCCAGCCTCCTCGAACAACGAGCATGCGAGGGCGAACATGCCCGACTGCCCTGACCCGAACGAATCCCCACCCGCTGCCCCGCCGTGCGCGAACCCTAACCCGTCGCCCCGCTGCTGCGCCGCCCGCTGCCGGTCGCCGGCATCGGCCCTGCCGTTGCGCCGCCCGCCGCCGGTCGCCGGTCGCCGGCATCGCCCCTGCTCTCCGCCTCCCTCCTTTCCCCTTCCAGCGCCCCAGGCTGCTCGCTGCCGCCTCCTGCCCTGTCCTCCTACTGCCCTGTCCGCGTCAGTCGGCGACGCCAGGTCCGGCGAGGGCGCGAGGTGGCGAGCCGGTGACCCCGACTAGGGAGCGAAGCTGCAGCCTGTAGGCTGCCAGGAGCCACCGAGGTAGTCCTCGAGTTCGGCCTGTAGGGCATAGGCTGCCCTGTTTTATTTGATTTGAGTTGCTATATGCCAATATGCCATATTATTTGATTTGAGTTGCTATATGCCATTTTATGTCTAATTGTAGACGTAGAAACCGATTTTAACATTGAGAAATTTTGGTTTCTTTAAATGTTTGCAGGAAAGCAAGATGGATAAAAGAAACAGGACATTGAATTCTTTTTTTCAGGTTCGAACCACCGAAACCGTGGAAACAGGTCCTTCAGCTCAAACAACTGAAAATTCCCCTAATGTTAGAGCAGAACTCAAACCCGATGATGTTGAATCGGACCCCGGTAAAAGAACACCCATTGAGGATTTAGATGTAGACATTAGAGACCTTGCTAGAAGGGAGTACATTAGTATGGTTCCTTGCCAACCAACTAATCATACATATGAAAAAATCAATGGTAGAAGCTTTCATAACTATTGGTTCGATAATCATCGTGGCTGGTTGGAATATAGCATTGAAAAGAAACCAGCCTTCTGCTTTTTTGTTTTCTATTTAAGCAACCAAGAGTTGAAAACTATGGTATTGAAGCTTTCATGAAACATGGATTTAAAACTTGGAAGGATGGGCCTAAAGTTTTTAATCAACATGTTGGCAAGCATGATAGTGCTCATAATAAATCTAGGCAACATTATGAGGATTTCAAAAATCAAAGACAAAATCTGCCACATGTGTTTGATAGGGGTTCTTGGAAGAAAGAAAAAGAATACAAAGCTCGTCTAAGGACAAATTTTTGATACTACAAGCTCTTGCTTTTCGTGGTCATGATGAGTCCAAAGCTCATCGAATAAGGGTAACTTTAGAGAGTTGTTGGACTTGTTCATGAAGAACGATCCAAAGGTGGCAAAATTATTTGGAGATGCAGGAGATAACCATAAGTTAACTTCACATAAGATACAAACGGATTTATGCAAGGCTTGTGCAAAAGCGACCGCATGTGTCATTATTGAGGAGATTGGAGATAGTAAATTTGCACTACTTGTTGATGAGTCCAGAGATGCATCAATGAAGGAGCAAATGGCTATGTGTTTGAGGTCAGTAGCTTTGCAAATGGCTATGTGTGTTCTTAAAGTTTTTATATATTAATCATTCTCCTTTGTCTGTTGTAGGTATCTCAGCAAACGAGGGGAGGTGATTGAGAGATTCAAGGCAATTGAGCATGTTCCTGACACGAGAGCAACTTCACTGAAGGCAGCTTTGGATGGTATGTTTGGCACACTTGGCTTATCTATGTCTAATTTGAGAGGACAGGGTTATGACGGGGCTTTAAACATGAGAGGGGAATTTCGTGGGTTGCAGAGATTGATCTTGGAGGAAAATCCGTATGCTCATTATATACATTGTTTTGCCCATCAATTACAATTAGTGGTTGTTGCTGTTGCCAGGTGTTGTTCATTAGTAAGAGATTTTTTTGAGTACACAAGCATGGTTGTTAAAATTGTTAATGCTTCTTGTAAAAGACATGATCAGTTAGTCCAAGAGCAACATGATGAAATAGTGCGTCAAATAGAGAACGGGGAACTTCGTGAGGGAAGGGGGAAAACCAATTAACAAACCTTGCAAGACCTGGTGATACGCAATGGGGATCACATCATAAAACATTGTGTCGTCTTGTTGAGAAGTGGAAACGGTTCTAAAGGTGTTAGAAAATTTACACAATGATGCAGATAATGTTTCCCAAAGAACCACAACCACGGGGTTGATAAAACACATGGAGTTTTTTGAATTTGATCTCATATTGCATCTTACGATTAGATTATTGGGCAAGACTAACAATCTGTCACAATGCTTGCAAATGAAAAATCAAAATATTGTATGTGCTGTTGGATTGATTAAAACCATGTTGGAGGATATTCAAAAGATAAGGCAAGATGGTTGGGATGAGCTCTATAAAGAGGTAACATGCTTTTGTGTCAAATACAACATTGTAGTGCCAAATATGGAAGATGCAAGAACTGCTAATGGGCGTTCAAGGACTTGGGGTGGGGATTTGGTAACTTACATCCATCACTTCAATTTTGGAATATTCAATGTGTTGCATGATCAACTTATTGTGGAGTTAAACAACCGCTTTGCTGAAAGGTCTACTCAATTGCTGAAATGCATTGCTTGTCTTGATCCCAAGAATTCATTGGCCAATTATAGTGAAGACAAGTTAGTAGATCTTGCTAATATGTATGCTGCTAACTTCTCTACATATGAAGTACTTTTGTCCTGAGAAACCAACTAGACTTATTCATTCGGGAAGCAAGAGCTGATCCACATTTGATGAATTGCAATGATCTTGGTTATCTTGCTATTAATATGGTGAAAACTGATATGCACACAACTTATCCCTTGGTTTACCGTCTTGTTGAGTAAGCATTAATTTTACATGTTGCAACCGCAACAGTGGAAAGAGTATTCTCAACAATGAGCATTATCAAGACTGGATTGAGAAACAAAATGGGTGATGATTGGATGAATCATAGAATGGTATGTTACATTGAGCGAGATGTATTTGCTACCATTGAAGAATCAAAGATAATCGAGCGATTTCAAGGTTATCGCACACGTAAAGGCCTTTTGCCTTGTCCTATCGGTAAGTTTTCACATTTTACATCTATTATTAACTAGTTTTACCTGCTATATTATGCACCGATTTACATTTCATAATTGATGATTAAAGTACATTTCATAATTGATGATTGAAGGATTGCTTCTTCTGCTATTGAATATGTAGTCATGGGAGGCTCAGATCAACCAATCCTTTGATTTAGTATTAATCTTTTGTATCATCTATCTATGCTACATGTTGTCTTTTGATTTGTCTTGCTTTATTAGTTGAACCATTATGAAACAAATGCTATCATTGAATATTATGTTTGATTTCTTATTAGTTATGCAACATAGCTTGACTTTTATATGTCTTGAAACTAGAGTTTTCTCTCGATAGTTTTTAGCCATTAGTTTCTTGCCTGGGACGTCAGCAAATCCTGTGTCCGCCACTGGACGTAAGTGTTTACATACACTCACACCCATAAACACATACACACATATTCTATCCCTATGAGGACCCCGAAAGACTAAGCCGGCATATGTTTCGTTCGATTTTTAACTGAAATTGCAGAGCCATAGAAGGAGAGGAAACGGGACCCACATGTCAATGTACATGGCATCTGTGCAGAGGATAAATAAATATTTTAGCAAAACGGAGAAAGCATACGGTTTGGCCACGTAGACGCATGTAGCAGTGCGTGGTTGAAGAGAGGTTGGATAAGGGGCAGGAGGCGCAGCCACAGACAGCAGCACCGCAGCTTCCCGTTCCCGCCATGGCCACCGCCACCGCCACCACCGCCCTCCACCTCCTCCTCCCCACCCGCCGCCGGGGCCGCCTCCTCGTCCCTCGCGCGTGCCAGTCCGACTCCTCCGCCACCACGTCTCGCCGCGGCCTCATTGCCGACACCGCCACCGCGACCGTCGCCGTCGCGCCGCTGCTGCTTCATCACATCCCCGCGGCGCGCGCGGAGGGCCTGTCCGAGTGGGAGCGCGTCGGGCTACCTATCGACCCCGGCGTCGTGCTTCTCGACATCGCCTTCGTCCTCGACGACCCTTCCCACGATAACAAAAGAACCTTCAGCAGATTTCTTTCCGTTCAGTTCAGGGCAGGGATTCAGTGGCCAAGAAACACCATGCCGATCAACAATCCTCTGCTCTGCCGTAGGGTTCCTCCTGGGGACGAGGCAGACGCTCCTGGAGACCAAGGACTGCGGGAGGACCTGGTTCCCGCGCTCCATCCCGTCGGCAGAGGACGAGGACTTCAACTACAGGTTCAACTCCGTCAGCTTCAGCGGCAAGGAGGGGTGGATCGTCGGTAAGCCGGCCATCCTTCTGCACACCAAGGACGCCGGCAACAGCTGGGAGAGGATCCCGCTCAGCGCCTAGCTCCCCGGCGACATGGTAAGGGAGAAATACATTCATTCCCCTTTTAACTGCATTTTCTGAACTGCAACACTTCTTTTGCATTTCAGTTGCATATACTTCCTCCGTAAACTGATATAAGAGCAATTAGAATACTATTTTAGTAACCTAAACACTCTTATATTAGTTTACAGAGGGAGTACTAATTAAACTGAGGGAGCAAAGGTAGGGACTTGACTGAAGGTTGATTTTGTGGAAGGTGTACATCCAGGCTATCGGGGAGCAGAGCGCGGAGATGGTGACCGACGAGGGAGCCATCTACGTGACCTCAAACCGCGGCTACAACTGGAAGGCCGCCGTGCAGGAGACCGTCTCGGCCACTCTCAACAGGTAGGGGAACAAAACTTGCCAAACAATGTTAAGGTTCAGTTGCAGTGGAAGTGGTTATGTTTGCTTACAATGCCTTAATATTCAGTACCTGGGTCCGCCACTGTCAGCAAATTCTGGGTCCGCCACTGGACGTAAAACACACTCACACCCATAAACACATACACGCATATTCTATCCCTATGAGGACCCCGAAAGACTGAGCCGGCATATGTTCCGTTCGTTTTCTAACTGAAATTGCAGAGCCATAGAAGGAGAGGAAACGAGACCCACATGTCAATGTACATGGCATCTGTGTAGAGGATAAATAAATATTTTAGCAAAACGGAGAAAGCATACGGTTTGGCCACGTAGAAGCATGCACCAGTGCGTGGTTGAAGAGAGGTTGGATAAGGGGCAGGAGGCGCAGCCACAGACAGCAGCACCGCAGCTTCCCGTTCCTGCCATGGCCACCGCCACCGCCACCACCGCCCTCCACCTCCTCCCCACCTGCCGCCGGGGCCGCCTCCTCGTCCCTCGCGCGTGCCAGTCCGACTCCTCCGCCACCACGTCTCGCCGCGGCCTCATTGCCGACACCGCCACCACGGCCGTCGCCGTCGCCACCGCGCTGCTGCTGCTTCCTCACATCCCCGCGGCGCGCGCGGAGGGCCTGTCCGAGTGGGAGCGCGTCGGGCTACCTATCGACCCCGGCGTCATGCTTCTCGACATCGCCTTCGTCCCCGACGACCCTTCCCACGGTAACAAAAGAACCTTCAGCAGATTTCTTTCCGTTCAGTTCAGGGCAGGGATTCAGTGGCCAAGAAACACCATGCCGATCGGCAATCCTGTTCTCTACCATAGGGTTCCTCCTGGGGACGAGGCAGACGCTCCTGGAGACCAAGGACGATGGGAGGACCTGGTTCCCGCGCTCCATCCCGTTGACGGAGGACGAGGACTTCAACTACAGGTTCAACTCCGTCAGCTTCAGCGGCAAGGAGGGGTGGATCGTCGGTAAGCCGGCCATCCTTCTGCACACCAAGGACGCCGGCGACAGCTGGGAGAGGATCCCGCTCAGCGCCCAGCTCCCCGGCGACATGGTAAGGGAGAAATACATTCATTCCCCTTTTAACTGCATTTTCTGAACTGCAACACTTCTTTTGCATTTCAGTTGCATATATTTCCTCCGTAAACTGATATAAGAGCCTTTAGAATACTATTTTAGTAACCTAAACACTCTTATATTAGTTTACAGAGGGATTACTAATTAACTACATTTTCTGAACTGCAACACTTCTTTTGCATTTCAGTTGCATATACTTCCTCCGTAAACTAATATAAGAGCATTTAGAATACTATTTTAGTAACCTAAACACTCATATATTATTTTACAGAGGGAGTACTAATTAAACTGAGGGAGCAGAGGTAGGGACTTGACTGAAGGTTGATTTTGTGGCAGGTGTACATCCACGCTACCGGGGAGGAGAGCGCGGAGATGGTGACCGACGAGGGAGCCATCTACGTGACCTCAAACCGCGGCTACAACTGGAAGGCCGCCGTGCAGGAGACCGTCTCGGCCACTCTCAACAGGAAGGGGAACACAACTTGCCAAACAATGTTAAGGTTTAGTTGCAGTGGTAGTGGTTATGTTTGCTTACAATGTCTTACTATTCAGTTCCTGGGTCCGCCACTGTCAGCAAATCCTGGGTCCGTCACTGGACGTAAGTGTTTACATACACTCACACCCATAAACACATACACGCATATTCTATCCCTATGAGGACCGGGAAAGACTGAGCCGGCATATGTTCCGTTCGATTTTTAACTGAAATTGCAGAGCCATAGAAGGAGAGGAAACGGGACCTACATGTCAATGTACATGGCATCTGTGCAGAGGATAAATAAATATTTTAGCAAAACGGAGAAAGCATACGGTTTGGCCATGTAGACGCATGCACCAGTGCGTGGTTGAAGAGAGGTTGGATAAGGGGCAGGAGGCGCAGCCACAGACAGCAGCACCGCAGCTTCCCGTTCCCGCCATCGCCACCGCCACCGCCACCACCGCCCTCCACCTCCTCCTCCCCACCCAACGCCACCGCCACCGCGGCCGTCACCGTCGCCGCCGTGCCGCTGCTGCTTCCTCACATCCCCGCGGCGCGCGCGGAGGGTCTGTCCGAGTGGGAGCGCGTCGGGCTACCTATCGACCCCGGCGTCGTGCTTCTCGACATCGCCTTCGTCCCCGACGACCCTTCCCACGGTAACAAAAGAACCTTCAACAGATTTCTTTTCGTTCAGTTCAGGGCAGGGATTCACTGGCCAAGAAATACCATGCCGATCGACAATCCTCTGCTCTGCCGTAGGGTTCCTCCTGGGGACGAGGCAGGCGCTCCTGGAGACCAAGGACGGTGGGAGGACCTGGTTCCCGCGCTCCATCCCGTCGGCGGACGACGAGGACTTCAACTACAGGTTCAACTCCGTCAGCTTCAGCGGCAAGGAGGGGTGGATCGTCCGTAAGCCGGCCATCCTTCTGCACACCAAGGACGCCGGCGATAGCTGGCAGAGGATCCCGCTCAGCGCCCAGCTCCCCGGCGACATGGTAAGGGAGAAATACATTCATTCCCCTTTTAACTGCATTTTCTGAACTGCAACACTTCTTTTGCATTTCAGTTGCATATACTTCCTCCGTAAACTGATATAAGAGCATTTAGAATACTATTTTAGTAACCTAAACACTCTTATATTAGTTTACAGAGGGAGTACTAATTAAACTGAGGGAGCAAAGGTAGGGACTTGACTGAAGGTTGATTTTGTGGAAGGTGTACATCCAGGCTACCGGGGAGCAGAGCGCGGAGATGGTGACCGACGAGGGAGCCATCTACGTGACCTCAAACCGCGGCTACAACTGGAAGGCCGCCGTGCAGGAGACCGTCTCGGCCACTCTCAACAGGTAGGGGAACAAAACTTGCCAAATAATGTTAAGGTTCAGTTGCAGTGGCAGTGGTTATGTTTGCTTACAATGCCTTAATATTCAGTACCTAGTTGTTGTGCACAGACCATGAAAATGATAGGGAAATTATTGTCTGACTGAACATTATGTTGCATTTCGGTTGGTGCTGATTCCTGCCGTGCGTCGCTGGGTGATCATCAAGGCATAACATGGTTTGCTCCGCCGTTTTTGTCTGTGGTGCAGAACAGTTTCAAGCGGCATTAGCGGTGCGAGTTGGATGTTGTAGGTTCATTGGAGACAACCAAGGTTTTGTGCTCGGGAACGACGGCGTCTTGCTTCGATATGTTGGCTGAACTGAAGTAGCGGGAAAAACCACGGCTATCTAAATCCTTTTCGTACGTAATAATGCACATGTGAAAGGCTGCTGATTGTCCCAACGTTCTTTCTTCTGCAAGAGAGTGTAAATCTTACCTGTCTATTACTGTTATTTGACCGAAGATCGTTTCAAACATTCAGAGGAATACAGTACAATACTACGTGAGCACATACATTTGTGTATCTGATGCTGATATGCTATGAATTTTTTGTGAAATGCAAATTAACCGTAGACATCAATGCTGCCAGTACGTACTTCTTCCTGCAAAAAAAAAGGGTACGTACTTCCGTGCTGCAAAACACGAAAACAGGCTGTGGTCAGGATAGCAACTGCCATGATCTATTCGCAAAAAAACAAAAAAAAAACAAAAAAACAAAAAAACAACAACTGCCATGATCTGCTGAAGAGGACAGACTTGGTTAGGCATGATCTGTTGCCGCGTCAATCCTGTTGCCCGAGGGCGAAAATCAATCACATTGTGGAGTTCAACTTGAGGAGTTGTCAAGCGCCATTACGGGCGGCTGCATCCCCTGCTTTGCTTTCCTACTGTGGTATCTGTTGCTAATTCATCATTCATCTTGTATGATAGTATAACTATACATCACACTTTTATACACAATAAAGATTAATATGCACCATTGATTTGGTCACGGAGTTTGTCTGTCTGGAATTGTATATGCTGGAAATATTTTCCTGCACATGTAGTAACTGTCTTGGGTCGCCGCGGTCACAGGGCCCGCCTGTCTGCGAGACGTTAAACCGCCATCGACCATCTTCGATGTGCCCGTTCTTCATTTGCTCTTTCCGGCACTCCTCCATTGCCTCTATGCCTGATGATTTCAAAATGTTTTTCTTGTGTTAGCACTCTGCTCGCCGGATGCACGGTCCATTTGGCAAACTGATCCTATATCAAAATGAGCCACCAACTTATTCAGCACCGAGAGATTTCTTGATTGTTTTCTTTTCTTCTCGTTACACAGGAAAATGCAGGATGTCGTCATTTTGCAAAAGTTTTGTGATGGCGGCATGGAGAAACTGCTGGCATTTCCTTTTTGTTTTCTTCGTGAGCAGCGGCCCTGCAATGGTTTTCATTCAGTTCATAGCGAGAGAACAAACACAAATCCCGACCCCTCGCTCATTTACGGTCGTTTGTTTTCTTTCTTGTTTCTCTCAAAAAATAGCAACATCTGTTTTTTTATAAAGAGACTATTGGTTTTTTGGTAGATTTAACCAGAAAATACGAAAAAATAAATTTTTCAGAAAAGTTCACGAGTTTAAAAAATGTTTGATAATACTAAAAATAAAATATTAAAAAATCTGGAAATTATTGCCTTATTTTAAAAATATTCAAGAAATTTCGAAAAATGTTTAGCAAATTTATTAAAAAATTCACAAGTCTGGGAATTTTCACAAATGTAAAGAATCACATTAAAAAATATGGATTTGAAAATAATGACTATGAAGATTAATGAAAATGAGGAAAAAAATCCAGAACATAACAACAACAAATACACAGATTAAAAAATTAAGACATAACCTACCAGAATAAACTGCAAGGAACCTTCCAGTAAGTTTCCAAAACCATTGCAACGAAGCCTATATGAGCCGAACCATTTACGGAAGTAGCATGCGGAGGGAAGTGTGTGTTGTACCGATTGGTCGCTATATTGCGCCTTAACTGCCAAATAGGAATTTCCTCGATGAAGGGCTTCGCTAATTGGTAACCAACGCAGTGGCCTTGCCTGTTTATGTTTCTCGGCCGCACTCCTCTGGTGGCAGAGTCCGAGCGTGGATTTTGGCTTTCTATATGATCCTATAAAAGTGGACGTGTTTAATCCTGACCCCCTGTCCTGACAAATTGCCCTTGAAGACGTTGTTGTCATCACCCATGTGTCGTTGCACCATGGTTTTGAAGAATAATATAGTAGATGAGAGGCATGTTGGCGTGACTAGAAGAAAGCTTGGGTTTATATCCATAAATCGGATAAAGTCTACACACAAACGTGCAATGTGTACCAGTAGGAACAAACCAAAATTGATTGGCGACGGTAGTTTAGTTAGTCTGTTAATCTCTCTTCGATGAGCAGCATGCATGTTTCACTAAAATCTATGTTAAATAGTTTTTACCATATTTAGTTTCGTGTAGAACATTTTAATGCATACACTCTCAAGAGCTCTTTTATAAATCAGATAAAACCGAATGCATTCCAAATGAGCATATCATCATATGTATGCAAATGTAAAGTCGATAGTATGTTTATCTATCATCGAGAAGTAGTATAAGCAATGTTATTCCATTACAAATGACAGAACACCAACATATTGTTAGTTTGTTACTGAACTCAACTTACAAGTCGCAATTTTAATGGTCAAATTTATACTTTCTCCGTCCGGAAATACTTGTTCTAGAAGTGAATGTATCTAGTCTTATTTTAGTTATCGGTTCATCCATTTTATTCATTTCTAGGATAAGTATTTACATTTTATTCATTTCTAGGATAAGTATTTACTGACGGAGAGAGTACTTTAGAAGTTTCGATATAAATGCTTACCAAAAACATACTAGAATCACTATTAAGATATTAGTTACACAACATATTGGAGATCTCTGCCATTATTTTTTATGATACTAAAATATACACAAACGCATAAAGACACACATAAATATTTCTACACTCCATAATTAATTCAGTTGTCAAAAATCAATTTTAAAAGTTTTTATCACGCATTTTAAACTTAGCAGAAGGACTATAGTGATATAAATTACAATTGCATAAAAGTGCATTATAATTAATATTTAATACCATCATTATATGATTAACCATGGTAGCTAAAAAATATGAACTTGTCTGCTTAAATATTATAAAATAATAAAAAAGAGTTTTAAAAAGTATAAAAATATTTATCTCAAATACATTTGATTGAAATATTTGCTTGGATTGATCTTGAAAGTTCGAATACATAACTTAGCCTCGTTAGTGAAGCGATTGAAAGACCTATTGTAGAGTATTTATGACATGAAGAAAAATATTAATTATAATGGTGATATTGATACAATCAGGGAGACAACTCAACTATCTTTTCATCTCTACTTACTTAGAAAAAGAGAAAAAAATCTCTCTTTAGTACAACCCACTAAACATATATATAGAGAGAGGACTAACCACCTTACAACCATACTAAAAACACTGTTAGCAATTAAATTGGCGACCACACACCTAAGAGACGAAAGGAAGTAAATGGAAAGAAAGTAAATGTGATCTCTATTAAGGGGAAACGACGATCTCTATATTTTGTAGAGATGAAACATTGAAAACAAAACTAAAATGGAGTCCACGATCTCCCTCACCTCGATACCCTCCTCGACACTCCCTCTTTGGGATCTCTCTCCACGCTCGCGGCACTGACGTGCTCCCCATCCCCTTTGTCGTCCCCTCCGAAAGCACGATCCATACCCTGTCTTTGCCCTTTAGGTGACGCCCACTCCTATGCTAGACGGTCACTGTGTGTCGGTTCTCCGCCTCTAACCCACATACGCCCTAGCAACAATCTATTCGTCAGCCTTTCCTTCTGTGTGGGTCATGGGTCGTCGCCTGCCACTCCTTGCGCGTTGGGTCGCTTCTTACAGTGGCTGCCAAGTTCATGACTTACTTCAAGGATACACATGCCATCTTAATGAGGTCCTGATGTCACCGTTACTTACCAAATGCTCGCAAATTCTAAACTCCAGGTAACCAAACAAACTGTAAGTGCATTACTCTCTATCACATAGTTCTTAAACACTTCTACGAACAACAAACAATATTTTATCCTGCACTTATCTACTAAAGTTGTATTAAACTACAACATTTTATTTTGGTCCGTGCTATGCAAGGTCAAGTGTTTGCATAGCTAACTGAACAAATGGCTACTCCATAACCTTTTCGTAATACTTTCCCTGTTAAAGTGGACACCTCTCTCATATCCATCAATTTGTGCAACACGAACTTGTTATTCATCGAAGCATTAGGATCATAATTGTTCAAGGAAGCATTAAGGATTGCGCAACTAATACAACTGTGTTTTTCATCTCGGGTTCACACATCAAAACATAACATTATTTTAATAAGATTTGATTAATTTCCTTTTCCATGTTGTTGTTGGGCCAACTATCGGAAACACTTGAAATCCGCTAACAGATCTTTTCGTTTTGTCCACTGCTTCCCGACCCCTACGTCACGCGTGTCCTAGTGTTGCCCACCACACCGCTATCTTTATCACCGACACATCCACACGTTCCATCCCGAGTCGTATAATCCAACAAGGGCCATGTTACATAATTCTTTATGTAAAAAAAGGTTTATGCAACATCAATCATATTGCAAAACTCCTGCCGCAACATCATCTATGTTACGAAAAGATGAAGACAAAAAAATCCGCAACATAACCCCTATTCGCTCGTACGCCACGTGCCCCATGCGACATGTGCCCCTCACTCCTGATGACTCCCGCAACACCACCAATGTTGCAGAAGTTTCTCCTATGACACAAGGTATATTGCAAAAATATGAAGACATTTTGTTTGACCCAAAACCTCTGGGTTTTAAAAAAAAATCAACAACAAGGACTTGGAATGTTTCCTTCCTTGACCGTTCCTTTCCCAACTAATTTGGTTATTGAGGTACCATTGCATTACAATGTCCACTAGTATTGGAGTAAATTAAGTATGTGAAACATTTTCCAGCTTTTGTCGATCGGTCAGAGACTGCAGGTACTAGTTTCACCGGAGTCTTGCCACTAGTGTAGTCTAGCTTCTGCTTCGGCACTCAAACTCATCCGGTCATATGACTCTTCCTCGCCATCACAATTGCCACGGCGATCATAAATAATGTAGGCTCTATCAGTAAATGGTAGAAAAGAAACTGGATGTATAAAGAAACTGGATGGATAAAGGGAACATATATGTCACCCTTTCTTTGTACTCGGTTATACCACACAACCTGACAACACGAGAAAAAATTTACTTGGCCACAACGTGAAACAACATGCTTCTGGCCTACATGCAAACTAGCCATCATGGGGACTCCGTGATCTAGATCGAATCGAGTTTAGATATTCACTTATTGCAACCTAACCTACTTGAAACAAACACACCTAACTTCATCACCGAATTTACAAATTTACTTATTGCAACCTAATCTAACCTACAGATGACATAAACACACTTAACTTCATCATAGGGGCCAACATCGATGGAGATCTCCGAGCAGCTCGATGGCCGTCTGCTCTTACTTGTTTTGGGGCTTCTTCCTATACGACAGCGTCTGCTTCTTCTTAGATGTCGTGGGTTTCTTCTTGGTCACCACCTTCTTTTTCTTAGACAAAGCAGACGGTGCCTGCTTCACCTTAGCCTTCGCCTTCTGAGGGAGATAATTTGTACCTGGTTTGCCCATGACTCGGTCTGCTTCTCTTCTTCTTTCGGTCGATACGGTGTTTTCTTTGCTCCGGTTAGGTTGAGGGAACCTGCGGCAACGACATCATTTTTATTGGCCGAACAACATGCTTCCCCCATGGTGAATAATGGTTTGGTGACATTGCTGGAGCAAGTCAGTCTCTTGATTTCTTTCTTAAAAGGATTGCTATTGACGGATTAATGCGGTTGGGTTAATGGTCGTGGTCATTGCCGCGTTGGTCTTCTTTTCTCCTCCTCCTCATTATACGACTATTACTACCACATCAGAATTAGCTAGCGTTACCGGCGAAGTTTTAGGTACATATGTGTAGTCACATGCGTATGCATATCGATGTCATGAGTTATATAGACCGGTGATATACGCGCACGAGCTTTGGCTGTTGTACCTTGTATGAGATGTTCAACTAGTTCTTGAGCTTGGATTATCTGAACTAATACTAATCGTGTACCTTCAATCATAGATCATATATAAAATATATGTATGATTTGGGTGTTTAGTAGAGAAACTAGACCCTCGCTCTCTAGGCAGCGGGATAGGGAGTGTCTTGACGCCATGATTGGTGCGCTGATTGAGGCCGGACGTCTTCTCACATAGGTTCTTTGATAGTGCTACTTTGGCTCTGTGGAGCTTCGTATCTGTTTTTTGTTTTTCTTGTTAGGCATAATTGTGCTACTGCCCCAGAACACTCTTTATTTTTATGTTTGACCCTTGGACTTGTTGTACGGATGTGGTGGTTTATTTTATATATAAACCTGAACGAAAGCTTGTTTCAACACTGGGTGACCCCACCTAACGACTTGTGTGACAATGAGGGGGACAAGAGACTCGATTTGCCTATCTTAGGCCTTGCATAATACAAGATGTTTAGGGGAAGTGTTTAGAGAAATAAACAATTTTTTCTTTAAGCATTCATGCTTATTTGCATAGGGTAGATAGTTAATTAGGTATCCCTCATAGAGAGATAACTGTCCGTGCCTAAACAAGAAACTTTTTTTTTTCAATGCACGTTCTTATACATGAACTTATACTCACCCCTATGAATGAACACATGATATCTATTCCTTATGAGTACCCCGACTAATTGAACTGGGGTCTTGAGATTGACGAAGTCATTACATGTGCATTGCTCCTGATAGGCTTGTGGCTTACACTGAAATAATAAGTTGTTAAGCTGTGAAATATATCTGGAAAAATGCAAACACCCTTATCAAGTCAAGGACTTGATGTTGATGGGTTGGTTCCAACACAAGGAACCTGAGCAGTTGTGATACGCTTAGTTTGCCGAAGAGATAATGGTTTGTGATGTATTAACCCTAGTAAATGGTTGTACAGGCTTTTTGTTGAGACCGAAGGCACGTGGGTATATATTTTGTGTAATAATGGATGTATCTACAACTGCTTTGGATGCGGTCCAATAATCGGCTAGGTGCTTAGTCATCTCGTCCAGTTTTCGCCGGTTGTGGCAATTTTTCTCCTTTCATTTTAGTTTTGAGTGAACATGTACTTCATGCAGACCTTTTGAATATTTCTCTTAATAATAATGCTGCATGCGTCATTCTGATGCAGCAGAGGCCGGGGTATTCCTCCTTAGAAAAATAAATGTATGTCTTTTCTGACTCTTTTTCTATTCAACTTCCCAGCAATAACCTCCACGTGACTCACAAGACAACACAAGGAAAAAAAGCACTTCACTTTGCCGCGCAACGTGAACCAGCAGGCTTCTGGCCTACATACAAACTAGCAGCTACGGATTTTACGGGAATGATCGGATCGAATCAAGTTTATAAATTTACTTATTGTAACACAAACTGACCTACTAGACAGAAACACACTTAACTTCATGCTGGCTTGAGGACCTCGATCACCACGCGTCTGCTGCCATCCTTTTTGAGGCTAATGCTTCTTAGATGGCATCGTCTTTTTCAGCTGCCTCTTCTGAGGCAGGAGCGCCTTCCTCCTAGGCGCCACTGTTTTGGTCGACTGCGATTGTGTACTCGAGAATGCTTTATGGGACGATGGTTCAGTCGAACCTATGCTTCCAACCATTGATCTCTGGACATTGCTTGATGATGCCTTTTCCTTCTTTGTGGGAACCTTTGCATCTTGCTCGCCCATGACAAGATCTGCTTCTCTTCTAATAATTCTTCTTCTCCGGCAAGGTAGATGAGGTGAGTTGGATATCTAGTGTTACTATGCTCCGGTTGGGTTGAGGAAGCCTGCGGCAATGGCTCCATATATATAGGAGGGAGAGGGCCTTTGGCAAAGCGGTCCGGCCAGACGACGCGCTTCCAACGCGTGGGAGAATGGTTTGGTGGCGTCAATGTTGCCAATGCCAGTCAGTTTCTTTTGTTTTGTTTTCAAGAGTAGATATGTTATATTCAATGCATTGTTGTTCATGTATAGTTTTCTGGTTGGGTCGCTGCCTCGTTGGTCTTCGTTTCTTCTCCTCCTGCTCCTTATACTACTACTACATCAGAATAACTGTTGGTGGTTCAGTTTTGGTAGCACACGTCATACACGCCACACGGCTTGTTAGTTGTTAGTCATATCTATATATGCATATACGTAATGTATCATTTATGATGGTACCGTTCTATGAGATGTTCAGGCAGAGCTTGGTTTTGGATTTTTTTTAGAAAAGAAAGATTACCTCTGGCCTCTGCATCATGATGATGCGTACGGTCCCTTTATTAACTGTGAAAAACAAGCTTGGGTTTGGATAGCTAAACAAATTGTATCAGATGCAGCTGATCATGTATACATGTATATGTGCGATTTATGTGTTGAATTGAGGGACGTCATGTACCAAAGACCCAGGTTTAGACCCCAAATCTCGCATACACACGTTTTTCGTTCTTTCTTGCCCATGAAGAAAAGAAAGGCGATCTCGTCAAGAGAGATTAACCATCTGGCGGCATCCTCGAGCAGCTCCCCTCAGCCGACGACCTTGGTCGCTAGAGGTGCGGTGGGTCATCGCATCCACGTGTGCGAATCATTTAGCATTAGGTTTTAGGCCCTAGTTTATTTGGAAAAACAGGATTATGCCCGACCTCTACATAAGTTTTAGGCCCTAGTAGCTTAGATTTTTTGGATCATTCATCGTTCTGGCTTCGGTGATGGCAGAGCTCTATATCCTTCCCCAATGAGGTGATCAACTCTATGGTTGGAAACGGATTCATAAATAAATTTGTCCAAGCGAGGATGGCTTAATGGTGGCGGCATCCTTGTGGTGGACTTGTGTCCTTGGGCTCCGACATTGCACCGGGGCGGGTTTGAGAGATAATCTAGTCCCACGTGCATATTGTGGTCTGCATCGGAGGCATCTCAAAGATTGTGCATTCTATGTTTGTGGTTCATGACTAGAAGGTATGTTTTTCTCTTCCGATGTCTTTGCCGTGGGAGGGTGCCAGATCTGGAGTCTAACGTTGTATATATCCAAGGTAGTCCCCATCAGATTCTTTCGATGGTAATGGCTTCGCCTTTGGCAAACTACTTTGGTTGTGCGAAAAGTTTCATATCCACGACGGAGCTTCACCTTTAGTAAACTAGTTTGGATGTGCGTAAAGCTGCATACGAGCGATGGATTCCCATCAAGCTCGGGTGAAGAGGTGATCCGTTATTTTTTTTTCCTTCGGTGGCTCTTGTGGTGGTGCTAGAGGGAAGTGACGGGAGTTCGAGTCGAGCTCAAGGGTGTTGTCGGCATTGATTGTAACTTTCTTTCCTTACTAGTGGTCCTTTCTATAAAACTCAGTGTGTTGTCTTTTCAATTTTGTCAGGTCGGTGTTTATGTGACTTGTACTTTTATCCTTATTATAGAATGGAACTGGCATTACCATGCAAAAAATTAAATACCCAAAACCAAGGTTCAGACTCCCCTGAGATAGAAGACTTCTCAATTTTCTTTCAAGGAGTCCTTTAATTCAATTATTGTGTTTTTTCTCCTATTGGTTTTTGAGTTTCCACCTAATTTAAAAATACTAATGGTCCTCAAACACCAGGCAATAAAATTTGAATCTTCTCTCCCAAAAAATGGTGCGACCCATACTGACATGCATGTGGGTATATCAACCATGTGGGCCCCACATCTAGACATGTTATAGCTATAGTGGAACCATGATAACTATAAAACAGTGTTGAAATATATTTTTCTTCAATAGTATTTCAGCACATTGCGTATTCTGTTGGTCCCTCATCATTTTCAACTATTTGTGTAGGAACTATATGGGGACATCCGATTAAACTGGAAGGATGCATATTATTTTTGTCACTCGTCCTTGTCGACTAACTATTTTCAATAGTATTTGAGCACAATTTCAATGTCTGGAGACAAAATTCAAACACTTTATTCATAACAATTGCATTTCATTACATATTCATCATGATGACACAATAAAATATTTATTCTTCCAATGCAAATTTGCTCAGCTTCTGGCTTGTATCTTCCTTGTAGTGTTGTTAATGTATTTGACAACTTGTTTCATTGGATTGATCACATGTTTAGAACTCTTCTCAGGCTGGGAGCGCTTGCCGTTATTTGGTTGTTTTGACTATGTAAAAATGATAAGGTTTTTAACAATATAAGTACTTCTCTAATGCAAGTTATCTATAGATGTACCGGGACTCTTCGTTTATGATCTTCTCTACAAGGAATACTTTTACCCAACATAGATGACAACAAGATCTTAAGATTGGCTCTACTCCGCTTTAGACGTTATTATACAAACTTTTCATCTTTTTATATAGTTCGCCTTACTATTTTATTATTTATGTGAGAAGACCTTATTTGTAAATGTACATCTTAGTTATGCAGAAACCAGGTATAATAATTAAACTTTTAATTAATAAAGCGTCTTTTTTTGAAAAAACATATGTTCATCATACATTACAGAAATCATTTCATTGAAACGCCAACTGCCACGGCTCAATCCTCCAGGGATTCTTTGTAGCATACTAACTACCTACTACGACGTAGTCATGCCAATTAAGGGCACAAATTGACTTGGTCTATCATTTTATTCCCGCCTGAAGTTCGTGAAGAAATGACACCCATGATATTCTTAACCAAAAGACAAAAATATCAATTATATATAAAATATATTGTTTGAAAGAATCGTGGGTCGCACCTTTTTTCTTCACCAAGAATACCACAAATATCATTGCTTATGCGGAACCTTGCACTTGAGTACAATGAACCACCAGGTTTGATACCCCTAAATTTTGAAATATACCGATTTTTCCTAAAAAAAATCTGATTTTACTATTCACACAAGGTGCGCAGCTCCCAAGTGCTCCTATGCATTTTGGTGCCAACTAATAACTAATTGCACTAATCTATCTATGTGTACCTAGTGTTGACTCGGTCGGACAGCACAGGGCATGCCGTGCCACCATAGTGGTCAAGCATTAGTCAAATTTTATTCGAGCACAGGGCATGCTGTGCCACCATAGTAGGCAGAGAACATGACAAGTTAAAAACAAATACTAGTCGGCCGACGTTCACATCTCACCTCCCACACACAAGATTGTAAGCTGCCAAGCTTCCTGGACCATCTGTTCTTAACTAACCAGATGATATCCCCATTAGTTTTCACATAATTTGAGTTTGATTTTCCAAATATCGTATATCATATACAGTATGAATTTATTTCTGACGATAAGAACAATCCGAGACATTCTACAAAAACAGAAAAAAAAGTCTTAACTTAAAAGGGTGAACATGTCATAATTAACTGTGATGCGGATTTAAAGTATACTTAGAACACACTAATTGATGTTACATGATAGAAATGCTCTTACGTCGAGATCAGATGAATCATAATGGCCAAGCTAGCAAATCCAACAGCTAGAACAACTTGATGATGTGGAAGCACGCATGCACAACAAAATAACTTGTTAACGATGTCAAATGACGTTTTTCTATACATGATAAATAGATTTTTCTCTTCGAGAGACTTAACAATTAGTATGCGAGGAAGTTAGCTATGGTAATATTATGCAATTAGATTGGAACTTTCCTCAACCTCTCGCCAGAGTGTTGCCGCTACTCATCGCTATGTTAACTTTTTCGTTGATTGGTGATATGGAAGGATATGGCAGTGAGACAACTTGAACTTTGCCACTTGATGCCTTCAACAAACAAGTGCCACCACATACCCATTATGATTACAAACGCATACTATGATCAATACCAAATGTCTCCCTTTCTTTTTATTCAGTCATCCCACAACCTGGCATATCGCTTGAAAACACAGGATAAAAACTTTACTTGGCCGCAACGTGAACCGGCACGCTTCTGGCCTACACGCGAACAAGATATATGGACTATGCGGGCTAGATCGTACAAAGATTAAAAATTGACTTATTGAAACATTAACTAACCTACTTGACAGAAACACACTTAACTTCATCAAGGCGGGCCGACGTTGATGGAGATCGCCGCGCAGCACAATAGGCGGCTGTTCTCAGTTGTTCCGGGGCTTCTACCTAGACGGCAGGGTCTGATTCTTCGATGTTGTAGGTTTTGTATTAGTCGCCTTCTTCTTGTAAACCTTTGCCTTTGTGTTAACCTTTGGCTTTTGAGGGGCATCCTTTGCAACTTTATCGCCCTTGCCCATGACGCGATCTGCTTCTCTTCCTATCCGGTGTGGTGGCAGAGGTGAGGTGGATCTGGTGTTTGCTTTGTTCCGGTTGGGTTGAGGAAACCTATGGCAATGGTAGCATATATATAGGCCATACGACACGCTTCCACCAGGGAAAAGGGGTTGGTGGCATTGCTGTTACTAGTCAGTCTTTTCTGTTCTGTATATTCCACATATTGTTATTGACGGATGAATGCGGTTGGATCAATGGCCATGCTGGCTGCTCTGTTGGTCTTCATTTCTCCTACTACTCCTCCTTATATTATTACTTGCTAAGTTTAGTAGCACACGGCACGTTATTTGTTATGAGTGTTGACACTTGTTTTGTTTCTTGCGGGTAAACATTTTACACATGTTAGTCATATGCATATGTATGCATGTACATACCCAAGCGTACTTTCTGTTAGAGTTATATTTAGCCTGTATATTTCCCGATTGTATGAGGTTTCCTGCATATTTACCATCTGTACATGTACATATATTGGCCATTGGCCCTCATGAAATACAAGTTGCATATTCCTGACATGGTATTAGAGCCTAGGTTCTTTTTTCGTACCCGCAACTCGTGCTCCTCCCGATCCAATCTCTTGCACAGCCGCCAACGATGGTGTCTTTTTCTTCCTCGCAGAAGGCTGTTTTTGCCGCCGGACGTCTCGTGCCTGCTGTTCCCAGCTGAAAACCAGTCCATCCACTTCGAGTCCCGCTGGATCCCGCTGCCGAGTCCTGCTCCAACTGCTACCTGATCCCGTGTGAGCGCACCAGCTCTTCACGTCGGATCTCGTCGCTACAGAGTTGGATTCCACCCCGGCCGCTGTCACATGCACCGGATCTCGTCGCCCTAGTCGTCGTCTCGCCGGATCTAGCCATCGTCTCGCCGGATTCCGCTGCCGTCCTGCAGGACTCCGCCGTATGATCCGTTATCCTTCTCCAACTGCTGCCTGACCCCGTGGCCCTCTTTGATGCTGCCTGATCCTGTGACCTCCCGCCGTGAGACGCACTCCCGGATCGAGCCGCTGCATCCCACCTGGCCGCCCGGATCGAGCTGCCTGTTCGCTCCTGTCCGGACGCGCAGAGGCCCGCTGCGGCTCTCTAGATCGCTAGCTCTGCCGCTCCTCGCTCGGGCCACCCCGCCCCAGATTGATCCGGCTGCTGCATTTTCTGCTTGGGACCTCACTCATTAAAAAAAACATAGATGTTCTCGTCGGGTCCGCATGTCCCTTGCTGCCCTGTGACTCCTGACGGTGTTTTCTTCACTATTCCCGTCTCGCATATGGACCGTTTCTTGATGCGTGATGCTCGTTCATCTATAACATCGCTCTCTTCGGCGACTTTCGCAAACTGTGTTGGTAGCTCTTCTGCTGCTCCTCCTGCGAGTTCTACACCTGATGATTGTCGCTCTACACCGACTCCTCTCGCGACTTTCACCGGTGATTGTCGCTCTTCCCCAAAGTCACTCGTGACTTCCACCGGTTGTACTGGTGCTTATGACTTCATCGACTTCGTTTCGCACACGCGTCTTCCCTTGATGCTTGGTGTTTGTGTGAATATAGTATCATCTTCTTCACCGGCCTCTACGAATGATACTAGTCATGCTGCACCGCCACTTTTAGCGGCTTCCACGGGTGGTGGTGGCCGCTTCTCTCCCAGTGTCCCTATGACGCCTACTTCAGGTCTGTCCTTCACTGACGAGGAGATTGCACGACTTCGTGCCCTGCTGTCGGGTGCATTTACATCGTCATCTTCAGTTGTGCCCCTGACTAAGCAGGAGATTGTTCGCTTGTGATGCCTGCTAGCTCCATCCACTACTAGAAAAAGGATTGTTAGTGGCGCACCTATTTTTGCCATTAATGACGCACTATAGGTGCGCCACTATTACCACGCCACTAATAACAAATACTAATGGCGCACCTCTGGTGCGCCATTAGTATTGCAGGTAACAGTGGCGCACCTTGTAGTGCGCCATTACTATTGCTACAGGTGCGCCACTAGTAACTTATTTTATTTTTTTAATTTTTTTGAATTTTGAAGGCGGGAAAATAGTAGTGGCGCACCGTCTAACCCCCACCGTGCGCCATTGCTATTTTTGAATTTTGAATTTGGATCTGGATCTAGATTTGGCTCATTTTTTTGGCTCGTTTTTTTGCTCGTTTTTTTGCTCGTTTTTTTGCTTGAATTTTTTTCAACTTTCGTTCTCGACCTGGATCTGGTACGTTCTTTGTGCCGGGGGAGCTCCACATGTGGCCGGAAGTAGAGGAGGAGGGAGGAGAGACCGTGAGGAGGAGAGGAGGGAGGAGAGACCGTGAGGATCGGGAGAGGAGGGAGGAGGAGGTCGCCGGAGAGGAGGAGGAGGACCGTGAGAAGGAGAGGAAGGAGGAGTACCGTGAGGAGGAGAGAAGGGAGGAGGAGGTCGCCGGAGGAGGAGAGGAGGGAGGAGGAGGAGGACCGTTAGCAGGAGAGGAAGGAGGAGCACCGTGAGGAGGAGAGGAGGGAGGAGGAAGTCGCTGGAGGAGGAGCACCGTGAGGAGGAGGGGAGGGAGGAGGAGGTCGCCGGAGGAGGAGCATCGTGTGGAGGAGGTCACCAGAGGAGGAGCACCATGAGGAGGAGGAGGTCGCCGGAGAGTTGGAGATGGAACGGAGGAGAGGAGAAGAGGAGGAGATGGGGTGGAGGAGAGGAGGAGAAGAATGAAGGGGTAAGTGGCTGGCTGGCCCTTTTAAACTTCTGTCCCAACTTAGCAGTGACGCACCATGCACTGGTGCGCCATTACTATTTTTTTGAATTGTGAAGGCGGGAAGGTTGAAAAGCAAACTATGTATCACCTTTGTGGTTTATGTGTAGGTGAGAATCGTTCTTGCTAGATACCCGTAGCAGCCACGTAAAACATGCAACAACAATTAGAGGACGTCTAACTTGTTTTTGTATGGTATGTTGTGATGTGATATGGCCAATTACATGATGAGATATATGTGATGTATGAGATGATCATGTGATGTATAGAATTTCACGACTTGCATGTCGATGAGTACGACAACCGGCAGGAGCCATAGGGTTGTCTTTAATTATTGTATGACCTGCGTGTAAATCATTAAGCGTTATGTAATGCTTTACTTTATCGCTAAACGGTAGCAATAGAAGTAGAAGCAGGGCTGGCGCCACAACCCCAATGGCAGCACATTTAGGGAGATCAAGATGATGGAGATCATGGTGTCGTGCCGGTGACGATGGAGATCATGTCGGTGCTTTGAAGATGGAGATCTTAAGCACAAGTTCATGGCCATATCATGTCACTTATGAATTGCATGTGATGTTAATCCTTTATGCACCTTGTTTTGCTTAGTACGACGGTAGCATTATAAGGTGATCCCTCACTTAAATTTCAAGATAAATTGTGTTCTCCCCGAGTGTGCACCGTTGCGAAAGTTCGTCGTGTTGAGACACCACGTGAACATCGGGTGTGATAGACTCTACGTTCACATACAACGGGTGCAAGCCAGTGTTGCACACAGAGAACACTCGGGTTAAACTTGACGAGACTAGCATGTACAGACATGGCCTCGGAACACAAGAGACCGAAAGGTCGAGCATGAGTCATATAGTAGATATGATCAACATAATGATGTTCACCAATGAAGCCACCTTAACTTACGTGATGATCGGACTTCAGTTGGTGAATTTGGATCATGTGACACTCAGATGAACTGAGGGATGTCAATTTGAGTGGGAGCTTTAGTAATTTGATTAACTAAACTCATTATCTTGAACAATAGTCTAAGTAACCTTTGCATATTTATGTTGTAGATCAATGGCTCGCGCGGTAGCACCCCTGAATTTTAATGCGTTCCTAGAGAAAGCTAAGCTGAAAGATGATGGAAGTAACTTTGTTGACTAGGCCCATAATCTGAGGATTATCCTCACGGCTTCCTAGAAATTATATGTCCTTGATGCACCGCTCGGTAACCAACCCGCATACTTGTCTTCCGAAGACGTTAAGAACGCTTGGGAGGCACGTTCTGGAGATTACTCAACAGTTCAGTGTGCAATATTGTATGGCTTAGAATTGGGACTTCAAAGACGTTTTGAACGTCATGGAGCATATGAGATGTTCCAGGAGTTGAAGTTCATCTTTGAGAAGAACGCCCGGATCGAGAGGTATGAGACCTCCGATAAGTTCTATGCTTGCAAAATGGAGGAGAACGGGTCTATCAGTGAACATGTACTCAGAATGTCTGGGTACTCGACTCATCTGGCTGAGTTGGGGATTGCCCTTCCGGTAGAGGCGATCACTGACAGAGTTCTTCAATCACTGCCACCAAGTTACAAAAGCTTTGTGATGAACTATAACATGAACGGGATGAACAAGTCTCTCGCCGAGCTTTTTGCGATGCTGAAAGTCGCTGAGTCTGAAATCAAGAAAGAACATCAAGTGTTGATGGTCAATAAAACCACTAGTTTCAAGAAAAACGGCAAAGGCAAAGGCAAGGGTAAAACCAAGAAGGATGGCAAAGCAGTTGCTACTCCTGTAAAGAAGCCTAAGCATGGACCTAAGCCGGAGACTGAGTGCTTTCATTGCAAGGGAACTGGTCACTGAAAGCGGAACTGCCCCAAGTACCTAGCTGACAAGAAGGCGGCCAAAGACAAACAAGGTATATATGATATACATGTTATTGATGTGTACCTTAGTAGCTCTCGTAGTAGTGCCTGGGTATTTGATACCGGTTCGGTTGCTCACATTTGTAACTCAAAGCAGGAACTACGGAATAAACGGAGGCTGGCGAAGGACGAAGTGACGATGCGGGTGGGAAATGGTTCCAAGGTTGATGTGATCACCGTCGGCACGCTCTCTCTTCGATTACCATCGGGATTAGTGATGAACATGAATAATTGTTATTTAGTGCCTGCGTTAAGCATGAACATTATATCTGGATCTTGTTTATTGCGAGACAGTTAGTCATTTAAATCAGAGAATAAAGGTTGTTCTATTTATATGAGTAATATCTTTTATGGTCATGCACCCAATGTGCTGGGTTTATTCATCTTAAATCTTGATAGTGATGAGACACATGTTCATAACATTGATGCCAAAAGATGTAGAGTTGATAATGATAGTACCACTTTCTTGTGGCACTGCCGTTTAGGTCATATTGGTGTAAAACGCATGAGGAAGCTCCATGCTAATAGACTTTTGGAGTCACTTGATTTTGAATCACTTCACACATGTGAACCATGCCTCATGGGCAAGATGACTAAAACGCCGTTCTCTGGAACAATGGAACGGGCAAGCGACTTGTTGGAAATCATAGATACTGATGTGTGTGGTCCAATGAATGTTGCAGCGCATGGTGGGTATCGTTATTTTCTCACCTTCACTGATGACTTAAGTAGATATGGGTATATTTACTTAATGAAACACAAGTCTGAAACGTTTGAAAAGTTCAAGCAATTTCAGAGTGAAGTTGAGAATCATCGTAACAAGAAGATTAAATTCCTGCGATCTGATCGAGGAGGTGAATATCTGAGTTATGTGTTTGGCAGTCACTTAAGATAGTGTGGAATTGTTTCACAGTTGACACCGCCCGGAACACCACAGCGTAATGGTGTGTCCGAACATCGTAATCGGACCTTATTAGATATGGTGCGTTCTATGATGTCTCTTGCTGATTTGCCACGGGGTTTTGCATTAGAGACAGGTGCATTCACTTTAAATAGGGCACCATCGAAATCCGTTGAGACGACGCCATATGAACTGTGGTTTGGCAAGAGGCCAAAGTTTTCGTTTCTTAAAGTTTGGGGATGTGATGCTTATGTCAAAAAGCTTCAGCCTGAAAAGCTAGAACTCGAAGCGAAGAAATGCATCTTCATAGGATACCTGAAAGAGACAGTCGGGTATACCTTCTATCTCAGATCCGAAGGCAAAGTGTTTGTCGTTAAGAACGGAACATTTCTTGAGAAAGAGTTTCTCTCAAAAGAATTGAGTGGGAGGAAAATTGAGCTTGATGAGGTTGCTGAACCTTTGCTTCTACCAGAGAGTAGCACAACACAGAAAGATGTTTCTGTGGAGCCTACGACGGTTGAAGAAGAAGTTAACGATGATGATCATGAAGCTTCGGATCAAGTTACTAATGAACCTCGTAGGTCGACAAGGACGCGTGCTACTCCTGAGTGGCATGGCAATCCTGTCTTGAAGGTCATGTTTTTGGACAACAATGAACCTACGAGCTATGAAGGAGCGGTGATGGGCCCGGATTCTGAGAAATGGTTAGAGGCCATGAAATCCGAGATGGGATCCATGTATGAAAACAAAGTATAGACTTTGGAAGTATTACCTGAAGGGCGAAAGGCCATTCAGAATAAATGGATCTTTAAGAAGAAGACGGATGCGGACGGTAATGTTACCGTCTATAAAGCTCGACTTGTGGCAAAGGGTTTTTCACAAGTTGAAGGAGTTGACTACGATGAGACCTTCTCACCAGTAGCGATGCTTAAGTCTGTCAGAATCATGTTGGCAATAGCTGCTTATTTCGACTATGAAATTTGGCAGACGGATGTCAAAACAGCGTTCCTCAACGGTTTCCTTGAGGAAGAGTTGTATATGATACAACCAGAAGGTTTTGTCGATCCAGAGAATGCTGACAAAGTTTGCAAACTCCAGCGATCCATATATGGACTGGTGCAAGCATCTCGGAGTTGGAATAAGCGCTTCGATGAGGTGATAAAAGCGTTTGGGTTTATACAAGTTTATGGAGAAGCTTGTATTTATAAGAAAGTGAGTGGGAGCTCTATAGCGTTTCTAATATTATATGTGGATGACATATTGCTGATTGGAAATAGTATAGAAATGCTGGAAAGCGTGAAGAAATATTTGGACAAGAGTTTTTCAATGAAGGACCTCGGAGAAGCTGCTTTCATATTAGGCATTAAGATCTATAGAGATAGATCGAGACGCTTAATAGCACTTTCACAGAGCACATACCTTGATAAAGTTTTGAAGAAGTTCAAAATGGAACAGTCCAAGAAGGGGTTGTTGCCTGTGTTACAAGGTGTTAAGTTGAGTAAGACTCAATGCCCAGTGACTGCAAAAGATAAAGAAAAGATGAGTGTCATCCCCTATGCTTCAGCCATAGGCTCTATCATGTATGCAATGAGTTGCACAAGAACTGATGTCAGCCTTGCCATAAGTATGGTTGGAAGGTTTCAAAGTGATCCTGGAATGGAGCACTGGCAAGCGGTCAAGAATATCCTTAAGTACCTTAACAGGACTAAGGACATGTTTCTCGTTTATGGAGGTGATGAAGAGCTCGTCGTAAAGGGTTACGTCGATGCAATCTTTGACACTGATCCGGACGACTCTAAGTCGCAAACCAGATACGTATTTATTCTTAACGGGGGAGCAGTAAGCTGGTGCAGTTCCAAGCAAAGCGTGGTAGCTGATTCTATGTGCGAAGCGGAGTACATCGCAGCCTCGGAGGCGGCGAAGGAAGGTGTCTGGATGAAGCAGTTCATGACAGATCTCGGAGTGGTGCCCAGTGCACTGAATCCAATGAGCCTGTTCTGTGACAACACTGGTGCCATTGCTCTAGCCAAGGAACCCAGCTTTCACAAGAGGACCAGACATATAAAGCGACGCTTCAACTCCATCCGATATTACATCGAGGAGAAGGACATAAATATTTGCAAAGTGCACACAGATCTGAATGTTGCAGACCCGTTGACTAAACCTCTTCCAAGAGCTAAACATGATCAACACCAGAACTGCATGGGTGTTCGATTCATTACAATGCAAATCACATAGTGATGTGAGCTAGATTATTGACTCTAGTGCAAGTGGGAGACTGTTGGAAATATGCCCTAGAGGCAATAAATAAAGTGTTTATTATTATATTTCCTTTTTCATGATAATTGTTTATTATCCATGCTAGAATTGTATTAATTGGAAACATGGATACATGTGTGGATACATAGACAAAACACAATGTCCCTAGTATGCCTCTAGTGAACTAGCTCGTTGATCAAAGGATGGTTAAGGTTTCCTAGCCATGGACATGAGATGTCATTTGATAACAGGATCACATCATTAGGAGAATTATGTGATGGACAAGACCCAAACTACAAACGTAGCATATGATCGTGTCAGTTTATTGCTACTGTTTTCCGCATGTCAAATATATGTTCCTATGACCATGAGATCATGCAACTCACTGACACCGGAGGAATGTTTTGTGTGTATCAAACGTCACAATGTAAGTGGGTGACTATAAAGGTACTCTACAGGTATCTCCAAAGGTGTCTATTGGGTTGGCATGGATCAAGGCTGGGATTTGTTACTCCGTGTGACGGAGAGGTATCTCAGGGCCCACTCGGTAATGCAACATCACAACAAGCCTTACAAGCAATGTGACTAAAGTGTTAGCCACGAGATCTTGCATTACGGAACAAGTAAAGAGACTTGCCGGCAACGAGGTTGAACTAGGTATGGAGATACCGACGATCGAATCTCGGGCAAGTAACATACTAAAGAACAAAGGGAGCGTTATACGGGATTAACTGAATCCTTGACATGGAGGTTCGACCGATAATGATCTTCGTAGAATATGTAGGAACCAATGTGGACGTCTAGGTCCCGCCATTGCTTATTGACCGTAGAGGTGTCTGGGTCATGTCTACATAGTTCTCGAACCCGTAGGGTCTGCACACTTAAGGTTTGGTGACGTTTCAGTAGTTTAGAGTTATGAATGGTGGTGACCGAAGGTTGTTCGGAGTCCCGGATGAGATCCCGGACGTCAAGAGGAGCTCCGTAATGGTCCGGAGGTAAAGATTCATATATAGGAAGTCCCAGTTTGGTCGCCGGAAAAGTTTCGGGCTCATCGGTAGTGTACCGAGAGTGCCGGTAGTGTACCGGGAGACCTCCGGGTGGGGTATTTCGACCCAAGAGGCTTCATGGGCTGTGGGAGAGTATTAACCAGCCCTTAGTGGGCTGGTGGACTAGCCACAACAGGCCCATGCGGTTTGGGGGAAGAAACCCAAAGGGAAAAGGTGGAAAAAAGGCAAAAAGGGAGAGTCCTACTCCTACTAGGATTGGAGGAGGAGTAGGACTCCTCCCCCTTGCTTCGGCCGACTCCTAGGAGGGATTGGCCCAGCGCCAAGGCAGCCTCCCCTCTCCTCCTATATATACTAGTGGAATAGAGGGTTTTTGCACAGAATTTCCGGCCACGTGCTACCCGTTCCACCGGTGCATAGTTTCTCCTTTAGATCGTATTTCCGGAGCGCTTAGGCGAAGCCCTGCCGGAATTGCTCCACCACCATCGCCAGAGCACCGTCACGCTGCCGGTGAATTCTTCCTCCTCTCTACCTCCTCTTGCTGGATCAATACGGTGGAGATTGTCATCAAGCTGCACGTGTGCTGAACGCGGAGGTGCCGTCCGTTCGGTACTAGATCGGAAGGATCGTGATCAAGGCCACGAGACGATTGTGATTGGATTGTGGGACGGATCGTGATGAGATCGCGGGACAGATAGTGATTGGATCGCGGGATGGATAGTGATTGGATCACGGGACGCTCGGTGATTTGGATCGCGAAGAAGTTCGACTACACCAACCGCGTTTCTTAACGCTTCGCGCTTAGCGATCTACAAGGGTATGTAGATCAACTCCCCCTCTCGTAGATTCTCATCACCATGGATAGGTTTGCGTGTGCATAGGAAATTTTTTGTGTCCCATGCAACATTCCCCAACAATGATAACAATGATCTCCTATCTTAACAGAAACAACAGGCATGCCAACTACAGGTTTATGTTTGTCTCTAGCATGAGGTTTGGCAATTCTAGCAGAGGCTTCACAAAATTGAATAACATGCCATTCAACACTATCGACCAAGAGATCTTTAATAATAGAAATACTAGGTTCAACTTTAATTTGCTCAGGGGGTGTAGGTGTTCTAATGTAGCCCTTACGTATCACAGTTGAAGCTTTAGCATGATCTTTTATTCTAACAGGGAAAGTTGGTTTCTCAATGTAAGTAGTAGGAACAATAGAATCATTATAAGCAAATACTTTCTCTTCAACTGGAATAGGTTTAGCTACATTAACTTCTATAGGAGGATGATATTTAAACCACTTATCCTTAGGGCGATTAACATGAGTAGCAAACTATTTGCATAAAGAAGCTATTATCTCAGAGTCTAGTCCATGTTTAGCGCTAAAATCATGAAAGGTATTTGTTTCTACGAAAGATTTAATACAATCGAACTTAAGATTCATACCTGACTCATTACCTTCATCAAGCTCCCAATCTTCAGAATTGCATTTAATTCTTTCCAATAAATCCCATCTGAAGTCAATATCTCTCTTCATGAAAGAGCCGGTACAAGAAGTGTCGGGCATGGTGCGATTGTCATGAGAAAGCCGAGCATAAAAGTTCATAATAATAATCTCTCTGGGAAGCTCATGATTGGGGCATGAATAGAACATTGACTTAAGCCTCCCCAAGCTTGAGCGATACTTTCTCTATCACGAGGCCAAAAATTGTAGATATAATTCTGATCACGATGTACCAAATGCATAGGATAAAACTTTTGATGAAATTCCAATTTCAATCGTTTGTAGTTCCATGATCCAGTATCATCACATAGCCTATACCATGTCAATGCTTTATCCCTCAAAGATAAGGGAAATACCTTATTCTTGACCTCATCCTCGGGCAAACCTGCAAGCTTAAATAAACCACAAACCTCATCTACATAGATTAGATGCAAGTCGGGATGTGATGTTCCATCTCCTGTAAAAGGATTAGCCAACAGTTTCTCTAGCATACCTGAAGGAATCTCATAATAAATATTGTCAGTAGGTGTAGTAGGTTGAGGAGCAACTCTTTGTGCTTCCGGTCGAGGTGAAGATACCCCGAACAAGCTCTTCAAAGGATTAGTTTCCATAGTGACAAGTTACAATAAATTTCAGCACACGATATAAATGTTTCCTTACCAAATTCCACTTACAAAAGGCGCTTCACTCCCCGGCAACGGCACCAGAAAAGAGTCTTGATGACCCACAAGTATAGGAGATCTATCGTAGAACTTTCGATAAGTAAGAGTGTCGAACCCAATGAGGAGCAGAAGGAAATGATAAGCGGTTTTCAGTAAGGTATTCTCTGCAAGCACTGAAATAGTCGGTAACAATAGTTGTATGATAAGATAATTTGTAACGGGTAGCGAGTAACAATAGTAACAAAGGTGCAGCAATATGTCCCAATCCCTTTTGTAGCAAGGGACAAGCCTGAACAAACTCTTATATAAAGTAAAGTGCTCCCGAGGACACATGGGAATTACCGTCAAGCTAGTTTTCATCATGTTCATATGATTCGCGTTCGCTACTTTGATAGTTTGATATGTGGGTGGACCGGTGCTTGGGTGCTGTCCTTACTTGGACAAACATACCACTTATGATTAATCCCTATCGCAAGCATCCACAACTACGAAAGAAGAATTAAGACAAAGTCTAACCATAGCATTAAACTAGTGGATCCAAATCAGCCCCTTACGACGCAATGCATAAACTAGGGTTTAAGCTTCTGTCACTCTAGCAACTCATCATCTACTTATTACTTCCCAATGCCTTCCTCTACGCCCAAATAATGGTGAAGTGTCATGTAGTCGACATTCACATAACACCACTAGAGGAGAGACAACATACAGCGCATCAAAATATCGAACGAATATCAAATTCACATGACTACTATTAGCAAGACTTATCCCATGTCCTCGGGAACAGACGTAACTACTCACAAAGAAAAAACATGTTCATGATCAGAGAGGTATTGAATAGCATTAAGTATCTGAACATATGATCTTCCACCAAACAAACCAACTAGCATCAACTACAATAAGCAATTAACACTACCAGCAACCTTACAAGTACCAATCGGAGGTGTGAGATGGAGATTGAATACAAGAGATGAACTAGGGTTTGGAGATGAGATGGTACTGATGAAGATGTTGATGGAGATGAGTCCCCTCCGACGAGAGGAGTGTTGGTGATGACGATGTCAACGATTTCCCTCTCCAGGGGAGAAGTTTCCCCAGCAGAACAGCCCTGCCGGAGCTCTAGATTGGTTTTGCTCAAGTTCCGCCTCGTGGCAGCAGTGTCTCCTCCCGAAAGCTCTATTGTGATTTTTTCTCGGACGAAACCCGTCATATAGGGGAAGATGGGGGCAAGAGGAGCTACAGGGGGCCCATGAGCCCCCCAGGCACGGCCAAGGGGGTGGCCCATGCCTGGCAGGCTCGTGGTCTCCTGGTGGCTCGTCTGGTATATTTCTGGCCCAGTACTTTTTATATATTCCAAAATAATTCCTCGTTGATTTTCACAGATTTTGGAGTTGTGCAGAATAGGCATCTCAAACTTGCTCCTTTTCCAGCCCAGAATTCCAGCTGCCGGCATTCTCCCTCTTTGTGTAAACCTTGTAAAATAAGAGAGAAATGGCATGAATATTGTACCATAACGTGTTATAACAACTAATGATGCGATAAATATCAATATAAAAGCATGATGCAAAATAGAATTATCAGTGTACCGCAGCCTCGACATCGACTCCGCCAAGCCGTCCGCTTCAGAGATGACCATGGTGCCGCTTCACCTCATAGACATCATGCACGCGTGCGAGGATTACTAGGCTGGGATGTTCTTCAGTGACGCACGAAGAACGACTCAAGATATTCTTGCCAGGGGCTCTGTGCCAGTTGACGCAGGAGGGACTGGGCTTTACTTGCGGTGGTTTATATACGGCAAGCCAAATGTTCCACAATCTTCCCCTGACATCATATCAAGTGTCCGGTCTGAGCTCGCTGGCTTTCGTGATAGGAGGGAGGAGGGAGTAGGAGGTCGCCGGAGGAGGAGCACCGTGAGGAGGAGAAAAGGGAGGAGGAGGCCGCCGGAGGAGGAGCACCGTGAGGAGGAGAGGAGGGAGGAGGAGGAGGACCGTTAGCAGGAGAGGAAGGAGGAGCACCGTGAGGAGGAGAGGAGGGAGGAGGAGGTCGTCGGAGGAGGAGCGCCGTGAGGAGGAGAGGAGGGAGGAAGAGGTCGCCGGAGGAGGAGCACCGTGAGGAGGAGGTCACCGGAGGAGGAGCACTGTGAGGAGGAGGGGGTCGCCGGAGAGTTGGAGATGGAGTGGAGGACAGGAGGAGAGGAGGAGATGGAGTGGAGGAGAGAAGGAGAAGAATCAAGGGGTAAGTGGCTGGCCGGCCCTTTTATACTTCTGTCCCAACTTAGCAGTGGCGCACCATGCACTGGTGCGCCATTGCTATTGTTTTGAATTGTGAAGGCGGGGAAATAGTAGTGGCGCACCATGCACTAGTGTGCCATTGCTAATTTATTTATTTTTGCATTTTTTCGAATTTTTTTGCCTCCAGATCTTAAAAGCATCATAACTTTTTTTCTGTTCTGTTTTTGAGGATTCTAGAAAATCGATAACGGGCGTATTGTCCACACTAACATAGCCCAACAAGCAAACAGCTGGTTGGCCCAGCCTGAATGCCATTGCGGGCATCCCTCCGCGGGCCGTCCATTTTGGTCCAGCCTAAATGCCACTTCCATATCCACTTGGGTCCCTCGCTCTCTCCATCTCTAGGAGCCCGACGTCTGGTGGCCATGACTGTCGCCGTCGTCACCTTGCCTGCCGCCGAGGCCGCCGCTGCTGTAGTAGGCCGTCGAGACTGGTTCCCTACCCTCCCGCGCTCCATAGCAACGATGCTCGTCCTCCCGTCGCTTGCTCCCCTTCTTCCTCTTGTCTGATCTCCCACCAAGCACGTGCCCTGCTTCCCTCCCTGCAAGCCTGCTGCTGCAGTTTTACTTCCTTGACTGGAGCGGATTCATCGCCTCTTCTCTCGGTAAGTAACCAAATCCTGATGAGTTCGTTTGGCCGTGCCAGATTATTTCCGTTGCTCTTAGATGTGGCGCTGGTTCCTTTTGCACGCAAGGTGCTCGGCACAATGCTGTCTACGAAATCAAGAAACCCAAGCTCAGAATGAATCCTATCCACTCTTCTTAGTTTCAGTTAATTAGTCTCGCGCATGCGTGCCATTTATGTTCTGCAATCTCAATCTGAACGCACTTTTGCAGGCACTTGCTCTATCATGTGCTGTGAAATGAGGCCGGGGTTCGGGTTCATGTCCGCGCCGCGCGGCATCTGGAGGAGCTCGCCCGCCTTGTGCTCGCGGCCGCATCGCTTCTCCTCTTCTCTGGGCTCCGCAAAGAAGCTGCACGTCATGGTTGCCACAATGCTAGCACCAAACCAAGCAAGGAACAAGAGCAAGGTCATTGTGATATCAGGCCCTACGGGTGCTGGGAACAGCAGGCTCGCGTTGGAGGTGGCCAGGAGACTCAGGGGAGAGATCATCAGCGCGGACTCGGTATAGGTGTACCGCAGCCTCGACGTCGGCTCCGCCAAGCCGTTCGCTTCAGAGATGAGCATGGTGCCGCATCACCTCATCGACATCATGCACGCGTGCAAGGATTACTCGGCCGGGATGTTCTTCAGTGACGCACGAATAGCGACTCAAGATGTTCTTGCCAGGGGCTCTATGCCAGTTGTCCCAGGAGGGACTGGGCTGTACTTGCGGTGGTTTATATACGGCAAGCCAAATATTCCACAATCATCCCCCGACATCATATCAAGTGTCTGGTCTGAGCTCGCTGGCTTTCGTGAGAGGAGGGAGGAGGAGGTCTCCGTAGGAGGAGCACCGTGAGGAGGAGAGGAGGGAGGAGGAGCACCGTGAGGAGAGGAGGGAGGAGGAGGAGGACCGTTAGCAGGACAGGAAGGTTGAGCACCGTGAGGAGGAGAGGAGGTAGGAGGAGGTCGCCGGAGGAGGAGCACTGTGAGGAGGAGAGGAGGGAGGACGAGGTCGCCGAAGGAGGAGCACCATGAGGAGGAGCTGTGGCGCTGGTTCCTTTTGCACACAAGGTGCTCGGCACAATGCTGTCTAAGAAATGAAGAAACCCAAGTTCAGAATGAATCCTATCCACTCTTCTTAGTTTCAGTTAATTAGTCTCGCGCATGCGTGCCATTTCCATTCTACAATCTCAATCTGAATGCACTTTTGCAGGCACTTGCTCTATCGTGTGCTGTGAAATGAGCCCGGGGTTTGGGTTCAGGTCCGTGCCGTGCGGCATCTGGAGGAGCTGGCCCGCCTTGTGCTCGTGGCCGCATCGCTTCTCCTCATCTCCGGGCTCCGCAAAGAAGCTGCACGGCATGGCTGCCACAATGCCAGCACCAAACCAAGCAAGGAAAAAGAGCAAGTTCATTGTGATATCAGGCCCTACGGGTACTGGGAAGAGCAGGCTCGCGCTGGAGGTGGCCAGGAGACTCGGGGGCGAGATCATCAACGCGGACTCTGATGTCTCGGCCCATCTCTCTTTGCCTCTAGTGTTGGAAATATGCCCTAGAGGCAATAATAAATTAGTTATTATCATATTTCCTTGTTCATGATAATCGTTTATTATCCATGCTATAATTGTATTGATCGGAAACTTAAATGCATGTGTGGATACATAGACAAAACCATGTCCCTAGTATGCCTCTAATGGACTAGCATGTTGATCAAAGGATGGTTAAGGTTTCCTAGCCATGGACATGAGATGTCATTTGATAATGGGATCTCATCATTAGGAGAATGATGTGATGGATAAGACCCAAACTACAAACATAGCATATGATCGTGTCAGTTTATTGCTACTGTTTTCTGCATGTCAAGTATATGTTCCTATGACCATTGGATCATGCAACTCACGGATATCGGAGGAGTGCCTTGTGTGTATCAAATGTCGCAACGTAACTGGGTGACTATAAAGGTGCTCTACAGGTATCTCCGATGGTGTCTGTTGAGTTGGCATGGATCGAGACTGGGATTTGTTACTCCGTGTGACGGAGAGGTATCTCAGGGCCCACTCGGTAATACAACATCACAACAAGCCTTACAAGCAATGTGGCAAAGTGTTAGTCACGGGATCTTGTATTACGGAACGAGTAAAGAGACTTGCCAGTAACGAGGTTGAACTAGGTATGGAGATACCGACGATCGAATCTCGGGCAAGTAACATACCGAAGAACAAAGGGAACGTTATACGGGATTAACTGAATCCTTGACATAGAGGTTCGACCGATAAAGATCTTCGTAGAATATGTAGGAACCAATGTGTACGTCCAGGTCCCTCCATTGGTTATTGACCGTAGAGGTGTCTCGGTCATGTCTACATAGTTCTCGAACCCGCAGGGTCTGCACACTTAAGGTTCGGTGACGTTTTGATAGTGTAGAGTTATGTATGGTGGTGACCGAAGTTTGTTCGGAGTCCCGTATGAGATCCCGGATGTCACGAGGAGCTCCGGAATGGTCCGTAGGTAAAGATTCATATATAGGAAGTCCCAGTTTGGTTTCCGGAAAAGTTTCGGGCTCATCGGTAGTGTACCGGGAGTGCCGGGAGTGTACCGGGAGTGCCGGGAGTGTACCGGGAGGCCTCCGGGAGGGGTATTTCGACCCCAAGAGTTCCATGGGCTGTGGAATAATAATAACCAGCCCTTAGTGGGCTGGTAAAACAGCCACAAAGGCCCATGGCGTAGGAGAGAAAGTCCTAAAGCAAAAAGTGGAAAATCAGCCAATAGGAGGCAATCCTACTCCAACTAGGATTGGAGGTGAAGTAGGATTGCTTCCCACCTCCTATTTCGGCCGACCCAAAGGCCTTGGCTGCCTCTCCTCTCCTCTCCTCCTATATATACTAGTGGATTGGGTGGTTTTTGGACAGAATTTCCGGCCACGTGCTACCCGTTACACCGGTGCATAGTTTCTCCTCTAGATCGTAGTTCCGCAGCGCTTAGGCGAAGCCCTACCGGAATTGCTCCACCACCATCACCGGAGCGCTGTCACGCTGCCGGTGAACTCTCTCTCCTCTCCACCTCCTCTCACTGGATCGAGACGGTGGAGATCGTCATCAAGCTGCACGTGTGCTGAACGCGGAGGTGCCGTCCATTCGACGCTAGATCAGAAGGACCGTGATCGAGATCGCGAGATGGTTCGTGATGTGATCACGGAACGGATCATGATGAGTTTGCGGGACAGATCGTGATCAAGATCGTGAGACGGATCGTGATGAATTCGCGGTACGGATCATGATGTGTTCGCGGGACGGTTCGTGATTGGATCGCGGGACGCTCGGCGATTTGGATCGCGAACAAGTTCGACTACGCCAACCACGTTTCTTAACGCTTCCCGCTTAGCGATCTACAAGGGTACGTAGATCTACTCTCCCTCTCGTAGATGCTCATCACCATGGATAGGTTTGCCTGTGCGTAGGAAATTTTTTGTTTCCCATGCGACGTTCCCCAACAGTGGCATCATGAGCTAGGTTGATGGTTCGATGAGATCTCGAGTAGAACACAAAAGGTTTGTGGGCATTTATGCTTAGATTGCTTCCTCCCTTGGTCGGATTTTGGTTCAGCGGGATTGTGAGATGAAGCAGCCCGGACCAACATTACTCGTACGCTTACGAGAGACCGGTTCCCTCGACGCAACTTGTTGCTTAGAAGGCTTGCGGGTGACAGTTTCTCTCACTTTAGTTGGATCGGATCCGACAAAGGCGGTCCTTGAGAAGGTTGAAAAGCAATCTATGTATCACCGTTGTGGTTTATGTGTAGGTGAGAATCGTTCTTGCTAGATACCCGTAGCAGCCACGTAAAACATACAACAACAATTAGAGGACGTCTAACTTGTTTTTGCAGGGTATGTTGTGATGTGATATGGCCAATTACATGATGAGATATATATGATGTATGAGATGATCATGTGATGTATAGAATTTCACGACTTGCATGTCGTTGAGTACGCCATTGCTAATTTATTTATTTCTTGCATTTTTTCGAATTTTTCTGCCTCCAGATCTTAAAAGCATCGTAACTTTTTTCTGTTAGGTTTTTGAGGATTCTAGAAAATCGATAACGGGCGTATTGTCCACACTCACATAGCCCAACAAGCAAACACACCACTGCGGGCATCCCTCCGCGGGCCGTCCATTTTGGCCCAGCCTAAACGTCACTGCCATATCCACTTGGGTCCCTCGCTCTCTCCATATCTGGAAGCCCGTCGTCTGGTGGCCATTGTTGTCGCCGCCGTCGCCTTGCCTGCCGCCGAGTCAGCCGCTGCCATAGCAGGCCGTCGAGACTGGTTCCCTACCCTCCCACGCTCCACTACAACGACGCTCGTCCTCCCATCGCCCGCTCCCCTTCTTCCTCTTGTCTGATCTCGCGCCAAGTGCGCGCCCTACTTCCCTCCCTGCAAGCCTGCTACTGCTGTTTTACTCCCTTGACTGGAGCGGATTCATCGCCTCCTCTCACGGTAAGTAACCAAATCCTGATGAGTTCGTTTGGCCGTGCCAGATTATTTCCCATTGCTCTCAGCTGTGGCGCTGGTTCCTTTTGCACACAAGGTGCTCGGCATAATGCTGTCTACGAAATGAGGAAACCCAAGCTCAGAATGAATCCTATCCACTCTTCTTAGTTTCAGTTAATTAGTCTCGCGCATGCGTGCCATTTCCGTTCTGCAATCTCAATCTGAATGCACTTTTGCAGGCGCTTGCTCTATCATGTGCTGTGAAATGAGGCCGGGGTTCGGGTTCAGGTCCGTGCCGCGCGGCATCTGGAGGAGTTGTCCTGCCCTATGCTCGTGGTCGCATCGCTTCTCCTCATCTCCGTGCTCCGCAAAGAAGCTACACGTCATGGCTGCCACAATGCCAGCACCAAACCAAGCAAGGAACAAGAGCAAGGTCATTGTGATATCAGGCGCTACGGGTGCTGGGAAGAGCAACCTCGCGCTGGAGGTGGGCAGGAGACTCAGGAGCGTGATCATCAGCGCGGACTCGGTACAGGTGTACCGCAGCCTTGACGACGGCTCCGCCAAGCCGACCGCTTCAGAGATGAGCATGGTGACGCATCACCTCATCGACATCATGCACGCGTGCAAGGATTACTCGGTTGGGATGTTCTTCAGTGACGCACGAAGAGCGACTCAGGATGTTTTTGCCAGGGGCTCTATGCCAGTTGTCGCAGGAGGGACTGGGCTGTACTTGCGGTGGTTTATATACGGCAAGCCAAATGTTCCACAATCATCCCCCGATATCATATCAAGTGTCTGGTATGAGCTCGCTGGCTTTCGTGAGAGGAGGGAGGAGGAGGTCTCTGTAGGAGGAGCACCATGAGGAGGAGAGGAGGGAGGAGGAGGTCGCCAGAGGAGGAGCACCGTGAGGAGAGGAGGGAGAAGGAGGAGGACCATTCGCAGGAGAGGAAGGAGGAGCACCGTGAGGAGGAGAGGAGGTAGGAGGAGGTCACCGGAGGAGGATCACCGTGAGGAGGAGAGGAGGTAGGAGGAGGTCGCTGGAGGAGGAGCACCGTGAGGAGGAGAGGAGGGAGGAGGAGGTCGCTGGAGGAGGAGCACCGTGAGGAGGAGGTTACCGGAGGAGGAGCACCGTGAGGAGGAGGAGGTCGGCGGAGAGTTGTTGGTGTTGTGGAGGAGAGGAGGAGAGACGATGGAGTGGTGGAGAGGAGGAGAAGAATGAAGGGGTAAGTGGCTGGCCGCCCCTTTTAAACTTCTGTCCCAACTTAGCAAAGATGCACTAAGCACTAGGGCGCCATTGCTATTTTTTTGAATTGTGAAGGCGGGAAAATAGTAGTGGCGCACCATTCACTAGTGTGCCATTGCTAATTTTTTATTTTTTGCATTTTCTAGAATTTTTTTGCCTCCAGATCTTAAAAGCATCGTAACTTTTTTTCTGTTATCTTTTTGAGGATTCTAGAAAATCGCTAACAGGTGTATTGTCCACACTCACATAGCCCAACAAGCAAACAGCTGGTTGGCCCAGCCTGAACGCCACTACGGGCATCCCTCCACGGGCCGTCCATTTTGGCCCAGCCTAAACGCCACTGCCATATCCACTTGGGTCCCTCGCTCTCTCGATCTTTGGGAGCCCGTCGTTTGGTGGCCATGGCAGCCGCCGCCTTCACCTTGCCTGCCACCGATTCCGCCGCTGCCATAGCAGGCCGTCGATACTGGTTCCCTACCCTCCCGCACTCCACTACAACGACGCTCGTCCTCCCGTCGCCCACTCCCCTTCTTCCTCTTGTTTGATCTCCCACCAAGCACGCACCCTGCTTCCCTCCCCGCAGGCCTGTTGCTGCTGTTTTACTCCCTTGACTGGAGCGGATTCATCGCCTCTTCTCTCGGTAAGTAACCAAATCCTGATGAGTTCGTTTGGCCGTGCCAGATTATTTCCCGTTGCTCTTAGCTGTGGCGCTGGTTCCTTTTGCACACAAGGTGCTCGGCACAATGTTGTCTATGAAATTAAGAAACCCAAGATCAGAATGAATCCTGTCCACTTTTCTTAGTTTTAGTTAATTAGTCTCACGCATGCGTGCCATTTCTGTTCTGCAATCTCAATCTGAACGCACTTTTGCAGGTGCTTGCTCTATCATGTGATGTGAAATGAGGCGGGGTTCGGGTTAAGGTCCGCGCCGCGCGGCATCGGGAGGAGCTGGCCCGCCTTGTGCTCGTGGCTGCATCGCTTCTCCTCATCTCCGGGCTCCGCAAAGAAGCTGCACGTCATGGCTGCCACCATGCCAGCACCAAACCAAGCAAGGAACAAGAGAAATGTCATTGTGATATCAGGCCCTACGGGTGCTGGGAAGAGCAGGTCGCGCTGGAGGTGGCCAGGGGACTCAGGGGCAAGATCATCAGCGCGAACTCGGTACAAGTGTACCACAGCCTTGACGTCGACTCCACCAAGCCGTCCGTTTCAGAGATGAGCATGGTGACGCATCACCTCATCGACATCATGCACGCGTGCAAGGATTACTTAGCTGGGATGTTCTTCAATGACGCACGAAGAGCGACTCAAGATGTTCTTGCCAAGGGCTCTGTGACAGTTGTCGCAGGAGGGATTGGGCTTTACTTACGGTGGTTTATATACGGCAAGCCAAATATTCCACAATGACCCCCCGACATCATATCAAGTGTTTGGTCTGAGCTCGCTGGCTTTCGTGATAGGAGGGAGGAGGGAGTAGGAGGTCGCCGGAGGAGGAGCACCGTGAGGAGGAGAGGAGGGAGGAGGAGGTCGCCGCAGGAGGAGCACCGTGAGGAGGAGAGGAGGGAGGAGGACGAGGACCGTTAGCAGGACAGGAAGGAGGAGCACCGTGAGGAGGAGAGGAGGGAGGAGGACGAGGACCGTTAGCAGGACAGGAAGGAGGAGCACCGTGAGGAGGAGAGGAGGGAGGAGGAGGTCGCCGTAGGAGGAGCACCATGAGGAGGAGAGGAGGGAGGAGGAGGTCACCGGAGGAGCAGCACCGTGCGGAGGAGGTCACCGGTGGAGCTCCGTGAGGAGGAGGAGGTCGCCGGAGAGTTGGAGATGGAGTGGAGGAGAGGAGGAGAAGAATGAAGGGGTAAGTGGCTGGCCGACCCTTTTAAACTTCTGTCCCAACTTAGCAGTGGTGCACCATGCACTGGTGCGCCATTGCTATTGTTTTGAATTGTGAAGGCGGGAAAATAGTAGTGGCGCACCATGCAGTAGTGCCCCATTGCTAATTTATTTACTTTTTGCATTTTTTTCTATTTTTTTGCCTCCAGATCTTAAAAGCATCGTCACTTTTTTTTGTTAGTTTTTTGAGGATTCTAGAAAATCAATAATGGGTGTATTGTCCAAACTAACATAGCCCAACAAGCAAACAGCTGGTTGGCCCAGCCTGAACGCCATTGTGGGCATCCCTCCGCGGGCCGTCCATTTTGTCCCAGCCTAAATGCCACTTCCATATCCACTTGGGTCCCTCGCTCTCTCCATCTCTAGGAGCCCGACATTTGGTGGCCATGACTGTGGCCGCCGTCGCCTTAGCTGCCGCCGAGGCAGCCGCTGCTGTAGCAGGCCGTCGAGTGGTTCCCTACCCTCCCGTGCTCCATAGCAACGATGCTTGTCCTCCCATCGCCTGCTCCCCTTGTTCCTCTTGTCTGATCTCCCTTCAAGCACGCGCCCTGCTTCCCTCCCCGCAAGCCTGTTGCTGCTGTTTTACTTCCTTGATTGGAGCGGATTCATCGCCTCTTCTCTCGGTAAGTAACCAAATCCTGATGAGTTCGTTTAGCTGTGCCAGATTATTTTCCGTTGCTCTTAGCTATGGCGCTGGTTCCTTTTGCACACAAGGTGCTCGGCACAATGTTGTCTACGAAATGAAGAAACCCAAGCTCAGAATGAATCCTATCCACTCTTCTTAGTTTCAGTTAATTAGTCTCGCGCATGCGTGCCATTTCCGTTCTGCAATCTCAATCTGAACGCACTTTTGCAGGCGCTTGCTCTATCATGTGCTGTGAAATGAGGCCGGGGTTCGGGTTCAGGTCCGAGCCGCGCGGCATTTGGAGGGCCTGGCCCGCCCTGTGCTCGCGGCAGCATTGCTTCTCCTCATCTCCGGGCTCCACAAAGAAGCTGCACGTCATGGCTGCCACAATGCCAGCACCAAACCAACCAAGGAACAAGAGCAAGGTCATTGTGATATCAGGCCCTACGGGTGCTTGGAAGATCAGTCTTGCGCTGGAGGTGGCCAGGAGACTCGGGGGCGAGATCATTAGCACGGACTCGGTACAGGGGTACCGCAGCCTCGACGTCGGCTCCGCCAAGCCGTCCGCTTCAGAGATGAGCATGGTGCCGCATCACCTCATCGTCATCATGCACGTGTGCGAGGATTACTCGGCTGGGATGGTCTTCAATGATGCACGAAGAGCAACTCAAGATGTTCTTGCTAGGGGCTCTGTGCCAGTTGTCACAGGAGGGACGGGGCTGTACTTGTTGTGGTTTATATACGGCAAGCGAAATGTTCCACAATGACCCCCCGACATCATATCAAGTGTTTGGTCTGAGCTCGCTAGCTTTCGTGATAGGAGGGAGGAGGGAGTAGGAGGTCGCCGGAGGAGGAGCACCGTGAGGAGGAGAGGAGGGAGGAGGAGGTCGCCGGAGGAGTAGCACCGTGACGAGGAGAGGAGGAGGACCGTTAGCAGGACAGGAAGGAGGAGCACCGTGAGGAGCAGAGGAGGTAGGAGGAGGTCTGCGGAGGAGGAGCACCATGAGGAGGAGAGGAGGGAGGAGGAGGTCGCTGGAGGAGCAGCACTGTGAGGAGGAGGTCACCGGTGGAGCTCCGTGAGGAGGAGGAGGTCGCCGGAGAGTTGGAGATGGAGTGGAGGAGAGGAGGAGATGGAGTGGAGGAGAGGAGGAGAAGAATGAAGGGGTAAGTGGCTGGCCGACCCTTTTAAACTTCTGTCCCAACTTAGCAGTGGTGCACCATGCACTGGTGCGCCATTGCTATTGTTTTGAATTGTGAAGGCGGGAAAATAGTAGTGGCGCACCATGCAGTAGTGCGCCATTGCTAATTTACTTATTTATTGCATTTTTTTCGATTTTTTTGCCTCCAGATCTTAAAAGCATCGTCACTTTTTTCTGTTAGTTTTTTGAGGATTCTAGAAAATCAATAACGGGCGTATTGTCCACACTAACCTAGCCCAACAAGCAAACAGCTGGTTGGCCCAGCCTGAACGCCACTGCGGGCATCCCTCCGCGGGCCGTCCATTTTGGCCCAGCCTAAATGCCACTTCCATATCCACTTGGGTCCCTCGCTCTCTCCATCTCTAGGAGCCCGACGTCTGGTGGCCATGACTGTCGCCGCTGTCGCCTTGCCTGCCGCCGAGGCAGCCGCTGCTGTAGCAGGCCATAGAGACTGGTTCCCTACCCTCCCGTGATCCATAGAAACGATGCTTGTCCTCCCATCGCCTGCTCCCCTTGTTCCTCTTGTCTGATCTCCCGCCAAGCACGCGCCCTGCTTCCCTCCCCGCAAGCCTGTTGCTGTTGTTTTACTTCCTTGATTGGAGCGGATTCATCGCCTCTTCTCTCGGTAAGTAACCAAATCCTGATGAGTTCGTTTGGCCGTGCCAGATTATTTTCCGTTGCTCTTAGCTGTGGCGCTGGTTCCTTTTGCACACAAGGTGCTCGGCACAATGTTGTCTATGAAATGAAGAAAGCCAAGCTCAGAATGAATCCTTTCCACTCTTCTTAGTTTCAGTTAATTAGTCTCGCGCATGCGTGCCATTTCCGTTCTGCAATCTCAATCTGAACGCACTTTTGCAGGCGCTTGATCTATCATGTGCTGTGAAATGAGGTCGGGGTTCGGGTTCAGGTCCGCGCCACGCGGCATCTAGAGGAGCTGGCCCGCCCTGTGCTCGCGGCAGCATCGCTTCTCCTCATCTCCGGGCTCCACAAAGAAGCTGCACGTCATAGCTGCCACAATGCCAGCACCAAACCAAGCAAGGAACAAGAGCAAGGTCATTGTGATATCAGGCCCTATGGGTGCCTGGAAGATCAGGCTCGCGCTGGAGGTGGCCAGGAGACTCGGGGGCGAGATCATCAGCGCGGACTTGGTACAGGGGTATCGCAGCCTCGACGTCGGCTCCGCCAAGTCGTCCGCTTCAGAGATGAGCATGGTGCCGCATCACCTCATCGACGTCATGCACGCGTGCGAGGATTACTCGGTTGGGATGTTCTTCAGTGACGCACGAAGAGCAACTCAAGATGTTCTTGCCAGGGGCTCTGTGCCAGTTGTCGTAGGAGGGACTGGCATGTACTTGCTGTGGTTTATATACGGCAAGCCAAATGTTCCACAATCATCCCCCGACATCATATCAAGTGTCTTGTCTAAGCTCGCTGGTTTCGTGAGAGGAGGGAGGAGGGAGGAGGAGGTCGCCAGAGTAGGAGCACCGTGAGGAGGAGAGGAGGGTGGTCGAGGTCGCCGGAGGAGGAGCACTATGAGGAGGAGAGCAGCGAGGAGGAGGAGGACCATTAGCAGGAGAGGAGGGAGGAGCATCGTGAGGAGGAGAGGAGGGAGGAGGAGGTCGCCGGAGGAGGAGCACCGTGAGGAGGAGAGGAGGGAGGAGGAGCACCATGAGGAGGAGGTCACCGGAGGAGGAGGTCGCCAGAGAGTTGGAGATGGAGTGGAGGAGAGTAGGAGAGAAGAAGATGAAGTGGAGGAGAGGAGGAGAAGAATGAAGGGGTTAGTGGCTGGCCGGCCCTTTTAAACTTCTGTCCCAACTTAGCAGTGGCGCACCATGCACTGGTGCGCCATTGCTATTTTTTGAATTGTGAAGGCGGGAAAATAGTAGTGGCGCACCATGCGCTAGTGCGCCATTGCTAATTTATTTATTTATTTTGCATTTTTTCGATTTTTTTGCCTCCAGATCTTAAAAGCATCGTAACTTTTTTTCTGTTAGGTTGTTGAGGACTCTAGAAAATCGATAACGGGTAATGCTGACCCGAGTTAGCATTGTGTGTGTTTGTGTGTGTGAGACGTTAGTAATGGCGCGCCCTCCCTGGTGCGCCATTCCTAACCCTAGAAATGGCACACCAGGGAGGGTGCGCCATTACTAACCTCTCACACACACGCAGGCACACCCCCGCCAGACATAGCAATGGCGCACCACACCTAGGTGCGCCAGTACTATGTAGCATAGCAGTGGCGCACCTTGGTGTGGTTCGCCATTGCTATGTCTGGTGGGGGGATGGACCAAAAATATAGCAATGGTGCACTACTCGTGTGGTGCGCCATTAGTAAAAAAATAGCAATGGCGCATCTGATTCTGGTGCGCCACTGCTATATAGCTATGGCGCACCACCATCATGGTGCACCACTAGTAGAGATATTGGGGATAAGCCTTTTTCTAGTAGTGATCTTTTGGTTCTCCATCGACAGGTTCTGCTGGTTCTGCTACAGATTTTTCTCGCATTATGAGACCACCTTCTACACAAGCAGGTACATATCCATGGATTCTTGATACTGGAGCATCTTTTCATATGACTAATGACTCATCCACTCTGTCATCTACTCGACCTCTCGATTCTCCTGTTCATGTTCTTACTGCTGATGGTACCTCTCTCCCGGTTACTGGCCGAGGCACTCTTAGTACTTCATCGTTTCATGTTCCCGATGTTGCTCATGTTCCTCAGCTTACCATGCAGCTCATTTCTGGTGGTTAGATTGTTGACTCTGGTTGTAGGGTCATTCTCGACTTTGACTCTTGTTCCGTTCTAGATCGTCACACTGGTGCTCTTCTTGGTGCTGGCCCCCGGCTCCGTGACTCTTAGGGTCTCTGGGAGCTTGACTGGCTTCACCTTCCATCCGCTGCCACCGCTGCCAGTCTCTCCACCTCTATGGCCTTGTCTACCAGCTCTTTTCAGCGGTGGCATCATCGCCTGGGTCACTTATGTGGCTCTCGTCTCTCTTACTTAGTTCGACGTGGTCTTCTTGGATCCGTCTTCGATAGTGTGTCATTAGATTGTTAAGGTTGTCGGCTTGGTAAAAAGGTTCAGTTACCTTATCCTCATAGCAAGACTGTGTCTCAGCGTCCTTTTGACCTTGTTCACTCTGATGTCTGGGCCCAGCTCTCTTTGCCTCTAGGGGAGGCCATCGCTACTATATTATTTTTATAGATGATTTCTTTCGACACACGTGGATATATTTCATGTCTTCTTGTAGTGAGGTCTTATCTATCTATAAGCATTTTGTTGCCATGGTTCACACTCAGTTTTCTACACCTATTCGTGTGTTCCGTGCTGATTCTGATAGAGAGTATATCTCCAATATGTTGTGTGGATTTCTCGCTGAGCAAGGTATTCTTGCCCAGTTCTCTTGTCCTGGTGCTAATGCTCAGAATAAAAGTTGCATATTCCTAACACTTCCGCCCGGCTTTTACATATATAACTGGCCTAGTTGCCCTCGCAAAATTGTTAATGGTCGAAATTCTTCGAGGAATAATGTTTGTGTGTCACTCAAACTAATATTACATGATGGTAAGTAATGTCATAAACTAATCTAATTGATACAAACACACTTAACTTCATCATGGTGGGACAATGTTGGAGATCATCACATTGGTGGACGGGAAGCTGCTCTAACCATTTTTAGGCTTCCTCTCACTTCTTATTCTTAGACCTCCTCCTTGTTCTTGTAACGCAACATCTCGTTCTTCTTAGACTTTCCCTGGTTCGGACGGAGTCCAAGAGTCACGTCGATGGTGCCATGGAAACCTCGAGGTGGAGGTCATCGGTGGATGTAGCGGTTGCCTCATCATGGCGCTTGACCATGGACAACCCTGCACCCCACTCCATGTAGGTTGTGTCACTGTAGCAGCACGAGGTCGCCATTCCGTTGTCATCTAACCTGGTGATAGTGGTGTAGACCCATGGGACGAGGTCGACGACATGGATGCATCAACCATCGTAAATAGCATGGCCATCCAGGGCATCTTGATCTCGGGCTGCAATCCATCGAGACCAGAACTTGATGTATGCCTCCATGCCGTAGATTCCGTCCACCACTTGCTCGAATGCGCACAACAAGTTGCAATCACCAAACTGATGGAATAGCCGGCGGAGCACCTCGATGGTCACTTTTTGTGGACGTTGCTGACCTGACATGAATAACACCTTGATGGCATGAATTTTTTTTGTGCGACATTTCCACGAGCAGGTTGCGAGCGACTTGTGAAGCATAAAATTTCGAGGGTATTTTGAGAAATTTTGGCGAGGATAGAACGGCTATGATACCAAATGTTACCATCCAGCTACTAGATTCACGGAATCACCATGGTCTGGCTACAAATCAAGGATGGCTACAAACCATGGTCTAGCAATAAGCATATAAGGCCCCTCGCATTGTCTAATGGAGGGGCCCCTACCGCAGCGCCGGTTCATGGTGTCGCCCATGCTTGGGCAGTTCCCGGTCGCGATCAAGCACATGCCCTTGGTTGGTAATGGAGGATCAATGGCACCGATAGGTTCGTCAACGACGGAGGCGAGATCACAATCTTAGTTAGTTCAAATCCCAGCAGTTCCGGTGTGTGGACCCATGCCGCATGTAGGATTAGACTCGAGCCACGAGTTCTCATAGGCCTCTTTGTGTCATAGGATGAGGGCCCTTTGGTGGGGCTACACTAACCACTCAACCATGATCGCGCTCACCGACACTAGGAACTACCCATCAACTGTGTCATAGACCTAGCCTTCATCCTCCAGCCTAGAGACACCTTCGGACTCTTTGCGGACACCGACAACCTCATTGTCGTTTCCACCATCGACTACTCCTACTTGTTCCGGTATTGCTCGCTCTTACACAGTAGTTGCGGCGTCTTGGCTGCATCCGATGGCGGGCATACAACCTCCTCCGCGGTATGACCGCACCGTCTTCGGGGTGGTTACTGCTGCTTACCGCCATCTTTCTCTGGCATTTGGTCTCGCTGGCGTGCTAGTTAATTCATGGCCACAACGGGTTCTGCCCCTACGTACATGTATGGGGGTGGGGGGAGGGGGCAGGACCCTACGCATGGCCAAGGTGTTCAGTACCGTATGCAAGTTGTCCAAATTGTCGTAGGAGGAGGGCAAGCTCCTTCGTACAGGTCAATAGTGAGAGGAGTGACCAACCATTTGTAGTTCGAGCCACGAGGACCTCCAGTTCAGCAACATCATGCGAATTTCATAGTAGGACAACAGGGGGCTATGTAGAAACGTAAGAAGAAGAAGAAGAAGGAGCTGCAGCAGCAGGGCAATCAATATCCTCCACAGCAGCACGCGATAGTTCAGTAGCAGTTTCTAAACCTGTTTGTATCGCAGCAACACATGCAACCACTGCAGTTTGGGCAATACGAGTAACTTGGGGTGCAGACGCAGATGCCTTAGCATTAGTAGTTGTCACGGCCACCTCAAAGGCATGTCCAACGACATTATGTGGATGTTACGATGAACATTGCGATAGTTCCCAATGTGCAGGGGGGTCCTCCCACTGCCAAGAGTAGAGCAACGAAAGGGGTTCGGTGTTGAAACTTGAAAGTGTATAGTTCACACACATGCAGCAAATTAAGGATTGCACGGTGTTTGACGGTATTCAAATGGATGTGCCTTTGGTTAATTTCTGGTGATGTTGGACGTCTTGTTGGTTTTGGCAATGCCTCTAGTTTGGGGTTGGGTGGGTTTAGTTGTGTTGTATCCTATGTTACGGCCGAGCATCCGCTGTCTCTCTGCTTCGTGTAGGAGATATGCCCTAGAGGCAGTAATATCAGTTACTTTTGTATCTCCAAGTTTGTAATGAATGTTTATGATCCATGCTATAACTACAATGATTCTCGAGTCTGCAAATAAAACGAGGCTTGGAGGGAAACTCATGTGCACGTGTGGTATAATAAATGGTAAATTGTATTCCTAGTCTTGCCTCTAAGACTGGCTCAAGTATTGCATGATGATCCTGTTTTCCTGATCATGGGCATGGCCATGCCGGCAATTTTGAGGGCACGATGTTGGTAGAACACTTGTGTTGAATCGATCCGAATTGATGTTATGCTATGAGATACATTCGTCATAAGTTTATGGTTAATAACACAGAGAAGTTAATGTTTGCATAATTCCTTAGACCATGTGAGTATCGAGTTTCTTCATGCTTGCTTCATGAACTTTGGGGTTTGTTAAACGTCATCCGTAAATGGGTGGCTATTACGGCGGCTTACGGGTTCATGGAAAAGTATGTCAAGTAACTTGATAGCTCAAGATTGGGATTTGCTCCTTCGGTGATGGAGAGATATCTCTGGGCCCTCTCGGTGTTACGGTATCCATCATCGTCTGGCCAGACACTTTGTGATTTGATCACGGGGATGCCAAAACATGGGAACGAGAAAAGAGAACAATACCGGCAACGAGGTAACTGGCATTGTGGACAAGTGTTGATCCATGAGGATGCCGATGTTTCTCACCTCGGGTAATTGTAACATATCGCGAAGCAACAGGAATAGCTCACGGCAACTGGAGGTTCACTCGAATATTTATTCGTGTGGGTATAGGGATCGATATGGGTGTCCACGGCTCCGATGCTGATCATTGATCGGAAGGTGTTCCGGGTCATGTCTATACTTCACCGAACCTATAGGGTCACACGCTTAAGGGTCATCTATCTGCTGAATACTAGACAGGGAGTCTGAGAGAAAATCACCGAAAAAGTTTCGGAGACAACGGAAGAGTTCCGGAGAGAGAACATTGGAATAGTTCCGGTAAAACCGAAAAGTTGTTTCGGAGTATACCATTAAGTCAAAATGGTTTCGGCACACGTCTGGAAATTCTTGGAGGGTGCGAGAATGATTCTGGGGACTTCTGGGATTTTTCGGAGGAAAAAACCGGAAGTGTTCCGGAGCCGCCGGAACCGCTATGGTAGCTTTTCGCTGAAGAAAAACATTGTTCCGGAATTGTTTCGGAACGCGTCCAAAATTGTTTTAGTGGGTACTGGAATTATTCTAGGCACACAGAAATAATTTGGGATTTAACGGACGCAGAAAAATGTCTTCGTGAATAGTGAAAACACTATTTTGAATAGTAGAAACACTATATATATAAATAGTGGAAACACTATATATGTATAGTGGAAACACTATTGTAAATAGTGGAAACACTATTGTGAATAGTGGAAGTACTATTAGGGGATGATGAAGGCATGGTGATGCAGGCATGGTGATGCAGGCAACACTATTTGGAGGCTTTCCCTTTATGCCCTTGTGGTGTGCTCACCTCATGGGCATTTTGGGTATTTCAAGTGCCACCCTACCCCTTGGGTTTTCCTATAAATAGAGGTGGAGATGCACTCTCCACACTCATCCTTTGCTCTCATACACATGCTTTGCTTTGCAAGCTCTCTATCTCCCTCCCACGAAAAGAGTTTTTCGTAGAGCCGAAAGGCTGTCTAGGTTCCGGCAGGAACTAGTTCTGGACGGCGAAGCCCTGCCGGATAGATGACACCGTATGTGTGCAACCCCGTAGAGAGTTCGTAGTTTCGATCTTTTGCCCGAGGGGCTGTTCGAGTGTCCTCCCGAAGGGCTGTCCGAGTCTCGGGTCGAGTTTCGAGAGTCCTCCCGAAGGGCCGTCCGAGTCTCCGTTCGAGTTTCGAGGGTCCTCCCGAAGGGCTGTCCGCGACATCGTCCGGGGGACTGTCCGACCGCCTCCCGAAGGGCTGTCCGACGAGGGAGTACATCCTCGCGGTTGGGAGGTTGTAAATCCTAGCTGCGGGGATCTGCACCAACGATCTCCACCGACTCTTCTTCCGCTGCGCTACGAGTCGGTACGGATCAGATCAAACCTTGTATGCATTCTCCATAGTGGTCCTGGGCGTGCTCGCTATACCGAAATTTTTGTTTTCTGCCGCGTTCCCCTACACTTCGAGCATCATGTCACGCCTTCTTGCATCTTCTATCAATGAAAAATACGCAAGCTTATTCGCGAAAATAACATGTGGCAGTATCTATGCGCACCGGCTTCATCTTGTTCCCTCCCGGTGTCTTCCCTGTCTGGACCCCCATGGCGGCGAAGCCCACACCGTGAACATGGCCGGGCTGGCTGCATCATCTTTCGCCTATGTACTCTAGGCACATTAGTCGGCTTTACAATTACAACACGCCCGAAACACTGATGCATCACCTTCTTCTTGGCACAAATGGCTGCACGCTTTCACCCCATGTGAAGGACACGCCAATTTGAGTCGAATGATCAGCTGATGCGGGTATTCTATTCTCTGGAGTCTTCTCGGTGCTCTGGCTTCAAATTCGCCGGCCTCGGGACTCCTGTAGTCATCAAACTGCCACCATGAAGGCCACCGCGAGTCTGCGATCACCCACAGATGATTTAATACGAAATGCCAGATCCTGGCCCCTATATGATATCACAAGGAGCTGGATGAACACCGCGACGATGGTACATCATTTTCAACTATTTCCTTTTATTAAGTCATGCAACAACAATATGCGATACACTCGACAACTCAAGGAAAAAAAGATTTTACTTTTGGCCTCAACGTGAACATGCACGCTTCTGGCCTGCATGCAAACTAGCTATGGACTCCAAGCGCTTGATCTGGCCGAGTTTATAAGTTAACGTACTGCAACAAAAGCTCGCATGGCAGAAACACACTTGATTAATTTCATTGTGACTGGACGACATCAATCTCAGAGCAGCTGGACAGGCGGCTGCTCTTCACATTTTTAGTTTATAAGTTGACGTACTGCAACAAAAGCTCGCATGACAGAAACACACTTAATTAACTTCATTGTGACTGGACGATGTCAATCTCAGAGCAGCTGGACAGGCGGCTGCTCTTAACATTTTTAGTTTATAAGTTGACGTACTGCAACAAAAGCTCGCATGATAGAAACACACTTAATTAACTTCATTGTGACTGGACGACGTCAATCTCAGTGCAGCTGGACAGGCGGCTGCTCTTAACATTTTTAGTTTATAAGTTGACATACTGCAACAAAAGCTCGCATGACAGAAACACAATTAATTAACTTCATTGTGACTGGAATACGTCAATCTCAAAGCAGCTGGACAAGCGGCTGCTCTTAACATTTTTAGTTTATAAGTTGACGTACTGCAACAAAAGCTCGCATGGCAGAAACACACTTAATTAACTTCATTGTGACTGGATGATGTCAATCTCAAAGCAGCTGGACAGGCTCTGCTCTTAACATTTTTAGTTTATAAGTTGACGTACTGCAACAAAAGCTCGCATGGCAGAAACACACTTAATTAACTTCATTGTGACTGGACGACGTCGATCTCAGAGCAGATGGACAGGCGTGTGCTCTTAACATTTTTAAGACTGGTGCTTCGGGTTAGACGGCCCAAACACCGCCTGTTGTGTCTTTGGCAATGGTTTTGTGGCATTGCTGGTCAGTCTCTTCTGTTTAGGGGAGTATATATCTATATCCAATGCATTCTTATTGACGAATAGGTGTGGTTGGGTCAGTGGCGTGAGGGCCAAGCAACTTCACGTGAAAGACACATAAATACGAATGTTCAGGAAAAAAATATCCCTGTGGATGGGAAACAAATCTGTGAGACGACTCCAACAAAATCAGGCACAGATCTCTTTCCCCACGCCCAAGATCGTGTCTGTCCTCACCTCTCCTTCCCCCATCGTTCTCCTTCTCCTAGCTGGCCCTAAACTCCTACGTCTATGGACTATGGGCATGGGGCTCCTCCTCTACCCTCCTTTCCATCCTCTTCTGCAGTACAACCTGCATTCCATCACTAGTGGAAAAAGGCCCATTTGTCCCGGTTCCATAGGCCTATCTATCCCGGTTCTGACCTGGGACTAAAAGGTCGGGACTAAAGCCCATGACCTTTAGTCCCGGTTCGTTTACAAACCGGGACAGATGGGGCTACACGTGACCGTTCCGTCGAGCCCAGGTAGGAGGACCTTTGGTCCCGGTTGGTAACACCAATCGGGACCAAAGAGCCTCCACGCGTCAGCAGCTCAGGAGCTGTTTTTTTGAAAAGGGGGGGGGGTTGAGGGTTTTGGAGGGTTAATTCAAGGGTTTCACATATTTTGTTAGCTAGCTAATAAAGAGAAGTGACCTCTCTTATCTCCGTGCTTGGTCGCAATGCTACGTACTATACGTATAGAGAGAATTCGCGACACACTAGTTAGTAAACAAATGAAGGAAACCATTAAATACACAAGATCGTCATGAACATATACAGAGAGAAGTGATTGACCTCCTTGTTCTCCGAGAGATTGGTCAAACAATAAGTTTTCGTATATCTATCCTATGTTATAATCCCTAACATCTAATTTCAAGTTCCAAATGGTATTCTCCGGCTTTATTGATGACGTGGTCAATAAAGAATCCCGCCAATTCCTCTTGAATTGCTCGTATACGATCTCGTGGTAGGAGTTCATCCTGCATCCACCACATCTAAATTGAAGAAGATGTATGGTCAATACATGTATACAAATGAAACTCGACACAAATGATGGTAATAAAATAAAATTGTGAATATTTTTGCGTACGCACTTCATATTCTTTTTTACTGTCGCCCCGCTTATTAGGATTCGTCGCGTTGTAGATGAACTCACAAACGTAGTATCCACAAAAACTAGTCCCTTGTTCCTGCAACAAGCACTATACGGGAAATAGAGGTCAATCAACCTGATAAGCAAGCATGCTAAATGGTATATATTGATGAAACTAGTTAGAATCATTGGGAGATGGGCGGAACTAGGTAGTATATATTACTTACATTCGGGTGTCTAAATTGCAGCTCGGTAGGCAGTCCCGGAGCAATTTTGGTGAAATCTTTCTAAACCCTGCGAGACAAAGAAAATAATTACTTGATATATATTAGGAAATGAACAAAGTTGCCAATATGGTGCGATAATGATCGATTGAACTCACCACTGGAGCATTTCAGTCAGATTCGCATCAAACCCGGGGTGATTTCGTCTCGAGTCTAAGACGGTTACTACTCCCCGCTCAAGCTTAATCTCTAATAGAATAAAGTGGTGGCTGCGCACACATTTATAGCTCATCAATTACATTACTATATACTCGAGTAATAAGGGAGAAACCGAATATGCACAAGACAGTAACACTCACTTGAATTGTAAGGAAAAAGTATTTTGTCTTTGTTTTGATTTTTAAGCATCGATTGTAGCAAGTTCTCCTTGGTTTGTTCGGGATACCTTTCAACCGTCACTTCATGTATGATATTTGGATTAATGAACCCAATGTCATACATTTCTGCTTTTCTGCATTCGACGATCTTCAATCTGCATAATATAGTGATGAGGATAATTGTGTGTGTGTATATATATATGCAATGAAAGAGGTGAGCTATATATAGAGACTTAATTACAGAAGTACTTATAGACAGTAGCAAGTCATGATTTGTATGTTGATGTCCTTCTGATTGTAGAACTGGAAAAGCTTGTCAAATTCAACATTAATCACCTGCTGGCCAAAGAAGTCGTGCTTCTCTTTAATACTCATCATCAAACAATCAATCCCAGACTCACTGCAGGTTTTCATGTACCAATCATGCAATTGTCTCATCATCGTTCCTAGAGGAGGACTTCCATCTTTGACGAGAGGCTTCCCGTACCGGTATTTGAAAACGTCCACCTCCAACGGCTCAAACACTACATCATCGCTCACGTAATCAGCAGGATTGGTACCGGGCACCATCCCCGGATGATCAGCGGCGATATCGATAGACACCTTCAGAGGGGGGCACGATTGGTTAGCTTGTTCGCCGAGCTAGGAATTTTTTCCCACTTCTTTGTTTTTCTAACCTCTCATCACTGGAAGTAGTTCCCTTCCGCACCGCATTTTGATATGCCCTTTTAGTAGCGCGAACATAGTTGGTATCCAGCGGAGGCGGTGGTGGTCGCTTTAGGGCCTCGACAGTGCGCTTTGCTGCCACCGAATCTATGATCTGCTTCGGAGGTGGAGCTTTCTTTGCAAAATGGGCCCTCACTTGGTCTTGAGAGATCTTCACAGTTTCCTCCACGGTCCTCTCGTATGGCAACTTTTCCAATGGCTTGAGAGACTTAGGACCGTATTCATATGGCCTCCCGCCACTGGCAGTACTGCTAGTAGCCGGAGCGACAACGTCTCTCTTCAGTCGTTGCTTACGAGGCAGAGGAGGAGGCGGAGTGATCCAACGCGGCGGAGGAGGAGGAGGAGCGGCGGTGACTATCTTCCACCGTTGCTGAGGAGGCAGAGGAGGAGGCGGACTGCTTGAACACGCCGGAGGAGGCGGAGGAGGAGGCAAAGTGCCTTGATCATCGACGTCACGCGCCGGACGAGGCGAAGGAGGAGGCGGAGTGCCTTGATCCCTCGCTGGGAGTAGGATGAGGAGGAGGATGAGTGCCTTCATCACTCACCGGAGGAGGAGGACGAGGAGGCGAAGGCGTCCAGTTCGGAAGCTTGATGTGCTCCTTCCGCCATAGACATGTACTCCTCAGAGCAAATCTCAGCTGAGTCTCCCCTTTATTTGTGGTGTGGTCAAGCTGGAGCTCCTCAAATCCCCCCATTATTTCATCCACCTGCACAACATCATAGTCATGTGGAATCTGACCGTGGTGAAAAGTTTCGTCGGTTCGAGGAGGTGCAACAAAGCCGTGAGCCGCCTTGAGGGTGGGGTTAACGCATTTTGTCATAAGCTCGCAATGTTGGCCATCTATGATAGCATCCACAGGGTAGCTAGGAGCCGTGAAGTCAGGCTGTTGAAGGAGCTCCGTGGAAGCCACACTGCTTCTCCGCTGAGATGGCGGGGTATCTTTTGGGGTAGCTTCGTGCCCCTGATCAAGTTGTTGGTTGGGAGCTCGCCGGCTCATGACTTCTTCCTCTAGCCTTCGTACTCTTGCATTGACACTACTAGAAAAAGGCATGCTAGTGGCGCACTAGTTTTGCCTACTAATGGCGCACTGGTGGTGCGCCACTAGCACCACGCCATTAGAATTAAATACTAATGGCCCACCCCTGGTGCGCCATTAGAATCTGGTGTACTAATGGCGCACCACGCCGTGCGCCATTAGTATAGCCCACAGTGCGCCATTAGTATGCCTCCCAGGGGCCATATGTACATGTGCTTTGGCATACTAATGGCGCACTAGTGGGTGATGCGCCATTAGTGTCATTTTTACAGTGCGCCATTAGTGTCTTGAGTGATGCGCCACTAGTATGAATATTAGGAATTTTTTTTCTTTTCTGATATTTTTACAGGTTACAAAATATATTATTGGACAGAATTTAGACAACACCACACAGCAATAGCAGATTCATCGAATACAATAGAATATTAGTCTCCGAATACTAATCATCATATTAGTCTCCGAATTCAAAAGACCGAACAAAGATAGAACATTACAAGTCTCGAGACCGCGAGTAGCGAGTTTGTCTTCACATTACAAGTCGATATCGATCATCTAAACTACCATCACATAGAAGACAGCTGCGGTCATCACGATGAGCATAATCCCGACGAAACTGGTCTTCATCCGGTTCCTCCAACGCTCCCTCCTCTCTCCCGCTAGATAGCACGCGTATCTAGATTGCTTGCATATGGATGAAAAGGCCACAGACCATATAGTCCTCTACTTTCATATGGACAAAAATCAGCTCAACTTATGTGAGCTTCCATTCCAGATCTAATAGGTCACCCAACAAAAAATAATCAATAGTTTTAGCTGGAAAAAAATCATGGATTGCTGTTAACTGAAAATTAGTGAAAGAAACTGTTGCTGATCATGGATTACTGTTAATTAAAAATAGAGCATCTGGCTTGTCTTATCATGTTCACTAAGTCCACAAAAATGAATAGGTTCAGTAAACTTAAACTCTGAGCAAGTGTACTGCTTATTATAAGATGACTTACACTAGTAGAGCAGTTGTACACTACACATGCTTAAACTCTGAGCAAGTGTCCTGTTATGGTCAAAACTGAATGTTGATTGCTTGCATCATCTACTCTGAATGATTTGATAATTAATACTGACAACTTCAGCATCTATAGACTTTGTGTTGTGGCAGCAGCTAAAAATCCTACATCTTGTCTCTCTGTTTATTAAAGTTGTTGTTTATGTGTCAAGTTTGACATCAACTTGACTGAATATCAACTTGATAGATCAAAAGCTAATAGAAATTGACAGGTTTTGAGCATCAAGAGATCTGAATGCAATTAACTTGTTTTGAAAATCACAGGAGGCTAACGTTGACAGATTGTGGCCAGGGTCATACTAGTCTGATTTTACACTAGAACAAGCTCACTACACTACACTACACTGTTGGGAGACGTAGTAGTAAATCAAAAATTTCCTACGTTCACCAAGATCTATCTATGGAGAAACCAGCAACGAGAGGGGAGAGATTGCATCTTCATACCTTTGAACATCGCTAAGCGGAAGCGTTACAAGAACGCGGTTGATGGAGTCGTACTCGCAGCGATTCAAATCGCGGTAGATCCGATCAAGTGCCGAACGGACGACACCTCCGCGTTCAACACACGTGCAGCCCGGTGACGTCTCCAACACCTTGATCCAGCAAGGAGGAAGTAGAGGTTGGGGAAGGGCTCCAACAGCAGCACGACGGCGTGGTGGTGGTGGAGTAGCAAGGTATTCCGACAGGGCTTCGCCTAAGCGCTGCGGAGGAGGAAGAAGAGAGGTAGGGCTTCGCCGTGAGAGAGAGAGATCAAATCATGTCTCAAAACATCCAAAACCTCAAGTATATATAGGAGGAGGTACGTGGAAGGGCTGGCTTGGCCCCTCCTCCAAGGAGGAGAGGTTCGGCCGAGCTAGGGATAGAGTCCACCTCCCACAAGGGAGGTGGATCTCCTCCTTTTTAAACTCTTTAGCCCTTATCTCTAGTTCCCAGCCGCATGGGCCTTTCTAGGAGGTCTTGGCCAGCCCAATATGGGCTGGCACACCTACTCTAAGGGCCCATGTAGTCCTCTGGTCGTCACACCCCTCCCGGGGGTCCTCCGACACCCTCCCGGCACTCCCGATACACTACCGATGAGCCCAAAAACTTTCCGGTGACCAAAACTGGACTTCCTATATATCAATCTTTACCTCCGGACCATTCCGGAGCTCCGGACCATTCCGGAGCTCCTCGTGATGTCCGGGATCTCATCCGGGACTCCGAACAACCTTCGGTAATCACGTATACCATTTCCCTATAACCCTAGCGTCATCGAACCTTAAGTGTGTAGACCCTACGGGTTCGGGAGACACGTAGACATGACCGAGACATCTCTCTGGCCAATAACCAACAGCGGGATCTGGATACCCATGTTGGCTCCCATGTCCTCCACGATGATCTCATCGGATGAACCACGATGTCGGGGATTCAATCAATCCCGTATACAATTCCCTTTGTCTATCGGTATGGTACTTGCCCGAGATTCGATCGTCGGTATCCCTATACCTTGTTCAATCTCGTTACTGGCAAGTCTCTTTACTCGTTCCGTAATACATCATCCCGTGGCTAACTCCTTAGTCACATTGAGCTCATTATGATGATGTCTTACCGAGTGGGCCCAGAGATACCTCTCCGTCACACGGAGTGACAAATCCCAGTCTCGATTCGTGCCAACCCAACAGATACTTTCGGAGATACCCGTAGTGCACCTTTATAGCCACCCAGTTACGTTGTGACGTTTGGCACACCCAAAGCATTCCTATGGTATCCGGGAGTTGCACAATCTCATGGTCTAAGGAAACGATACTTGACATTGAAAAGCTTTAGCAAATGAACTACACGATCTAGTGCTATGCTTAGGATTGGGTCTTGTCCATCACATCATTCTCCTAATGATGTGATCCCGTTATCAACGACATCCAATGTCCATGGCCATGAAACCGTGACCATCTATTGATCAACGAGCTAGTCAACTAGAGGCTCACTAGGGACATGTTGTGGTCTATGTATTCACACATGTATTATGGTTTCCAGTTAACACAATTATAGCATGAACAATAGACAATTATCATGAACAAGGAAATACAATAATAACCATTTTATTGTTGCCTCTAGGGCATATTTCCAACAGTCTCCCACTTGCACTAGAGTCAATAATCTAGTTCACATCACCATGTGATTAACACTTACATCACCATGTGATCATATCATCATGTGATTAACACCCAATAAGTTCTGGGGTTTGTTCATGTTCTGCTTGTGAAAGAGGTTTTTAGTCAACGGGTCTGCGACATTCAGATCCGTGTGTACCTTGCAAACTTTCCATGTCATATTTGTAGATACTGCTCCCACGCTCCACTTGGAGCTATTCCAAATGGCTGCTCCACTATACGTAGCCAGATTTCTACTAAGAGTCATCCGGATTGGAGTTAAAGCTTGCATCATCGTAACCCTTTACGATGAACTCTTTATCACCTCCATATTCGAGAAATATTTCCTTAGTTCTCAAGTTACCAAGGATAACTTTGACCGTTGTCCAGTGATCCACTCTTGGATTACTCTTGTACCCCTTGACAGACTCATGACAAGGCACACACAGGTGCGGTACACAGCATGGCATACTATATAGAGCCTATGGCTAAAGCATAGGAGATGACACTCATCTTTTCTTTATCTTCTGCCGTGGTCGGGTATTGAGTCTTACTCAATTTCACACCTTACAATATAGTCAAGAACTCCTTCTTTGACCCATCTATTTTGAACTCCTTCAAAAACTTGTCAAGGTATGTCTTCGTCGAAAAAACTTATCAAGCGAATTGATCTATCCCTATAGATCTTGATGCTCAATAAAATAGTAGCGTTATCTGGGTCTTCCTTTGAAAAAACTCTTTTCAAACAACCCTTCATGCTCTTCCAGAAAATTCTACATCATTTCCGATCAATAATATGTCAACTACATATTCTTATAAGAAATTCTATAGTGCTCCCACTCACTTTCTTGCAAATACAAGTTTCTCATAAACTTTGTATAAACTTAAACACTTTGATCACCTCATCAAAGCATATATTCCAACTCCGAGATGCTTGCTCCAGTCCATAGAAGGATCGCTGGAGTTTGCATATTATTAGCATCCTTAGGATTGACAAAACCTTCTGGTTGTATCACATACAACTCTTCCTCACAGAAACCATTACGGAAACCTTGTTTTGTCATCCATCTGCCAGATTTCATAATCGAAAAATGCAGCAACTGCTAACAAAATTTTTAATAGACTTTTAGCATCGCTACTGATGAGACAATCTCATCACAGTCAACTCCTTGAACTTGGCGGAAACTTCTTCGCGACAAGTCGAGCTTTATAAACGGTGACATTTCACCATTAGCGTCTATGTTTATCTCAAAGGTCCATTTGTACTCAATGACCCGCCATTCAACAGGCAAGTCTACCAAAGTCCATACTTGGTTTTCATACATGGATCCTTTCTCGGATTTCATGGCTCCCAGCCATTTGTTGGAATCCGGGCCCACCATCACTTCTCCATAGTTCGTAGGTTCACCGTTGTCCAACAACATGATTTCCAAGACAGGGTTGTCGTACTACTCAGGAGCAGTACACGTCCTTGTCAACCTAGGAGGTTCGATAGTGACTTGATCCGAAGCTTCACGATCATCATCATTAACTTCCTTTTCAACTGACGTAGGCTCTACAGAAACATCTTTCTGTGTTGCGCTATTCTCTGGTTGAAACAAAGGTTCAACAACCTTATCAAGTTCTATCTTCCTTCCACTCAATTCTTTCGAGAGAAACTCTTTCTCAAGAAAGGACCCGTTCTTAGCAACAAACACCTTTTGCGCTTGGATCTGAGATAGAATGTATACCCAATGTCTCATTAGGGTATTCTATGAAGATGCATTTGTCTGCTTTGGGTTCGAGCTCACTATGTGAAAAACCCATTTTCACATAAGCGTCGCACCCCCAAATACTAAGAAATGACAGCTTAGGCTTCTATCAAACCATAATTCACACGGTGTCATCTCAACAGACTTAGATGGTGCCCTATTAAAGTGAATGGATTTGTCTTTAATGCATAACCCCATAATGATAGTGGTAAAACGATAAGAGACATCATAGTACTCACTATATCCAATAGAGCACGACTACGACGTTCGAACACACCATCACACTATGGTGTTCCAGGAGGCGTGAGCTGTGAAACAATTTCCACATTGTCTAAAATTGCATACCAAACTCGTAACTTAGATATTCACCTCCATGATCATATCATAGACATTTATCTTCTTGTCACGATGATCTTTAACTTCACTCTGAAACTCCTTGAACCTTTCAAACATTTCAGATTCGTGTTTCATTAAGTAAATATCCCCATATTTACTCAAATCATCAGTGAAGGTAAAGAAAAACAACGATATCCACTGTGTGTTTCAACACTCATTGGACCACATACATCAACATGTATTAATTCCAATAAGCCACTTGCCTGCTCCATCATATTGGATGACGGGGTCTCAGTCATCTTGCCCAAGAGGCATGGCTCGCATGTCTCAACCGATTCTAAATCGAGTGAGTAAAAAAATCCATCATCATGGAGTTTCTTCATGCGATTTATACCAATATGACATTACGTGGCAGTGCCACAAGCATGTGGTACTATCATTATTAACTTTGTATCTTTTGGTACCAATGTTATGAATATGTGTACTACTACGATCATGATTCGATAAACCATTCCGAGTGGGTGCATGACCATTGAAGGCATTATCCATGTAAACAGAATAACCATTATTCTCTATGAATAACCGTATCGCACTAATCATGATCTAATCACGTTCATGCTCAACGCAAACACCAAATAACATTTATTTAGGTTTATCACAAATCCCGAAGGTAGAGAGAGCGTGCGATGGTGATCACATCAATCTTGGAAATACTTCCAACACACATCGTCACCTTTCACCTAGCTAGTCTCCATTTATTCCGTAGCTTTTATTTCGAGTTGCTAACACTTAGCAACCGAACCGGTATCCAATACCCAGGTGCTACTAGGAGTACCAGCAAGGTACACATCACTAACACGTATATCAAATATACTTCCATCGACATTGCCAGCCTTCTTATCTACCAAGCATCTAGGGTTTTTCCGCTTCAGCGAACATTCTCCTCATAACAGAAGCACTTAGTCTCGGGTTCGGGCTCAACCTTGGGTTTCTTCACTAGAGCAACAACTGGCTTGCCATTCCTGAAGTTTTCCCTTCTTGCCCTTGCCCCTTTTGAAACTAGTGGTTTCACTTAACCATCAACACTTGATGCTCCTTCTTGATTTCTACCTTTGTGGTGTCAAACATCACGAACAACTCAGGGATCATCTTATCCATCCCTGGCATGTTATAGTTCATCACGAAGCTCTAGTAGCTTGGTGGCAGTGTCTTGGAGAACTGCATTAATCACTATCTCATCTGGAAGATTAACTCCCACTTGATTCAAGTGATTGTAGCACCCAGACAATCTGAGCACACGCTCAGCGATTGAGCTATTCTCCTTTATCTTGCAGACAAAGAATCTTGTTGGAGGTCTCATACCTCTCAACATAGGCACGAGCCTGAGATCACAATCTCAGCTCCTAGAACATCTCATATGTTCCGTGACGTTCAAAACGTTTTGGAGCCTGAATTCTAAGCCGTAATACATGACGCATTGAACTATCACGTAGTCACCAAAAAGGTGCCTGTCATATGTTCACAACATCTACAGACAACGCTTGAGGGAGTGGTGCAGTTAGCGGTACATCAAAAACATAAGCTTTCTGTGCAGCAATGAGGACAATCCTCAGATCACGGACCCAGTCCGCATTATTGCTACCATCAACTTTCAACTTACTTTTCTCTAGGATTGTATCAATAAAACTGGGGAGCTACAGTGCGAGCTATCTACGACATAATTTGCAAGGACATTTTTAGACTAAGTTCATGATAATTAAGTTCATTTAATCAAATTATTAATGAACTCCCACTTAGATAGACATCTCTCTAGTCTTCCAAGTGATACATGATCCATGTCAACTAGCCCGTGTCCGATCATCACGTGAGACGGACTAGTCATCCATGGTGAACATCTCTATGTTGATCGTATCTTCTATACGACTCATGTTCGACCTTTCGGTCTTCCGTGTTCCGAGGCCATGTCTGTACATGCTAGGCTTGTCAAGTCAACCTAAGTGTTTCGCATGTGTAAATCTGGCTTACACCCGTTGTATGCGAACGTTAGAACCTATCACACCCGATCATCACGTGGTGCTTCGGAACGACGATCCTTAGCAACGGTGCACAGTTAGGGTGAACACCTTTCTTGAAATTTTATTGAGAGATCATCTTATTTACTACCGTCGTTCTATGCAAATAAGATGTAAACATGATAAACATCACATGCAATCAATATAGTGACATGATATGGCCAATATCATCTTGCTCCTTTGATCTCCATCTTCGGGGCACCATGATCATCACTGTCACCGGCACGACACCATGATCTCCATCATCATGATCTCCATCATTGTGTCTTCATGAAGTTGTCTCACCAACTATTACTTCTACTACTACAGCTAACGTTTAGCAATAAAGTAAAGTAATTACATGGCGTTTATGATTGACACGCAGGTCATACAATAATATAAGACAACTCCTATGGCTCCTGCCGGTTGTCATAGTCATCGACATGCAAGTCGTGAACCCTATTACAAGAACATGATCAATCTCATACATCACAATGCATCACATCACATCCTTTTGGCCATATCACATCATACGGCATATGCTGCAAAAACAAGTTAGACGTCCTCTAATTTGTAGTTGCAAGTTTTTTACGTGGTTGCTATAGGTTTCTAGCAAGAACGTTTCTTACCTACGTCAAAACCACAACGTGATATGCCAATTGCTATTTACCCTTCATACGGACCCTTTTCATCGAATCCAATCCGACTAAGGTGGGAGAGACAGACACCCGCTAGCCACCTTATGCAACTAGTGCATGTCAGGCGGTGGAACCGGTCTCACGTAAGCGTACATGTAAGGTTGGTCCGGGCCGCTTCATCCCACAATACCGTCGAATCAAGATAAGACTAGTAACGGAAAGCATATTAACAAAATCGACGCCCACAACTACTTTGTGTTCTACTCGTGCATAGACTCTACGCATAGACCTAGCTCTGATACCACTGTTGGGAGACGTAGTAGTAAATCAAAAATTTCCTACGTTCACCAAGATCTATCTATGGAGAAACCAGCAACAAGAGGGGAGAGATTGCATCTTCATACCTTTGAAGATCGCTAAGCGGAAGCGTTACAAGAACGCGGTTGATGGAGTCGTACTCGGAGCGATTCAGATCGCGGTAGATCCGATCAAGTGCCTATCGGACGGCACCTCCGCGTTCAACACACGTGCAGCCCGGTGACGTCTCCAACACCTTGATCCAGCGAGGAGGAAGGAGAGGTTGGGGAAGGGCTCCAACAGCAGCACGACGGCGTGGTGGTGGTGGAGTAGCAAGGTATTCCGACAGGGCTTCGCCTAAGCGCCGCGGAGGAGGAAGAAGAGAGGTAGGGCTTCGCCGTGAGAGAGAGAGATCAAATCCTGTCTCAAAACATCCAAAACCTCAAGTATATATAGGAGGAGGGACGTGGAAGGGCTGGCTTGGCCCCTCCTCCAAGGAGGAAAGGTTCGGCCGAGCTAGGGATAGAGTCCACCTCCCACAAGGGAGGTGGATCTCCTCCTTTTTAAACTCTTTAGCCCTTATCTCTAGTTCCCAACCGCATGGGCCTTTCTAGGAGGTCTTGGCCGGCCCAATATGGGCTGTCACACCTCCTCTAAGGGCCCATGTAGTCCTCTGGTCGTCACACCCCTCCCGGGGGTCCTCCGGCACCCTCCCGGCACTCCCGGTACACTACCGATGAGCCCAAAAACTTTCCGGTGACCAAAACTGGACTTCCTATATATCAATCTTTACCTCCGGACCATTCCGAAGCTCCTCGTGATGTCCGGGATCTCATCCGGGACTCCGAACAACCTTCGGTAATCACGTATACCATTTCCCTATAACCCTAGCGTCATCGAACCTTAAGTGTGTAGACCCTACGGGTTTGGGAGACACGTAGACATGACCGAGACATCTCTCTGGCCAATAACCAACAGCGGGATCTGGATACCCATGTTGTCTCCCACGTCCTCCACGATGATCTCATCGGATGAACCACGATGTCGGGGATTCAATCAATCCCGTATACAATTCCCTTTGTCTATCGGTATGGTACTTGCCCGAGATTCGATCGTCGGTATCCCTATACCTTGTTCAATCTCGTTACTGGCAAGTCTCTTTACTCGTTCCGTAATACATCATCCCGTGGCTAACTCCTTAGTCACATTGAGCTCATTATGATGATGTCTTACCGAGTGGGCCCAGAGATACCTCTCCGTCACACGGAGTGACAAATCCCAGTCTCGATTCGTGCCAATCCAACAGATACTTTCGGAGATACCCGTAGTGCACCTTTATAGCCACCCAGTTACGTTGTGACGTTTGGCACACCCAAAGCATTCCTACGGTATCCGGGAGTTGCACAATCTCATGGTCTAAGGAAACGATACTTGACATTGAAAAGCTTTAGCAAATGAACTACACGATCTAGTGCTATGCTTAGGATTGGGTCTTGTCCATCACATCATTCTCCTAATGATGTGATCCCGTTATCAACAACATCCAATGTCCATGGCCATGAAACCGTGACCATCTATTGATCAACGAGCTAGTCAACTAGAGGCTCACTAGGGACATGTTGTGGTCTATGTATTCACACATGTATTATGGTTTCCAGTTAACACAATTATAGCATGAACAATAGACAATTATCATGAACAAGGAAATACAATAATAACCATTTTATTATTGCCTCTAGGGCATATTTCCAACATACACTACACTACATTACACTACACATGCTTAAACTCTGAACATAAACAAACACCAGCAATGCAATATGTAAACTACCTCTGTTTCTAGGCAACAAGAGTTATCATCAATGCTTTTGAGTTTATTAAGTACCTTCAGTTCTGAGCTTTAAATGTCAAAAGAGCTTCACAGAATCTTGAATCCTCCAAATCACTCTTAACAGTTCTGCATTGCACAAAGGCAGCAATGAGCCAATGATATCAGTAGCAATAATAGGTGCTTACATTCTCAAAGTGAACCTACAGAGTTCTAGTACAGTGAGTAACTCCCAATTCTTTTAATAGAAGCACAATTAATATCAGAACAAAAATAACGAAATAATAGATGTGATTTTAATACAAATAACTGTTGGTGATATTGCCAGTCACTTAATTAGTTGGGTAACAACTTCAAAGCAAACTAGTTATTATTATTTTTCTTGCCAAGTTTAAAATATAATAAAGGGTTGTAGTGAATATCTAGCAGAAAATGTCTCACATGGTCACATATGCACATAATTTCAGTCAAGTATTTGTAATATACTACTCCAAAATAAAGTACAACCACATGCTTCATTTTCAGAAAAATAGGCGGCGATGTAAAACAAATGTAAGCACTGCTGCATGATGTTGACAGCAGTGAATGATCTTCGTCTCTGTTCTACTTAAAAATGACCTTCACAATTTTCAGAACTTCAGATGGAAGTGGGGAAAGAAGGTAGTTTTTCGTGCGGCTTTCTCTTTTTGCAGAGATTCAAGCAGAAACTTGAGAGAGGACAGTGAGATCTGCGAGGGGATATGCGAATGCTTCAACATGAAAGAATTTAAATCTGCAAACTTTGTCGACGCTAGATCGAACGGATGCCGGTCTGATCTTGTTTAAGATCACAGTTAGCAGCACCACCTTCTTGCTCAAGAGATTAAGGTAATATATCATAAACTAGCTAGCAAGCACACAGGAACATTGATAGATATGATTTTCATATATCAAGGACACTATGATAGCAGAAGAAAAAAATCGATTGGACATGACAAATACATGCTCTATAGTTCAGTCGACAGAACCAAATACACCGTCTGTAATCAGCATGAATGAATCCCTTTCAATAATTTCTCATTGTAACCAAAAATAGAGATCGACCCCTCCTATGGACCACTGCCTAGTGAAATGGTAAATCCGTAGCAATGGCTAAAAGAGACAACAAATGTACAAGATGGGAGGGGTGCTCGCCCATGGGCAGGGAATGGGGAGGAAGGAGGAAGGAGGAGAGGTACCTGGGCGGGCGCGGCCGGTCGCCGGAGGGGTCGAGGTCGGGGTTGGGGTCGGGGTCGGCCGCGGCCACGGCGTCGAAGGGATGCCTCGGTTGGTCGTGAGGAGGCCAGCGGCCGCGGTCGTCGTGGGGAGGCCTCCAGCGGCGTAGGGCAGGGGCCGACGCGGGGAGGCTGTTGGCGACGGCGAGGTCGCGGAGGCATCGGCGATGGCGGAGCTGCAGTGGTGGGGGCGCGGGGGCGCGGGGGCGGCGACGTCGTGGGTCGGGGCAGAGCTAGGGGGGAAGTGGATCTGGCGAGAGGGAGGGACGAAGGGGTCGGGGGAGTTAGAGCTAGGGGGAAGATTACTAATGGCGCACCCCCGAGCGGTGCGCCATTAGAATGTTTTTTTACATAGCAATGGCGCACCCCCGAACGGTGCGCCATTAGAATGTTTTTTACTAATGGCGCACTCTTCCTTGGTACGCCATTAGAATTTTTGGAAAAAAAATTGTTACTAATGGCGCACCACATGTTTGGTGCGCCATTAGTGGCCATATCATCTATAGCCCTTTCCCTAGTAGTGGAGCTGCTGCACAACGCTCAGCTCCTGTTTCCTCTTCCTCTCCTGGCTTTTGTAACCGCCTGCGCCGGGAAACCCATTCTTCCACAGAACGGAGCCTGGCGTGCCTCGTGTTCGTCTAGGGTGCTCAGGATTCCCGAGGGCCTCGGTCACCTCGTCCTTCTCTGTGTTGGGAATGAACCTCCCTTCCAGCGCTTCCTTAATAAATTGCTGAAGCTTCCTGACGGGTATTGCAAGTTGCTCGTCTGTTCAAACGCACTTCCCTGTTAGAGGGTCCAAAGTTCCCCCAACCCCGAAGAACCAAGTCCTTGAACGGTCTGACCAGTTCGCTGTCTCTGGTTCGACCCCTTTAGCTCGCACGACATCCTCCCATTTGGCCCACAACGGCCAGGCTCTGAGGTAGCCACCTGACCCCGTGCGATGGTGATACTCCTTCTTCTCAGCACTTTCCTTGTTTATCGCTGACATTTTCTTACTTTTTTCAGAAGTCTTGTAAGCCACGAACGCGTCCCATTGATCTCTTATCCCCACGTATCGGCCGACGAATACTGGAGTCTTCTCTTGGTTAACAAACTTAGCTTTCGACTCATTCTTTCACCTCCTGAAAAGATCTGCCATCTTCTTAAGAGCACACGACCTGACCAGTGGCTCTATAACTGGATTACTCTCCTCCTCCTCTGGCGGTAGGGTGAAATTTGCCTTCAGGTCCTTCCAAAGATCTTCTTTCTGTCTATCAGTGACATAAGAAACTTGAGGGTCGTAGTTCTTAGCGTTCTTAGCCGGTTCAATCCATTGCTGGATGGTGATCAGGATGCTATCCCTAATAATAGCTTCACACTGAGCAGAAAATGCATCCTTGGTCTTCTAAGGTTCAATCGGTTGGCCATCATTCGCGATTAAGGTGATCGTGAACTTTTCATCAGCGCGCAACCTTTTCTTCGGGCCTCGTCTCGTTACCGAAGTTTCGGTCGATCCGGAGGGCTATAAAAGAAGAAACAAGCTGAGTTAATATATGTACATACCAAAACAATTAATGCATCAATTAGTCAGCACAGGCTTAATTAATATATATGCCTCGCCGGACGACTTTGCAACAGCTCCCTTCGTTCGGTCACCGGAGCCGTCATCATGGTCTCCTTCTTCCTCTGGCTCTCGGTCACCGGAGCCGTCATCATGGTCTCCTTCTTCCTCTAGCTCTCGGTCACCGGAGCCATCATCATGTTCTCCTTCTTCCTCCAGCATTCAGTGACCGGAGCCGTCATCATCATGTCCTACCTCTTCTATGTCAAAATTGATTAACGATGAGATATTACCGCCGGCGCGGATCATGTCCCCCAACAACGCTTCTGCTTCAAAGTCTCTGTTCATGGTTGGATCATTGGTTTTTGCAAATATTACAACATGACAATTAATATACAAACATGAGAGATGGATATATTAATTAGTGGCAAACATAGACAAGGAATCATATCAGTGGCCTCGACGCTTCTATGGTTTGTGGTGGCCTTCACAACGCTTCTAGGGATATTGGGTGGCGTCGACGCTTCTAGGGATATCTCGGTTTAGGCGGACTCGAGAGTTGGTCAGGCGAGAGGGGGTTGATCGACGTCCCCCCTCACGTCGAAATTACCGGAGTTTTCTATATGAACAAAAAAAATGCCGGCCGGACATATCATCATGCGGCGGCGATAACCTACGGAGCACCGATACGGCAACATCGATACAGCCATACGGGATACGGCAATTTCTATAAATAACATGTAATGAGAGCTAATATAATAAAACGCACATACACGTACACATATATGAACACATACATACACATACACATATATGAACACATACATATACATATATGAACACATACAAAAAACACCATACATACATATATATATATATATATATATATATATATATATATATATATATGAATAAAAAATATCATACAAACAAAAAACAAAAAATCATCCTCACCATAGGGGAGGGAGATGTGGCCGGAGCGGGGCGGAGCAGTGGCCGGAGCGGGGCGGGGCGACGCGGGGTAGGACGGCCGGAGCGTGGTGGCGTGGGTCGGGGCGGCCGGAGCGGGGTGGCGCGGGGCTGGGCGGCCGGAGCGAGGTCGGGGACGGCGGCAGGCGGCGGCGAGCGCGCGAGATTTGGGCAGCCTGACGGCGTGGGTGGGGATCTAGCCTTCGGGGGAGCGAATGGGTCGAAAACTGTATTCCAAAATCATGTACCAAAGCGATAACTTTTCCAAGTCGATAAATAACTACGCACCTGCTCTGTGGCTCATCTAAAATGTCTTCCTATTGCAATCCTTTCCTTTTTTTTTCTATCAATCGCTTTTCATCAGACTACGTGTTGGTTACTGACTAGTTATATAGAGTATGTTTGTGCCTAGGGAACGGCATTGGTGATGGTCACGATGAAGGTGAAGCATTTATGACATACTAGTAACCGTGCACGTGCGCACGCACGTGTCCATCAACAAATATAAATTTAACCGTACGTAAAGGACTGGAAATTTAAAATTATAGTTGAACATAAGAATTTTAACATTCCTTTCAAAAACAAATAAATACATGTGGGAATGTCTACTGCATATATGGTTTATAGAAAGATTGTGGAGATCTCACAAAAGAAATACAACATTACAAACTGTAGGCTTCTCGTAGATAAAGATCAGATATACTGAAGAGGCATCTAATGTGAAAATCAATGAGGTTACATCTGCTATCAACATACTATAGATACATAAGAGAACTCTTGGCAGACACCGATGCTTGGCTATATTTCAGAAACATCCCTTCGGTTAGATCATCTAAAATTGCACAATGCTCATAAATACTGTCGGTTCTGGACCAGTCTCCATTGAAGAATCAGTGTGACTTCGCTGAAACAAACTACGCAGTAGTTGACACAACAGCCTTGATCGTTGTGACCACCCTACGAAGCTGCCTTTCTATCCAGAAATCTCCAGGAAAAATCGAAATCAAAACCCGAGACATGTTAGGATGGGATTATCTCGTAAAATATGCACCAAACTGAACATGGATCAAATTTGAAAAACATCCAGCACACACATACTGCTGGATGAAATCCATGGTTATTTAAAGTAAACTGATAGCTTAATCAGCACTTGTTATTGCTATTCTGGCACTTCATGCAAGTGGCCGTGTCTTTATCTCGGCACATAAAAGTAGAACAATCAAGCGTGGAACTTAGTTTCTAGAACACATCACTACTGTTTAGGAATTTAAGGTAACAACTGAAATTATACTTATTGATCCAATAAGAAGCAAGACTTAATAAAAGGATTGAGTTTGCCATAAATTTAACATTGTCTTCTTATATCTAATTACAACCAATGAAGATGGCTCCCCTGCATGAATTAAGATTGTAGCAGAACTGAATTAGTTCTTATCACTACTAACTAATAAGCATAAAATTCAGTTATGTACAAATGATTCAGAACAAACTTGTGGAGAATAAATTACCGAAGCAAGGTTCTGGTTGATGTTTCTTACATAAAAAATTTATGGGTATTTTGAAACATGCATTTTGTAATAGTAGACGGCCAAGAAGGCGACACAACTTACAAAATTGTAATCCAAAAACCAAAATAATGGTCGGTTTCATGCTACATGACAATATCAAATTGCTAAATGTGGTCGGTTTCATAGCATTACACTTTTTCTCATGCTACCTAATAATGTAAGTACAACGGGAACAAACACTTTTGCCGAAGGTGTTTCCAGGAAAAGAAAAGTTTGAACACAGGAACACTAAAGTCAATTCCCCAGTTATAAGAACCTTTGCTCTCAGGGCATCCACATTCCGTGGGTCAAGAATAAAATCAGATATTGTATCTCTGGTAAAGGCAATTTCTGGGTACAGTATGGTATCTGTAATATAATAAAGCATACAGCGAGTTACAACATAAAAAACATTTCTGATGGAGAGTACAACAAAAGCTCACCTCAGAGCCTGATCGCTTTAGTTTTACTATTTGACTTCCCTTCAAGTGAGCATATTGTTTTTTCAACTTCCTTTTAAGAGAGTATATGACGTAGCGCTTCATGATATACACAAGGAAAAAGATGGGACAATAAGCATTACCATTTGTTCAATAACTGCATGCAGAGTAACTCTATTATTCAACTGAGTCAAGGACCAGTACCTGGCTGGGTACAGTCAGGTGAGTCTAAAATGGTCTGGCAACAAGGTCATTGCGTATTTCATATGTTTCTCTTGGGAAAAAAATGCTGAGAAGTAAACAAGGAAAAAACAAAAGGGCCAACGGTGAAATGATCTCCATACCCAAATCAAGAACAACTAATTCAACTAATTCAACTAGTTATATAGAGTATGTTTGTGCCTAGGGGACGGCATTGGTGATGGTCACGGTGAAGGTGAAGCATTTATGATATATAAGATGTTTCTTTTTTCCTAATGGGATATACATTGGTGGTTGGTATGCCATGGTGACTGAAAAGACCAGTGGATCTGAAGTTTTTTATGCTCTTGGTGGATATTTATCTGAGCTGGTTTACACTTTCAGACTGTGGTTTTGCTTGATGATTTTTTTCGTCTTCTCATGGAATGGAAGCATTAACTAGCCCTTGCTGTGATTCATAAGGCGCTCGCCCTAGTTTTCCAGGTTGATTGATGGTAGTAACTGTATGCACCTATTCAAACATCTAGATTCAGAAACTATATATGCTTTGGCACTAGACATCATTAATATTGTTGGTCATTCTGCGTTGCTTGAAGGATTAATTACTGCCACATGAGCGAGTCCCGACCGATGCTTATGAAGATCGTGTGGTCGTTTTTTTATTTGCCAGACTGATGTTTAACTCTGTTGGAAGTCAAAGTGTGACTCACTTGATGAGACGATGATGAACTATTTATAAACGAAGATGATTCCGACATTGGAGTATATCTCTGAATGCGACGCTACTTCACACAGATTGATTTTCATGCCATCTATACTTGGGTGGCTGCATGAAAGAAATTCTGCTATGCGTGTAAAAAGGGAAAAATATACAAAAACGAGGGGCATTCCGAGAATTGAACTCGGGACCTCTCGCACCCTAAGCGAGAATCATACCACTAGACCAAATGCCCATTCGTGCTGAAATTTTCCTAAAGTACCTATTTATTAAAATTTCGGAGTACTGACGCACAACGATCCTGAATTTGAGGATGAGCAGCATGGCTTAGCTTGTCTTTGTCAGTTGTTATACTGCCTGAACTCTGAAATGAACCGAACCCATGCTGCAAAATTTTCCTTTCAGGAAGCAATGGAGCAGAGGGAGCAGGCGCAGAAGGCGCTGCACAACGCGTCGGCGACGGAGAATGTGGTTCGGATCTACAATTATACCCCGTTCCATAACTAAAACCACAACGCTTATTATGGAACGGAGGGCCAGTCAATGGCGCTTCTTGTTTTATATCGCCAAAAAAAAAAATGGCGCTTCTTGTTCCTCGTGGCCACCTGACAAGGAGTCTTTTTTTTTTTTTTTGCATCGATGGAAAACAAGGAGTCTGGGGGGAAGCAATACGCACGACCACGAGCGAGTCCACGACGTACGCACGGTCGTTTCGTTTCCAAAAAAATCCGCTCGTTCGTCGTTCCTCGGTTCCTGCGATTGAAAAAGCTTCGCTGCAGCCGCCCGCCTAGTAGATCGCCCATCCTCTCCATCGAATCTCTCCGTCCGCCGACGAGGGAAGGCCTCCGTACGTCCGACCGTCCCCGACGGCGCGATCCCGTCGTCTCGTGCCGATCCGCAGACTGCAGGCACATTCCGGCCGGCCGCACCGCACACACATGGATGAATGGCCAGACGATCAACAAAAGGTTAGTTTATTTTCAGCATTATAGATTAGTCTGTGTCTTAGAATCTAATTGTAGAAATATAGACATTAAAAACTAATTAGAAATTCTTGTATTATCCAATTATGTGTGTGTATAGACATGAAGAGGAAGAGAGCTCAGTCAACAAGAGACCTTTCAAGTTACTAGCTCTGCCGTCCTGTTGTCAAATGACTGTATCTTGTTGAAGGTAGTAAGGAAAGACTTTTCACTGAAAGAAAACAACTTGACTAATGACTTTTTGGCAGACACCACCACTGAACGTAGCTGACACGAAATATCTTTTGATAATTTATCAGCAAATTCTTTAAATGCTTCTACCTTGTCCATAAAATCATTAGTTTTGTAGCAGGTGCGGCTATATTTTTTTATACCACTCAGGAAATTGTTTAGCCAGTACACGAGAAGAATCCTTTTCAATGACCTGTTACTATCAAAGTAGTCCCTCTCAAGTCTCTTGATACGGTCATCCAGATGTATTTGTGACAGATCCTTGTCAATAACCATTCTGCTCTTGCTACCAAATAGGACAATATCACCGAGGGAACACTGATCTTCGTTTACAGGCCGATGCTCAATTATTTACATAACACGAGAAGCCAATTGTACGACCGCCACATTGGTACCTATATTACTGTGTATTGTTGTCACTTTAATTGTAGCATGCATGCAAACTAGCTGTACATTTTCTATTTTAGACATCAAATGTGTTGCACTTTTGCCACGTCGAGCAATTTGAGAACTTGCTTCAAGGATTATCAGAGAAACAGAAAAAGCTTAGTGAATGACATGGGAGTGGGCTTTGTGTTTAGCCTGAAAACCAAGAAGCGATTAGATGCTCGTCTCACAAATTACTTGGTTGATATTTTTAGTTATAAGGAGGAGGCTCTAGAAGTTCAGAAAGGGAATTCCTATATATTAAACCCCTTATTAAGGGTTTATATGATATGCCCAATACTGGGGCCAAACTACGTCTTAGAAAGAAAATGACTGCCTCTTCCCATTTAAAGTCGACAAGGTTCAGTTGGCTAGTTGGTTGCACGATTGGAAAATTATGGGAGAAAGCAAAAGGCAGCTACAGCTGACGATGAATTTTGTGTCCTTTTCATGTTGGCAGTACTGAACATGTTTCTAGCTCCTTTTGGAAATACAGTAGATATAAGTTTTTTGGAAGATCCCATCGATAATAAAGGGGTTTGACTGGTGTACATTCATTGCTGATTATCTTGTTGCCGGTATACGTGAACACAAAGAGAAAAAGGCTGCACATGTTTATGGGTGTCTTCACATTCTGCAGGTAAGTTCAAAGACTTATATATTGCTTTAGTAGCAGTAACTTGTTTGTTGCTTATCCATATTTACATCTTTGCATGCAGCTGATATATGCGGACTACGTGAAATATACCGATATCAAACTGCAAGCACCAGGAGCTGGTTTTCCACGTAGTAGACATATCACGGATGCACATCAAAATTATGCGGCGAAGAAAGTGGGATGTGTTAGTCTGAAGGTAAATTTATGTATAGTTAAGAAGTTCCGTAGGCAGAACATCTGCATATTTCAAGACCGTCCTCATTATTTTCAGAAGAAGTCGTCTTACAGCGCCGATGTAGAGAGCATGGACTCATCTCCTCAGAACTGTCGTCGGAATTCTAGAAAAAAAGTGAGTCTATGCCTGTAATGCATAAGAATCTGATAATTTTTCATACTACTCGGCTGAAATATTTAGGTTTGCAATATTTTGAATCATATTGTTCCCGGGGAGCTGATGTATGTGTCAATTGTATTTTCCAACAAAGCTCCTATACCAGGTTTGCAGGCTACAATTGACTTAATAAATATTAGAAGATCTGGTTTGTCTAAAGGTTTGAATGTTATGGAGAATTGTCATGGTGCCATGGCTGGAAGAACAATCAAGCTACTGCAGAGAAACAGGTGATAAATACACTGGTGTTGTTGTTGTTGTTGTTGTTGATCCCATGATGCTGTTGTTGTTGTTGTTGATCCATTTACATTTACAGGAACAGAGATTTCAGGTCCAGTGCAGACCTCAGGTGGAAATGGTTCTCTTCGTACAACGGGTGAAGGTAATATTTCTCACAACAGTAGTCTTTCTTATATGATTCTAGGACTAGCTTAGCAGCAATTGGTTAAAAATAACTAAGCCTACACATACATTATAATTCTGGCTCATCATGTAGTGTAATTTGCAATAGTGCATCTCATACTCTGAACATCTAAAGTGCATCTCATACCCTAACCCTAAACCCTAAACCCTAGACTTATCTGAAGTGTAATTTGTAATAGTGCATCTCATACCCTAACCCTAAACCCTAGACTTATCTATGCATGAAGAAGATGACCAAAGCGATGTTGTGTCTCCCTCTTTGGGCCATGCATCCAATACGGAGGAACAAGAGGAAGAAGTTGACCAAGCCGCTGCAACACCACGTGTATCGGATGAAGGTAATATTTCTGACCATGCTGATCTTGCTTCCCCCCCTTCAAACCCAAATGGTACATTCCCTCTAGAGGATGGTAAGCAAGTGTCAATCTTCAGTTCAGCAAGCTTCTAATTATGAAGACTCGTTTATATGTGAATGTCCAACGACTAACATGATACTCCTGCAATGTACAGGAGCAGAAACTTGAGAGGCACCAGACAAGACTTCATGTGTAAAATCAGGTTCAAAATTTAAAGCTGTTCGGTCTACTTCCCGTCTCAGATCTACCCGTGGCCATCTCTATATTGGATGACAATACACTAAAAAAGATTGTCATAAATTTAGTCAATCATATGAAAAGCATGTGGTGCGAGGAGAAATTAGTGGCAATCCAAAGGTTTCAATTTGTGATGCTTCTATAATTGCAGAACAGTTTGTAAATTCATTGAAGGAAGGAGGAGAAGTAACCGAGGAATTTGTGACTGTGAGCGTTAGGGCCCTGATCGAAGACTAGAAATCCCAAGTCAAGTACACCGGCTTGATCATCGATCCGCCGACTCTGGTATGCACACTTTCTGTTTTAACAATTTGTTGTGCCAACAAAGACTAGCTGATTATCCCTTTTGACACCAAAACAGGTGAAGATTCTTGATGAAAATTGTACACCAGGGTTCGTTGATGAGTATCTTAGGAAAGAAGCAAACATGAGACTTCTCGAGCGGGTAAATGCTGACTTGAGTTCATTTCCAGTGAAAATGATCCACTCAGTTAACTGAAATATTGTTTTGCAGATTTTCTTTTTGCTGAATAATAAAAGTCATTGGGTTTCATACATCATGCATCCGTATGTGGTCCATAGTGAAATCTCTACAAAGACTTATATTTAGGAATAGAGGGAGTACATGGTGACAGCTTGGCACACGCAAACATAAGAAATAGCGATGCTACATGAACTTAACAAAGTTCTACTATATATACATGTAGAAATGGTAAAATAAAAGCCAAAAAAGAAAAGGGGGATATTCCTAAGAGAGAATAATACCACTAGATCAAATGCCTTTCGTGCTGAAATTTCCAAAAGTTTATTTTTTTTTATTCGAGTTTTTTTTCTTTTTTCGATGGATCGGCTCGCGCGTCACGCAGGAGCTTAAACAAGTAGTAGTAGTACTTACTGATTAACAACTAGCTCTTCTGATTAATCAAGTAGCGATTTGAATCTGAGACGGCGTACGTTCACCATCCATCGACATCGATCCATCTGTATCGTCACATGCCATGCACATAGCTGCTTGACAAATGCCAATGCCGCCATAGCCGTTTCATCAAATCGAATCTGATTAAGTAGCTAACTGTCGGACGAACCCGCCCTGAGTAACTCCGGCGATCACCGGAGCTGTGAATGAGAGTGAGCACAAGAGAGAGAGTAATTTTTGCGCTGCGAACAACTTAGCAGCTTTTCTGTTTCGTCTCCTTTTATTCAGTCGTTACAGACGCTAACAGAAAAACGAAAAACGGGGCACGATCAGGTTGCGAGTGCCGCCATCCCAGCACTCCCCATTCGTCGCCCGTCATGGCGCCATGACCAATCAGTCGTGCCATCCCACGATCGGGTCAGGGCGCCGCAGAACTAGCTAGCTACGGCCAGAGGCGCAGCTCGGTTATTTAACTGATGAAACTGAAGAAAAACAGCTACTGCCGAAATTGAACTTTCGACACCTAAAACCCTACTGAACCTGAAGTTTAAACAACAACAATCACCCCCTAAACTGAATGTTCAGGGTTCCATCTCGACCATGCCAATGCTCGATCGCAGCTGTTGAAGGCGGACGTGACCCTGGGGTTTTGTGAACATGTCTGCAAGCTGGAGTTCAGTCGCCACAAACTCAAGCTCAATCTTCGTCTCCACACAATCCCTGATGAAATGGTACCTGGGCTCAATGTGCTTCGATCTGTCGTGCATCACAGGACTGATTCGTTATCCACCTTGAGCTTCACCGCTTCAGCTTCTGTATCTTTGAACTCGCCGAGCAGCAACGAGAGCCAGATCCCCTGGCAAGCCACCGTGGTCGCTGTAACATATTCCGACTCACAGCTTGATAGCGCCACGATCTTCTGCATCTGTGACTGCCATGTCATAGGACCGCCACCGAGGAGGAAGAGGGTGCCGGATGTGCTCTTGCGATTGTCAACATCGCCGCCCAGGTCACTGTCACGGTACCGAACTAGCCAGGGTGCACTCTCCCCTCTGGTATACCTGCAGCCTAGGCAAAGTGTGCCGATGATGTACCGCGGAATGTGCTTGACGGCGGCATGGTGTTCTTCTATTGGAGCTTCCATGAAGCGCGACACATACCCAACGGAGAACGTCAGGTCAGGGCGCGTGTGGACTAAGTACCGCAGGCTGCCGACGATGCTGCGATACTCAATCGCATCGACCGCCAGCGCTGTGCTCTCTCTGGACAGCTTGAAACGCGGCTCCATGGGCGTGTGACAAGCCTTGCATCCTGCCATGCCACTCTTCTCCAGAAGCTTCCGCGCGTATGCGCTCTGTGATATGACAATGCCGTTCGCGCCATGCTTCTCCTCGATCCCTAGGTAGAAGCTTAGCAAGCCAAGGTCAGACATCTTAAAGAGACATTCCATTTCACCCTTGAACCTGGTGATCTCTGCGGCCTCCGACCCGGTGATCACCAGATCGTCCACGTACACGCCCACGATGAGACGTGAGGTCGTCGTGCCCAGCGCGTACACGACATGCTCTGACAGGCAGAGTGAAGCCCAGCTTCGTGTTCCAGGCCCTGGGCGCCTGTTTGAGCCCGTACAGGGCCTTGTCTAGGCACAACACGAGATGCTCCTTGCCGGCGACGACGAATCCAGGCGGCTACTGCACGTACACCTCCTCCTCGAGCTCGCCATTCAGGAAGGCGGACTTCATGTCCATGTGGTGCACTACCCAATCCGCGTTCGCCGCGAGCGCCAGCAGCACCCGCACTGACTGAAGATGAGCCACCCGCGCGAACACTTCGTCGTAGTCGATCCCGTGCTGATGCACGTAGCCCTTGGCCACCAAGCGTGCTTTGTGCTTGAGCACCACCCCTCGTGTGTCCTTCTTGATCTTGAAGACCCACTTCAGGCCAACCGCGCGATGCCCTGGAGAGAGCGCGGCCAAGTGCCACATTTGGTTGTCCTCGATCGAGGTCATCTCGTCGATCATAGCCCGCCGCCAGCCTGATTCTTGCTTCACTTCGGTGAATGAGGCTGGTGTAGGGTAACACAGCAGAAAACAAAAAAAATTGGTACTGCGAGCACGCCCGGGATCACTATGGAGATGCATACATGGTTTTTGATCTGATCGTTACCAAATCATAGCGCAGCGGAAGTAGAGTCGATGAAGATCGTTGGTGCAAACCCCCGCAGTTAGGATTTACAACCTCCCAACCGCAAGGATGTACTCCCTCATCTGCCCCTTGGATAGGCCGCCGGATAGCCCTCCGGGCGGTGGTCGGACAGTCCCTTCGGGAGGACCCTCGAAACTCGGACGGTCACTCGGGCAGCCCTTCGGGAGGACATTCGAACAACCCCTCGGGAAAAGATCGAACTATGACCTCTCTATGGGGTTGCGCACATATGATGTCAGCTATCCGGCAGGGCTTCGCCGTCCAGAACTAGTTCGCACCGGAACCCAGGCAACCTTTCGGCTCTACGAAACCATTTCGTTGGGAGGGAGAAAGAAGGCCAGATCATGCATGTCATTTGTATGAGAGTAAGGAGTGAGTATGGAGAGCTCCTCTCCACCTCCTTATATAGGCCAAGGCAAAGGGTGGGGTGGGACTTGGAAATACCAAAATACCCATGAGGTGAGCCCTTCACAAGGGCATAAATGGAAAGCAAGTGGTGCTCCATGGGGTGCACCACCTTGGGCTGCCACAACCTTGTCCCCCCCCCTCATGGGGGTGGGGGCAACAACCCTCCAACATGCCTCCACAAAATAAGGATGCTCTCTAGACAAAAAGCCACCAAACAAGCTGCCCACGATTCGTGGGATCTTGTCCCCTTGCGTTGAGACAAGATGTTTTCCGTGACTGTTTTTCCTGAAAAAATTCCAGAAGGTCCAGAACATTTCCGGCACCCTCTAAAATTATTTTGGACACGTTCTGAAACATTTCCAGTATGGTGGTTTAATTTAGAAACATCTTCGTTTACACAGAAACAATTTTGGCAGGTCCGAAACACTTCGGTTTTCTCTCCGGAACTTTTTCGTTGTCTTTGAAACTTTTCCAATGACTTTCTCTGAGACTCCCTGTCTAGTATTCAACAAATAGATGACCCTTTAGCATGTGACCCTATAGGTTCGATGAAGTATAGACATGACCGGAACACTTTCCGATCAATGATCAACATCGGAGCCGTGGACACTCATATTGACCCCTATACCCACACGAATAAATATTCGAGTGAACCTCCAGTTGTCATGTTCTATTCTTGTTGCTTCACAATATGTTACAAACACCTGAGGTGAGATTTATCGGCATCCACTTTAACGGTGTCCTGGATTAGGGGGTGCTAACCTAGCCGACCCGTCTCCTCGGCTAGGCCGATGGGCCCTCGTACGTGATCAAGATGGACTCCGGAGGCCGTATACAGGAAGCAGTATCGGGACTACTTCTACCGAAGACTTGACGTATACTCCAAGATCTCTCATGCCACCTCTCTCCTACATACCGACTTTGTAACCCTAGATACCCTCCCTGGTGTGTATATAAGCCATAGGGTTTAGCCCGTAAGGGAGACATCAACGCAACATCATTCACCTAGCCCTAGAGTTAGACACATATTACGATCTTGAGGTAGATCAACTCTGTACTCGATACATCTCCATTAATATAAATAGAAGCAGGACATAGGGTTTCACCTCCATTAAGAGGGCCCGAACCTGGGTAAAACATCGTCTCCCTTGTCCTTGTTACCACCGATCCAAGATCCACAGCTCAGGACCCCCTACCCCGAGGTCTGCCGTTTTTTACACCGACACTAGTGCTTTCATTGAGAGTTCCGATGTGCGATCGCCAAAAGGATCGATGGGATCACCGGTTAATGGCCTCAGCCCTGCGGAGCACATCTTCACGTGTGAAGTTTTGGTCACAGAGACGCCTCCACGTAAAGTGGAGGCAAACCATGACCCTTCTTTGGTTTCGACAAGGAATCACCTCATGGAGAAGGGGCTAAGATATTTCCTAGAGAACGTATCAGACAACGATCTACCAGCGATGGATCTCCAAATCAACTCGGCCAAACCAATAGCCGTGGATCCAACGTCAAGTGAGAAGAACGAGGTCTTGAACCCACGATCTGTATAGATCGGAACTGATTCGCTCACCCCCCACATAGAGTATCGCCCCGACAACTCTGGCCCTCTTGACATCTGGGATTTAGCCTATGTACAGCAGCTCCCCGATGAACCGATCAGACGATACTGGGCCAGATGCTTGCCCGTCAAGAACAAGATACTGAGTTACCAAGACTCAGAGATAATTACCGCTTTCGAGCATGGGTGCAAAGATGAAGGCGTCTTAAACATCCTGGCTCGTCGTTGCGTCCAAACACTCCTAGAACTGAACAACTTAGTATCACAATTCCGCGCCATCGAAGATGCCCGGCGGACCGAGGAAAAAATAGACTCGATCTGTGAGGATTACCCGGAGCGAGACCGGTCGACACTTCGGCGCAAAGATCGCAAACAGAACACTCCGAGCGATCGACCCCAGAAGAAGAAGAGAACCTCCGGTCACCTCGGAATGGCCCTGGACGGATTCTTGGATAAACCATGCCCGATCCACGCCGTATTGATTAACTCCTGCCCAACTCACAGCCTTCACGACTGTTGGGTATTGAGGCAGGTGGCCTTAGGAGGACTCGCCCTCTTGGCGGGCACCCCCAACCATCTGGAACAGACCTCAGAAGAAGATGAGGTCTTGATGATTTATGAGACATTTACGTCCAACAAACAGCGCAAACGGGCCTTGCGAGAAATCAATTCCGTTCGGCAAGTACCACCTCGGGGCCCGTCGATTGACACGCTGATCACTTTCGACCACCACGATCAACCGAAGTCGGCCCTAGACAGGTGTCCCGTCGTGCTGGTCCTCAACCCCATCGTGGACCGCTACCGTCTCCATAAAGTCCTTATGGACGAAGGCAACAACTTGAACCTAATATATGAAGACACTCTGGATAAAATGCACATCGATAAATTGCGCATAGAGCAGAGCACCACCACCTTCAAAGGAATAGTCCCTGGACGAGAGGCGCGCTGCAGCGGAAAGATAACCTTGGACGTAGTCTTTGGGACTTCGGGTAATTATCGTTTTGAGGAGATTACATTCCACATCGCTCCTTTCAAGAGCGGATACCACGCCATCCTCGGACGGGACGCCTTTTCAAGATTTCAAGCAGTGTCGCACTACGGCTATATGAAGCTGAAAATGTCGGGCCCGAGAGGGATCATTACCATCTCGAGCGATCCTGACAGGGCACTCAAAGCCGAGAATCAAACGACATCCCTCGCCCTTGAGACTCTGTCGAGGCCTTCGCGGTTGAAGAGCTGACCGTGCTACACGCCGTGGTCGACCGGGACGATGTCGTTCTCAACAAAATATCAAAGCCTACCTCTTTCAAACCGGCTGACGAGATAGTCAAATTCCAAGTTCACCCAACGGACCCTGCTAAAACAGCGTCCATAGGGGCTAGCCTCGACCTAGAAGTGGCCGAAGCCCTACGTACCTTCCTCAAAGAAAATTGGGACATATTTGCCTGGCATCCCTCCGATATGCTAGGGATACCCCGTAGGCTCGCAAAGCATAGCCTAAACATACTAATAGGCTATAAGCCTGTTAAGCAAACACTTCGGCGTCTCTCCGAGCCCAAGCGTCAAGCAATGGGCGAGGAACTAGCAAAGCTGCTGGAAGCAAGATTCATTAGGGACATAAAACACCCTAACTGGCTAGCCAATTTGGTCATGGTACCAAAGAAGGACAGGTCCTGGCGGTTGTGCGTCAGCTTTAAAGACCTCAACAAAGCTTGCTCTAAAGACTCGTTCCCCTTACCCCGCATCAACCAAATTGTGGACGCCACTGCGGGCCATGATGCATTGTGCTTTCTAGATGCCTACTCAGGATATCATCAAATAAAGATGAAGGAATCTGACCAGGCGGCAACAACATTCATCACGCCCTACGGGAAGTTTTGCTTCAACACAATGCCTTTCAGACTAAAAAACGTTGGCGCCACATACCAGCGCATGATTCAAACATGCCTGAACAAACACATCGGAAAGACCGTTGAGGCCTACATGGACGATGTAGTTGTCAAAACCAAACATGTCGGCCAGCTGGTGGACAATATTCGGGACATGTTCGCCAATCTACGGGAATACCAAATAAAACTTAATCCGGAGAAATGCGTCTTCGGAGTCTCAGCCGGTAAACTCCTCGGCTTCATCGTGTCCAGCCGGGGAATTGAAGCCAATCCGGCTAAAATTCGAGCCTTGGATCATTTGGAGATTCCAACAGAACTCAAACATGTACAAAAACTGGCAAGCTATATAGCAGCTTTGAGCCGCTTCATTTCACGGCTCGGAGAAAAAGCCTTACCCTTGTATAGGCTGTTAGAGCAAACTAAAACATTCAAATGGACCAAGTGTTGGGGAACATCGCATGGGAAACAAAAAATTTCCTACGCACACGCAAACCTATCCATGGTGATGAGCATCTATGAGAGGGAGAGTGGATCTACGTACCCTTGTAGATCGCTAAGCAGGAAGCGTTAAGAAACGCGGTTGGTGTAGTCGTACTTCTTCGCGATCCAAATCACCGAGCGTCCCGCGATCTAATCACGAACCGTACCGCGAACCAATCACGAACTGTCCCGCGATCTCGTCACGATCCGTCCCGCGATCCGATCACGAACGTCCCGTGGCCTTGATCACGATCCTACCGATCTAGTACCGACCGGACGGCACCTCCGCGTTTAGCACACGTGCAGCTTGATGACGATCTCCACCGTCTTGATCCAGCAAGAGGAGGTGGAGAGGGGAGAGAGTTCACCGGCAGCATGACGGCTCTCTGGTGATGGTGGTGGTGGAGCAATTCCGGTAGGGCTTCGCCTAAGCACTGCGGAAAACCAATCTAGAGGAGCATCGGTGGAACGGGTAGCACGTGGCCGTAATTTCTGCCAAAACCCTAGCTATTCCACCAGTATATATAGGAGGAGAGGAGAGGAGAGGCAGATAAGGGCCTCTTTGGTTCGGCCGAACAAGAGGGGTGGAGTCCTACTCCACCTTCAATCCTACTTGGAGTAGGATTGCTCCCTATTGGCTGATTTTTGGCCTTTTTCCTTTAGCCTTTTTTCTCCTGCGCCATGGGCCTTCTTGTGGCTGATTTACCAGCCCACTAAGGGCTGGTTATTATTCTCCCACAGCCCATGGACCCTCTAGGGTCGAAATACCCCTCCCGGAGGTCTCCCGGTACACTACCGGCACTCCCGGTACACTACCGATGAGCCCGAAACTTTTCCGGCGACCAAACTGGGACTTCCTATATATGAATCTTTACCTCCGGACCATTCCGGAGCTCCTCGTGACATCCGGGATCTCATCCGGGACTCCGAACAACCTTAGGTCACCAGCATACATAACTCTACACTACCGAAACGTCACCAAACCTTAAGTGTGCAGACCCTGCGGGTTCGAGAACTATGTAGACATGACCGAGACACCTCTACGGCCAATAACCAATGGCGGGACCTGGACGTCCACATTGGTTCCTACATATTCTAAGAAGATCTTCATTGGTCGAACATCTATGTCAAGGATTCAGTTAATCCCGTATAACGTTCCCTTTGTTCTTCGGTATGTTACTTGCCCGAGATTCGATCGTCGGTATCTCCATACCTAGTTCAACCTCATTACCGGCAAGTCTCTTTACTTGTTCCGTAATACAAGATCCCGCAACTAAAAATTAGTCACATTGCTTGCAAGGCTCATTGTGATGTTGTATTACCGAGTGGGCCCCGAGATACCTCTCCGTAACACGGAGTAACAAATCCCAGTCTCGATCCATGCCAACTCAACAAACACCATCGGAGATACCTGTAGACGACCTTTATAGTCACCCAGTTACGTTGCGACGTTTGATACACACAAGGCACTCCTCCGATATCCGTGAGTTGCATGATCTCATGGTCATAGGAACATATACAATGGCATGCAGAAAACAGTAGCAATAAACTGACACGATCATACGCTACGTTTGTAGTTTGGGTCTTGTCCATCACATCATTCTCCTAATGATGTGATCCCGTTATCAAATGACATCTCATGTCCATGGCTAGGAAACCTTAACCATCCTTTGATCAATGAGCTAGTTCACTAGAGGCATACTAGGGACATTGTGTTGTCTATTTACCCCCACATGCAATGTGTTTCCACTCACTACAATTATAGCATGGATAATAGACGATTATCATGAACAAGGAAATATAATAATAAACACTTTATATATTGCCTCTAGGGCATATTTCCAACACCAAGGAGACCGCGGCGGCCCTGGAAGAGATCAAGGCCCTCCTCGCCACCAATCCCATCCTGGCGACACCACGTGTCTGCGAACCAATGCTACTATACATCTCGGCCACAAACCAGGTGGTTAGTGCAGTCCTCGTGGTCGAACGAGACAGGGAAGGTCACAAATGCCAGGTACAACACCCTGTGTATTATGTATCCGAGGTTTTAACTCCATGTAAGACACGCTACCCCCACTACCAAAAGATAGCTTACGCGATCTTCATGGCATCAAGAAAGCTCCGGCACTACTTTCAAGACTGTTCGGTGACCGTGGCATTCGACACCCCACTGAGCGACATAATCAATAATAGGGACGTGACAGGGCGCATCGCCAAATGGGCCATAGAGCTCTTACCTTTTGAAATCATCTACAAGCCACGCCGGGCCATTAAATCCCAGGTGCTGACTAACTTCGAAGCCGAATGGACCAAAGTTGAACTCCCCCCGTGAGTACAGTACTTACTCGCATTGGACGATGTACTTCAATGGATCCAAAATGCTCGCCGGCCTAGGGGCCGAAGTGGTGCTAACGTCACCCACCGGAGATAACATTAAATACATGCTAAGGATCATGTACATGGACTCTAACAATGCGGCTGAATACGAAGCCCTCTTACACGGACTTCGGATAGTGATACGTCTCCATCGTATCTATAATTTTTGATTGTTTCATGCCAATATTTTACAACTTTCATATACTTTTGGCAACTTTTTATTCTATTCTTGGGACTAACATATTGATCCAGTGCCCAGTGCTAGTTCCTCTTTGTTGCATGTTTTTTGTTTTGCAGAAAATCCATATCAAACAAAGTCCAAATGGGATAAAAACTTACGGAGATTTGTTTTTTGGAATATATGTGAATTTTGGGAAGTGGAATCAACAAAAGGCGGTGCACGAGGGGCCCACAAGCCAGGAGGGCGCGCCCTGAGGGCTTGTGTCCACCCCTTAGGTCGGTTGGAGCTATCGTTTGGCCACAAGAAAGCTAATTTTTAGATAAATATCCCCTCAAAATTTCAGCCCAGTCGGAGTTACGGATCTCTGGGAATTTAAGAAACGGTGAAAGGCCAGAATCTAGAAACGCAGAAACAGAAGGAAACAGAGAGAGAAATCCAATGTCGGAGGGGCTCTCGCCCCTCCGTCGCAATGGAGTCCAAGGACCAGAGGGGAAACCCTCCTTCCATCTAGGGGGGAGGCCAAGGAAGAAGAAGAAGGAGGGGGCTCTCTCCCCCTCTCTCTCGGTGGCACCGAAACGCCGCCGGGGCCATCATCGTGACGGCGATCTACTCCAACAACTCCGTCATCTTCACCAACACCTCCATAACCTTCCCCCATCTATCTACAGCGGTCCACTCTCCCGCAACCCGCTGTACCCTCTACTTGAACATGGTGCTTTATGCTTCATATTATTATTTAATGATATGTTGCCATCCTATGATGTCTGAGTAGATCTAGTTTGTCCTATGGTTTGATTGATGATCATGGTTGGTTTGAGTTGCATGTTTTATTATTTGTGTTGTCCTATGGTTCTCTCCATGTCGCGCAAGCATGAGGGATCCCCTCTGTAGGGTTTGCAATATGTTTATGATTCGCTTATGGTGGGTGGCGTGAGTGACAGAAGCACACACCCGAGTAAGTAGGTTGTTTGCGTATGGGAATAAAGAGGACTTGATACCTTATAATGCTATGGTTGGGTTTTACCTTAATGATCTTTAGTAGTTGCGGATGCTTGCTAGAGTTCCAATCATAAGTGCATATGATCCAGGTAGAGAAAGTATGTTAGCTTATGCCTCTCCCTCATATAAAATTGCAATAATGATTACCGGTCTAGTTATCAATTGCCTAGGGACAATTCCGCAACTCCTACCACCACTTTTCCACACTCGTTAAACTAACTTAGTTGTTTCTTTCTCTAAGAAGTCCCTACTTTTATTTCTGTGCTCTTTATTATCTTGCAAACCTATCCTATCACACTTACAAAGTACTTCTAGTTTCATACTTGTTCTAGGTAAAGCGAACATTAAGCGTGAGTAGAGTTGTATCGGTGGTCGATAGAACTTGAGGGAATATTTGTTCTACCTTTAGCTCCTTGTTGGGTTCAACACTCTTACTTATCGAAAGAGGCTACAATTGATCCCCTATACTTGTGGGTTATCAAGACCTTTTTCTGGCGCCATTGCCGGGGAGCAATAGTGTGGGGTGAATATTCTCATGTGTGCTTGTTTGCTTTATCACTAAGTAGATTTTATTTGCTATTCTAAGTTGTTCTCTTTCTTTAGTTATGGATATGGAACACGAAATAACAAAAAAATTAGGTGTACTTGCTACTCATGGAGATGGGGAACCTTCTAAAACCCTCGATGCTCGTTATGTGGAAAATATTATGCATTACTTTGATAATCCTGAGAAAACCCCATTCAACTTGATAATGGGAGACACGTTGGATCAACGTGAATACTTTAGGGATTATTACTTGACTCAAAAGGGGAAACTGTTATGGGATCAAATTCATATGTTGAAATGGTATGCTTGGAATTTATGCCAGAGATATGATTATACTTGTTGCTCTAGGATGAAGGCTCCACACCTTCCTTTTTCATGTAAATTTAATGATAATGAAACCTTGGCTTATTATGCTAAACGTATTTATGATTACTATGATGTCGAACGAATAGAAGAATTCGTTGCTTTTAAGGGTGCTTATGAAATTGAATCTTTGTTTGAAAAATATGAAGCTTTTGATGATGATGTTTATAGGCCTGAAATTTTTTCTATACTCAAATATTGCTATGAGAGTTATGAATGCAATGCTGATATTATTGAATTTATTGAGAGAATGTCTGCTGCCTTGGAAGAGACTAATATTTTGCAGGAATCTATGGAAGAAGAAATTCCTGACACTGTGAGCTCATTAGATGAAAAAGATGACGAGGAGAGCGAAGAACAAAAGGAGGAAGAGCAGATTAGCTACCCATGCCCACCTTCTAATGAGAGTAACTCTTCAAATCATACATTGTTTAATTTCCCTTCATTCATACCGAAGGTTGAATGCTATGTTGATTGCTATGATCCCTTGGATTCGTTTGAAATATCCCTCTTTGATGAACTTGATGCTTGATATGCTTGTAGCCATGATGCCAATATGAATGATTCTTTTGGAGATGAAATTTCTATAGTTCCTTATGTTAAACATGAAATTGTTGCTATTGCACCCACGCATGATAGTCCTATTATCTTTTTGAATTCTCCCAACTACACTATATCGGAGAAGTTTGCTCTTATTAGGGGTTACATTGATGGATTGCCTTCTACTATTACACATGACGATTTTGATAAATATAATATGCATGTGCTTGCTGCTCCTACTTGCAATTATTATGAGAGAGGAACTACATCTTCACCTCTCTATGTTTCCAATACAATAGAATTGCAAGAAACTGCTTATGCTATCTATCGGCCTTTACTTTATGTGCATGCATTGTTCTTTTATGACACGCGGATGCATAGGAAGAGAGTTAGACTTTGTTTTTGCATGATATATGTTACTTTGTGCTCACTAATAAATTACAAATCATTGTTAATTAAAATTGGCTTTGATATACCTCGGGATCCGGGTGGATCCATTACTTGAATACTTTATACCTAGCTTAATGGCTTAAAAGAAAGCGCTGCCTCGGAGACAACCCGGAAGTTTTAGAGAGTCATTGTATTCTATTGTGTTCTTTTATGTAGTTTAAAAACAAAAATAAAATAAAGAGGGGAACCTAAAACCTTTTCAAAAAGAAAAGTGAAAGTAAGAAGGACGAGCACCATTGAAGTGGGGGAGCCCCTTGAACTTTGTTCATGCCCATGGAAACTTTGTAAATCTTGATTACAGAAAATTTTCTAGAAAAATAATTATCCCCTTGTATAAATCCATAAAAATAATGTGCCAAGATTTTCCTTTAGGATGATTAGATTGCTCGTTTGGTGTGTGCAGTGCAAACATAGAAACTTTGGCTAAAGTTCGTGAATTTACAATTTTTACTGGAATGTCAAAAGTTTCTGAAATTTTTACACAGTACTGTTATACAATGTTTTTATTTTTTCCTAATTTTCAGAATTTTTAGAGTTACAGAAGTATGGTGAATGTTCAGATTACTACAGACTGTCCTTTTTTGACAGATTCTGTTTTTGATGTATTGTTTTGCTCGTTTTGATGAAACTATCGATTGTATTGGTGGTATAAGCCATGGAAAAATTATAATACAGTAGCTAAAATGCAATAGTAAAATATGAATTGGATGGCAAAAGTACATATAGTTGTGATTTTCTTTATTATACTAACGGATCTCACGAGGGTTTTGTTAAGTTTTGTGTGATTGAAGTTTTTGAGTTTTGGGTGAGATCACGATGGGTGAAGGAATAAGGAGGGGAAAGAGACTAAGATTGGGGATTCCCGAGGCACCCCAAGGTAATATTCAAGGACTCCCAAGAAATTAAGCTTGGGGATGCCCCGGAATGCATCCCCTCTTTCTTCTAACAACCATCAGTAATTTTACTTGGAGCTATATTTTTATTCGTCACATGATATGCGTAAATCTTGGAGCGTCGTGTGCTTTTTATTTTTATTTTAATAATGCACCATGATGGTAATGAGAAAGTCCGTGGTTGATTTATAGAAGGCTCTTTGCACCTCACTTATATCTTTTGAGTATGGCTTTGTAGAATGCTTCATGTGCTTCACTTATATCATCTGAAGTTTGGATTGCCTGTTTCTCTACACATAGAAAACCGCCATTTGTAGAATGCTCTTTTGCTTCACATATATTTGTTAGAGTGTGGGCATATCTTTTGTAGAAAGAATTAAACTCTCATGCTTCACTTATATCTATGTAGAGAGTTAACAGGAGTTCGTCATTCACATGGTTAGTCATAAAATCCTACATAAAACTTGTAGATCACTGAATATGATATTTTTGATTCCTTGCAATAGTTTTGCAATATAAAGATGGTGATATTAGAGTTATGCTAGTGAGTAATTGTGGATTAGTAGAAGTACTTGTGTTAAGGTTTGTGATTCCCGTAGCATGCACGTATGGTGAACCGTTATGTAACGAAGTCGAAGCATGATTTGTTTATGATTGTCATTCTTTGTGTGATGGGTCGGGAGCGCGTGATGGTTTACTCCTACCAACCTATCCCCTAGGGGCATGCGTCTAACACTTTGCTTTGATGACTAATAGACTTTTGCAATAAGTATGTGAGTTCTTTATGACTAATGTGAGTCCATGGATTATACGCACTCTCACCCTTCCACCTTTGCTAGCCTCTCTAGTATCGCGCAGCTTTCTCCGGTACAATAAACCCACCTTCCTCAAAACAGCCACCATATACTTTCCTCAAAACAGCCACCATACATACCTATTATGGCATTTCCATAGCCATTCCGAGATATATTGCCATGCAACTTCCACCATTCCGTTTATTATGACACGCACCATCATTGTCATATTGCTTTGCATGATCGTAAAACAACTAGCATGATGTTTTTATGGCTTGTCCATTTTTTGATGTCATTTGCTATGCTAGATCATTGCACATCTCGGTACACCGCCGAAGGCATTCATATAGAGTCATATTTTGTTCTAATTTTTTGAGTTGTAAGTAATTAAAAGTGTGTTGATCACAATTATTAGAGCATTGTCCCAGGTGAGGAAAGGATGATGGAAGCTATGATTCCCTCACAAGTTAGGATGAGTTTCCGGACTTTACAAAAAAGAGAGGCCAGTGAAGCCCAAATAAAAAAAGAGGCCAAAGATGCCCACAAAAAAACAAAAAACAAACAAAAAATGAGAGAAAAGAGAGAAGGGACAATGCTACTATCCTTTTCCACACTTGTGCTTCGAGTAGCACCATGTTCTTCATGATAGAGAGTCTCCTATTTGGTCACTTTCATATACTAGTGAGAATTTTTCATTATATAACTTGGCTTGTATATTCCAATGATGGGCTTCCTCAAAGTGCCCTAGGTCTTCGTGAGAAAGCAAGTTGGATGCACACCCACTTAGTTTCTTTTTGAGCTTTCATACACTTATAGCTCTAGTGCATCCGTTGCATGGCAATCCCTACTCACTCACATTGATATCTATTGACGGGCATCTCCATAGCCCATTGATACGCCTAGTTGATGTGAGACATGTTTTCTCCTTTTCCCTTACACCTGCACCATATTCTATTCCACCTATAGTGCTATATCCATGGCTCACGCTCATGTATTGTGTGAGAGTTGAAAAAGTTTGAGAACATAAAAAGGTATGAACCAATTGCTTGACTTGTCATCGGGGGTGTGCATGATTTAGATACTTTGTGTGGGGAAGATGGAGCATAGCCAGACTATATGGTATTGTAGGGATAACTTTCTTTAGCCATGGTATTTTGAAAATATATGATTGCTTGTTAGTATGCTTGAAATATTATTGTATAATGTCAAATGATAGAGTATTGATTTGAATCACTTGTGTCTTAATATTCATGCCATGATTAGATTATATGATCAAGATTATGCTAGGTAGCATTCCACATCAAAAATTATCAGTTTTATTATTTACCTACTCGAGGATGAGCAGGAATTAAGCTTGGGGATGATGATATGTATCCGTCGTATCTATAATTTTTGATTGTTTCATGCCAATATTTTAAAACTTTCATATACTTTTGGCAACTTTTTATACTATTTTTGGAACTAACATATTCATCGAGTGCCCAGTGTCAGTTCCTGTTTGTTGCATGTTTTTTGTTTCATAGAAAATCCATATCAAACGAAGTCCAAACGGTATAAAAACTTACGAAGATTTTTTTGGAATATATGTGAATTTTGGGAAGTGGAATCAACAGAAGGCGGTGCCCGAGGGGCCCACAAGACAGGAGGGCGCGCCCTGAGGGCTTGTGGCCACCCCTTAGGTCGGTTGGAGCTGTCCTTTGGCCACAAGAAAGCTAATTTTTGGATAACGATCCCCTCAAACTTTTAGCCCGATCAGAGTTACGGATCTCCGGGAATTTAAGAAACGGTGAAAGTCCAAAATCCGGAAACGCAAAAACAGAAGGAAACAGAGAGATAGAGAGAGAGATCCAATCTTGGAGGGGCTCTCGCCCCTCCTCCACCATGGAGGCCAAGTACCAGAGGGTAAACCCTCCTCCCATCTAGGGGGAGGCCAAGGTAGAATAAGAAGGAGGGGGGCTATCTTCCCCTCTCTCCCGGTGGCACCGAAACGCCGTCGGGGCCATCATCGTGACGGCGATCTACTCCAACAACTCCGTCATCTTCACCAACACCTCCATCGCCTTCCCCCATCTATCTATAGCGGTCCACTCTCCCGCAATCCGCTGTACCCTCTACTTGAACATGGTGCTTTATGCTTCATATTATTATTCAATGATATGTTGCCATCCTATGATGTCTGAGTAGATCTATTTTGCCCTATGGGTTGATTGATCATGATTGGTTTGAGTTGCATGTATTATTATTGGTGTTGTCCTATGGTGCTCTCCATGTCGCGCAAGCGTGAGGATCCCCTCTGTAGGGTTTGCAATATGTTTATGATTCACTTATGGTGGGTGGCGTGAGTGACAGAAGGACAAACCCGAGTAAGTAGGTTGTTTGCGTATGGGAATAAAGACTTGATACCTTATAATGCCATGGTTGGGTTTTACCTTAATGATCTTTAGTAGTTGCGGATGCTTGCTAGAGTTCCAATCATAAGTGCATATGATCCAAGTAGAGAAAGTATGTTAGCCTATGCCTCTCCCTCATAGTTGCAGATGCTTGCTAGAGTTCCAATCACAATTGCAATAATTATTACCGGTCTAGTTATCAATTGCCTAGGGACAATTCCGCAACTCCTACCACCACTTTTCTGTTGGAAATATGCCCTAGAGGAAATAATAAATTGGTCATTATCATATTTCCTTGTTCATGATAATCGTTATTATACATGCTATAATTGTGTTGATCGGAAACTCAAATACATGTGTGGATACATAGACAACACCATGACCCTAGTATGCCTCTAATAGATTAGCTCGTCGATCAAATATGACTATAGTTTCCTAGTCATGGACAAGAGATGTCATTTGATAACGGGATCACGTCATTAGGAGAATGATGTGATGGACAAGACCCAAACTACAAACGTAGGATATGATTGTGTCAGTTTATTGCTACTGTTTTCTGCAAGTCAAGTATTTTTTCCTATGACCATGAGATCATGCAACTCACTAACACCGACAGAGTACCTCGTGTGTATCAAACGTCGCAACGTAACTGGGTGACTATAAAGGTGCTCTACAGGTATCTCCGAGGGTGTCTGTTGGGTTGGCATGGATCAAGACTGGGATTTGTTACTCCGTGTGATGGAGAGGTATCTCAGGGCCCACTCGGTAATATAACATCACAATAAGCCTTGCAAGCAATGTGACTAAGTGTTAGTCATGGGATCTTGTATTACGAAACGAGTAAAGAGACTTGCCGGTAACAAGGTTGAACTAGGTATAGAGATACCGATGATCGAATCTCGGGCAAGTAATATACCGAAGAACAAAGGGAACATCATACGGGATTAACTGAATCCTTGACATAGAGGTTCGACCGATAAAGATATTCGTAGAATATGTAGGAACCCATATGGGCATCCAGGTCTCGCTATTGTTTATTGACCGTAGAGGTGTCTCGGTCATGTCTACATAGTTCTCGAACCCACAAAGTCTGCACACCTAAGGTTTGGTGACGTTTCGGTAGTATAGAGTTATGTATGATGGTTACTGAAGGTTGTTCGGAGTCCCGGATGAGATTCCATACATCACGAGGAGCTCTGGAATGGTCCGGAGGTAAAGATTGATATATAGGAAGTCCTGTTTTGGTCGCCGGAAAAGTTTCGGCTCATCTGTAGTGTACCGGGAGTGCCGGTAGTGTACCGGCGAACCATCGGGAGAGGTATTTCGACCCAAGAGGCTACATGGGCTGTGGGAGGAGGTAAACCATCCCCTTGTGGGCTGGCCGAAGCCTCCTCTAAGGGCCCATGCGGCTGGAATGGCTTGAGAAGGAAAAAAAATCCAAAGGTGGAGAGGTGGAAAGAGTTTCCAAGTGGAAAGGAGGAATCCTACTCCTAATAGGATTGGAGTAGGACTCATCCACCTCCAATTTGGACCAAACCTTGAGGGTTTGAGGCTTCCTCCTCCCCTCCCTTCCTCCTATATATACTAGAGGATTTAGAGGAAAAAGCTAACCCTAATAGCCACGTGCTACCTCTCCTCTAGATCGCAGTTTCTCCTCTAGATCGGTTTTCAGCGGTGCTTAGGCGAAGCCCTACTGGAATAGCTCCACCACCATCGCCACAACGCCGTCGCGCTGCCAGAGAACTCATCGAACTCTCCGCTCCCTCTTGCTGGATCAAGAAGGCAGAGATTGTCATCAAGTTGTACGTGTGCTGAACGCGGAGGTGTCGTTCGTTCGGCGCTAGATCGGAAGGACCGTGATCAAGATCGCGAGACGGATCGTGATGAGATCGCGGGACGGAACGTGATGACTTCGCAGACGGATCATGATTGGATCGCGAGAAGGATCGTGATGAGATCGCGGGATACTCGGCGATTTGGATCGCGAAGACGTTCGACTACACCAACCGTGTTTCTTAACGCTTCCTGCTTAGCGATCTACAAGGGTATGTAGATCCACTCTCCCTCTTGTAGATGCTCATCATCATGGATAGATCTTGCGTGTGCATAGGAAATTTTTTGTTTCCCATGCAATGTTCCCCAACAGTGGCATTATGAGCTAGGTCTATGTGTAGATGAGATCTCCAGTAGAACACAAAGAGTTTGTGGGCGTTGATGCTTAGATTGCTTCCTCCCTTGGTCGTGTTTTGGTTCACCGGTATTGTGGGATGAAGCGGCCCGGACCAAACTTACTCGTACGCTTACAAGAGACCGGCTCCATCGACTAACGTGTAACTTCGTTGCACAAAGATGGCTGGCGGGTGTCTGTTTCTCCTACTTTAGTTGGATCGGATTCGACTAAGGCGGTCCTTGAGAAGGTTGAAAAGCAACTTATGTATCACTGTTGTGGTTTATGCATAAATGAGAATTGTTCTTGCTAGATACTCATAGCAGCCACGTAAAACATGCAACAACAATTAGAGGATGTCTAACTTGTTTTTGCAGGGTATGTTGTGATGTGATATGGCCAATTACATGATGAGATATATGTGATGTATGAGATGATCATGTGTTGTATAGAGTATCATGACTTGCATGTCGATGAGTACGGCAATCGTCAGGATCCATAGGGTTGTCTTTAATTATTGTATGACCTGCGTGTCAATCATTAAGCGGTATGTAATGCTTTACTTTATCGCTAAACGGTAGCAATAGTTGTAGAAGCATGGTGGGCGCGACAACCCCGATGGAGACACATTGATGGAGATCAAGATGATGGAGATCATGGTGTCATGCCGGTGACGATGGAGATCATGCCGGTGCTTTCAAGATGGAGATCAAAAGCACAAGTTCATGGCCATATCATGTCACTTATGATTTGCTTGTGATGTTAATCCTTTTATGCACCTTGTTTTGCTTAGGACGATGGTAGAATTATAAGGTGATCCCTCACTTAATTTCAAGATAAATTGTGTTCTCACTGAGTGTGCACGGTTGCAAAAGTTCATCATGTCGAGACACCACGTGATGTTCGGGTGTGATAGACTCTACGTTCACATACAACAGGTGCAAGCCAGTGTTGCACATGCAGAACACTCGGGTTAAACTTGACGAGCCTAGCATGTACAGACATGGAGTTGGAACACAAGAGACCGAAAGGTCAAACATGATTTATATAGTAGATATGATCAACATGATGATGTTCACCACTGAAACCACCTCAACTCACGTGATGATCGAACTTGAGTTGGTGAATTTGGATCATGTATCACTCAAATGACTAGAGGGATGTTAATTTCAGTGGGAGTTCTTAAGTAATATGATTAATTTAACTCATTATCATGAACATAGTCAGTAGTGTCTTTGCAAAATTATGTTTTAGATTACTAGCTCACGTTGTAGCTCCCTTGAATTTCTATATGTTCCTAGAGAAATAGAGTTGAAAGATGATGGTAGAAATATTTCGACTGGGTCCGTGATTTGAGGATTGTCCTAATTGCTGCACAGAAGGCTTATGTCCTTAATGCACCGCTCGGTGCGCCAACCCCTCTAGCGTCGTTTGTAGATGTTGTGAACATCTGACAGGCACGTTCCGATGACCACTTGATAGTTTAGTGCGTCATGCATTACAGCTTAGAATTGAGGCTCCAAAACGTTTTGAACGTCACAAAACATATGAGATGTTCTAAGAGCTGAAATTGGGATCTCAGGCTCGTGCCCATGTTGTGAGATATGAGATCTCCAACAAGATTCTTTGCCTGCAAGGTGAAGGAGAATAGCTCAATCGTTAAGCATGTGCTCAGATTGTCTGGGTGCTATAATCGCTTGAATCGAGTGGGAGTTGATCTTCTAGATAAGATAGTGATTGATATAGTTCTCCAAGTCACTGTCACTAAGATACTAGAACTTGGTGATGAACTATAAAATGCCAGGGATAGAAATAATGATCCGTGAGCTGTTCGCGATGTTTGACACCGCGAAGGTAGAAATCAAGAAGGAGCATCAAGTGTTGATGGTAGGTAAAACCACTAGTTTCGAGAATGGCAAGGGCAAGGAGGACAACTTCACGGATGGCAAGTCAGTTCCTACTCCAGTGAAGCAATCCAAAGTTGAACCCAAACCCGAGACTAAGTGCTTCTATTATGAGGTGAGCGGTCACTGAAGCGGAACAACCCTAGATACTTGGTAGATAAGAAGGCGGGCAACATCGACACAAGTGTATTTGATAATGTGTTATTAATGTGTACCTTGCTAGTACTCCTAATAGCACCTGGGTATTGGATAACGGTTCGGTTGCTAAATTTTAGTAACTCGAAATAAAAGCTACGGAATAAACGGAGACTAGTTAAGGGTGAAGTGACAATGTGTGTTGGAAATGTTTCAAAGGTTGATGTGATCGACATCGCATGCTCTCTCTACCTTCTGGATTAGTGACGAACCTAAATAAATGTTACTTGGTGTTTTGCGTTGAGCATGAACGTGATTAGATCATGTTTATTGCAACAAAGTTATTCATTTAAGTTAGAGAATAATTGTTAGTCTACTTACATGAATAATACCTTCAATGGTCATGCACCCAGTGAGAATGGTTTGTTGAATCTTGATCATAGTAATACACATGTTCATAACATTGATGCCAAAATATAAAAAGTTAACAATGATAGTACCACATACTTGTGGCACTACCGCTAAATGTCATATTGGTATCAAGCGCATGAAGAAACTCCTTGTTGATGGATCTTTGGACTCATTCGATTTCGAATCAGTTGAGACATGCGAACCATGCCTCTTGGGCAAGATGACTAAGGACCCCATTTTCCGGATTGATGGAGCGGGCAAGTGATTTATTGGAAATGATACATGTTGATGTATGCAATCCAATGAGTCTTGTAATGTGCGGTGGATATCGTTATTTTCTTACCTTCACTGATGATTTGAGTAAATATAGTGTATGTTTACTTAATGAAACATAAGTCTGAATCATTTGAAAAGTTCAAGAAAATTCAGAGTGAATTTTAAGATCATCAAGACAAGAAGATAAAAATGACTATGATATGATCGTGGAGGTGAATATCTGAGTTACGAGTTTGGCATACAACTTTAGACAATGTGAAAGTCGTTTCACAACTCATGCCACCTGGAACACCATAGTGTGATGGTGTGTCCGAATGTCATAGTCGTGCTCTATTGGATATGGTGCGGGCTATGATGTCCCTTATCATTTTGCTACTATAGTTTTGGGGTTATGCATTAGAGACAACTACATTCACTTTAAATAGGGCGCCATCTAAATCCGTTGAGATGACACCGTGTGAATTATGGTTTTATAGAAACCTAAGCTGTCATTTCTTAATGTTTGGGGCTGCGACGCTTGTGTGGAAAAATGTTTTCACCTAATGAGCCCAAACCCAAAGCGGACAAATGCATCTTCATAGATTACCCTAAGAACAGTTGGGTGAACCTTCTATCTCAGATCCAAGCATAAAGTGTTTGTTGCTAAAACAGGTCCTTTCCCGAGAAAAAGTTTCTGTCGAAAGAATTGAGTGAGAGGAAGATAGAACTTGATGAGGTTGTTGAACCTTTGTTTCAACCAGAGAGTAGCATAGCGCAGAAAGATGTTTCTGTCAAACCTACGTCAGTTGAAGAGGAAGTAAATGATGATGATCATGAAGCTTCGGATCAAGTTACTACCGAACCTCATAGGTCGACAAGGATGCGTACTGCTCCTGAGTGGTATGAGAACCCTGTCTTGGAGGTCATGTTGTTGGACAACGATGAACCTACGAGATATGGAGAAGCGATGATGGGCCCAAATTCCGACAAATGTTTAGAGGCCATGAAATCCGAGAAAGGATCCATGTATGAAAACCAAGTATAGACTTTGGTAGACTTGCTCGTTGGACGGCAGGTCGTCGAGTACAAATGGACCTTTGAGATGAAGACAGACGCTGATGGTAAATGTCACCATTTATAAAGCTCGACTTGTCACAAAGAAGTTTCCGACAAGTTCAAAGAGTTGACTATGATGAGACGCTGATGGTAAATGTCACCATTTGGTAGACTTGCTCGTTGGACGGCAGGTCGTCGAGTACAAATGGACCTTTGAGATGAAGACAGACGCTGATGGTAAATGTCACCATTTATAAAGCTCGACTTGTCACAAAGAAGTTTCCGACAAGTTCAAAGAGTTGACTACGATGAGACTTTCTCACTCGTAGCGATGCTAAAGTCTGTTGGAATTATGTTAGCAGTTGCTGCATTTTTCAATTATGAAATCTGGCAGATGGATGACAAAACATCATTTCCTTAACAGTTTACTTGAGGAAAAGTTGTATGTGATACAACCAGAAGGTTTTGTCAGTCCTAAGGATGCTAAAAGGTGATCAAGCTTCAATGATCCTTCTATGGACTGAAGCAAGCATCTCGGAGTTGGAATATACACTTTGATGAGGTGATCAAAGTTTTTGAGTCTATACAAAGTTTATGATAAACTTGTATTTACAATAAAGTGAGTGAGAGAACTATAGATTTTCTATTAAGCATATGTGGTTGACATATTGTTGATCGGAAATGATGTAGAATTTCTGGAAAGCATAAAGGTTGTTTGAAAGGAGTTTTTCAAAGGAAGACCTAGATAAAGCTACCTAATTTTTGAGCATCAAGATCTATAGAGATAGATCAAGATGCTTGATGAGACTTTGAATGAGTACATACCTTGACAAGATTTGAAAGAGTTCAAAATGGATTAGTCAGAGAGAAGTGTTCTTGCCTGCTTTGTAAGGTGTGAAGTTGAGTGAGACTCAAAGATCGACCACGGAAGAATAAAGAGAAAGGACGAATGTCGTCCCCTATGCCTTAGCCATAGGCTCTGTATAGTATGCCATGTTGTGTACTGCACCTGCGTGTGCCTTGCCATGAGTCCGTCAAGGGGTACAAGAGTGATCCAGGAGTGGATCACTTGACATCGGTCAAGATCATCCTTAGTAACTAAAATACTAAGGAAATGTTTCTCGATTATGGAGGTAAGAAAGAGTTCGTCGTAAAGAGTTATGTCGATGCAAGCTTTGACACCAATCCAGATGACTCTTAATAGCAATCCGAATATGTATAGTAGAGCAGTGATACGTCTCCGACATATCTATAATTTTTTATTGTTCCGTGCTATTATATTATCAACTTTGGATGTTTTATATTCATGAATATGCTATTTTATATGATTTTTGGGACTAACTTATTAACTCAGTGCCCAGTGCCAGTTCATGTTTTTCCGTGTTTTTGACCTTTTTAGATAGGAATATCAAACGGAGTCCAAATGGAATACAACTTTCGCCGTGATTTTTTATGAAAAATATCAAAAATACCTGAAGGAAGAAATACCAGAGAAGTGGGCCGAGGGAGCCACGAGCCTGGGAGGCGTGCCCCCCTAGGTCGTGGCTAGGGGGATCGTGGCCTCCTCGAGGTCCACCTCCACTCGTTTCCACCGCCATACGGTCTTATAAATACCCAAACTTGCAGAAATAGACCTAGATCACAAGTTTCGTCGCCGCAAGCCTCCAAAACCACCAAAAACCAATCGGGAGACCGTTCCGGCATCCTGCCGGAGGGGAATCCATATCCGATGGCCATCTTCATCAACATCCTTGCCTCTCCGATGATGCGTGAATAGTTCACATCATACCTATGGGTCCATAGCTAGTAGCTAGATGGCTTCTTCTCTCTCTCCGATCTTCAATACAAAGTTCTCCATGATCTTCATGGTGATCTATCCGATGTAATCTTCTTTTGCGGTGTGTTTGTTGAGATCCGATGAATTGTGGATTTATGATCATATTATCTATGAATATTATTTGAGTCAATTCTGAATTATTATATGCATGATTTCATATCCTTGTAAGTCTCTTCGAGTTATGGGTTTTGTTTGGCCAACTTGATATATAGTTCTTGCAATGGGAGAAGTGCTTGGTTTTGGGTTCATACCGTGCGGTGTCCTCACCTAGTGATAGAAGGGGTAGCGAGGCACACATCGTGTTGTTGCCATCAAGGGTAAAAAGATGGGGTTTAAATCATATTTCATGAATTTATCCTTCTACATCATGTCATCTTGCTTAAAGCTCTGTTTGTTATGAACTTAATACACTAGATGCATGCTGGATAGCGGTCGATGTCTGGAGTAATAGTAGTAGATGCAGAAAGTATCGGTCTACTTGTCTCGAATGAGATGCCTATATGTACGATCATTGCCTTAGATATCGTCATGACTTTGCTCTATTCTATCAATTGCTCAACAGTAATTTGTTCACCCACCGTAATACTTGCTATCATGAGAGAAGCCTCTAGTGAACACACTATGGCCCCCGGGTCTATTTTACATATTATATATTCAGATCTAAACATAAAAACACCAAAAATACATTGTTGCAATTTTATTTACTTATTTATATTTACTCATTATCACTATAAGATCTCACCTTGCAAGTAATCGTGAAGGGATTGACAACCCCTTTATCGCGTTGGGTGCAAGTTTGTTTGTGTTTGTGCAGGTTTCTTGGTGCCTCATCTTGATACTCCTGCTAGATTGATACCTTGGTTCTCAAACCGAGGGAAATACTTATCTCTACTTTGTTGCATCACCCTTTCCTCTTCAAGGGAAAAACCAACGCAAGACAAGATCAACTTGCCAATTTCTGGCGACGTTGCAGAGAAGTAGCAGGAAGAATTTCTGGCGCCATTGCCGGGGAGTATTGAAGTGAAGCATATCTATCAAGTACCTATCACAAACTCATCTCTTGCATTTACATTATTTGCCACTTGCCTCTCGTTTTCCTCTCCCCCACTTCTAAAACAAAAATGTACAAAAATATTTGCCTTTTGCATTCGCCCTTTTCTTTCGCTTGCTTTCTGTTTGCTTGTGTGCTTGCTAAATCACCATGTCTGAAAACACTAAATTGTGTGATTTCACTAATACTAATAACAATGATTTATTAGTACTCCAATTGCTCCCGCCACTAGTGCGGAATCATATGAAATTAATGCTGCCTTGTTGAATCTTGTTATGAAAGAGCAATTTTCCGGCCTTCCAAGTGAAGATGCCGCATCCCATCTTAATACCTTTATTGAGTTATGTGCTATGAAAAATAAGAGAGATGTGGATAATGATATAACTAAATTGAAGCTATTTCCGTTCTCACTACGAGATAGAGCAAAAACTTGGTTTTCATCTTTACCCAAAAACATTATTGATTCATGGAACAAGTGTAAAGATGCTTTTATTTCCAAGTATTTTCCACCTGCTAAGATTATCTCTCTCCGTAATGATATTATGAATTTTAAGCAACTAGATCATGAACATGTTGCACAATCTTGGGAGAGAATGAAATTGATGATTAGAAATTGTCCCGCTCATGGCCTAAGTCTTTGGATGATTATACAAATTTTCTATGTTGGTTTGAATTTTGCTTCTAGAAATATCTTGGATTCCTCTTCTGGTGGAACTTTTATGGAAATCACACTAGGAGAAGCTACAAAAATCTTAGATAATATCACGAAAAATTATTCTCAATGGCACACCGAAAGGCCACCTACTAGTAAAAAAGTGCATGCTATAGAAGAAATCAATTCTTTGAGTGCTAAGATGGATGAGTTAATGAAGATGTTTGCTAGTAAAAGTGTTCCTCTAGATCCAAATGATATGCCTTTATCTTCCTTGATTGAGAATAGCCATGAAAATCTTGATGTTAATTTCGTTGGTAGGAATAATTTTGGTAATAAAAATGCTTATAGAGGTAACTTTAATCCTAGGCATTTTCCTAGTAATTCCTCTAATAATTTTGGCAAATCCTACAACAATGCTCATGGAAATTATAATAAAATACCCTCTGATCTTGAGAGTACTATTAACGAGTTTATTAATTCGCAAAAGATTTTCAATGCTTCCATAGAAGAAAAACTGCTTAAAATTGATGACTTGGCTAGGACTATTGATAGAATGTCTCTTGATATTGATGCTTTGAAATTAAGATGTGTTCCTTCCAAGATTAATATGGATGAAACTTTGAAAGCTATGCGTATTTCTATGAATGAGAGTAACCAAAGAACCGCCCAAATTCGTGCTAGACATGAATGGCTCAAAAAGGCGTGTTCTCGTGATGAGAATCACGAAGATCTTAAAGTGCTTGATGTGACTCCTATTGAATCCTTGTTTTGTAATGTCAATCCTAATGATGATGGGGCTGGATGTGAATCCACTTTTGTTGAGAAACACTCCAATGATTTGGAGTCTATTTATCTTGATGCTAAAAATACTAAAAGTGGAGTAGAAGATATCAAAACTTTGGATAGTGATGAAACTACTACTTTTGATTTCAAGGAATTTAATTATGATAGCTGATCTTTGATTGAATGTATTTCCTTGATGCAATTCATGTTAAACTCTTCACATGCTTATAGCCAAATGAAGGCTTTTACTAAACATATCGTTGATGCTATGATGAAATCTCTTGAAGAGAAACTTGAGTTGGAAATATCTATTCCTACAAAACTTCATGATGAGTGGGTACCTACTATAAAAATTAAGATTAAAAATTATGAATGCCATGCTTTGTGTGATTTGGGTGCTAGTGTTTCCACGATTCCAAAATGTTTATGTGATGTTCTAGGTTTCAATGAGATTGATAAGTGCTCTCTTAATTTGAATCTTGCGGATTCTACTATCAAGAAACCTATAGGAAAGATTAATGATGTTCTTATTATTGCAAATAGGAACTATGTGCCCGTAGATTTCATTGTGCTTGATATTGATTGCAATCCTACATGCCCCATTATTCTTGGTAGACCTGTCCTTAGGACTATTTGTGCTGTTATTGATATGAAGGAAGGGAATATTAAATTTCAGTTTCCGTTAAAGAAGGGCATTGGACATTTTCCTAGAAAGAGAATAAAATTGCCTTATGAATCTATTATGAGAGCTACTTATGGTTTGAGCACTAAAGATGATAATACTTGATTCCATTGCCTTATGCCTAGCTAAGGGCATTAAACAATAGCGCTTGTTGGGAGGCAACCCAATGAATAGATTTATTATTGCTTTTTATTTTCTGTTTTGTTGAGTAAACACCATCATGATTCTGTTATTATTGTGTTTTTATGTTTTAATTAGTGTTTGTGCCAAGTAGAACCTTTATGATTAGTTTTGGTGATAGTTGTTTAATCATGCTGGAAAAAGACAGAAACTTTTTGCTCATGAAATTATTTTTCATTCCCATCCAGAAAGAGCTCTGAGTTGATTCTTTCTGCTGCCGATTGATATGCAAATTTACCTAATTTTCATCAGTTTTTCAGAATTTTTGAGTTAGCAGAGGTTTTCGAAATACACAGATTGCTACAGGTTGTTCTGTTTTTGACAGATTCTGTTTTTGTTGTGTTGATTGCTTATTTTGATGAAACTATGGTTAGTATCGGGGGGTATGATCCATGGAAAAGTGAGAATACAGTAATATAACATCAATCTAAATGGAAATTAAGTTTACTGCAGTACACAAAAATTTGGTGGTTTGTTTTCTTATGCTAATGCTATCACGAGTTTCTGTTTAAGTTTTGTGTTCTGAAGTTTTCAAGTTTTGGGTGATGTTCTTGTGGACAATGGAATAAAGAGTGGAAAAAGCCTAAGCTTGGGGATGCCCAAGGAATCCCAAGCCAAATTCAAGGACACCAAAAAGCCTAAGCTTGGGGATGCCTCGGGAAGGCATCCCCTCTTTCGTCTTCAATCAAACGGTAACGTTACTTGGAGCTATATTTTTATTCACCACATAATATGTGTTTTGCTTGGAGCGTCGTGTGTTATAGTAGTCTTTGCTTTCTGTTTTATCTCAATCATCCTTGTTGCACACATTTTGAGAGGGACATGCACTCATCATGAATTTGTTAGAATACTCAATGAGCTTCACTTATATCTTTTGAGTTAGGCAATATTAGCTCACATGTGCTTCACTTATATCTTTTGAGCTTGATGATTTTGTTCACATGTGCTTCACTTATATCTTTTGAGATTGGTAATATTAGCTCACATATGCTTCACTTATATCCTTTGAGCTAGATAAATTTGCTCTAGTGCTTCACTTAAATATTATAGAGCACGTCAGTGTCATATTTTGTAGAAACAAAAACTCTCTAATATTCACTTATATCATTTTGAGAATTCTCTCTCTCTGAGAAACTTGGTAATTGACGTGTGTTATGAAATTAGTCCTAAATATGATAGGCATCCAAAGAGGATATAATAAAAACTTTCATATTCAAGTGCATTGATTAGTAAGAGAAGTTTGATTCCTCATGATTAGTTTTGAGATATGGATAAGGTAATATGAGAGTTATGTTAGTAGGGTGTTGTGAATCTAGAAATACTTGTGTTGAGGTTAGTGATTCATGTAGCATGCACGTATGGTGAACCGCTATGTTAGGAAGTCAGAGCATAATTAATTTATTGATTGTCATCCTTTGTGTAGAGGTCAGGATCGCGCGATGGTTAACTCCTACCAACCATTCCCCTAGGAGTATGCGTTTAGCACCTTGTTTCGATTACTAATAAAACTTTCGCAACAAGTATGTGAGTTCTTCATGACTAATGTGAGTCCATGGTATAGATGCACTTTCACCTCCCACCATTGCTAGCCTCTCTAGTGCCGCGCAACTTTCACCGGTACACAAACCCACCATATATCTTCCTCAAAACAGCCACCATACCTACCTATTATGGCATTTTCATCGCCATTCCGAGATATATTGCCATGCAACTTTCACCGTTCTGTCTCATGACATGTGCCATCACTTTCATTCATATAGAGTCATTATTGTTCTAAGTATCGAGTTGTAAGTAAATAAAAGTGTGATGATCATCATTATGTTGGAAATATGCCCTAGAGGCAATAATAAATTGGTTATTATTATATTACCTTGTTCATGATAATCGTTTATTATCCATGCTAGAATTGTATTGGTTGGAAACACCGATACATGTGTGGATACATAGACAACCCAGTGTCCCTAGTATGCCTCTAATAGACTAGCTCGTTGATCAAAAGATGGTTAAGCTTTCCTAGCCATGGACATGAGATGTCATTTGATAACGGGGTCACATCATTAGGAGAATGATGTGATGGACAAGACCCAAACTACAAACATAGCATATGATCGTGTCAGTTTATTGCTACTGTTTTCTGCATGTCAAGTATATGTTCCTATGACCATGAGATCATGCAACTCACAGATATCGGAGGAGTGCCTTGTGTGTATCAAACGTCGCAATGTAACTGGGTGACTACAAAGGTGCTCTACAGGTATCTCCGATGGTGTCTGTTGAGTTGGCATGGATCGAGACTAGGATTTGTTACTCCGTGTGACGGAGAGGTATCTCAGGGCCCACACGGTAATACAACATCACAATGAGCCTTGCAAGCAATGTGACTAATTGTTAGTTGCGGGATCTTGTATTACGGAACGAGTAAAGAGACTTGCCGGTAACGAGGTTGAACTAGGTATGGAGATACCGACGATTGAATCTCGGGCAAGTAACATACCGAAGAACAAAGGGAATGTTATACGGGATTAACTGAATCCTTGACACAGAGGTTCGACCGATAAAGATCTTCGTAGAATATGTAGGAACCAATGTGGACGTCCAGGTCCCGCCATTGTTTATTGACCGTAGAGGTGTCTCGGTCATGTCTACATAGTTCTCGAACCCGCAGGGTCTGCACACTTAAGGTTCGGTGACGTTTTGGTAGTGTAGAGTTAAGTATGGTGGTGACCTAAGGTTGTTCGGAGTCCCAGATGAGATCCCGGATGTCACGAGGAGCTGCGGAATGGTCCGGAGGTAAGGATTCATATATAGGATGTCCCAGTTTGGTCGCCGGAAAAGTTTCGGGCTCATCGGTAGTGTACCGGGAGTATCGGTAGTGTACCGGGAGTGCCACAAGTCTGAATCGTTTGAAAGGTTCAAGCAAATTCAGAGTGAAGTTTAAAGATCATCGTGACAAGAATATAAAAATGACCACGATATGATCGTGGAGGTGAATATCTGAGTTACGAGTTTGGCATACAACTTAAGACAATGTGAAATTTGTTTCACAACTAACGCCACCTGGAACACCATGGTGTGATGGTGTGTCCGAACATCATAGTCATGCTCTATTGATATAGTGCATACTGTGATGTCTCTTATCGTTTACTACTATAATTTGGGTTTATGCATTAGAGACAACTACATTCACTTTAAATAGGGCATCATCTAAATCCGTTGAGATGACACCGTGTGAATTTTGGTTTGATAGAAACCTAAGCTGTCATTTCTTAATATTTGGGGCTGTGACACTTGTGTGGAAAATGTTTTCACCTAATGAGATCGAACCCAAGGCGGACAAATGCATCTTCATAGAATACCCTAAGATCAGTTGGGTGAACCTTCAATCTCAGATCCTAGTGCAAAGTTTTTGTTGCTTAGACGGATCCTTTCTCGAGGAAATGTTTCTCTCGAAAGAATTGAGTGGGAGGAAGATAGAACTTGATGAGGTTGTTAAACCTTTGTTCAACCAGAGAGTAGCGCAGTGCAGAAAGATGTTTCTGTGAAGCCTACGTTAGTTGAAGAGGAAGTTAATGATGATGATCGTGAAGCTTCAGGATCAAGTTACTACCGAACTTCGTAGGTCGACAAGGATGTGTACTGCTCCTAAGTGGTACGACAACTCTGTCTTGGAGATCATGTTGTTGGACAACCATGAACCTACGAGCTATGGAGAAGTGATGATGGGCCCGGATTCCTACAAGTGGTTAGAGGCTATGAAAACCGAGATAGGATCCATGTATGAAAACCAAGTATAGACTTTGGTACACTTGCTCGTTAGACGGGCAGGTCGTTGAGTACTAATGGACCTTTAGAATGAAGACAGACACTGATGGTGAATGTCACCATTTGTAAAGCTCAACTTGTTGCAAAGTTGTTTGTGACAAGTTCAAGGAGTTGACTTCGATGAGGCTTTCTCACTCGTAGCGATGCTAAAAGTCTGTTGGAATTATGTTAGTAGTTGCTGCATTTTCAAATTATGAAATCTGGCAGATGGATGTCAAAACATCGTTTCCTTAACGGTTTACTTAAGGAAAGGTTGTATGTGATACAACCAGAAGGTTTTGTCAGTCCTAAGGATGCTAAAAGATGAGCAAGCTTCAGTGATCCTTCTATGGACTGAAGCAAGCATCTCGGAGTTGGAATATACACTTTGATAAGGTGATCAAAGTTTTGTAGTTTATACAAAGTTTACGAGAAACTTGTATTTGCAATAAAGTGAGTGGGAGCACTATAGAGTTTCTGATAAGTATATGTGGATGACATATTGTTGATCGGAAATAATGTAGAATTTCTGGAAAGCATAAGCAGTTATTTGGAAAGTGATTTTCAAAGTAAAACCTGGATAAAACTACTTAATTGTTGAGCATCAAGATCTATAGAGATAGATCAAAGATGACTTGATGAGACTTTCAATGAGTACATACCTTGACAAAGATTTTGAAAGAGTTCAAAATGGATCAGTCAGAGAAAGAGTTCTCGCCTGATTTATAAGGTGTGAAGTTGAGTGAGACTCAAAGCTCAACCACGGCAGAAGAAAGAGAAAGGGCAAACGTCGTCCCCTATGCCTTAGCCATAGGCTCTATATTAAGCCATGCTGTGTACCGCACCTGTGTGTGCCTTGCCATGAGTCTTTCAAGGGGTACAAGAGTGGTCCAGGAGTGGATCACTGGACAGCAGTCGGAATTATCCTTAGTAACCAGAGGACTAAGAAAATGTTTCGTGATTATGGAGGTGATAAAGAGTCCGTCGTAAAGAGTTACGTCGATGCAAGCTTTAACACCTATCCGGATGACTAGTAGTAGGAATCTGGATACGTATAGTGGAGCAGCCATTTGGAAATAGTACCAAGTGGAGTGTGGTAGCAGTGTTTACGGTTTGACATAGAGATTTGCAAAGTACACACGGATCTGAATATCGCAGACCCATTGACTACAAGACCTCTCTCACATGCAAAGCATGGTGTCTGTTGAGTTGGCATGGATCGAGACTAGGATTTGTTACTCCGTGTGACGGAGAGGTATCTCAGGGCCCACTCGGTAATATAACATCACAATGAGCCTTGCAAGCAATGTGACTAATTGTTAGTTGCGGGATCTTGTATTACGGAACGAGTAAAGAGACTTGCCGGTAACGAGGTTGAACTAGGTATGGAGATACCGACGATCGAATCTCAGGCAAGTAACATACCGAAGAACAAAGGGAACGTTATACGGGATTAACTGAATCCTTGACATAGAGGTTCGACCGATAAAGATCTTCGTAGAATATGTAGGAACCAATGTGGACGTCCAGGTCCCGCCATTGGTTATTGACCGTAGAGGTGTCTCGGTCATGTCTACAAAGTTCTCGATCCCGCAGGGTCTGCACACTTAAGGTTCGGTGACGTTTCAGTAGTGTAGAGTTATGTATGGTGGTGACCTAAGGTTGTTCGGAGTCCCGGATGAGATCCCGGACGTCACGAGGAGCTCTGGAATGGTCCGGAGGTAAAGATTCGTATATAGGATGTCCCAGTTTGGTCGCCGGAAAAGTTTCGAGCTCATCGGTAGTGTGCCGGGAGTATCGGTAGTGTACCGGGAGTGCCGGTAGTGTACCGGGGGACCTCCGGGAGGGGTATTTCGACCCCAAGAGGTCCATGGGCTGTGGGAGAATAATAACCAGCCCTTAGTGGGCTGGGAAAACAGCCACAACGGCCCATGGCGCAGGAGAGAAAGTCCTAAAGCAAAAAGTGAAAAATCAGCCAATAGGAGGCAATCCTACTCCAACTAGGATTGGAGGTGAAGTAGGATTGCTCCCACCTCCTATTTCGGACGACCCAAAGGCCTTGAATGCCTATCCTCTCCTCTCCTCCTATATATACTAGTGGATTGGGTGGTTTTTGGACAGAATTTCCGGCCACGTGCTACCCGTTACACCGGTGCATAGTTTCTCCTCTAGATCGGTTTTCTGCAGCGCTTAGGCGAAGACCTGCCGGAATTGCTCCAACACCATCACCGGAGCGCCGTCACGCTGCCGGTAAACTCTCTATAATCTCCAGCTCCTCTCGCTGGATCGAGACGGTGGAGATCGTCATCAAGCTGCACGTGTGCTGAACGCGGAGGTGCCGTCCGTTCGGCGCTAGATCAGAAGGACCGTGATCGAGATCGCGAGACGGTTCGTGATGTGATCACGGAACGGATCGTGATGAGTTCATGGGAAAGATCGTGATCAAGATCGTGAGACGGATCGTGATGAGTTCGCGGGACGGATCATGATGTGTCCGCGGGACGGTTCGTGATTGGATCGCGGGACGCTCGGCGATTTGGATCGCGTAGAAGTTCGACTACACCAACCGCGTTTCTTAACGCTTCCCGCTTAGCGATCTACAAGGGTACGTAGATCCACTCTCCCTCTCGTAGATGCTCATCACCATGGATAGGTTTGCGTGTGCGTAGGAAATTTTTTGTTTCCCATGCGACGTTCCCCAACAGTGGCATCATAAGCTAGGTTGATGGTTCGATGAGATCTCGAGTAGAACACAAAAGGTTTGTGGGCGTTGATGCTTAGATTGCTTCCTCCCTTGGTCGTATTTTGGTTCAGCGGGATTGTGAGATGAAGCGGCCCGGACCAACATTACTCGTACGCTTACGAGAGACCGGTTCCCTCGACGCAACTTGTTGCCTATATGGCTTGCGGGTGACAGTTTCTCTCACTTTAGTTGGATCGGATTCGACAAAGGCGGTCCTTGAGAAGGTTGAAAAGCAAACTAGTGTATCACCGTTGTGGTTTATGCGTAGGTGAGAATTGTTCTTTCTAGATACCCATAGCAGCCACGTAAAACATGCAACAACAATTAGAGGACGTCTAACTTGTTTTTGCAGGGTATGTTGCGATATGATATGGCCAATTACATGATGTGATATATGTGATGTATGAGATGATCATGTGATGTATAGAATTTCACGACTTGCATGTCGTTGAATACGGCAACCGGCAGGAGCCATAGGGTTTTCTTTAATTATTGTATGACCTGCGTGTCAATCATTAAGCGCTATGTAATGCTTTACTTTATCGCTAGGGTAGCAATAGTAGTAGAAGCATGCAGGGCGTGACAACCCCGAAGGCGACACGTTGATGGAGATCAAGATGATGGAGATCATGGTGTCATGCCGGTGACGATGGAGATCATGCTGGTGCTTTGAAGATGGAGATCTTAAGCACGAGTTCATGGCCATATCATGTCACTTATGATTTGCATGTGATGTTAATCCTTTTATGCACCTTGTTTTGCTTAGGACGACGGTAGCATTATAAGGTGATCCCTCACTTAATTTCAAGATAAATTGTGTTCTCCCCAAGTGTGCACCGTTGCGAAAGTTCGTCGTGTTGAGACACCACGTGATGATCGGGTGTGATAGACTCTACGTTCACATACAACGGGTGGAAGACAGATTTGCACATGCGGAACACTCGGGTTAAACTTGACGAGCCTAGCATGTACAGACATGGCCTCGGAACACAAGAGACCGAAAGGTTGAGCATGAGTCATATAGTAGATATGATCAACATAATGATGTTCACCATTGAAGCCACCTCAACTCACGTGATGATCGGACTTGAGTTGGTGAATTTGGATCATGTGACACTCAGATGACCTGAGGGATGTCAATTTGAGTGGGAGTTCTTAAGTAATATGATTAATTGAACTCATTATCATGAACATAGTCAGTAGTGTCTTTGCAAATGATGTTGTAGATTACTAGCTCGCGCTGTAGCTCCCGTGTGTTTTTATACGTTCCTAGAGAAATAGAGTTGAAAGATGATGGTAGCGATATTGCGGACTGGGTCCGTGATATGAGGATTGTCCTCATTGTTGCACAGAAGGCTTATGTCCTTAATGCAACGTTCGGTACGCCACCCCCTCTAGCGTCATCTGTAGGTGTTGTGAACATCTGACAGGCACGTTCTGATGACTACTTGATAGTTTAGTGCGTCATGCATTATGACTTAGAATTGAGGCTCCAAGACGTTTTGAACGTCACGGAACATACAAGATGTTCTAAGAGCTGAGATTGTGATCTCAGTCTCGTGCCCGTGTTATGAGATATGAGATCTCAAACAAAGATTCTTTGCTTGCAAGATGAAACAGAATAGCTCAATAGTTGAGCATGTGCTTAGATTGTCTGGGTACTACAATCGCTTGAATCGAGTGGGAGTTGATCTTCCAGATAAGATAGTGATTGATATAGTTCTCCAAGTCACTATCACTAAGCTACTAGAACTTGGTGATGAACTATAAATTGCCAGGGATAGAAATGATTCCTGAGCTGCTCGCGATGTTTTGACACCGCGAAGGTAGAAATCAAGAAGGAGCATCAAAGTGTTGATGGTTAGTAAAACCACTAGTTTCGAGAAGGGCAAGGGCAAGTAGGGAAACTTCATGGATGGCAAGTCAGTTGCTGCTCCAGTGAAGCAACCCAAAGTTGAACCTAAACCCGAGACTGAGTGCTTCCATTATGAGGAGAACGGTCACTGAAGCGGAACAACCCTGGATACATGGTAGATAAGAAGGCTGGCAATGTCGATAGAAGTTTATTTGATATGCATGTTATTGATGTGTACCTTGCTAGTACTCCTAGTAGCACCTGGGTATTGGATACCGGTTCGGTTGCTAAATGTTAGTAACTCGAAATACAAGCTACGGAATAAACGGAGAACTAGCTAAGGGTGAGGTGACGATATGTGTTGGAAGTGTTTCCAAGGTTGATGTGATCAACATCGCACGCTCTCTCTACCTTCAGGATTAGTGACGAACCTAAATAAATGTTATTTGGTGTTTTGCGTTGAGCATGAACATGATTAGATCATGTTTTTTGCAACACGGTTATTCATTCAAGTTAGATAATAATGGTTATTCTGCTTACATGAATAAATACCTTCAATGGTCATCCACCCAGTAAGGATGGTTCATTGAATCTTGATCGTAGTAATACACATGTTCATAACAATGATGCCAAAAGATGCAAAGTTAATAATGATAGTACCACATACTTGTGGCACTGCCGCTAAATGTCATATTGGTATAAAGCGCATGAAGAAACTCCATGCTGATGGATCTTTGGACTCATTCGATTTTGAATCGGTTGAGACATGCATACCATGCCTTTTTGGTAAGATGACTAAACCCCGTTTTCTGGCTTGATGAAGCGGGCAAGTGATTCATTGGAAATGATACATGTTGATGTATGCAATCTAGTGAGTCTTGTAGCGTGCAGTGGATATCGTTATTTTCTTACCTTCATTGATGATTTGAGTAGATATAGTGTATATTTACTTAATGAAACACAAGTCTGAATCGTTTGAAAGGTTCAAGCAAATTCAGAGTGAAGTTTAAAGATCATCGTGACAAGAAGATAAAAATGACCGCGATATGATCGTGGAGGTGAATATCTGAGTTACGAGTTTGGCATACAACTTAAGACAATGTGAAATTTGTTTGACAACTAACGCCACCTGGAACACCATGGTGTGATGGTGTGTCCGAACATCATAGTCATGCTCTATTGATATAGTGCATACTGTGATGTCTCTTATCGTTTTACTACTATAATTTGGGTTTATGCATTAGAGACAACTACATTCACTTTAAATAGGGCATCATCTAAATCCGTTGAGATGACACCGTGTGAATTATGGTTTGGTAGAAACCTAAGCTGTCATTTCTTAATATTTGGGGCTGTGACACTTGTGTGGAAAATGTTTTCACCTAATGAGGTCGAACCCAAGGCGGACAAATGCATCTTCATAGAATACCCTAAGATCAGTTGGGTGAACCTTCAATCTCAGATCCTAGTGCAAAGTTTTTGTTGCTTAAACGGATCCTTTCTCGAGGAAATGTTTCTCTCAAAAGAATTGAGTGGGAGGAAGATAGAACTTGATGAGGTTGTTAAACCTTTGTTCAACCAGAGAGTAGCGCAGCGCAGAAAGATGTTTCTGTGAAGCCTACGTTAGTTGAAGAGGAAGTTAATGATGATGATCATGAAGCTTCAGGATCAAGTTACTACCGAACTTCGTAGGTCGACAAGGATGTGTACTGCTCCTAAGTGGTACGACAACTCTGTCTTGGAGATCATGTTGTTGGACAACGATGAACCTACGAGCTACGGAGAAGCGATGATGGGACCGGATTCCGACAAATGGTTAGAGGCCATGAAAACCGAGATAGGATCCATGTATGAAAACCAAGTATAGACTTTGGTAGACTTGCTCGTTAGACGGGCAGGTCGTTGAGTACTAATGGACCTTTAGAATGAAGACAGACACTGATGGTGAATGTCACCATTTGTAAAGCTCAACTTGTTGCAAAGTTGTTTGTGACAAGTTCAAGGAGTTGACTGCGATGAGGCTTTCTCACTCGTAGCGATGCTAAAAGTCTGTTGGAATTATGTTAGCAGTTGCTGCATTTTCAAATTACGAAATCTGGCAAATGGATGTCAAAACATCGTTTCCTTAGCGGTTTACTTAAGGAAAGGTTGTATGTGATACAACCAGAAGGTTTTGTCAGTCCTAAGGATGCTAAAAGATGAGCAAGCTTCAGTGATCCTTCTATGGACTGAAGCAAGCATCTCGGAGTTGGAATATACACTTTGATAAGGTGATCAAAGTTTTGTTGTTTATACAAAGTTTACGAGAAACTTGTATTTGCAATAAAGTGAGTGGGAGCACTATAGAGTTTCTGATAAGTATATGTGGATGACATATTGTTGATCAGAAATAATGTAGAATTTCTGGAAAGCATAAGCAGTTATTTGGAAAGTGATTTTCAAAGTAAAACCTGGATAAAACTACCTAATTGTTGAGCATCAAGATCTATAGAGATAGATCAAAGATGACTTGATGAGACTTTCAATGAGTACATACCTTGACAAAGATTTTGAAAGAGTTCAAAATGGATCAGTCAAAGAAAGAGTTCTCGCCTGATTTATAAGGTGTGAAGTTGAGTGAGACTCAAAGCTCAACCACGGCAGAAGAAAGAGAAAGGGCAAACGTCGTCCCCTATGCCTTAGCCATAGGCTCTATATTATGCCATGCTATGTACCACACCTGTGTGTGCCTTGCCATGAGTCTTTCAAGGGGTACAAGAGTTGTCCAGGAGTAGATCACTGGACAGCAGTCGGAATTATCCTTAGTAACGAGAGGACTAAGAAAATGTTTCGTGATTATGAGGTGATAAAGAGTTCGTCGTAAAGAGTTACGTCGATGCAAGCTTTAACACCTATCCGGATGACTAGTAGTAGGAATCTGGATACGTATAGTGAAGCAGCCATTTGGAAATAGTACCAAGTGGAGTGTGGTAGCAGTGTTTACGGTTTGACATAGAGATTTGCAAAGTACACACGGATCTGAATATCGCAGACCCGTTGACTATAAGACCTCTCTCACATGCAAAGTATGATCGAGCCCCAGAACTCATTGGGTGTTAGATTCATAACAATGCGAATCACATGGTGATGTGAACTAGATTGTTGACTCTAGTGCAAGTGGGAGACTGTTGGAAATATGCCCTAGAGGCAATAATAAATTGGTTATTATTATATTACCTTGTTCATGATAATCGTTTATTATCCATGCTAGAATTGTATTGGTTGGAAACACCGATACATGTGTGGATACATAGACAACCCAGTGTCCCTAGTATGCCTCTAATAGACTAGCTCGTTGATCAACAGATGGTTAAGGTTTCCTAGCCATGGACATGAGATGTCATTTGATAACGGGGTCACATCATTAGGAGAATGATGTGATGGACAAGACCCAAACTACAAACATAGCATATGATCGTGTCAGTTTATTGCTACTGTTTTCTGCATGTCAAGTATATGTTCCTATGACCATGAGATCATGCAACTCACAGATATCGGAGGAGTGTCTTGTGTGTATCAAACGTCGCAACGTAACTGGGTGACTATAAAGGTGCTCTACAGGTATCTCTGATGGTGTCTGTTGAGTTGGCATGGATCGAGACTAGGATTTGTTACTCCGTGTGACGGAGAGGTATCTCAGGGCCCACTCGGTAATACAACATCACAATGAGCCTTGCAAGCAATGTGACTAATTTTTAGTTGCGGGATCTTGTATTACGGAACGAGTAAAGAGACTTGCCGGTAACGAGGTTGAACTAGGTATGGAGATACCGACGATCGAATCTCGGGCAAGTAACATACCGAAGAACAAAGGGAACGTTATACGGGATTAACTGAATCCTTGACATAGAGGTTCGACCGATAAAGATCTTCGTAGAATATGTAGGAACCAATGTGGACGTCCAGGTCCCGCCATTGGTTATTGACCGTAGAGATGTCTCGATCATGTCTACATAGTTCTCGAACCCGCAGGGTCTGCACACTTAAGGTTCGGTGACGTTTCAGTAGTGTAGAGTTATGTATGGTGGTGACCTAAGGTTGTTCGGAGTCCCGGATGAGATCCCGGACGTCACGAGGAGCTCCGGAATTGTCCGGAGGTAAAGTTTCATATATAGGATGTCCCAGTTTGGTCGCCGGAAAAGTTTCGGGCTCATCGGTAGTGTACCAGGAGTATCGGTAGTGTACCGGGAGTGCCGGTAGTGTACCGGGGGACCTCCGAGAGGGGTATTTCGACCCCAAGAGGTCCATGGGCTGTGGGAGAATAATAACCAGCCCTTAGTGGGCTGGGAAAACAGCCACAAAGGCCCATGGCGCAGGAGAGAAAGTCCTAAAGCAAAAAGTGGAAAATCAGCCAATAGGAGGCAATCCTACTCCAACTAGGATTGGAGGTGAAGTAGGATTGCTCCCACCTCCTATTTCGGCCGACCCAAAGGCCTTGGCTGCCTCTCCTCTCCTCTCCTCCTATATATACTAGTGGATTGGGTGGTTTTTGGACAGAATTTCCGGCCACGTGCTACCCGTTACACCGGTGCATAGTTTCTCCTCTAGATCGGTTTTCTGCAGCGCTTAGGCGAAGCCCTGCCGGAATTGCTCCACCACCATCACCGGAGCGCCGTCACACTGCCGGTGAACTCTCTCTCCTTTCCACCTCCTCTCGCTGGATCGAGACGGTGGAGATCGTCATCAAGCTGCACGTGTGCTGAACACGGAGGTGCCGTCCGTTCGGCGCTAGATCAGAAGGACCGTGATCGAGATCGCGAGACGGTTCGTGATGTGATCACGGAATGGATCATGATGAGTTCGCGGGACAGATCGTGATCAAGATCGTGAGACGGATCGTGATGAGTTCGCGGGACGGATCATGGTGTGTTCGCGGGACGGTTCGTGATTGGATCACGGGACGCTCGGCGATTTGGATCGCGAAGAAGTTCGACTACACCAGCTGCGTTTCTGAACGCTTCCCGCTTAGCGATCTACAAGGGTACGTAGATCCACTCTCCCTCTCGTAGATGCTCATCACCATGGATAGGTTTGCGTGTGCGTAGGAAAAAATTTGTTTCCCATGCGACGTTCCCCAACACATTATTAGAGCATTGTCTGTTGGAAATATGCCCTAGAGGCAATAATAAAATGGTTATTATTGTATTTCCTAGTTCATGATAATTGTCTATTATTCATGCTACAATTGTGTTAACCGGAAACCGTAATACATGTGTGAATACATAGACCACAACATGTCTCTAGGGAGCCTCTAGTTGGCTAGCTCGTTGATCAATAGATGGTCACGGTTTCATGACCATGGACATTGGATGTCGTTGATAATGGGATCACATCATTAGGAGAATGATGTGATGGACAAGACCCAATCCTAAGCATAGCACAAGATCGTGTAGTTCGTTTGCTAAAGCTTTTCAATGTCAAGTATCGTTTCCTTGGACCATGAGATTGTGCAACTCCCGGATACCGTAGGAATGCTTTGGGTGTGCCAAACGTCACAACATAACTGGGTGGCTATAAAGGTACACTACGGGTATCTCTGAAAGTGTCTGTTGGGTTGGCGCGAATCGAGACTGGGATTTGTCACTCCGTGTGACAGAGAGGTATCTCTGGTCCCACTCGGTAAGACATCATCATAATGAGCTCAATGTGACTAAGGAGTTAGCCACGGGATGATGTATTACGGAACGAGTAAAGAGACTTGCCAGTAACGAGATTGAACAAGGTATAGGGATATCGACGATCGAATCTCGGGCAAGTACCATACCGATAGACAAAGGGAATTGTATACGGGATTGATTGAATCCCTGACATAGTGGTTCATCCGATGAGATCATCGTGGAGTACATGGGAGCCAACATGGGTATCCAGATCCCGCTGTTGGTTATTGACCGGAGAGGTGTCTCGGTCATGTCTACGTGTCTCCCGAACCCGTAGGGTCTACACACTTAAGGTTCGATGACGCTAGGGTTATAGGGAAATGGTATACGTGATTACCGAAGGTTGTTTGGAGTCCCGGATGAGATCCCGGACGTCATGAGGAGCTCCGGAATGGTCCGGAGGTAAAGATTGATATATAGGAAGTCCAATTTTGGTCACCGGAAAGTTTTCGGGCTCATCGGTATTGTACTGGGAGTGCCGGGAGGGTGCCGGAGGACCCCCGGGAGGGGTGTGACGACCATAGGACTTCATGGGCCTTTAGAGGAGGTGTACCAGCCCATATTGGGCTGGCCAAGACCTTCTAGAAAGGCCCATGCGGCTGGAGATATAGAGATAAAGGGCAAAAGGATTTAAAAGGAGGAGATCCACCTCCCTTGTGGGAGGTGGACTCTCCCTGTAGTTCGGTCGAACCTCTCCTCCTTGGAGGAGGGGCCAAGGCAGCCCTCCCTCCTCCTTCCCCCAATATATATGTGAGGTTTTGGGGCTGCCAAACACACGGTTCTCTCTTCCTCTCTGGCGCAGCCCTACCTCTCTTCTTCCTCCTCTGGAGCGCTTAGGCGAAGCCCTGTCGGGATACCTTGTTACTCCACCACCACCACGCCGGCGTGCTGCTGCCAGAGCCCTTCCCCAACCTCTCCTTCCTCCTTGCTGGATCAAGGCGTAGGAGACGTCACCGGGCTGCACGTGTGTTGAACGCGGAGGCACCGTTGTCTATCTAAGTGGGAGTTCATTGAATAATTTGATTATGTGAACTCGATTATCATGAACTTAGTCTAAAAATTGTCTTTACTATCTATATTGTAGATCCAATGGCCAACGTGAATGTCACTCTCAATTTCAACGCGTTCCTAGAGAAAACCAAGCTGAAAGATGATGGAAGCAACTATGCGGACTGGGTTCGTGGCTTGAGGATCATCCTCATAGCTTCCAAGAAATTGTATGTCCTTGATGCACCGCTAGGTGACCCACCCCTTCTCCCAGCAGAACAAGACGTTGCGAACGCTTGGCATTCTCGCTGCAATGATTACTCCCTTGTTCAGTGCAGCATGCTTTACAGTTTAGAACCGGGGCTCCAAAAGCGTTTTGAGCAACACGGAGCATATGAGATGTTCCAAGAGCTGAAACTGGTTTTCCAAGCTCATGCCCAGGTCGAGAGATATGACATCTCTGACAAGTTCTTTAGATGTAAGATGGAGGAGAACAGTTCTGTCAGTGAGCACATCCTCAAGATGTCTGGGCTACACAACCGCTTGACTCAGCTGGGAGTTAATCTCCCGGATGACTCGATCATTGACAGAATCCTCCAGTCGCTTCCACCTAGCTACAAAAGCTTTGTGATGAACTACAACATGCAGGGTATGGAGAAGTCCATTCCTGAGTTGTACTCGATGCTGAAATCAGTAGAAGTCGAGATCAAAAAGGAGCATCAAGTGTTGATGGTGAACAAGACCACTGGTTTCAAGAAAGGCAAGGGTAAGAAGAACTTCAAGAAGGACGGCAAAGCTGTTGCCGCGCCCGGTAAGCAAGTTGCCGGGAAGAAGAAGAACAAGAATGGACCCAAGCCTGAGACTGAGTGCTTCTATTGCAAGGGTACCGGTCCCTAGAAGCGGAACTGCCCCAAGTACTTAGCGGATAAGAAGGACGGCAACATTAAAGGTATATGTGATATACTTTTTATTGATGTGTACTTAACCAGCGCTCGTAGTAGCTCCTGGGTATTTGATACCGGTGCAGTTGCTCACATTTGTAACTCCAAGCAGGAGCTACGGAATAAGCGGAGGCTGGCAAAGGATGAGGTGACGATGCACGTCGGGAATGGTTCCAAGGTCGATGTGATCGCTGTCGGCACGCTACCTCTACATCTACCTTCGGGATTAGTTTTAAACCTTAATAATTGTTATTTAGTACCAGCTTGGAGCATGAACATTGTATCTGGATCTCGCTTGATGCGAGATGGCTACTCATTTAAATCCGAGAATAATGGTTGTTCTATTTATATGAGAGAAATGTTTTATGCTCATGCCCCGTTGATCAATGGTTTATTCTTGATGAATCTCGAACGTGATGTTACACATGTCCATAGTATGAGTACCAAAAAGTGTGAGGTTGATAACGATAGTCCCACTTACGTGTGGCACTGCCGCCTTGGTCATATTGGTGTCAAACGCATGAAGAAGCTCCATGCTGATGGACTTTTGGAGTCACTTGATTTCGAATCATTTGACACATGCGAACCATGCCTCATGGGCAAGATGACCAAGACTCCGTTCTCTGGAACAATGGAGCGAGCAACTGACTTGTTGGAGATAATACATACCGATGTATGCGGTCCAATGAGCGTCGAGGCTCGCGGTGGCTACCGTTATGTTCTCACCCTCACTGATGACTTGAGCAGATATGTGTTGGAAATATGCCCTAGAGGCAATAATAAAATGGTTATTATTGTATTTCCTTGTTCATGATAATTGTCTATTGTTCATGCTATAATTGTGTTAACCGGAAACCGTAATACATGTGTGAATACATAGACCACAACATGTCCCTAGTAAGCCTCTAGTTGGCTAGCTCGTTGATCAATAGATGGTCACGGTTTCATGACCATGGACATTGGATGTCGTTGATAACGGGATCACATCATTAGGAGAATGATGTGATGGACAAGACCCAATCCTAAGCATAGCACAAGATCGTGTAGTTCGTTTGCTAAAGCTTTTCAATGTCAAGTATCGTTTCCTTAGACCATAAGATTGTGCAACTCCCGGATACCGTAGGAATGCTTTGGGTGTGCCAAACGTCACAACGTAACTGGGTGGCTATAAAGGTGCACTACGGGTATCTCCGAAAGTATTTGTTGGGTTGGCACTAATCGAGATTGGGATTTGTCACTCCGTGTGACGGAGAGGTATCTCTGGGCCCACTCGGTAAGACATCATCATAATGAGCTCAATGTGACTAAGGAGTTAGCCACGGGATGATGTGTTACGGAACGAGTAAAGAGACTTGCCAGTAACGAGATTGAACAAGGTATAGGGATACCGACGATCGAATCTCGGGCAAGTACCATACCGATAGACAAAGGGAATTGTATACGGGATTAATTGAATCCCGACATCGTGGTTCATCCGATGAGATCATCGTGGAGTACGTGGGAGCCAACATGGGTATCCAGATCCCGCTGTTGGTTATTGGCCGGAGAAGTGTCTCGGTCATGTCTACGTGTCTTCCGAACCCGTAGGGTCTACACACTTAAGGTTCGATGACGCTAGGGTTATAGGGAAATGGTATACGTGATTACCGAAGGTTGTTCGGAGTCCCGTATGAGATCCCGGACGTCACGAGGAGCTCCGGAATGGTCCGGAGGTAAAGATTGATATATAGGAAGTCCAGTTTTGGTCACCGGAAAGTTTTCGGGCTCATCGGTAGTGTACCGGGAGTGCCGGGAGGGTGCCAGAGGACCCCCGAGAGGGGTGTGACGACCAAAGGACCTCATGGGACCTTAGAGGAGGTGTGCCAGCCCATATTGGGCCGGCCAAGACCTCCTAGAAAGGCCCATGCGGCTGGGAACTAGAGATAAGGGCTAAAGAGTTTAAAAAGGAGGAGATCCACCTCCCTTGTGGGAGGTGGACTCTATCCCTAGCTCGGCCGAACCTCTCCTCCTTGGAGGAGGGGCCAAGCCATCCCTTCCACGTCCCTCCTCCTATATATAATTGAGGTTTTGGATGTTTTGAGTGAGGATTTGATCTCTCTCTCTCACGGCAAAGCCCTACCTCTCTTCTTCCTCCTCCGCAGCGCTTAGGCGAAGCCCTGTCGGAATACCTTGCTACTCCACCACCACCATGCCGTCGTGCTGCTGTTGGAGCCCTTCCCCAACCTCTCCTTCCTCCTTGCTGGATCAAGGTGTTGGAGACGTCACCGGGCTGCACGTGTGTTGAATGCGGAGGTGTCGTCCGTTCGGCACTTGATCGGATCTACCGCGATCTGAGTCGCTGCGAGTACGACTCCATCAACCTCGTTCTTGTAACGCTTCCGCTTAGCGATCTTCAAAGGTATGAAGATCCACTCTCCCCTTGCTCGTTGCTGGTTTCTCCATAGATGGATCTTGGTGAACGCGTAGGAATTTTTTTGATTTACTACTACGTCTCCCAACAGTGGCATCATGAGCTAGGTCTATGCGTAGAATCTATGCACGAGTAGAACACAAAGCAGTTGTGGGCGTCGATTTTGTTAATATGCTTGCCGTTACTAGTCTTATCTTGATTCGACGGTATTGTGGGATGAAGCGGTCCGGACCAACCTTACACGTACGCTTACGTGAGACCGGTTCCACCGCCTGACATGCACTAGTTGCATAAGGTGGCTAGCGGGTGTCTGTCTCTCCCACCTTAGTCGGATTGGATTTGATGAAAAGGGTCCTTATGAAGGGTAAATAGCAATTGGCATATCACGTTGTGGTTTTGACGTAGGTAAGAAACGTTCTTGCTAGAAACCTATAGCAACCACGTGAAAACTTGCAACTACAAATTAGAGGACGTCTAACTTGTTTTTGCAGCATATGCCGTGTGATGTGATATGGCCAAAAGGATGTGATGTGATGCATTGTGATGTATGAGATTGATCATGTTCTTGTAATAGGGTTCACGACTTGCACGTCGATGACTATGACAACCGGCAAGAGCCATAGGAGTTGTCTTATACTATTGTATGACCTGCGTGTCAATCATAAACGCCATGTAATTACTTTACTTTATTGCTAAACGTTAGCTATAGTAGTAGAAGTAATATTTGGCGAGACAACTTCATGAAGACACAATGATGGAGATCATGATGATGGAGATCATGGTGTCGTGCCAGTGATAGTGATGATCATGGTGCCCCGAAGATGGAGATCAAAGGAGCAAGATGATATTGGCCATATCATGTCACTATATTGATTGCATGTGATGTTTATCATGTTTACATCTTATTTGCATAGAACGACGGTAGTAAATAAGATGATCTCTCAATAAAATTTCAAGAAAGGTGTTCACCCTAACTGTGCACTGTTGCTAAGGATCGTCGTTCCGAAGCACCATGTGATGATCGGGTGTGATAGGTTCTAACGTTCGCATACAACGGGTGTAAGCCAGATTTACACATGCGAAATACTTAGGTTGACTTGACGAGCCTAGCATGTACAGACATGGCCTTGGAACACGGAGGACCGAAAGGTCGAACATGAGTCGTATAGAAGATATGATCAACATAGAGATGTTCACCATGGATGACTAGTCCGTCTCACGTGATGATCGGACACGGGCTAGTTGACATGGATCATGTATCACTTGGAAGACTAGAGAGATGTCTATCTAAGTGGGAGTTCATTAATAATTTTATTAAATGAACTTAATTATCATGAACTTAGTCTAAAAATGTCCTTGCAAATTATGTCGTAGATAGCTCGCGTTGTAGCTCCACAGTTTTATTGATACAATCCTAGAGAAAAGTAAGTTGAAAGTTGATGGTAGCAATAATGCGGACTGAGTCCGTGATCTGAGGATTGTCCTCATTGCTGCACAGAAAGCTTATGTTTTTGATGTACCGCTAACTGCACCACTCCCTCAAGCGTTGTCTGTAGATGTTGTGAACATATGACAGGCACTTTTTGGTGACTACGTGATAGTTCAATGCGTCATGCACTACGGCTTAGAATTGAGGCTCCAAAACGTTTTGAACGTCACGGAACATATGAGATGTTCTAGGAGCTGAGATTGTGATCTCAGGCTCGTGCCTATGTTGAGAGGTATGAGACCTCCAACAAGATTCTTTGTCTGCAAGATAAAGGAGACTAGCTCAATCGCTGAGCGTGTGCTCAGATTGTCTGGGTGCTACAATCACTTGAATCAAGTGGGAGTTAATCTTCCAGATGAGATAGTGATTAATGCAGTTCTCCAAGTCACTGCCACCAAGCTACTAGAGCTTCGTGATGAACTATAACATGCCAGGGATGGATAAGATGATCCCCGAGTTGTTCGTGATGTTTGACACCACGAAGGTAGAAATCAAGAAGGAGCATCAAGTGTTGATGGTTAAGTGAAACCACTAGTTTCAAAAGGGGCAAGGGCAAGAAGGGAAAACTTCGGGAATGGCAAGCCAGTTGTTGCTCTAGTGAAGAAATCCAAGGTTGAGCCCGAACCCGGAACTAAGTTCTTCTGTTATGAGGAGAATGTTCGCTGAAGCGGAAAAACCCTAGATGCTTGGTAGATAAGAAGGCTGGTAATGTCGATGGAAGTATATTTGATATACGTGTTAGTGATGTGTACCTTGCTGGTACTCCTAGTAGCACCTGGGTATTGGATACCGGTTCGGTTGCTAAGTGTTAGCAACTCGAAATAAAAGCTACGGAGTAAATGGAGACTAGCTAGGTGAAAGGTGACGATATGTGTTGGAAGTATTTCCAAGATTGATGTGATCACCATCGCACGCCCTCTCTACCTTCGGGATTTGTGATAAACCTAAATGAATGTTATTTGGTGTTTGCGTTGAGCATGAACGTGATTAGATCATGATTAGTGCAATACGGTTATTGATATAAGTTAGAGAATAATGGTTATTCTATTTACATGGATAATGCCTTCAATGGTCATGCACCCACTCGGAATGGTTTACCGAATCACGATCGTAGTAGTACACATGTTCATAACGTTGGTACCAAAAGATATAAAGTTAATAATGATAGTGCCACATACTTGTGGCATTGCCGCTAAATGTCATATTGGTATAAATCGCATGAAAGAAACTCCATACTGATGGATTTTTGACTCACTCGATTTTGAATCGGTTGAGACATGCGAGCCATGCCCTTTTGGCAAGATGACTCAGACCCCGTCTTCCGGTATGATGGAGTGGACTAGGCTTATTGGAATTAATACATGTTGATGTATGTGGTCCAATGAGTGTTAAAACACACAGTGAATATCGTTATTTTTCTTTACCTTCACTGATGATTTGAGTGAATATGGGGATATTTACTTAAACACGAGTCTGAAATGTTTGAAAGGTTCAAGGAGTTTCACAGTGAAGATAAAGATCATCGTGACAAGGAGATGAAATGTCTACGATATGATCGTGGAGGTGAATATCTAAGTTACGAGTTTGTTATGCAATTTTAGACAATGTGGAAATTGTTTCACAGCTCACGCCTCTTGGAACACCATAGTGTGATGGTGTGTTCGAACGTCGTAGTCGTGCTCTATTGGATATAGTGAGTACTATGATGTCTCTTATCGTTTTACCACTATCGTTATGGGGTTATGCATTAAAGACAAATCCATTCACTTTAATAGGGCACCATCTAAGTCTGTTGAGATGACACCGTGAGAATTATGGTTTGACAGAAGCCTAAGCTGTCATTTCTTAATGTTTGGGGCTGCGACGCTTATGTGAAAATGGGTTTTTCACCTAGCGAGCTCGAACTCAAAGTAGACAAACGCATCTTCATAGAATACCCTAATGATACATTGGGTATACCTTCTATCTCAGATCCAAGCGCAAAAGGTGTTTGTTGCTAAGAACGGGTCCTTTCTTGAGAAAGAGTTTCTCTCGAAAGAATTGAGTGGGAGGAAGATAGAACTTGATAAGGTTGTTGAACCTTTGTTTCAACCAGAGAATAGCACAACACAGAAAGATGTTTCTGTAGAGCCTACTCAGTTGAAAAGGAAGTTAATGATGATGATCATGAAGCTTCGGATCAAGTCACTATCGAACCTCGTAGGTCGACAAGGACGCGTACTGCTCCTGAGTAGTACGACAACCCTGTCTTGGAAATCATGTTGTTGGACAACGATGAACCTACGAACTATGGAGAAGCGATGGTGGGCCCGGATTCCAACAAATGGCTAGGAGCCATGAAATCCGAGAAAGGATCCATGTATGAAAACCAAGTATGGACTTTGGTAGACTTGCCTGTTGAATGGCGGGTCATTGAGTACAAATGGACCTTTGAAATAAACATAGACGCTAATGGTGAAATGTCACCGTTTATAAAGCTTGACTTGTCGCAAAGAAGTTTCCGCCAAGTTCAAGGAGTTGACTGCGATGAGATTGTCTCATCTGTAGCGATGCTAAAAGTCTATTAAAATTTTGTTAGCAGTTGCTGCATTTTTCGATTATGAAATCTGGCAGATGGATGACAAAACAAGGTTTCCGTAATGGTTTCTGTGAGGAAGAGTTGTATGTGATACAACCAGAAGGTTTTGTCAATCCTAAGGATGCTAATAATATGCAAACTCCAGCGATCCTTCTATGGACTGGAGCAAGAATCTCGGAGTTGGAATATATGCTTTGATGAGGTGATCAAAGTGTTTAAGTTTATACAAAGTTTATGAGAAACTTGTATTTGCAAGAAAGTGAGTGGGAGCACTATAGAATTTCTTATAAGAATATGCAGTTGACATATTATTGATCGGAAATGATGTAGAATTTCTGGAAGAGCATGAAGGGTTGTTTGAAAAGAGTTTTTTCAAAGGAAGACCCAGATAAAGCTACTATTTTATTGAGCATCAAGATCTATAGGGATAGATCAATTCGCTTGATAAGTTTTTTCGACGAAGACATACCTTGACAAGTTTTTGAAGGAGTTCAAAATAGATGGGTCAAAGAAGGAGTTCTTCACTGTATTGTAAGGTGTGAAATTGAGTAAGACTCAATACCCGACCACGGCAGAAGATAAAGAAAAGATGAGTGTCATCTCCTATGCTTTAGCCATAGGCTCTATATAGTATGCCATGCTGTGTACCGCACCTGTGTGTGCCTTGCCATGAGTCTGTCAAGGGGTACAAGAGTAATCCAAGAGTGGATCACTGGACAACGGTCAAAGTTATCCTTAGTAACTTGAGAACTAAGCAAATATTTCTCGATTATGGAGGTGATAAAGAGTTCATCGTAAAGGGTTACGATGATGCAAGCTTTAACTCCAATCCGGATGACTCTTAGTAGAAATCTGGCTACGTATAGTGGAGCAGCCATTTGGAATAGCTCCAAGTGAAGCGTGGGAGCAGTATCTACAAATATGAAATGGAAAGTTTGCAAAGGTACACACGGATCTGAATGTCGCAGACCCGCTGACTAAAAACCTCTTTCACGAGCAGAACATGAACAAACCCCAGAACTTATTGGGTGTTAATCACATGATGATATGATCACATGGTGATGTAAGTGTTAATCACATGGTGATGTGAACTAGATTATTGACTCTAGTGCAAGTGGGAGACTATTGGAAATATGCCCTAGAGGCAATAATAAAATGGTTATTATTGTATTTCCTTGTTCATGATAATTGTCTATTGTTCATGCTATAATTGTGTTAACCGGAAACCGTAATACATGTGTGAATACATAGACCACAACATGTACCTAGTAAGCCTCTAGTTGGCTAGCTCGTTGATCAATAGATGGTCACGGTTTCATGACCATGGACATTGGATGTCGTTGATAACGGGATCACATCATTAGGAGAATGATGTGATGGACAAGACCCAATCCTAAGCATAGCACAAGATCGTGTAGTTCGTTCGCTAAAGCTTTTCAATGTCAAGTATCGTTTCCTTAGACCATGAGATTGTGCAACTCCCGGATACCGTAGGAATGCTTTGGGTGTGCCAAACGTCACAACGTAACTGGGTGGCTATAAAGGTGCACTACGGGTATCTCCAAAAGTATTTGTTGGGTTGGCACGAATCGAGATTGGGATTTGTCACTCCGTGTGACGGAGAGGTATCTCTGGGCCCACTCGGTAAGACATCATCATAATGAGATCAATGTGACTAAGGAGTTAGCCACGGGATGATGTATTACGGAACGAGTAAAGAGACTTGCCAGTAACGATATTGAACAAGGTATAGGGATACCGACGATCGAATCTCGGGCAAGTACCATACCGATAGACAAAGGGAATTGTATACGGGATTAATTGAATCCCCGACATCGTGGTTCATCCGATGAGATCATCGTGGAGTACCTGGGAGCCAACATGGGTATCCAGATCCCGCTGTTGGTTATTGGCCGGAGAGGTGTGTCGGTCATGTCTACGTGTCTCCCGAACCCGTAGGGTCTACACACTTAAGGTTCGATGACGCTAGGGTTATAGGGAAAAGGTATATGTGATTACCGAAGGTTGTTCGGAGTCCCGGACGAGATCCCGGACGTCACGAGGAGCTCCGCAATGGTCCAGAGGTAAAGATTGATATATAGGAAGTCCAGTTTTGGTCACCGGAAAGTTTTCGGGCTCATCGATAGTGTACCGGGAGTGCCGCGAGGGTGCCGGAGGACCCCCGGGAGGGGTGTGACGACCAAAGGACCACATGGGCTGTTAGATAAAGTGTGCCAGCCCTTATTGGGCTGGGCAAGACTTTTGCTAAAGGCCCATGCGGCTAGGGATAAGAGATAGGGCCAAAAAGGATTTAAAAGGAGGAGATCCACCTCCCTTGTGGGAGGTGGACTCTCCCTTTAATTCGGCCGACCCTCTCCTCTTTGGAGTAGAGGCCAAGCCAGCCCTCCACGTCCCTCCTCCTATATATACTTGAGGTTTTGGATGTTTTGAGACAAGATTTGATCTCTCTCTCTCTCACGGCAAAGCCCTACCTCTCTTCTTCCTCCTCCGCAACGCTTAGGCGAAGCCCTGTCGGAATACCTTGCTACTCCACCACCACCACGCCGTCGTGCTGCTGTTGGAGCCCTTCCCCAACCTCTCCTTCCTCCTTGCTGGATCAAGGTGTTGGATACGTCATCGGGCTGCACGTGTGTTGAACGCGGAGGTGCCGTCCATTCGGCACTTGATCGGATCTACCGCGATCTGAATCGCTGCGAGTACGACTCCATCAACCACGTTCTTGTAACGCTTCCGCTTAGCGATCTTCAAAGGTATGAAGATGCAATCTCTCCCCTCTCGTTGCTGGTTTCTCCATAGATAGATCTTGGTGAACGTAGGAAATTTTTGATTTACTACTACGTCTCCCAACACCGCAAACATCGCCGGTCATCCTCCTCCTCCCACGCGCCCGATGACCACAAGCAATCTCTCCCGCGGATCTCTCCCCTCGTGCCTTCCCCAACCACCCGCGAGCCCCGATAAGTACCCCTGCCTCTCCTCTACCCATTCCCCTAGTTTCCCCCTCGTCCGAGCCCCTCTCCTCGCCGGAATCCGTCACCGGAGCAACCGGTAGCCGCCCACCTTTTGCCCTCGTAACCGTCGCCACACCCGTCCCCGATCCTTCCCGAGGCCTCCGACGACCTCCCTGCACTTGTGCGCACCTCCCCACCTCTTTGCTTCGCCGGAGACCCACCGGAGCCGCCGCACCACCACCCTCGCCAGAATTTCCCTCGGCCACCACCATCCCGAAACCATCCCGAGCTCGTGCACGTCGACTCCGTCATCCCCGAGTCCGTCTGACGCCACCTACCTCGACGACGTCCTCGCCCGCGTCGAACGGAGCCATCCCGACGCCGGAGGACCACCGGAGACGCCTCCTCATAGCCCCCACCTCCTCGGCCTCGCCGGAAGAACCATCGCCGGCAACCATCTCCACTGTGAGCTCCTTTCCCCCCCTCTGTGTGCGTTGGATCTGGATCCAACGATCCAGATTATAACAAATAAAAACCCCAAACCGGTACGCGTTATACTCCGGTCGTCCGCCCGAAACTCCCTAGCACACGCACCCCTTGAGAAATCACAGAGCGACACGTCACCCCCTGACCGTTAGTTAGGGAATTTTCATTTTCTGTTTTATTTTTCAAAACAGATTTACTTCTATTTTTGTTTTAACCATATCTTTTATGTTTTTAGGTGTTTTAATTTAATTCTTTTTGCATTAGGTCACAAATTTCACCTAGTTTCTGTAGATATAAAATTTGACTATGTTTGAATATTTAAATTTGAATTTCAACAGATTTGATTTAAATTTTGTTTTCTGAATATCTTGAGTTCTAAAATGAATTTTTGATTGATTCTTTTTCCTACTTGTCACTAGTGACCATAGCTATCATTTGGTAGAGTTTGAGAATTTTTAGAATAAAAATTGATTAGGGTTTTAACTAGAAACTGATTCTGCCTATTTGTTAGTATAGTTTTATTTATTTAGTTTTTAGTTAATATCAATTAGATTTAGTTTTATTTTGTTTAGTAGGTTCTGTTAGTTAAAATTTAGGTGTTTTACTTACTATTAATAAAATATTAATTTGCTTAGTTATTACTATGTTGTCATAGGGACATTATAGTTTGATAAAAACAAATTAGTTAGTAATAACTCTTTTAACTAATGTTTTAAGTAATTAGATTCTGTTTTCAAATAAAATTTTTAATAAATCTTTTCTGTTAAGAAATGTTTTGTTAATAAAAATAGTTTAGTTTTACTCTATTATTATAGGAACTATATTCTTCATCATTAGGTAATGTTTTATAAAACAATTTAGTTTTTATAGAAACTCCTTTCCCAAAAGTTTTAGATGATCTAATTCTGTTTTGTAATAAAGATTTTTATTAATTACTTTCTGTTAACTTAGTTGTTTCGTAATTTGTTTTCTCTTAGTTATGGTTGTGCTTGTAGTTGTGTTCATTAGGCAAACACTTATGTTGTTTAGGATGTTGCTTTCATAGTTTTACTTGTCCTTCAAAAGTAATTCTTTTTGCTAGTAAAATATTTACTAAAATCGTTTTGTTGTATTTTACTTTGTTATTGTTTTGTTACTATTTGAAAATAATTGTTTTAGGAGAAAACTACTTTAGTTGCTTTTATGAAAACTTTCTTGATTTTAACTTTTGTCTTAAGTATTTCCTTCATCAACCTTGTTATTTTGTTTCTTGTGTTATCTTGTGATTGTTAGAATTGATTGCTAGTATGATTGCTTATGAATGCAATGTTTGCTATATAGATTTTCATCGGAGAGTGACGAATAGTCTATCAAGTTATTTCTGAGAGCGATCTTTATCTTCATCAACAGTACATGCAAGTTCACTTTGACCATCTATTTCATAACTATGTTTTTATTGCATGTAGTGACATCATTCAACAAATCCCTCCCGTAGTGTTATTGAAATTCTTGTAGTTGAGTAGAATGCATGAGGTAGGAACCCACTACTTGTTACTAAAGCCCCGGGAACGCTAGTTAGTGCAATGCTATGCTAAAGTAGACGGGGTTTGGTATGAGTGTTCGTGAGTGGAGTGAAGAAGGACTCTACGTCAAGACGACAACTTCATGAAGACATTTTCAAGTCCTGCATCTTCAAGACCTCTAGACTTCAAGACTCGAGAAGACAAGTTTTCAATACACACTACTGGGTGAAGGATGGTTGATTGGGCATCCCTGGATAAACCAGAGGATGGCCGGGATGCATGGAGAAGCGCCATGACATCTTGCGGAAAGCTTCACCCAGACTCAAAGAGAAGGATGAATACTTCATGCCCGGAAGCTTACCTGTGTAGCCACAAGTCATTATGGGCTCTGGCTTGGTTGATCTTTGTTGTGACTCTGCTGGGCAGTGCTACGAGATGTAGTCGACGTTAGGATTGGATGGGCACTGTCGGACAGTCAGGGAAGCACTCTGAAAGACCATGTTTCTTTCATCCTATTCTCAAACACGAGGCAGTGCGAGGACTTACCAGGAGGGAAAGAATCTTGTGGGTAAAGTACACAACACTCTACAGAGTTAAACCTAATCGATTAGCCGTGTCTCCGGTTACGGACAATTTGAGCTTCTAGACTTGGATCTATCTCTGAACTCTCAACACTAGACTGATAACTAATTGTGGGCAACTTAATGATACTTGTGGGCATTTGGACATCGGTTGGCGGAACCATGTCATGATAGGTAACTCTATAGTGAAAATTCCTGATATTCTTTTGTTGTAGGAAAATAAAATCAACTTTTACGCAAAAACTTAGACCCAGGGCCACAAAGCCTTTGCATATAGAATAGTCTGTATTCTTCTGTTCTACTATGGTGATCTTGCCAGTACATTCAATGTACTAACCTATATGGCTGCAACGTCTTATGTTGCAGATACTCTTCTACGACGAGTAAGAGTATGATTCAGGGTTACGGTCTGCACTCAACTTGCTGTTGGTGTTATTGGGACTCCACTCCCGTTGACTGTATCCACTGCTATTTCAAGGTATATATCTGTTTTACGCTGTTACATGTGATTGCACTTTGATATATACATTGATGTACTGTGTGTGCCAGCATACTGATCCAGGGATGGCACAGAACACACAGAGGCTTGACTCGTTTTGAGTCGGGTCGCTACAGGAGAAGCGATGATGGGCCCAGATTCCGACAAATGGTTAGAGGCCATGAAATCCGAGAAAGGATCCATGTATGAAAACCAAGTATAGACTTTGGTGGACTTGCTCGTTGGACAGCTGGTCGCTGAGTACAAATGGATCTTTAAAATGAAGACAGACGCTGATGGTAAATGTCACCATTTATAAAGCTCGACTTGTTGCAAAGAAGTTTACGACAAGTTCAAGGAGTTGACTACGATGAGACTTTCTCACTCGTAGTGATGCTAAAGTCTGGTGGAATTATGTTAGCAGTTGCTGCATTTTTCAATTATGAAATCTGGCAGATGGATGTCAAAACATCGTTTCCTTAACGGTTTACTTGAGGAAAGGTTGTATGTGATACAACCAGAAGGTTTTCTCAGTCCTAAGGATGCTAAAATGTGTGCAAGCTTCAGTGACCCTTCTATGAACTGAAGCAAGCATCTCGGAGTTGGAATATACACTTTGATGAGGTGATCAAAGTTTTTGAGTCTATACAAAGTTTATGAGAAACTTGTATTTGCAATAAAGTGAGTGGGAGCACTATAGAGTTTTTGGTAAGCATATGTGGTTGACATATTGTTGATCGGAAATGATGTAGAATTTCTAGAAAGCATAAACGGTTGTTTGAAAAGAGGTTTTTTCAAAGGAAGACCTAGATAAAGCTACCTAATTGTTGAGCATCAAGATCTATAGAGATAAATCAAGATGCTTGATGAGACTTTCAATGAATACATACCTTGACAAGATTTTGAAAGAGTTCAAAATGGATCAGTAAGAGAAAGAGTTCTCGCCTGATTTGTAAGGTGTGAAGTTGAGTGAGACTCAAAGCTCGACAATGGCAGAAGAAAGAGAAAGGATGAACATCGTCCCCTATGCCTTAGCCATAGGCTCTATATTATGCCATGCTGTGTACCGCACCTGTGTGTGCCTTGCCATGAGTCTGTCAAGGGGTACAAGAGTGGTCCAGGAGTAGGATCACTGGACAACGGTCAAAATTATCCTTAGTAACCAGAGGACTAAGGAGATGTTTCTCGATTATGGAGGTGATAAAGAGTACATCATAAAGAGTTATGTTGATGCAAGCTTTAACACCAATCTGGATGACTCATAATAGCAATCTGGATACATATAGTGGAGTAGCCATTTGGAATAGTACCAAGTGGAGTGTGGTAGCAATGTTTACAGTTTGACATAGGGATTTGCAAAGTACACACGGATCTGAATGTTGCAGACCCGTTGACTGTAAGACCTCTCTCACATGCAAAGCATGATCGAGCCCTAGAACTCATTGGGTGTTAGATTTATAACAAATGCGAATCACATGGTGATGTGAACTAGATTACTGACTCTAGTGCAAGTGGGAGACTATTGGAAATATGCCCCAGAGGCAATAATAAATTAGTTATTATCATATTTCCTTGTTCATGATAATCGTTTATTATCCATGCTATAATTGTGTTGATCGGAAACTCAGATACATGTGTGGATACATAGACAACACCATGTCCCTAGTATGCCTCAAATAGACTAGCTCGTGGACACATGGTGTTGTCTATGTATCCACACATGTATCTGAGTTTCCGATCAACACAATTATAGCATGGATAATAAACGATTATCATGAACAAGGAAATATGATAATAACTAATTTATTATTGCCTCTAGGGCATATTTCCAACACTATTTTCCTCCCACTTACTTCTTTCGAGAGAAACTCCTTCTCGAGAAACGATCCATTCTTGGCAACAAAGACTTTGTCTTCGGATCTGAGGTAGAAGGTATACCCAATAGTCTCTTTGGGATATCCTATGAAGACGCAATTTTCTACTTTGGGTTCGAGCTTCTCGGGTTGAAGTTTCTCCACATAAGCATCGCATCCCCAAACTTTTAGAAACGACAGCTTAGGTTTCTTTCCAAACCATAATTCATACGGTGTCGTCTCAACGGATTTTGACGGTGCCCTATTTAAAGTGAATGTGGCAGTCTCTAATGCATATCCCCAAAATGATAGCGGTAAGTCGGTAAGAGACATCATATATCGCACCATATCCAATAGAGTGTGATCACGACGTTCAGACACACCATTTTGCTAAGGTGTGCCAGGCGGCGTGAGTTGTGAAACAATTCCACATTTCCTTAGGTGCGTGCCGAACTCGTGACTTAAATATTCTCCGCCACGATCAGATCATAGGCACTTTATTTTCCTGTCATGTTGATTATCTACCTCACTCTGAAATCCTAGAACCTTTCAAAGGTTTCCGACTTGTGTTTCATTAAGTAGACATACCCATATCTGCTCAAGTCATCAGTGAGGGTGAGAACATAATGGTAGCCACTGCGAGCCTCGACGCTCATTGGACCGCATACATCGATTGGTATTATCTCCAACAAGTCAGTTGCTCGCTCCATTGTTCCGGAGAACGGAGTCTTGGTCATGTTGCCCATGAGGCATGGTTTGCACGTGTCAAATGATTCCAAATCAAGAGACTCCAAAAGTCCATCAGCATGGAGCTTCTTCATGCGTTTGACACCAATATGACCAAGGCGGTAGTGCCACATGTAAGTGGGATTATCGTTATCAACCTTACACTTTTTGGTACTCACACTATGGACATGTGTAACATCACGTTCGAGATTCATCAAAAATAAACCATTGACCAGCGGGGCATGGCCACAAAACATTTCTCTCATATAAATAGAACAACCATTATTCTCACATTTAAATGAGTAGCCGTCTCGCATCAAACGAGATCCAGATACAATGTTCATGCTCAAAGCTGGTACTAAATAACAATTATTAACGTTTAACACTAATCCCGAAAGTAGATGTAGAGGTAGCGTGCCGACGGCGATCACATCGATCTTGGAACCATTCCTGACGCACATCGTCACCTCGTCCTTTGCCAGTCTCCGCTTATACCGCAGCTCCTGCTTGGAGTTACAAATGTGAGCAACGGCACCGGTATCAAATACCCAGGAGCTACTACGAGCCTTGGTTAGGTATATATCAATAACAAGTATATCACATATACCTTTAACGTTGCCGGCCTTCTTATTCGCTAAGTACTTGTGGCAGTTCCGCTTCCAGTGACCGGTACCCTTGCAATAAAAGCACTCAGTCTCAGGCTTGGGTCCATTCTTGTTCTTCTTCTCGACCACTTGCTTATCGGGCACGGCAACAACTTTGCCATCCTTCTTGACGACCTTCGCTGATTTCAGCATCGAGTACAACTCAGGAATGGACTTCTCCATACCTTGCATGCTGTAGTTCATCACAAAGCTCTTGTAGCTAGGTGGAAGCGACTGGAGGATTCTGTCAATGACCGAGTCATCCGGGAGATTAACTCCCAGCTGAGTCAAGCGGTTGTGCAACCCAGACATTTTGAGTATGTGCTCACTGACAGAACTATTCACCTCCATCTTACAGCTGAAGAACTTGTCAGAGACGTCATATCTCTCGACACGGGCATGAGCTTGGAAAACCAGTTCTAGCTCTTGGAACAGCTCATATGCTCCGTTTTGCTGATAATGCTTTTGGAGCCCCGGTTCTAAATTGTACAGCATGCCACACTGAACAAGGGAGTAATCATCGCTTCGTGACTACCAAGCATTCGTAACGTCTTGGTCTGCTGGGAAAATGGGTGTGTCACCTAGCGGTGCATCAAGGACATAAAATCTCTAGTAATATATGAGGATGATCCTCAAGCTACGGACCCAGTCCGCATAGTTGCTTCCATTATCTTTCAGCTTGGTTTTCTCTAGGAACGCGTTGAAGTTGAGGGTGACATTAGCGTTGAGCATTGGATCTACAATATAGATTGTAAAGACAATTTTAGACTAAGTTCATGATAATTAAGTTCACATAATCAAATTATTTAATGAACTCCCACTTAGATAGACATCTCTCTAGTCATCCAAGTGATACATGATCCACGTCAACTAGCCCGTGTCCGATCATCATGTGATACGGACTAGTAATCCATGGTGAACATCTCCATGTTGATTGTATCTTCTATATGACTGATGTTCGACCTTTGGGTCTTCCGTGTTCCGAGGCCATGTCTGTACCTTCTAGGCTCGTCAAGTCAACCTAAGTGTTTCGCGTGTGTAAATCTGGCTTACACCCGTTGTATGCGAACGTTAGAACCTATCACACCCGATCATCACATGGTGCTTCAGAACAACGATCCTTTGCAACAGTGCACAGTTAGGGTGAACACATCTCTTGAAATTTTATTAAGAGATCATCTTATTTACTACCGTCGTTCTAAGCAAATAAGATGTAAACATGATAAACATCACATGCAATCAATATAGTGACATGATATGGCCAATATCATCTTGCTCCTTTGATCTTCATCTTCGGGGCACCATGATCATCACTGTCACCGGCACGACACCGTGATGTCCATCATCGTGTCTTCATGAAGTTGTCTTGCCAACTATTACTTCAACTACTACGGCTAACGTTTAGCAAAAAAGTAAAGTAATTACATGGCGTTTATGATTGACACACAGGTCATACAATAAAATAAGACAACTCCTATGGCTCCTGCCAGTTGTCATACTCATCGACATGCAAGTCGTGAATCCTATTACAAGAACATGATCAATCTCATAAATCACAATGCATCACATCACATCCTTTGGCCATATCACATCACAAGGCATATGCTGCAAAAACAAGTTAGATGTCCTCTAATTTGTAGTTGCAAGTTTTTACGTGGCTGCTATATGTTTCTAGCAAGAACATTTCTTACCTATGCCAAAACCACAACGTGATATGAAAATTGCTATTTACCCTTCATAAGGACCCTTTTCATCGAATCCAATCCAACTAAGGTAGGAGAGACAGACACCCGCTAGCCACCTTACGCAACAAGTGCATGTCAGGCGGTGGAACTGGTCTCACGTAAGCGTACGTGTAAAGTTGGTCCAGACTGCTTCATCCCAGAATATCGCTGAATCAAGATAAGACTAGTAGTGGTAAGCAAATTAACAAGATCGATGCCCACAACAACTTTGTGTTCTACTCGTGCATAGATTCTACGCATAGACCTAGCTCATGATGCCACTATTGGGAGACGTAGTAGTAAATCAAAATTTTCTACGCGTTCACCAAGATCTATCTATGGACAAACCAGCAACGAGAGGGAAGATATTGCATCTTCATACCTTTGAAGATCGCTAAGCTGAAGCATTACAACAACGTGGTTGGTGGAGTCGTACTCGTAGCGATTCAGATCGCGGTGGACTCCGATCTCAGTGCCGAACAACAGCGCCTCCATGTTCAACACGCGTGCAGCCCGGTGACGTCTCCTACGCCTTGATCCAACAAGGACGGAGGAGAGGTTGAGGGAGAGCCCCGGCAGCACGACGGCATGGTGACGATGGAGCTACGTGGTCTCCGGTAGGGCTTCGCCAAGCGCTACGGAGAACGAGGAGAGGGAGAAGTAGGGCTGCGCCAAGAGGGAGAGAGAGTCGTGCGTTGGCAGCCCCCCCAAACCCCCACTATATATAGGAGGAGGGGAGGAGGGTGCGCAGCCCCTAGGGTTCCCACCCTAGGGTGGTGCGGAAGCCCTAGATGTCCTTTGGCCGGCGGCCAGAGGGAGAGGGGGAGGGCGCAGCCCTAGTGGGCCTTAGGCCCATCTGGGTCTAGGGTTTCCCCTCCCTCCCACCTTTCCTGTGCCTTGGGTCAAGGTGGAGGGCGCACCAGCCCACTCTGGTGCTGGTCCCTTCCACTCTCGACCCACACAGTCCTCTGGGGCTGGTGGCCCCACTTGGTGGACACCCGGAACCCTTCCGGTGGTCCCGATACATTACCGGTAATTCCCGAAACACTTCCGGTGGTCAAATCCTCACTTCCTATATATCATTCTTTACCTCCAGACCTTTCCGGAACTCATCGTGACGTCTGGGATCTCATCCGAGACTCCGAACTACCTTCGGTAACCACGTGCACTATTCACCTATAACCCTAGCATCATCAAACCTTAAGTGTGTAGACCCTACGGGTTCGGGAGACACGTAGGCATGACTGAGACACCTCTTCGGTCAATAACCAACAGTGGGATCTGGATACCCATGTTGGCTCCTACATGCTCCACGATGATCTCATCGGATGAACCACTATGTCGGGGATTCAATCACTCCCGTATGCATTTCCCTTTGTCTACCGGTATGATACTTGCCCGAGACTCGATCGTCAGTATCCCTATACCTTGTTCAATCTCGTTACCGGCAAGTATCTTTACTCGTTCCGTAATACATCATCCCGTGGCTAACTCATTAGTCACATTGAGCTGATTATGATGATGTCTTACCGAGTGGGCCCAGAGATACCTCTCCGTCATACGGAGTGACAAATCCCAATATCGATTCGTGCCAACTCATCAGACACTTTCGGAGATACCTGTAGTGCACCTTTATAGCCACTCAGTTACGTTGTGACATTTGGCACACCCAAAGCATTCCTACGCTATCCGGGAGTTGCACAATCTCATGGTCTAAGGAAATGATACTTGACATTGGAAAAGCTTTAGCAGACGAACTACACAATCTTGTGCTATGCTTAGGATTGAGTCTTGTCCATCACATCATTCTCCTAATGATGTGATCCCGTTATCAATGACATCCAATGTCCATGGTCATGAAACCGTGACCATCTATTGATCAACGAGCTAGGAAACTAGAGGCTCACAAGGGACATGTTGTGGTCTATGTATTCACACATGCATTATGGTTTCCGGTTAACACAATTATAGCATGAACATTAGAAAATTATCATGAACAAGGAAATACAATAATAACCATTTTATTATTGCCTCTAGGGCATATTTCCAACAGATACTATAGCTTAATTACAGGGGTGTCACAATTCTCCTCATCTAACAAGAATTCTCGTCCCGAGAATTAAGAGGAAGACTGAAAGAAAACGGGGTATTCTTCACGAAGACGATCTTCGGGTTCCCAGGTGGCTTCATCTTCAGAATAATTCGACCACTAAACTTTGAGGAACTTGATTGACTTCTGACGGGTTCGACGCTCAGTTTGATGAAGAACGCGGATTGGATACTCCGGATAAGACATATCCTCTTGAAGCTCCAGCGTTTCATGATCCACTGCTCGAATAGGATCCTTAAAGCAGCGACGGAGTTGCGACACATGAAAGACATCATGCACTTGAGTAAGATTTGGCGGCAATTCCAATTGATATGCCACTTCTCCTCGACGGGCAAGAATACGGAATGGGCCAATACAGCGAGGAGCTAATTTGCCTTTGATTCCAAAACGATGAGTGCCTTTCATCGGAGTGACACGAAGGTAAGCTTGCTCGCCAGGTTGATAGATCATCTACTGGTGCTTTCGGTCATAGTTGCTCTTCTGACGAGACTGAGCAGCTTTCAAATGTTCATGGACAGTGTGAACTTGGTCTTCTGGTTGTCGGATAATATCCGGACCGAAGAGTGACCGTTCCCCAGTTTCTGACCAATTCAGAGGGGTTCGACACTTATGACCATAAAGAACTTAAAACAGTGCCATCTTCAGACTAGCTTGATAGCTATTATTGTAAGAGAATTCGTCATATAGAAGAGATTCCTCCCATTTCTTACCAAATGAGATGACACAGGCTAGAAGCATATCTTCAAGCACTTGATTAACCCTTTCAACTTGACCCTGAGACTGAGGGTGGAAAGCCGTGCTGAAGGACGGATGAGTTCCCATAGCTTCTTGGAAACTTTCCCAAAACCTGGAGGTAAAGAGACTGCCACGGTCTAAACTGATCTCCAACGGAACACCGTGGAGTGACACGATTCTAGAGACATACGAGTCTGCTAACCAACCAGCAGTGATTGTCTCCTTGACTGGCAGAAAGTGAGCAACCTTGGAGAAGCGGTTGATGATGACAAAGATAGCATCATGACCCTTCTGCGATCTGGGAAAACCATTAATGAAGTCCATTTTGACTTTGTCCCACTTCCATTCAGGAATGTCAAGTTCCATCAGGCCTTTGATGTTCTGCTTTGATGCGACGGCAAACGTCACACTTAGCAACATAGCGAGCAATGTCTCAATTCATATCAGGCCACCAGTACCACTGACGAATGTCTTGGTACATCTTGGTGCTACCTAGGTGTATCGAGAGAGGCGTATCATGAGCTTCTTTCATGACACGTGGAGTCAGATTAAGGTTGTCCTTTCTAGGAACCACTAAGCGGTTTTTGAAGTACAAGGTGCCCTCATTATCAACCGTGAAGAATGAGGTCCTTACTTTTGTGAGATTGCGCTTAATCTTCTCAACTTCAGAGTTAGCTTTCTGTATATGTTTGACGACGCCATCGAGATCTGGTTCAACTACCAGGGTATTGAGATGACCTTGAGGGACAATGTGAAGGTTCAACTTGTGAAGCTCTTCATAAAGTATAGGTTGTGCTTCCTGAACCATGAGGTTGTTGCAACAAGCCTTGTGACTCAAAGAATCGTCCATTACATTAGCTTTGCTAGGGGTATAAGAAATATTCATGTCATAGTCAGCTATTGTTTCGAGCCACCTCTGCTGACGGAGGTTCAAATATGGTTGAGTATATAGATACTTCAGGCTTTGGTGGTCCGTGTATATCTCACAACAATTACCGAGAAGGAATGTTGCCACAGCTTCAAAGCATATATAACTGTTGCTAACTCGAGATCATGTACTGGATAATTTTCATCATGAGGACGCAACTGACGAGAGGCATAAGCAATCACTTTGCGCTCGTGCATTAGGACACAGCCTAATCCTTGATGAGATGCATCACAGTAAATCACGAAGTCCTTTTGAGAATTCGGGGGTGTTAGCACCGGGGCTGATGTCAACTTGTCCTTAAGCGTCTGAAAGCTTTCCTGGTATTTTTCTGTCCACTCAAATTTAACACCTTTGTGGAGCAGATCAGTCAATGGCTTTGAAATCTTGGAACAATTCTCGACAAATCTACGACAATAGCTAGCGAGACCGAGAAAACTCCTGACTTGCTTAGCATTCTTCGGAGGAGTCCAGTCGAGAATAACCTGAACTCGTTCTAGGTTAACGGCAATTCCATCTTGGGAAATCACATGACCAAGATAGGTCACCTCAGATAACTAGAACTCACACTCGGAATATTTGGCATAAAGTTGGTGCTCTCAAAGTTTCTCCAACACAAGCCAAAGATGTTCGGCGTGTTCTTCTTCATTCTTGGAATATATAATGATATCATCCAAATAAACCACGACAAACTGTTCGAGGTAATCTATGAAGATATAGTTCATTAATCGGGAGAAGGTTGCTGGAGCATTAGTTAATCTGAAGGACATAACTGTGTACTCATATGATCCATAGCGAGTAACGAAAGCGGTCTTCGGAATATCCTCTTTACGAACTCGGATCTGATGATAACCCAACCTTAAGTCAAGTTTATAGAACACAGAGGATCTAGCAAGTTGATCATAAAGATCATTGATCCGGGGAAGTGGATATTTGTTCTGGATTGTGGCTTGGTTAATAGGCCGATAGTCCTGGACCAATCGGTTAGTTCCATCCTTCTTCTTAACAAAGAGCGAAGGTGCTCCCCATGGAGAGGAACTGGGGCGGATGAAACCTTTCTTAAGTGACCTGTCGATTTCCTCCTTAAGTTCAAGGAGTTCATGCGGCGGCATCTTATATTGGCGCTTGGCAATAGGGGTAGTGCCAGGTTTTAAGTCGATGACGAATTCAATGACTCGAACTGGTGGTATTCCTGGAAGTTCTTCCGGAAAGACGTCCGGAAAATCCCGAATGACTGGAACGTTCTCAATTCCCTCAAGAGGTGAGGCATTCAAAGCATTCAGAGCATATATCTGAGCTTTGGCGTTTCGGGTAATTCGGGCGGTGTAGTTCACTATCTCATCGGAGGGGTGAAGGAGTTGGATGACTTTGGTGGCACAATTGATCGAAGCAATGTGATCTTTCAACCAATCCATTCCCAGTATGAGGTCTATGGTGGAAGACTTCAATATAATGGGTGAAACAAGGAACTCTAATCCTTCGATTTCAACAGGGACACAACAGGTTAATCGATACCAGCGGGCATCTCAGTCCTACGCGGGTAAATAATGTACTCTGGATGTATTCCTGCATGAACAGCTGGTAGCAACTGTGGTGAGGTGGTGCGGGAGCTGGACCAGTGCGGTGATGCGGTGGCACGCGTTGAGGTGGCCAGTGGCACGTCAGGTGGAGTTGGAGGGTGGCTGGGCTGGGGCCGACGTGTGCGCCACCGGCGGTCGCGGGTGCAGGCGTGAAGGCCAGCCGCGATGGAGGTGCGCACCCAAAGCTAGGGCGCAGGTGTTGGGGACCATTGCATGGGAAACAAAAAATTTCCTACGCACACGTAGATCTGTCCATGGTGATGAGCATCTATGAGAGGGAGAGTGGATCTATGTACCCTTGTAGATCGCTAAGTGGGAAGCGTTAAGAAACGCGGTTGGTGTAGTCGAACGTCTTCGCAATCCAAATCGCCGAGCGTCCCACGATCCAATCACGTTCCGTCCCGTGATCCAATCACGATCCATCCCGCGTACTTGATCACGATCCTTCCGATCTAGCGCCGAACGGACGACACCTCCGTGTTCAGCACACGTACAGCTTGACGACGATCTTCGTCGTCTTGATCCAGCAAGAAGGAGCGGAGAGGATGAGGAGTTCTCCGGGAGCGTGACGGCGCTCCAGCGATGGTGGTGGAGCTATTCTGGTAGGGCTTCGCCTAAGCGCTGCAGAAAACCGATCTAGAGGAGAAACTTTGCACTGGAGGAACGGGCGGCACATGGCTGAAAATTCTGTGCAAAAACCCTCAAACCTCCAGTATATATAAGAGGAAGAGAGGAGGAGGCTTGTCCCAAGGGCCAAGCCTCTAGGAGTCGGCCGAACTAGGTGGAAGAGGTGGAATCCACCTCCAATCCTAGTAGGGCTAGGATTCACCCTATTTTTGCCTTCTTCCACTTTTTCTCTTTGGGCCTTTTCTCCCTAGACGCAAGGGCTTTGTGTGGGACTTATACCAGCCCACTAAGGGCTGGTATTCACTCTCCCACATCCCATGTTGCCTCTTGGGTCGAAATACCCCTCCCGATGGTCTCCCGGTACACTACCAGCACTCCCGGTACACTACCGATGAGCCCGAAACTTTTCCGGCGACCAAAATAGGACTTCCTATATATCAATATTTACCTACGGATGATTCCGGAGCTCCTCGTGATGTCCGGGATCTCATCGGGGACTCCGAACAACCTTCGGTCACCACCATACATAACTCTATACTACCGAAACATCACCGAACCTTAAGTGTGCAAACCCTACGGGTTCGAGAACTATGTAGACATGACCGAGACACCTCTATGGTCAATAACAAATAGAGGGACCTAGATGCCCATATTGGTTCCTACATATTCTATGAAGATCTTTATCGGTCGAACCTCTATGTCAAGGCTTCAGTTAATCTCGTATGATGTTCCCTTTGTTCTTCGGTATATTACTTGCCCGAGATTCGATCGTCGGTATCTCCATACCTAGTTCAACCTCGTTACAGGCAAGTCTCTTTACTCGTTACGTAATACAAGATACCGCAACTAACATTTAGTCACATTTCTTGCAAGGCTTATTGTGATGTTGTATTACCGAATGGGCCCTAAGATACCTCTCTGTCACACGGAGTAAGAAATCCCAGTCTTGATCCATGCCAACTCAACAGACACCTTCGGAGATACCTGTAGAGCACCTTTATAGTCACCCAGTTACGTTGCGGCGTTTGATACGCACAAGGCACTCTTCCGATGTCCGTGAGTTGCATGATCTCATGGTCATAGGAACACATACTTGACATGCAGAAAACAATAGCAATAATTTGACATTATCATATGCTTTGTTTGTAGTTTGGGTCTTGTCCATCACATCATTATCCTAATGATGTGATCCCGTTATCAAATGACATCTCATGTCAATGGCTAGGAAACCTTGACCATCTTTGAACAACGAGCTAATTCACTAGAGGCATACTAGGGACAGTGTGTTGTCTATTTACCCACACATGTAATGTGTTTCCAATCAATACAATTATAGCATGGATAATAAACAATTATCATGAACAAGGAAATATAATAATAAACACTTTATTCATTGCCTCTAGGGCATATTTCCAACAGTCTCCCACTTGCACTAGAGTCAATAATCTAGTTCACATTACTATGTGATTTACATGGTAATGAATCGAACACCCATGCAGTTCTGGTGTTGATCATGTTTAGCCCTTGGAAGAGGTTTAGTCAATGGGTCTGCAACATTCAGATCCGTGTGCACTTTGCAAATATTTATGTCCTTCTCCTCGATGTAATACCGAATGGAGTTGAAGCGGCGCTTTATGTGTCTGGTCCTCTTGTGAAACCTTGGTTCCTTGGCCAGAGCAATGGCACCAGTGTTGTCACAGAATACGTTCATTGGATTCAGTGCACTGGGCACTACTCCAAGATCTGGCATGAACTGCTTCATCCAAACACCTTCCTTCACCGCCTCCGAGGTTGCGATGTACTCCGCTTCGCATGTAGAATTAGCTACCATGCTTTGCTTGGAACTACACCAGCTTACCGCTCCACCTTTAAGAATAAATATGTATCCGGTTTGCGACTTAGAGTCGTCCGGATCAGTGTCAAAGCTTGCATCGACATAACCCTTTATGATGAGCTCTTCATCACCTCCATAAATGAGAAACATTTCCTTAGTCCTTTTCAGGTACTTAAGGATATTCTTGACCGCTGCCCAGTGCTCCATTCCAGGATCACTTTGAAACCTTCTGGCCATACTTATGGCAAGGCTGAGATCGGGTCTTGTGCATAGCATTGCATACATGATAGAGCCTATGGCTAAAGCATAGGGGATGGCACTCATATTTTCTCTATCTTTTGCAGTCACTGGTCATTGAGTCTTACTCAACTTCACACCTTGTAACACAGGCAAGAACCCCTTCTTGGACTAATCCATTTTGAACTTCTTCAAAACTTTATCAAGTTATGTGCTCTGTGAAAGTGCTATTAAGCGTCTCGATCTATCTCTATAGATCTTAATGCCTAATATGAAAGTAGCGTCTCCTAGGTCCTTCATTGAAAAACTCTTGTTCAAATATTCCTTCACGCTTTCTAGCAGTTCTATATTGTTTCCAATCATCAATATGTCATCCACATATAATATTAGAAACGCTATAGATCTCCCACTCACTTTCTTGTAAATACAAGCTTCTCCATAAACTTGTATAAACTCAAATGCTTTGATCACTTCATCAAAGTGCTTATTCCAACTCCGAGATGCTTGCACCAGTCCATAAATGGATTGCTGGAGTTTTCAAACTTTGTCAGCATTCTCTGGATCGACAAAACCTTCGGGTTGCATCATATACAACTCTTCCTCAAGGAAACCGTTGAGGAATGCCGTTTTCACATCCATCTGCCAAATTTCATAGTCGAAATAAGCAGCTATTGCCAACATGATTTTGATAGACTTAAGCATCGCTACGGGTGAGAATGTCTCATCGTAGTCAACTCCTTGAACTTGTGAAAAACCCTTTGCCACAAGTCGAGCTTTATAGACGGCGATATTACCGTCTGCGTCTGTCTTCTTCTTAAAGATCCATTTGTTCTGAATGGCCTTTCACCCTTGAGGTAATACTTCCAAAGTCCATACTTTGATTTCATACATGGATCCCATCTCGGATTTCATGGCCTCTAACCATTTCTCGGAATCCGGCCCATCACTGCTCCTCCATAGCTCGTAGGTTCATTGTGGTCCACTCAGGAGCAGTATGTGCCCTCGTCGACCTACAAGTTTCAATAGTAGCTTGATCCAAAGCTTCATGATCATCATCATTAACTTCGTCTTCTACCGTCGTAGGTTCCACAGAAACATCTTTCTGCGATGCTCTACTTTCTGGTTGAAGTAAAGGTTCAATAACCTCATCAAGCTCTATCTTCTTCCCACTCAATTCTTTCGAGAGAAACTCTTTCTCAAGAAATGTTCCATTCTTAGTGATAAACACTTTGCCTTCGGATCTGAGATAGAAGGTATACCCGACTATCTCTTTCGGGTACCCTACGAAGACACATTTCTCCGCTTTGGCTTCCAGCTTTTCAAGCTGAAGCTTTTTCACATAAGCTTCTGCTACTTCTTGAGCTTGCGTTGGTTTTTCCCTTGAAGAGGAAAGGGTGATGTAGCAAAGTAGAGATAAGTATTTCCCTCAGTTTGAGAACCAAGGTATCAATCCAGTAGGAGTATCAAGATGAGGCACCAAGGCACCTGCACAAAAAAAAAAAACTTGCACCCAACGCGATAAAGGGGTTGTCAATCCCTTTACGATTACTTGCAAGGTGAGATCTGATAGTGATAATAGGTAAATATAAATAAAGAAATAAAAGTGTAGCAAGGTATTTTTGGTATTGTTGTATGTAGATCTGAATATATAATGCGTAAAATAGACCCGGGGGCCATAGTGTTCACTAGAGGCTTCTCTCATGATAGCAAGTATTACGGTCGGTGAACAAATTACTTTCGAGCAATTGATAGAATCGCGCATAGTCATGACGATATCGAAGGCAATGATCATACATATAGGCATCATGTCCGAGAGAAGTAGATCGATACTTTCCTCATCTACTACTATTACTCCACACATCGACAGCTATCCGTCATGCATCTAGTGTATTAAGTTCATAACAAATAGAGTAACGCCTTAAGCAAGATGACATGATGTAGAGGGATAAATTCATGCAATATGATATAAAACCCATCTTTTTACCCTTGATGGCAACAACACGATGCGTGCCTCGCTACCCCTTCTGTCACTAGGTGCGGACACCGCACAGTATGAACCCAAAACCAAGCACTTCTCCCATTGCAAGAATTATAGATCAAGTTGTCCAAACAAAAACCATAACTCGAAGAGACTTACAAGGATACGAAATCATGCATATAAGAAATCATAGGAGACTCAAATAATATTCATAGATAATCCGATCATAAATCCACAATTCATCAGATCTCGATAAACACACCGCAAAAGAAAGTTACATCGGATAGATCTCCATGAAGATCATGGGGAACTTTGTATTGAAGATCCAAGAGAGAGAAGAAGCCATCTAGCTATGAGCTATGGACCCGAAGGTATGTGGTGAACAACTCACGCATCATCGGAGAGGCAATGGTGTTGATGAAGAAGCCCTCCATGTCCGAATCCCCCTCCGGCAGGGCACCAGAATGGTCCCCATATGGGATCTCGCGAAAACAGAAGCTTGCGGCGGCGGAAAAGTATTTTCGTGGCTCTCTCTGTTGATTTTGGGATTTTTGGGAATTTATAGGCGAAAGAGGTAGGGTAAAGGAGGCATGGGGGGCCCACGAGCCTACGAGGTGCCCCCCTGGGGCGCGCCTAGGGTGCTCGTGGCCTCCTCCGCGACCCTCTGCCTTGGTTCTCAAGTCTCGTGGATCCCCTCTGTTGTGGAAAAAATCATTCCGAAGGTTTTATTCCGCTTGGACTCTGTTTAATATTCTTATCTGAAAAAGGTCAAAACATGGAAAAAACAGAAACTAGCACTAGGCACTGAGTTAATAAGTTAGTCCCAAAAATGATATAAAATAGCATATAAATGCATATAAAACATCCCAAGTTGATAATATAATAGCATGGAACAATCAAAAATTATAGATACGTTGGAGACGTATCAGCATCACATCCCCAAACTTTAAGAAACGACAACTATGGTCTTTTGCCAAACCATAGTTCATATGGCGTCGTCTCAACGGATTTCGATGGTGCCCTATTTAAAGTGAATGCAGGTGTCTCTAATGCATAACCCCAAAACGATAATGGCAAATCAGCAAGAGACATCATAGAACGCACCATATCTAATAAGGTTCGATTACGACATTCGGACACACCATTGCACTGTGGTGTTCCGAGCGGTGTGAACTATGAAACAATTCCACACTGTCTTAAATGACTGCCAAACTCATAACTCAGATATTCACCTCCTCGATCAGATCGCAGGAACTTAATCTTCTTGTTATGATGATTCTCAACTTCACTCTGAAATTGCTTGAACTTTTCAAACGTTTCAGACTTGTGTTTCATTAAGTAAATATACCCATATCTACTTAAGTCATCAGTGAAGGTGAGAAAATAACGATATCCACCACGCGTTGTAACATTCATTGGACCGCAAACATCAGTATGTATGATTGCCAATAATTCACTTGCCCATTCCATTGTTCCAGAGAATGGCGTTTTAGTCATCTTGCCCATGAGGCATGGTTCACATGTGTCAAGTGATTCAAAATCAAATGACTCCAAAAGTACATCAGCATGGAGCTTCCTCATGCGTTTTAGACCAATATGGCCTAAACGGCATTGCCACAAGAAAGTGGTACTATCATTATCAACTCTACATCTTTTGGCATCAATGTTATGAACATGTGTGTCATCACTATCAAGATTCAATATGAATAAACCACTAACATTGGGTGCATGACCATAGAAGCTATTGCTCATATAAATAGAACAACCTTTATTCTCTGATTTAACCGTCTCGCAATAAACAAGATCCAGATATAATGTTCATGCTTAACGCATGCACTAAATAACAATTATTCAGGTTCATCACTAATCCCGATGGTAATCGAAGAGAGAGCATGCCAACGGTGATCACATCTACCTTGGAACCATTTCCCACGCACATTGTCACTTTGTCCTTCGCTAGCCTTTGTTTATTCCGTAGTTCCTGATTCGAGTTGCAAATGTGAGCATCCGAACCAGTATGTAACATCCCAAAATTCCTTTTTGGAATGTTATGGAATATAGCTATGCATCATCATCATGTTGTTTGAGTGAAATGAATTGTTGAAGTTCTTATTTTGGATTTCTGAAAGGCCACATCCATTTTTCCATTTAGTTGATTTTCCTATTTGAAAACCCATGCAAAATAATTCAAAATATGAGAGGAGTAACATGACACTCCATATTAGGGGTATGTTTGTGAAGTATTTGAACAATAAAACCCAGGGGGTTATTTGAAAAAATTATTGCAAAAGAATTTAAACCAATTTAGGCATTTTCTAAAATTAAATTTTTAAAAGTATTTATTTTGGCCGTGGAAAAATGTTCATTAAATTGCATTTATTCCCCTGGTCATTTTAATATAAAGATCTTCAATTTTCGAAGTGTTTTAATTGCCATAAATGTGTTTTCCTTTCACTGGAAATTAGAAAAGGAAAGGAATTAACGTTTTAATAAAAACCGGCCGGCCCACCTGCCTTAACTCCCTCCCGAAATTACTCCGAATCGGCCACCGACGCGCGCCCGCACTTTTCTCGCTCACTGACACACGGACCCCACCGACCGCTCGCGAGATCACCGCGCTCATCTTCCTCCCCGTGCTCCCCACCTCTCCGGAGATCCCTCCCGCACCGGATCTCACTCCCTTTGCCGTTTCCCGAGTGACTGCAGCGCCTACAAGAACCCCTGCTGCATCCGCGCCCTATTCCACCCCCGAACACCCCCTGCCCTCGCCAGAACACCACCACACCACCTCGCCGGAGCTTGGCTCTCAACCGAAGCCACCAGAGCTCGTGGCCGTCGCCCCTTCACCCCACTCCCCTCCGACGCCACCTACGAACGCGGAGACTCGCCGCCTAATTTTGGAGCACTCGGACGCCGCCCGCGACCACCGCAACGCCGTCTCCGACCATCTCCGACCCTCGGCCGCCGTTGACTTCGCCGGAGACCCCGACCCCCTCCTCTGTAAGCCATCCCCCCCTCTGTAGCCGTCGGATCTAGAGTCAATGGACTAGATTAGCAAATTTAAAACAACGAACCAGTACCCACTGTCTGCCTGCTAACCCCCGCACGCACATGGCTTCAGCCAATCACGGTCCGCCACGTAGCCCCTAACCGTTAGATAGGTTTTTTTCTTTTTCTGTTTCTGTTTTAGAAAACAGAATGAGTTCTGTTTTTATTTTTGTTATATCTTTTAGGATATTTAGAGTTTTTGATTGATTCTTTTTGCAACATGTCACAAATTTATTGTAGTTTCGGTCTGTAGTTTTAATTTTCAAATTTGAACTTTTAAATTTGAGTTTTTTTAAATTTGATCAAATCACTAAAACTTGAATAACTTGAGTTTAGAAACTTACTTTAAGTGATTCTTTTTGCCACTATTTGGTATTAGTTAGGTTTATCATCCTGATTTGTTTGAGTACTTTTAGGATATTTTAGATTATATGTTTTAGCAAAAACAGATTCTGCTTAGTTTCTTACTAGGGCTTAATTAAATTGTTTTTTATTTTAGTTTATTTTGATTTTGTTTTAGTTTAAATTTTTATTGTAGTTCATGAGTTTCTGTTTTTCAACATTAGGAGAATTATTTTTTTGATAATAAAAATATTTTATTTTGTTTTGTGCTCTATTTTAATTAGGTAAACTTTGTTTTCACCATTAGTATTGTTTAGTAAAAGGTTTTGTAGTAATCCTTTTGCACAATTTTTTATATATAATGAAATACTTCCTGTTTTCTAATAAAATTATTGTATTTTCTTTTCTTTTATCTATTGGTTAGTTGCTGAAAACAAATTTTTGTCTTGTTATGTCTTAGTAGAAGTTTTGCCACCAAAAAATTGAGAGTCTTCTACTTTGAGTTGATTTATTTATTTTGATTGTGCTATTGATCGTGGTAGTATCATTAGTTTACCTTGCTGTTGTGTGAACGATATTGTGTTTATGCTTATTGTGTGCTTTGTTTGATTCGTTAGATCATCCGGAGTGCGAGGCTTGTTATATAGTCACTGGAGTACAAGGATCGTCAGCAAGGCAAGTCACTTTGATCATGTTTACCCATGTTTTTATTGCATTAGTTCTACCATCTCCCCAACTGCATGCAAAGTAGGTAATTTGGAAACTTGGTTACTTGATGTAGTATCATGTGGTAGGCACCCTCAACCCTTTGACACTTTGGGCCCGGGAAACGTTGATTTAATTTTTGCTATGCTATTAGTAGACGGGGTTGGTTGTGTGATTCATGAGCGTTGTGAGATAATAATTACAAGACCTACATGATGATCAAGACTTCAAGACTCTGAGTTTTCAACATACCTCTGGGTGGATGATGGTTGAATGGCGCCCTGGAGAAGCCACTGGTTAGCCTATGTGTTGCTGGTAAAGTGCCAGTATTCACGCGGAAAGGTCCACCCAGGAACAAAGAGATGGATTAGTGCTTCAAGACCCAAGGCTTACCTGCACAGCCATAATCCATTATGGGCTTTGGCTTGGTTGGATATTGTGGTGACCCTGGACAGGCAGTGCTACGAGATGTAGAAGAACCGTAGGAAAGGATGGGCACCGACAGAGTCTCAGGGAAGCCCTTTAGAAGACCATGTTTTGGTCATCCGTTTCTCAAACACCCTGAAGTGCGAGGAATTCAACGGAGGCGATCAAATCTTGTGGGGAACGTGTGCAAGACTCTACAGAGTACCCAAACCTAATCGATTAGCCATGTCCACGGTCATGGACGACTTGAGCCAAAGGAACTGAAACTATCTGGAATTCGCAACACAAAGAATTATATTTATGTGGGTATTAATGACAACTTGGGTATGAGAATTGGTTGGTGAAACCATGCCATTAATCAACCAACATTGTAGTAATAACTTTGTTTTTCCCCTCTCTTGTTGTACGAAAAATTGGCTTTACGTGAAACTTACTACCCCCACCTACCATATATGCATATAGTATAGATGATTATTTTATCACCCCTCTTTTGTGACATTGCTGGCATATTCAATATTTTGACCTACATGGCTGCAATGTATCATGTTGCAGAGTATTTTTTTGACAAGGAGTGAGGGTACGCTCTACGCTCGGTGAGATGCCCTTGGAGTCAGATGGACTCAACTACCTTGAAGCTTCCGCAAAATTTTGGTTTAGTTTATCTCATGAGTTGGCCTTCAGCCACTTTGTTAGAATCAAAATTGTAATAAAGGACTCGATATGAGATTGGGATTAATAAAGATGTGTGATTTTCCCTTTGATATATACATTGATGTACTGTGTGTGTACCATCATGATCTTGGGATGGTACGAAAACACCAGAGATTCGACCATTTCAGGTCGGGTCGCTACAGAAATGGTATCAGAGCACACGCTTACCGTAGGACGTAACCTCTAGGATTGGAAAAGCCTTAGGATAATTTTTTTCTTTTGTCTTTCAAATTCTTATATTCTCATTTGCTCATTTCTGACTTCTGTCGGATTTATTTCAACCTTTCTAGATGGCCACTTTCATCCCAGTTCGCTTCATGGAGTTTTTTCAGCCTGACGCTACCATGCCTTTTGGCAAAGAGCTGACGTAGATTGTCAAGGACGTAAAGATTGCTCTACCAACCATCACCGGGACTGTGATAACGTCTTACCCACAAGACGATCGCTATAGGATCGAAGTGCACATTCTCGGAAGGACTTTTGGTTATCGCATAGAGCCCATCGACTTCAAGTTTGTGGCACCCAGCTGGATTCTTGGGAGGGACATGGCGATTCATCATGCCCTCGGACGTATTCAGGAGGAATACAGGGGTGGTCCCATTTCACCAGGCCTCATCATGGTTTGTCGCAGGGATGCCAATGGAAATATCATAAACACCCCCACTAGAGACTCCACCATTTTCTATATCCAGACTTTGGAGACTCACATCAGGACTCTAGAGCTTCGGGTACGCGTAGACACGAAGATGATCAAGAGGCTGATGAACCGCGAGCTTGACCTTGAGGCTGACGTACGGGAAGCCAAGTACGAGCATGAGCTTGAAGTGAAGGACTTCTTGGAGAGGATCGAGAAGCTGAACACTCGCATTGCAAATTTGGAGGAACAGCTGGACATGGGAGAAAATCTTCACCCAAAAGGAGACGTGGCTCCCTTGATCAGCAACGATGATGACTATGAGGAGAGCGCCATCGGAGGACCCACGACCATGTACCTTTGAGGAGAACTTTCGTCATGCCCCCATGTATCTTTAATTTCATCGTTAAAACGTAGGTCGATGCTTAGTTTGATTGGAGACTTGTATCTTGATATTTGAACCTTGAGTTGAATAAATGAATGAGTGTTTGGTATGATATGTTTGTTGCCTTGCATATGGGTAGTGAAATTTTCTTTTAGGCCCTTGTTCTATTCTAATTCTCATCCCTCTGAAAACAGCAAGATGCCTCCACGACGTGATCCTGAATTCACCTTTCCGCCGGAACTCACCCAACTCCTCCAGCAGCAGAATGCCCTGATGCAGCTGTTGATCCAGAACCAGAACAACAACCACAACAACCACCCTCCACCTCAGGGCGACAACCTCACCCGTTTTCTGAGGCTGAATCCACCAACTTTCTCCAGCAGCACTGAGCCCATCGTGGCAGATGATTGGCTCCGCAAGATGGAGAGGGAACTCATCACCACTGGATGCACTAAGTCTGAAAAGGTGCGCTTTGCCACCCATCAACTTGAGGGCCCCGCAACCTCATGGTGGGAGAACTACACCACCACGTACCCCATTGCTAGTGTGACTTGGGAGCAGTTCAAGCTAGCTTTCCGCACCGTTCATGTCTTAGCTAGAGCCATGAGTCTGAAGAAGCATGAGTTTCACAACTTACTCCAGGGGACTCGCTCCGTGGCCCAGTATGTGGATGAATTCAACATGTTTTCTCGCTATGCACCAAGAGATGTGGCCAATGATGCAGCCAAGCAGGAGAAGTTCCTGGAAGGACTCAATGATGAGTTGAGCGTGCAAATGATGGTGGATACTTTCAACAACTACCAGGAGCTGGTAGACAAGGTCCTCATCTTTGAGGGGAAGCAGCAGCAAATTGAAAACAGCAAGAGGAAGTATGGACAGGGGAAGTCTAACTCCGGAGCTCAATGGAAGCCCCGCTACTCCCCGTACTCAGGGAATACCGGATCAGGGACCGCTAAGTATGGAGGACACACTCATGCCGTGCACAACCATGGGGGAAATGGGAACAATCGTCCCAGCAATGGCAACTTAAGAATGGCAATGGAAGTGGGAATGGCAACCAGCACCGTCCTGCCGCAACTCAGAAGGATCTGAGCCATATCACCTGCTTCAAGTGCCATAAGACAGGGCACTTTGCCACTGAATATCCCCAGAACAAGTAGGGAAATGGAAATGGCAACAGCAACGACAACTCATCAGCTAAGAAGCCCAATCCTTTTCCCCGTGCTCAGGTGAACCACATTGAAGTGGAGGAAGTCTATGATCAGCCCGAGACTGTGGTTGGTAAGTTTTTATTGCATTCACGTCCAGTTATGGTACTTTTTGATTCCAGTGCAACTCATTCATTCATATCAAGGGTGGTTGTGGAAAAGTATGGTTTGCCCACGAGAACCCTTAGTCAGCCCATTAAGGTCAGTTCCCCAGGAGGCATGATGATGGTAGCGAGAGGATGCCACACATTGAAACTCAATATAGGAAACCATGTTTTCCCACCGACCTCATCGTCTTAGAGTCGCAGGGATTGGATGTGATCCTAGGCATGGATTGGATGACCAAGTATGAAGGAAATCTTGATTACCCCAGCAAGTCTAGTTTTCTCACCACTCCAGAACACAAGAGGATTAAGTATGTATCCCGACGCACAGAAAAGAGTACTTGGGTAAATTCCCTCACAGGAGTTGTTCAGGAGGAAGTGCGGGTGGTACAAGACTTTCCAGATGTATTCCCGGAGGAATTACCACGCATGCCACCAGATAGAGAGATTGAGTTCCTGATAGAGTTACTGCCAGGAACAACCCCAATTTCCAAGAGACCCTATCGGATGCCCGCAAATGATTTAGATGAAATCAAGAAGCAGATTGAGGAGTTACTGGACAAGGGGTATATTCGCCCAAGTTCTTCACCTTGGGGAGCCCCAGTTCTTTTGGTGGAGAGGAAGGATAAAACCTTGAGGATGGTAGTCGATTATCGTGCATTGAATGAGGTGACTATCAAGAACAAGTACCCTTTGCCGATGATTAATGACTTGTTTGATCAGCTAGTGGGAGCCAAAGTGTTCTCCAAGATAGATCTTCGATCATGGTATCACCAGTTAAAAATTCATGAACAGGATATACCCACACCAGTCGAATGTCGATCAGTAGTCCCGGTCGGGATGTGCCTTTAGTACCGGATCCCCAACCGGTACTAAAGGGTCGGGACTAAAGGTCGAGACCTTTAGTACCGGTTGGCCCACAGACCGGTACTAAAGGCCCTCCATGTGGCTGCCTGCGTGGGCTGGTGGTGAAGGACCTTTAGTACCGGTTGGTGATACCAACCGGTACTAAAGAATTTTTTTCTTTTTTTTCTTTTTTTGGAATTTTTTTTTCAATTTTCAAATTTCTGAATTTAATCTTTAACTAGCCCTCATCAATGCTCAATTTGATTTCTAATCTCTAATCACCCCTCAACATTCCAAATCGTCTAACTTTCCGACCAGTCACCCATCCTCTCACTACTCCAGCCTGAGCACGCTTAACTTTCAAGTTCTATTCCCTCTTGTTTTCAAGTCTGCACTTGTTATTTTCCTGACAATAGTAAGCTGTCAATCCTATTAACCCTTAGGAGTTGAACTTGAGCATGACCATAGTTTAACCATAATCACCCCTCATTATTAAGTAACACACTAATATTTCTGGAATAAGTAGTTTGACCATAGTATGACCAAAGTTTGACTGTAGTTTGACGAGATTTGACCAAAATTCAAAAAATTGAAATAATTATTTAGCAGCACTAATATTCTTAAATAATTATTTAGTAACACTAATATTCTTGAATAAGTAGTTTGACCAGATTTAACCAAAATTCAAAAAAACTGAAGTTTGAGCATAACTTTTTTTCCTTTTAGAATTTGAGGATTCTAAAAATTGCAAAACAGCCGTAGGCCGTCAAATTCGGATGCGGATTTTTGTTCTGAACATTTTTGATATATTATACTTTTTTCCCGACATCGTATGCAAAAGTTACACCCGTTTTACGTTTTCATAACATTTTTGTGCAAAACATGTTGAAATTTATGGTTTTTTATTTTCCTAACTAATAGATGTATTAACATAACTACATCTCGAAGGATTTTAATTTTTGAAGTTTTTATCATTTTCTTTTGTTTTTTTTCAAAACTGAAATGGCGATAGACTCGGGTGGGTAGAGACAAATTTCAGACCAGTTCTAGAGGGCCTTTAGTACCGGTTCGTGCCACGAACCGGTACTAAAGAGGCACCGAGGGCCCAAGTGTGATAAAAAGCCTCCCGCACGGGGCCCATGTCTTTAGTAACGGTTTGTGTCACCAACCGGTACTAAATGGCAACCTTTAGTACCGGTTCGTGACACCAACCGGTACTAAAGAGGCACGCGGGGCCCTGTCCGACCAAAAGCCTGGCACACCCCCTTTAGTACTGGTTCGTCAGATGAACCGGTACTAAATGTTCCTTACGAGCCGGTACTAAAGGTTGCCGGCACGAACCGGGACTAATAGCCTCTTTAGTATCGGCTCGTAACTAGACCGGGACTAATGCTCAGGACGAAAGGTCTGTTTTCTACTAGTGCCAAAACAGCCTTCACCACAAGGTATGGCTTATATGAGTATACAGTCATGTCTTTTGGTTTGACTAATGCTCCTGCCTATTTCATGAGTATGATGAACAAAGTGTTTATGGAATATCTGGACAAGTTTGTCGTGGTGTTCATCAATGATATATTGATATTCTCCAAGAACGAGGAAGAACACAAGGAACACTTGCGTTTAGTTCTGGAGAAGCTTAGAGAGCATCAGTTATATGCCAAGTTCAGCAAATGTGAATTTTGGCTGACAGAAGTCGGATTCCTTGGACACATTATTTCTGGAGATGGAATAGCAGTGGACCCCGCTAAGGTTGAAGCAGTCACCGAGTGGAAGTCATCCACCTCAGTTAAGGAGATCCATAGTTTTCTCGGACATGCCGGATACTACTGGAGGTTTATTGAGAATTTCTCAAAGATTGCCAAGCCCATGACGGAGTTGTTGAAGAAAGAGTCTAAGTATATTTGGACTGAGGAATGTGAAGCTAGTTTCCAGGAGTTGAAGAAATGTTTGGTCACAGCCCCAGTGTTGATTTTGCCAAATATCCGGAAGGACTTCCAGGTTTATTGTGACGCTTCACATCAAGGACTTGGAGGAGTACTCATGCAGGAGGGAAAAGTTGTAGCCTATGCATCCAGACAACTCATGAGTTGAACTATGACACCCATGATTTGGAGTTAGCAGTCGTAGTGCACGCACTCAAGACCTGGAGACATTTCCTTGTCAGAAATAGTTGTGATGTTTACTGTGACATCCCAAGTGATGTCCCTACCTTATTTGGCATGTAACCCCATTGCATCTTGTCATGAGATTAATATATGTGTTGCACCTTGTCATCCATGTGTTGTGGTCATTCATGCATCATTGCATTATGACATCCATCTTACCATTCATCTTGTCATGTGAGTATTCTTGTGCTTGTATGATGTGTTGCTCATGAGTGTGCTTTTGTGTGTTGTGTGAGAGGTGCTTGAGGTGTTGGATCCATGTGTGCACCCCCTTCCTCTCCCTCTCTTTTTTCTTTCAACATTACCACTATTTTCCCCCTCTCTTCCTATTAAATTAAGTTCAGATTTTAATTGCTGTTTTAAATGTTTAAAAATGTTCATGAGGTGGCCCGATATGGGTTATGAATTGTGGGTATGTTTGGTTGGATGTTCGAGATTTGATGGGCTTTGTGTTTTAAATAACAGGAGCTGCCATTTAATAAAATTAAATAAATTAATTGCTATTTTATTCAATATAAGATTTTTATTAAATAGGACTCTTTATTTCATTCACCAAAATATTTTGTTTTCTCTAAAAAACCCTTTTTCTTTTCCAGGGGATAATTGTTTGTGGCTGTTTTTATTTAATGGAAAAAAACCTCTGGTTCAGTGTGTGTGAGGAGAGCGAGGAGAAGTGGGTCATGGCCCAGCCCAGCTAAGCAGGACGGCTACCTGCCCCGGTGCCCCTTCTCCATTAGTAAAGCAGAGCAGCAGGAGCTCCGCCTCGCCTTTCCGTCGCCGTTGCCGTCTTCCCCGTCGCTTTATAGCCCTCGGCGTGCATGCCCTCCCCTCGCCTAGGGTTCCTCTTCCTCCCTCCGTCGCCGTAGCTCCCCTCTTCCTCTCTTTCTTCCTCCTCCCTCTCGTCTTTCCCCCCTGCCAAGGTAAGTTAAGTTAGAGAGAAGAGAGCCGCCATTCGTCCTCGCTGTCGCAGCCCGTCTCCGGTGGGTCTTCTCCGTGTCCAGGATGGTGTGGCGGATGTGGAGCGTCCCCACTCTCTGTCCTCGGCGTAAGAAGGCCCCAGGAGGCCTTCTTCTTCCTCCTTGTCACCGGAGTTGAGCCAGTGTTCTTCCCCTCCGTCGCCGCCGCGTCTCCGGCCATCTCCTTCCCCTCCGTCGCCTCCATCGTGACCGGCTCGTCTCCGCCTTCCCCCAAGGTGAGCCGCCGGTCCCTGTAGCCCTTCTCCTCCGCGGATAGCCCGTAGATGCTCACCGCCGTCGTCTGTTGCCGCCGAGAGCATGTCGAGCACCCGCCGCTCGCCTCCTTCCTCCTCACCGCGAGGTGAACCGGGGAATGGATCCCCCATGCTTCCCTTTGTCGCCGCTGCGTCTTGCCCTCGCCAGCGATGCCCTGTGCCGCCACGTAGTTGCCAGAGTTGACGCCCTTAGCTCTATCACTGGTATCGTTTTCGGGTTCAGTTTTGTCAGTTATTTTGCGCGCGCGTGTATTAGAGAGATGCAGACCCCCTTCTGTTAGCAACCGATCGAATAGCTCAGTGGCAACCAGCTCGGGGGGAGACCGCGAGGTCAGGGGTTCGATCCCCTCCCCCCCATTTCTTTGCTACTTTCTTTTCTTTTTGTTTTCTTTCTTCTTTCTCTCTTTTGTTTTTCTTTTCTTTGCAGCATGTGTGTGTGTAGCGCATTGCACATGTTTAGTGTGAGTGTGTGTATACACCTGAGGGTGTATATATGCAATGTAGGTATAGTGTGTATGTGTATGTGTACTCATACTTGTGTGTAGATATAGCATGTGGGTGTGTATGTATTTGATATATACACACACTTGTGTGGTTTGTGAGTGCTAGGTGGTGTAGTGTGTGTGTGTGTGTGCTTGCACACACTAGATGCCATAGTGTGTTGTGTGTGCAGGTGTGGTTGTGTGTGTGTGGGCTGAGTGTGTGTGTGTGTATGTTTTGCATACACACATGCACTTCTTGTATGTGTGTTGGTGTAGTGTGTGTATGTATGTGATACATACACATACTTGTGTGTAGGTGCATGTGGATAGTGTGTGTGTGGTGTTATGAGAGTGTGTGCGTGCTTAGGCATACATACATATGTGTATGTGGCTTGGTGTAGTGTGTGTGGGTGTGTGTATGTTATACATACACACATTTGTGTGAGTAGGTGTAGGTGTGCCCTATGTGTATGTGTATGTGCATGTGCATGTATGCACTTGTGCATATATGCACATATGGATGTGTTGGCCTATTTATGTGCATATGGACATAGTTTTCCTTCTAGATAGTTTCATCCTTGCATATTGTTGCTATGCCATGTTATCATGTCCCTAATATGATATTTAAACTCTTACAACATGTATAATTAGATCACAAGTCATTTTGGGCCTTTACTTTGAGCATACACATGTGTCATAAGTCAACCATAGCTAGAGAGGCTCATTATCGACCTAGCTTTCTCCCCCTTGTTCCATGCAAGCATATGGGTATGAGTAATGATTTTGGGGTATGCACCTGTGAAGTCAGATTTGACTTTGGGGCAACTTGACAAAACTGCATTTTTATGTTGTGATGCCCTTTTGTCGTTTTCATATGAATTAATCTATGCATGCTTCTAAGTTCTTGCGAACGTGAGTTTGTTAGTCAAAGTTGCTGGGAATGTCCCAGTATTTTTTTATTCATGATAAGTCACCAGATGAGTGGGAACCATGTTGTTAAGTTGCCTACTTTCTGTTTCTACCAACCTGCTTAAAAATGACTAAGTCTGGGAGATCAGCTATTATTGTTTTGCCATGTAGAGTGGGTTGTAGCTAGTGATGTGGTTGGATTTTTCTCATGCTCACTGTTGGGTGTTTTTAGTAGATATTGTCATCTACCATCCTGTTAATTTTCATGTCAATAGGAGCTCTCTAGCATATTTAACCGGTGCTGTCAACTTGCTACTTTATTAACCCAGATTCCAGAAAACTGGAATTTTCACTAAGTCCCTAAAAACCTGATTCATCATGCCAACTTGCTTGATCCATGCATATTGATGTGTGCCTCTTTTGCTGATTGCATAGTTTGATAAATTGATGTGGGTGTTGCGTAGACCTGTCCATGTCTTGTTTGTGGCTGTAGGTTTCCTATAGCTCAAGTTGCGAGCTTCTCAAGTTGCTATGTTGCTGTTTGTGACAGATTTTGGTGTGATGTTGTTTTGTGAGTTGTGGGAGCTATACTCCATGGAATTGATTGATTCTTGAGCCTAATATGCTTAATTTTTCATCACCTATCCAGTGGCTACCTTGGAGTGCCAAGAATTAGCCCAGGTATTTGGTGATCTTGTGTTTTGTCTCCGTACCTTGTCGTGAACGTATCTCGAGAACCGTAGCTCCGTTTCTTGCGATCCTCATACGCATTTCCATCGATTTTGCATGATGCATCCATATTTGCCATGTTCATGCATGTTTAAATAACTTAACATGAGGTTTTGTCCAGATTCACTAATATACAATCTTTGCATGTGAAACTTGACTAGAATTGGATTGCCATGTTAAATTCTCCATTAAATGAACCATGCATCATCTTGGTTGTGCATTGAACCTTGGTTGGTTATTTATTTGCTGTTTCTCTTGGGTAGACGCGAGTGTCGATACTGAGTTCAACGACCCTGGAGAGTACCACTACGAGGATCCCGCTACTTGTTCTACCGAAGAACCAACAGGCAAGATGATCGTACCCGGATCCCAATACTATATTTGCTTGCTAGTTTTTCGTTCTTATCATTACAATTGCGCTACCCAACACATGATATCAGCCCCCATGTTGCCATGACAGCCTCTAACCTCCATAACCTAGCAAACCTTTGATTGGCTAAGTTACCGCTGCTCAGCCCCTCTTATAGTGTTCTTAGTTGCAGGTGCAGGTTGTTCCATGTGATAACATGGTTTGGATATCACAATAAATTCTGTTATTTAATTTAATGCACATACATATCTAGTATTGGTGGAAGGCTTGGCCTTTTGCTAAGTGTTTTGTTCCGCTATTACCGCCATTAGTTCCTTGTTACCAGTGTTATGTTTTCCATATTTTGCGCTCCTAACACGCTTGGGGTTGTTATGGGGACCCCCTTGTTTATTCGGTGGAGATTATAACTTGTCTGGCAAGACCCAACATTGGTACTACATTTGCTAATAACTTAATAAAACTTGCATAGGGCTTTGCAACTCCGTGGATAATTAATCAACAACCCGGGCCAGTGCTCCTCATGAGTGTTGGTCCAAAATAGGCTGCCCGCGGGGCCGCCTCGAGGAAACTTGAGGATTGGTTCTCCCTGTGGCTAGTCCCAGCTGTCGTGTCCTGAGAACGAGATATGCGGCTCTTATCGTGTTTGTCGACACGTCGGGTGGTCTTGCTGGATTTGTTTTACCTTTATCGAATGTCTTGCGTGAGGACTCTGACTTTCTTTGGGTTTTCTCGAGGTGTTGGAATTCCTTTGGAATTTCTGATGAAGACTATGCGATTCGTGGTCGAGGAATTCCCATGGAGTGTGGTTATTTGTGATGGACTAGTTGGAGCACCACTACAGGGTTAAATCTTTCGGAAAGCCGTGCCCGCGGTTATGTGGCAACTTGGATATTTGTTTAACACTCGGTTCTAGTAAACTTGAAGTAAACTCTAATTAAAATGCACCAACTGTGTGAGTAACCGTGATTGTGTGTGCTCGTGAACATGATCCGAGAGAGAACATGGTGGGTTTATGATTGACGTAAGCAGGTGTTCAGGATCTCATGGAGATTATGCTAGTTTTTGATCGCTAACGTAGACCACTCACATTTACATTCTTGTTGCGTAAGCTAGCCACCATATAATGCTTAGTGCTGCTGCAAACTAAACATCGCCCCTTCCATCCTAAAGCTTAAATAGTCATGGTACCCGGGCACATGATAGTTGAGTCCTCTGTGGCTCACAGTTTACTATAACAACTCCAGGTACAGGTGCGGATGAGCAGATACAGGATGATCTCACCTAGCTCCAGTGGGAGTACGATGAAGAAAGAGGTCGTATGTACATGACATATCCCGATGACTGAGGACCTGGTCGTGATCTTGGGCAGCTTGATAGTATCATCGCATTTGTTTTTATCGGTTGATTTCGTCCATAGTCGGACCCTGTGTTCCTCTTGATGTTATGAACTGAGTGATATTGTAACTAGCATGTGGCGAGTATAAGCCAACCTTGTATACTCTTCTCTCTCTTTAAATGTACGATTGTGATGATGCTTATCTTGCTAACGACAAGATGCGCATCTATGCCTTGCGAGGACCTCGTGCCTCAAAATGGATAGGCGCGCATCTTGGTCGTGACATTTACAGTGATCATAAGAGCGTGAAGTATATCTTCATGCAGAAGGAGTTGAACCTCAAATAGAGGAGATGGCTAGAGTTAGTCAAGGACTATGACATGATATTGCATGACCATCCAGGGAAGGCAAATGTTGTAGCAGATGCCTTGAGTCGGAAAAGTTACGTGAACACACTCATAGCAGGAGGATTACCCAAGGAGTTAGCCGATGATCTCAGAGAGCTCCGACCATAGATAGTTCCAAGAGGATATGTTGCCACACTAGAGATCCAGTCCACCTTGACCGAAAGAATTCGTGAAGCCCAGAAATCGGACAAGGAGATAGCGGAGATAAAGCAGAGAATGAAGGGTGGAAAAGCTAAAGGATTTCGTGAGGATGAACAAGGAACTCTGTGGTTTGAGGACCGAATCTATGTGCCCAATGACCCAGAGCTCAGGAAGTTGATACTTCAAGAAGCCCACGATTCACCTTACTCGATACACCCAGGCCACACCAAGATGTATCTGGGTTTAAAGGAAAGTTACTGGTGGACAGGTATGAAAAAGGATATTGCCGAGCATGTTGTGGTATGTGATGTTTGTCAGCGAGTAAATGCGGAACATCAGAAACCAACAGGGTTACTTCAACCTTTGCTGATAACCGAGTGGAAATGGGATAAGCTTGGTATGGACTTCATCACTGGATTACCTAGGACCTGTTCAGGTTATGATTCCATCTGGGTAGTGGTCGATCGCTTGACCAAGGTGGCTCATTTCATTCCAGTGAAGACCACCTATATCAGTGCTAAGTTAGCCAAGATGTATATGACTAGGATCGTGTGTCTGCATGGAGTTCCGAGGAGTATCGTGCCAGATAGAGGAACACAATTTACCTCAAAGTTACATGAAACTTTGGGTACGAGGCTAGAGTTCAGTACAACTTTTCATCCGCAGACCGATGGACAGACTAAGAGAGTCATCCAGATCCTGGAGGACATGTTGAGAGCTTGTGTGCTAGACTATGGATCTAGTTGGAATGACAACTTACCTTACGTAGAGTTCTCATACAACAACAGTTATCAGACCAGTCTGAAGATGGCCCCTTTCGAAGCTTTATACGGAAGGAGATGCAGAACACCATTGATGTGGGATGGTGTTGGGGACCGAAAACTTTTTGGTCCCGATCTTATCCAAGATTCTGAAGAGAAGGTCAAGCTAATTCGTGACAGACTCAAGATAGCTCAATCCTGGCAGAAGAGCTATGCTGACAACAAACGCAAGGAAGTGAAGTATGAAGTGGGAGACCGCGCATACCTTCGTTTGTCCCCACTTCGAGAAATCAAGAGGTTTGGTGGTAAAGGGAAGTTAGCACCCAGATTCATAGGCCCCTACAAAATCCTTGAACGTAGAGGCGAAGTTGCATACAAGCTGGAATTGCCGGAAGGATTGTCCGGTGTTCATGATGTTTTCCATGTTTCCCAGGAGAAGAAATGCCATGCTGAGACACAGTACCCCTAGAGGCCATACAACTTGACAGTGACCTGACTTACGAGGAGAAGCCCGTCAGAATCCTCGAGACTGCCAACAGAGTTACCCGTAGCAAGATCATCAAGTTTTGTAAGGTTCTGTGGAGTCACCACTCCTAGGAAGAAGCACCTGGGAACACGAAGAAGATCTTCGTTGAGACCACCCTCACCTATTCTCTAGCCAACCCGAATGTCGAGGGCGAGATTCATCTTAAGGTGGGTAGGTTTGTAACATCCCAAAATTCCTGTTTGGAATGTTATGAAATATAGCTATGCATCATCATCAAGTTGTTTGAGTGAAATGAATTGTTGAAGTTCTTCTTTTGGATTTCTGAAAGGCCACTTACATTTTTCCATTTACTCTTTTCCTATTTGAAAACCCCTACAAAAGAATTCAAAATATGACAGGAGTAACATGACACTCCATACCAGGGGTATGTTTGTGAAGTATTTGAACAATAAAACACAGGGGGTTATTTAAAAAATTTATTGCAAAACAATTTAAACCAATTTAGGCATTTTCTGAAAAATATATTTTAATGTATTTATTTTGGCCATGGAAAAATGTTCATTAAATTGCATTTTATTGCCCTGGTCATTTTAATATAAAGATCTTAAATTTTGGAAGTGTTTTAATTGCCATAAATGAGTTTTCCTTTCACTGGAAATTAGAAAACGAAAGGAATTAACGTTTTAATAAAAACTGTCCGGCCCACCTGCCTTAACTCCCTCCCGAAATTACTCTGAATTGGCCACCGACGCGCGCCCGCACTTTTCTCGCTCACTGACACGCGGACCCCACCGACCGCTCGCGAGATCACCGCGCTGATCTTCCTCCCCGCGCTCCCCACCTTGCCGGAGATACGTCCCGCACCGAATCTCACTCCCCTTGCCGATTCCCGAGCGACCGCAGCGCCTATAACAACCCCTCCTCCCTCCGTGCCCCATTCCACCCCCGAACACCCCCTGCCCTCGCCTGAACACCACCACACCACCTCGTCGGAGCTCTGCTCTCAACCGAAGCCACTAGAGCTCATGGCCGTCGCCCCTTCACCCCACTCCACTCCGACGCCACCTTCGAACGCCGGAGACTCGCGGCCGCCGTTTGGAGCACTCGGACGCCGCCTGCGACCACTGCAACACCGTCTCCGACCATCTCCGACCCTCGGCCGCCATCGACTTCGCCGGAGACCCCGACCCCCTCCTCTGTAAGTCATCCCTCCCTTCGTAGCCGTCGGATCTAGAGCCAATGGACTAGATTAGAATTTTTAAAACAACGAACCGGTACCCACTTCGCTTCGGTCGTCCGCCCGCTAACCCCCGCACGCACACGGCTTCAGCCAATCACGATCCGCCACGTAGCCCTAACCGTTAGATAGATTTTTTCTTTTTCTGTTTCTGTTTTAGAAAACAGAATGAGTTCTATTTTTATTTTGTTATATCTTTTAGGATATTTAAAATTTTTGATTGATTCTTTTTGCAAAATGTCACAAATTTATTGTAGTTTCTGTCTGTAGTTTTAATTTTCAAATTTGAACTTTTAAATTTGAATTTTGTTAAATTTGATCAAATCACTAAAACTTGAATAACTTGAGTTTAAAAACTTATTTTAAGTGATTCTTTTTGCCATTGTTTGGTATTAGTTAGGTTTATCATCCTGCTGTGTTTGAGTATTTTTAGGATATTTTAGATTATAGATTTTAGCAAAAACAGATTCTACTTAGTTTCTTACTAGGGCTTAATTAAATTGTTTTTTATTTTAGTTTATTTTGATTTTGTTTTAGTTTAAATTTTTATTTTAGTTCATGATTTTATGTTTTTCAACATTAGGAGAATTATTTTTCTGATAATAAAAATATTTTATTTTGTTTTGTGCTCTATTTTAATTAGGTAAACTTCGTTTTCATCATTAGTATTGTTTAGTACAAGGTTTTGTAGTAGTCCTTTTGCACAATTTTTTTTATAATGAAATACTTCCTGTTTTCTAATAATTTTTTTGTATTTTCTTTTCTGTTATCTATTGGTTAGTTGGTGAAAACAAATTTTTGTCTTGTTATGTCTTAGTAGAAGTTTTGCCACCAAAAAATTAAGAGTCTTCTACTTTGAGTTGATTTCTTTCTTTTGATTGTTCTATTGATTGTGGTAGTATCATTAGTTTACCTTGCTGTTGTGTGAATGATATTGTGGTTATGCTTATTGTGTGCTTTGTTTGATTCGTTAGATCATCTAGAGTGCGAGGCTTGTTATCTAGAGTCACTTGAGTACGAGGATCGTTAGCAAGGCAAGTCACTTTGATCATGTTTACCCATGTTTTTATTGCATTAGGTCTACCATCTCCCCAATTGCATGCAAAGTAGGTAATTTGGAAACTTGGTTACTTGATGTAGTATCATGTGGTAGGCACCCTCAACCCTTTGACACTTTGGCCCCGGGAAACGTTGATTTAATTTTTGCTATGCTATTAGTAGACGGGGTTGGTTGTGTGATGCATGAGCATTGTGAGATAATAATTACAAGACCTAAATGATGATCAAGACTTCAAGACTCTGAGTTTTCAACATACCTCTGGGTGGATGATGGTTGAACGACGCCCTGTTGAAGCCAGTGGTTAGCCTAGGTGTTGCTGGAGAAGTGACAATATTCACGCGGAAAGGTCCACCCAGGAACAAAGAGATGGATGGATGCTTCAAGACCCAAGGCTTACCTGCACAACCACAAGCCATTATGGGCTCTGGCTTGGTTGGATATTGTGTTGACCCTAGACAGGCGGTGCTACAAGATGTAGAAGAACGGTAGGAAAGGATGGGCACCGACAAAGTCTTAGGGAAACCCTTTAGAAGACCATGTTCTGGTCATATGTTTCTCAAACACCCTAAAGTGCGAGCAATTCGACGAAGGCGATCAAATCTTGTGGGGGAACTTGTGCAAAACTCTACAGAGTACCCAAACCTAATCGATTAGCCGTGTCCACGATCATGGACGACTTGAGGCAAAGGAACTGAAACTATCTGGAATTCTCAACACAAAGAATCATATTGATGTGGGTATTAATGACAACTTGGGTATGAGAATTGGTTGGTGGAACCATCTCATTTATCAACCAACATTGTAGTAATAACTTTTTTCCCCTCTCTTGTTGTAGGAAAAATTGGCTTTACGCGAAACTTACTACCCCCACTTACCATATATGCATATAGAATAGATGATTATTTTATCACCCCTCTTTTGTGACATTGCCGGCATATTCAATATGCTGACCTACACGGCTGCAGCATATCATGTTGCAGAGTATTTTTCTGACCAGGAGTGAGGATACGCTCTACGCTCGATGACATGCCCTTAGAGTCAGATGGACTCAACTACCTTGAAGCTTCCGCAAGATTTTGGTTTAGTTTATCTCATGAGTTGGCCTTCAGCCACTTTATTGTAATCAATATTGTAATACAGGACTCGATATGAGATTTCGATTAATAAAGCTGTGTGATTTTCCCTTTGATATATACATTGATGTACCATGTGTGTACCAGCATGATCTTGGGATGGTACGGAAACACCGAAGATTCGACCGTTTCAGGTCGGGTCGCTACACGGTATCAAATACCCAGGCACTACTACGAGAGCTAGTAAGGTACACATCAATAACATGTATATCATATATACCTTGTTTGTCGTTGGCCGCCTTCTTGTCAGCTAGGTACTTGGGGCAGTTCCGCTTCCTGTGACCAGTTCCCTTGCAATGAAAGCACTCAGTTTCTGACTTAGGTCCATGCCTAGGCTTCTCTACAGGAGTAGCAACTGCTTTGCCATCCTTCTTGGTTTTACCCTTCTTGCCCTTGCCCTTTGCATTCTTCTTGAAACTTGTGGTTTTATTGACCATCAACACTTGATGTTCTTTCTGGATTTCAGACTCAGCAACTTTCAGCATCGCAAACAGCTCGGCGACTGACTTGTTCATCCCGTGCATGTTATAGTTCATGTTGGAAATATGCCCTATAGGCAATAATAAATTAGTTATTATCATATTTCCTTGTTCATGGTAATCGTTTATTATCCATGCTATAATTGTGTTGATCGGAAACTCAGATACATGTGTGAATACACAGACAACACAATGTCCCTAGTATGCCTCTAGTAGACTAGCTCGTTGATCAAAAGATGGTTAAGGTTTCCTAGCCATGGACATGAGATGTCATTTGATAACGGGATCACATCATTTGGAGAATGATGTGATGGACAAGACCCAAACTACAAACGTAGCATATGATCATGTCAGTTTATTACTACTGTTTTCTGCATGTCAAGTATGTGTTCCTATGACCATGAGATCATGCAACTCACGGACATCGGAGGAGTGCCTTGTGTGTATCAAACGTCGCAACGTAACTCGGAGACTATAAAGGTGCTCTACAGGTATCTCCAATGGTGTCTGTTGAGTTGGCATGGATCAAGACTGGGATTTGTTACTCCGTGTGACGGAGAGGTATCTCAGGGCCCACTCGGTAATACAACATCACAATGAGCCTTGCAAGCAATGTGACTAAGTGTTGGTCACGGGATGTTGTATTACGGAATGAGTAAAGAGACTTGCCGGTAACGAGGTTGAACTAGGTATGGAGATACCAACGATCGAATCTCGGGCAAGTAACATACCGAAGAACAAAGGGAACATCATACGGGATTAACTGAATCCTTGACATAGAGGTTCGACCGATAAAGATCTTCGTAGAATATGTAGGAACGAATATGGGCATCCAGGCCCGCTATTGGTTACTGACCGTAGAGGTGTCTCGGTCATGTCTACATAGTTCTTGAACCCGCAGGGTCTGCACACTTAAGGTTTGGTGACGTTTCGGTATTATAGATTTATGTATGGTGGTGACCGAAGGTTGTTCGGAGTCCCGTATCAGATCCCGGATGTCACGAGGAGCTCCGGAATGGTCCGGAGGTAAAGATTGATATATAGGAAGTCCTGTTTTGGTCGCCGGAAAAGTTTCGGGCTCATCGGTAGTGTATCGAGAGTGCCGGGAGGGTACCGGAGGACCATCGGGAGGGGTGTCACGCCCCGAGGGGCCTCATGGGCTGTGGGAGGAGACAAACCAGCCGTTGGTGGGCTGGACGAAGCCTCCACTAAAGCCCATAAGGTTTGAGAAGGAAAAAAATCCAAAGTTGGAGAGGTGGAAAGAGTTTCCAAGTGGAAAGGAGGAATCCTACTCCTAATAGGATTGGAGTAGGACTCCTGCACCTCCAATTTCGGCCAGATCTTGAGGGTTTGAGGCTACCTCCTCTCCTCCCTCCCTCCTATATATACTAGAGGATTTAGAGGGAAAAGCTAACCCTAATTGCCATGTGCTGCCCTCTTCTTCTCTAGATCGTACTTTCTCCTCTAGATTGGTTTCGGCGGTGCTTAGACGAAGCCTTGCCAGAATAGCTCCACCACCATCGCCGGAGCGCCGTCACGCTGCCGGAGAACACTTCTACCTCTCCACTCCCTCTTGCGGGATCAAGAAGGCGAAGATCGTCATCAAGCTGCACGTGTGCTGAACGTGGAGGTGCCGTCCGTTCGGCGCTAGATCGGAAGGACCGTGATCGAGATGGCGAGATGGATCGTGATGAGATCGAGGGACAGATCGTGATGAGTTCGCGGACGGATCGTGATTGGATCGCGAGACGGATCGTGATTGCATCGCGGGACGCTCGGCAATTTGGATCACGAAGACGTTCGACTACACCAACCGCGTTTCTTAATGCTTCCCGCTTAGCGATCTACAAGGGTACGTAGATCCACTCTCCCTCTCGTAGATGCTCATCACAATGGATAAATCTTGCATGTGCGTAGGAATTTTTTTTGTTTCCCATGCAGCGTTCCCCAATAGTTCATCACAAAGCTCTTGTAACTGGGTGGCAGTGATTGAAGAACTCTGTTAGTGATTGCCTCTAGCGAAAGGGTAATTCCCAACTCTGCTAGACGATTTGAATACCCAGACATTCTGAGTATGCTCACTGATAGACCCTTTCTCCTCCATCTGCAAGCATAGAACTTATCGGAGGTCTCATACCTCTCGATCCGGGCATTCTTCTGAAAGATAAACTTCAACTCCTACAACATCTCATATGCTCCATGACGTTCAAAATGTCATTGAAGGGTCGGTTCTAAGCCATACGATATTGCACACTGAACTATTGAGTAATCTCCAGTATGTGCCCCCAAGCATTCTTAACGTCTTCGGAGGTCATGTATTCTGGTTGGTCACCAAGCGGTGCATCAAGGACATATGATTTCTGGGAAGCCGTGAGGATAATACTCAGATTACGGGCCCAGTCAACAAAGTTACTTCCATCATCTTTCAACTTAGCTTTCTCTAGGAACGCATTAAAATTCAGGGGTGCTACTGTGCGAGCCATTGATCTACAACATAAATATGCAAAGGTTACTTAGACTATTGTTTAAGATATTGAGTTTTAGTTAATCAAATTCACTAAAGCTCCCACTCAAATCGACATCCCTCGGGTCATCTGAGTGTCACATGATCCAAATTCACAAACTCAAGTCTGATCATCACGTGAGCTGAGGTGTCTTCAATGGTGAACATCCCATGTTGATCATATCTACTACATGACTAATGTTCGACCTTTCGGCCTCTTGTGTTCCGAGGCCATGTCTATACATGCTAGGCAAGTCAAGTTTAACCCGAGTGTTCTGCGTGTGCAACACTGGCTTGCACCCGTTGTATGTGAACATAGAGTCTATCACAACCGATCATCACATGGTGTCTCGACATGACGAACTTTCGCAATGGTGCACACTCAGGGAGAACACAATTGATCTTGAAATTTAAGTGAGGGATCACCTTATAATGCTATCGTCGTCCTAAGCAAAACAAGGTGCATAAAAGGATTAACATCACATGCAATTCATAAGTGGGATGATATGGCCATGAACTTGTGCTGTTGATCTCCTTCTAGAAAGCACCAGCATGATCTCCATTGTTACCGGCACGACACCATGATCTCCATCATCGTGATCTCCATCAATGTGTCGCCATCGGGGTAGTCGCGCCCAACATGCTTCTACTACTATTGCTACCGTTTAGCGATAAAGTAAAGAATTACATAGCGCTTATTGATTGACACGCAGGTCATACAATAATTAAAGGCAACCCTATGGCTCATGCCGGTTGCCGTACTCATCGACATGCAAGTCGTGATAATCTATACATCACATGATCATCTCATACATCACATATATCACATCATGTAATTGGCCATATCACATCACACCATACCCTGTAAAAACAAGTTATACATCCTCTAATTGTTGTTGCATGTTTTACGTGGCTGCTACGGGTGTCTAGCAAGAACAATTCTCATCTACGCAAAAACCACAACGGTGATACACTAGTTGCTTTTCAACCTTCTCAAGGACCGCCTTTGTCGAATCCGATCCAACTAAAGTGAGAGAAACTAGCACCCACAAGCCATCTATGCAACAAGTTGTGGTCGAGGGAACCGGTCTCTCGTAAGCGTATGAGTAAAGTTGGTCCGGGACGCTTCATCTCACAATACCGCTGAACCAAAATCCGACCAAGGGAGGAAGCAATCTAAGCATCAACGCCCACAAACCTTTTGTGTTCAACTCGAGATCTCATCTACACATAGACCTAGCTCATGATGCCACTGTTGGGGATCATTGCATGGGAAACAAAAAATTTCCTACGCACAAGCAGATCTATCCATGGTGATGAGCATCTGCGAGAGGGAGAGTGGATCTACGTACCCTTGTAGATTGCTATGCGGAAAGCGTTAAGAAATACGGTTGGTGTAGTCGAACGTCTTCGCGATCCAAATCGCCGAGCGTCCTGCGATCCAATCACGATCCGTCCCGCCATCCAATCACGATCCGTCCCACGAACTTGATCACGATCCTTCCGATCTAGCGTCGAACGGATGGCACCTCCGTGTTCAGCACACGTATAGCTTGATGACGATCTCCGTCGTCTTGATCCGGCAAGAAGGAGCGGAGAGGAGGAGGAGTTCTTCCGCAGCATGAGGTCGCTCCGGCGATGGTGGTGGAGCTATTCCGGCAGGGCTTCGCCTAAGCGCTGCAGTAAACCGGGACTCCGAACAAGGTGGAATCACATCCGGGACTCCAAACAACCTTCGGTCACCACCATACATAACTCTATACTACCGAAACGTCACCAAACCTTAAGTGTGCAGACCCTGCGGGTTCGAGAACTATGTAGACATGACCGAGACACCTCTATGGTCAATAACCAATAGCGGGACCCGGATGCCCATATTTGTTCCTACATATTCTACGAAGATCTGTATCGGTCGAACCTCTATGTCAAGGATTCAGTTAATCCCGTATGATGTTCCCTTTGTTCTTCGGTATGTTACTAGCCTGAGATTCGATAGTTAGAGTCTCCATACCTAGTTCAACCTCGTTACCGGCAAGTCTCTTTACTCGTTCCGTAATACAAGATCCCGCAACTAACACTTAGTCACATTGCTTGCAAGGCTTATTGTGATGTTGTATTACTGAGTGGGCCCTGAGATACCTCTTCGTCACACGGAGTAACAAATCCCAGTCTTGATCCATGCCAACTCAATAGACACCTTCGGAGATACCTGTAGAGCACCTTTATGATCACCTAGTTACGTTGCGACATTTGATACACACAAGCCACTCTTCTGATGTCCGTGAGTTGCATGATCTCATGGTCATAGGAACACATACTTGACATGCAGAAAACAGTAGCAAGAAACTGACACGATCATATGCTATGTTTGTAGTTTGGATCTTCTCCTAATGATGTGATCCCGTTATCAAATGACATCTCATGTCAATGGCTAGGAAACCTTGACCATCTTTGATGAATGAGCTAGTTCACTAGTGGCATACTAGGGACTGTGTGTTCTCTATTTACTCACACATGTAATGTGTTTTCAATCAATACAATTATAGCATGGATAATAAACGATTATCATGAACAAGGAAAAATAATAATAAACACTTTATTCATTGCTTCTAGGGCATATTTCCAACAGCAGGAAGGCAGAGTCGCCGCATAGGTGGTGTTGGAGACGCGCGAAGGACGAAGATGCGTGGGTAGCATGTGGCCACGGTCCCGCGGGCACCACGGGCAGGAGGTGGAGTAGGTCGGCAGAGCTGGAGCGTCGGGAGCTAGAGGGGTAGCCGGTGTGGGCGCGCGCGGAGTCGAGAGCGGGCCAGCCGGGCGGAGGCGTGGGCCAGCCATGGAGTGGTAGTCGGCGCCGGCGCACGGAGGGAGGAGCCGAACGAAGCACACGATGGAGCTGGTGTGGAGCTGGCGCTTGCGGAGGCGGGCACCCACCATGAAGCGGCAACCCACGCTGGCACGTGCGAAGCCAGGAGCTGGCTAGCCACATGGAGGCGGTGACCAGCCACGAAGCTGCAGTCGGCGCTGGTGCATAGAGGCGGGAGTCGGCCAAAGCGCGTGACAGAGCTCGCGTGGAGCAGCCGGTGTCTAGGCATGAGGCAGGCGGAGCCACCAGGGAGCAAACTCGTAGCAGGCTGCCTATCAGCCAATTAGATGGTGAAGGCGGGCCAAGCACGCGGCCGTGCACGCATGCATGTGGCCATGCACACGACCAACATGCATGGGATGGCTTGGTCGATGTGGAGGCAGACGTCATCGACGAGTGGGACGAGCACGTTGAAGCGGTGCGATATGACGGAGCGGAGGCTGAGCGAGTGCGCTTTGGCGAGCTTGTTGAAGATGAGGGGCACAGATGATCTCGATACACTGTCGGAGTTGTCTGCCATTGCACCTATAGCTACACCCATGCGAGGAGAAGGTCCTGGCGAACACCTAGTATGTGGACATCATTTTGGACCGAAGGATTCCTTTGCTCTGTCGTGGGATTTGGTGCGTGCGAGAGAGACGGTAGAGGTGCAGGACAGAAGGTCGTTGGCGTCACGATGGTGGCTTGACGCGCTGCAGCCGCGCTGCGGTCAGAGAGGAGGACTTGGCATGCAGGAGCCACAGTGACACGGCGACAGGGGGGGCAGGCGGCGCAATAACACAGGGGCGCCGGGCCAGAGCGGCAACGGGAGAATAGGACGGTTGTGTCTTCTTCTTTGTGTGTGTACTTGGGGTCGTCGGTGCGCAACAGACATCGTTGTGGCCGTGGACATCAGGTTGAAGAACGGGCAGGATGGCGGCCAGCCGAGCGGCGCCTACCGTAGCCGCAAGGACGCTGTCGATGCTGGCGCGAGCACGACGACCAGGAGCAACGCTGGTGCAAGGAGGAAGAGGCGGTGGCCCATCATGGCCGTGAGCCACTGGCGGCCGTGCATGCGGGGTTGGTGAAGCGGTTGGCAAGGCGAGTGCGCTGAGGCCAGGCGCAGGCGACGGAACGCGGGAGCTTCGACGAGGATCCATCAGCGCCTCAGGATCCACGGAGGTCGACCACGCGGAGCTCGGTGAGGTGTTGGGGAGCTCCGGTAGAAGGAGACGGCACCGCCCGGATGAAGCGGCCAGCAAGACGATCGTGCCGAGGCCAGCTTCAGGTGGTGCAATGTTGTAAAGGCGATGGGCGGGGGATGGGCAGAGTCGCCGTAGAGGTGGCGAAGAGGGTCTCGCCCGGAACGCGGTGCTAGCCACAGCTAGCCCCACGGTGGGCGCCAACTGTCGTTGTTTTTTGATGGGTGTGCCGCATGGACGGCATGTGCCATGGGATTGCTTAAGAGGTGAGAGGAAGGTTCCAGTGGAGATCCGGACGAGATAGGGTAACGAAACGCGGTGGTTGACCCAGGTTTGGGGCTCTCCAAAGAGATAATACCCCTACTCCTGCATGTTTGTATATGAGGTGTATAAGTAGTACACAGTTGCTACTGGAGCTGTATCTGAGGAGGAAGAGGGAGCTGTGAGCTCCTTACCTTGGCCTCACATGTATGCATGCATGAGCATGAGTGAGAGGGAGAGGATGGGAGGAGGCCTCCCGTGAGTCTTTCTGAAGGAGCTCCCTTGGTGCCTCTTATAAAGGGAGGCCCATAGGACAAGGTGTGGCCCACATGCCTAATTACACTATTGGAGGTGACATGTTATATGACTCATGATGCAGGCTACAGTGCGTCACTATTGGAGCGCGGTGAAGTAATGCGTGACAGGTGGACAACGGGGCACTACTCGCTAATAGTGCCCGACTAAGGTAGGGTTGCAGGCTCCGCAGTCCATCAGATATAGTGTCGTCAGCTCGTGTCCGATGGGACGCCCGGAGCTGACTTTGTTGGGCCCCAACCGGCAACCGGCCAGGAGGAGTCGACCAGAAGGAGCTGGACAGGCGGAGCCGGACAGGAGGAGCCGGCTAGGAGGAGCCGGCTAGGAGGAGCCGCATAGGAGGATCTGGACAGGCAGAGCCGAAGAGGAGGATCCGGGCCAGCAGGAGCAAGCCAGGAGGAGCCAGTAGCCTGCAGCCAGCCAGGCCGCAACTTTGTCTCCTGTTTTCACTTCTTCGATTGTCTTGCTGAGTCGTTGATCTTTGCATACCAGGTTGTCTCCCCCAGTGTTTTGAAATGTTGAGTTGTCTCCTTGAGCTTACTTGGGGGTAATCCTCCCGACAATGACCAAGTGTTGAAGTGGGACATGGAAGACAACATAATGATCACGGTTGTTTACATTTGTATAGAAGTAATATGGTATTGCATCCCTTAACATGCGATGCTTTCTTAGGACCTTTTGCTAGCCGCAAAGATTCGCACTAAGTAGAGATACTATTTGTGCATCCATAACCCATAAACTCAGTCTCTTGCCATGAGAGTCCACCATAACTTCCCATTGATATAATAAGATCCTTCAAGTGAGTTGTCATTGTTGCACAAGGCAATAAAAAATGCCTCTAATCATTTAAGATCTTTAAGGTAAGTTAAGCTTTGTACGATCTTGTGATGGTGAAGGAATAAATGTGACGGAGTGCATAATAAAGTTCACCATAACAAGGGGCAATATAATGTGATGTTCTTTTGCATTAAGAGATTGAACATATCAAACAAATAAAGGCTCATGGCAACCTCTTCTTCCCTCTTCGAAGGTCCTATCTTTTACATTCATTTTCTTGCAAGAGTCAATAATATTTCCCCTTGTTTCTATTCATAAACTCTTTAGTGGCAAGCATTATGTGTTAAGGAAAGCCACAAACCAATATATCCAGCTAAATGTAGATGATAATGCCCCATTATTGTTGACATTATCCTTGAGATAAATAAGTTGGGTCGCAAGAACAATAAAGCCCCTATTATGTGTCCCACAGAATCACTTGTTCCCAAAATATGCAATGTGTGTTAACACTCATAGAAGGATACATTATAGTTGAATATGTGAACTTGCTAGAAACAAAGATGTCTTACATAGACTCTTCTCTCGATTACGATAGATATGATTATCTCTAGGACTAATTTCATTGCTTGTCCTTTCTAAATAAAGATTATGCTTCATATTTCTTTGGTTGTGAATAGATTGTTACTTTTTATGGGAAGTTATATGATGAAAATCAGGCTGATATGATGATATTCGTGATGCTCTCATGTCCGTATTCTGTTTTTATTGACACCACCCTCACAAATTATGTGCTCATTACTTTAGAGATCGGCTTTCGCTTGAAGACAAGAGAGGTCTAACCTTGGGGGAGTTGATACGTCCATGTTGCATCATAAATTCTTGTTACCATTTAATTCATAATTGTCCATTATTCACATTATTATACAATTTTTATGCCTTTTCTCTCTGAATATGCAACGTATACCGCAAGGAGAAAAATATTTGGAAACTGGAATTCTGGACTGGAAAACTGAGAAAAAGGCACAAAATTCACCAAACTCCAAATGACCTGAAACTTCACGGAGAGTGTTTTTGGAATGTTTAAGAAGTACTAGAACCACAATATACCTGAGGGGACCCACCATCAGGGCACAAGCCAACAGGGTGCCCCCCAGGGGGCGTGCCATGATGGCTTTTAGGCCCCCTACTGGCCCTCTGACGCCCCTCTTCTTCTATATGGTGTGTTTTACCCTAGAAAAAATCATAAGAAACCTTTAGGGTTGAAGCACCGCTCTCTTGAGGTGGAAACATGGGCAGAGGCCCTTTTGCATCGGGCAGTCAGATTCTGTCAGGGAAATTCCTCCCCGGGAGGGGGAGATCGAAGCCATGGTCATCACCAATGCTTGCTCCTTCATGGGGGGACCAATCTTCATCAACATGTCCACCATCACCATATCGTCTCCAACCCTAGTTCATCTATTGTATTCAATCTTTGTCCCAAAACCTCATATAGGTACTTGTGGGTTACTAATTATGTTGATTACATCTCCTAGCTAGTTGATGCTTCTTGGATTACTTGGTGGAAGAGATTATTTTCAGATCCTTAATCATCATTATTATACCTCTGACCTTGAATATGTTGATTATGTGTGAGTTGTTAATATTGTTCTCGAGGACATGGGAGAGGTCTTGTTATATGTAATCTTGTGAAGTTGGTATTCGTTCGATATTTTGATGATATGTATGTTGTTACTTCTATTAGTGGTGTCATATGAACATCGAATACATGACACTTCAGCATGCTATGGGCCAAAGGGAAATCATTGTGGAGTAACAAGTAGGTGATGCATTGTGAGAGTGATAGAAACTTAAACCCCGGTTTCGGTGTTGCTACATAAGGGGCTGATTTGGATCCACATGTTTCATGTTATGGTTAGCTTTATCTTAATTCTTCTTTTATAGTTGCTGACGCTTGCGAGAGGGTGTAATCATAAGTAGGTTGTTAGTCCAAGTAAGAAGACCACCTTAACACTACTCCACACACATATCAAATTATCAAAGTAGCGAACGCAAATCAACTCAACATGATGAACATGACTAGACATAATTTCCCATGTGTCCTCGGGAGCACTTGCTTAATATAGGAGTATTTCTAGGCATGTCCTTTGCTAGAAAAAGTATTGGGATACCTTGCTGCATCTCTGTTACTATTTTCACTTCTTACTTGTTGCGAATTGTCTTGCTACAAAACTATCTACTATTGTTACTCACGTCACTTATAGAGAAAACCTTGCTGAAAACCTCTTGTCATTTCCTTTCACTCCTCGTTTGGTTTGACACTCTTACTTATCAAAAGGACTATGATTGATCCCCTATACTTGTGGGTCATCATGCTCATATGTGTAAAAATCTTTTGTTGTTTGTCCCACTTGTACCGAGCCCTGATGAAGTCATGCTCCAGCTAGTTGGTGAACTCTGCCAAGGGGTGTGGGATGCCGTGGGCTTCATGTTCTACGTCCTTGTTATCCCATATGGGTTTCTTGCCAATTTAACCACAACTTCAGAGGCGGTGGTCCCTAGTGTTCCTTTGCTAAAGCCGCTTGAATTTCTTGGATATACACTTGGCATCTTTTTATATCGCAAGTTTCCTTGAATGTTGACTAGTCCTCTTTCGGAAGTGTGGAATTTTCTGTTAAAATCTTGGAGTAGGGTTCTTTCTTGTCAATCGATCATTTCACCCGAGTTTTTCAGGTGGACAATGCGCCTCTTAACATCCCCATGGCGGTGTTGTTTATGTTCTTCATGTCAGAATCTTCCCATGGATGTTTTCTTTCATACAAGCCGAGGAAAGGGTATCTCCAATGCAACTTTGTTAGGAGGAGGTTCTCCATATTTTGGTTTAGCCCTTAAGTTTGTGGCGTTGATGCTAGCTAGTGACATCCCGTAGGATGCATGTGAGTTGGTTGTCGTAGTTCTTGTGAGCTTCCTCTGGCTTTGTTGGCTCAAATTTGCCGGGTGCACTAGTGTGATCACTAGTCTATTAGTGCCGAGCTTGTTAGGTTGTCGTTTCCTCGTTCTCTTCTACTTTAGCCTTAGTGCTTTGGCCCTAGTCTTGGCACTGGTGTCGGCCCCGGTGTCGGTACCAGGGATGGTGTCGGTGTCAGGGTCAGCGGTGTCATCGTCCGCTGTGACGTGAGGGCCCTGACTACACAAGAAGTCAAGGTAATAGTGTTCATGTTGTAAGGGATTGTCGACCTCATGATGATCAGAAGCTCCGGCTTCATAATTGTTCGACATGTTTCCTAAGTACGGTTAAGTTTGCTTGCTTATCTCTCAAACTATAATAAAATAAATAAATAAATACATAAAAAAGGCCTATGGTTTGCGAGAATGTCATTTCATTCCTGACCCGGCAATTCCCATCCACTAAATATTTCTTACTGTCTAGCACAAGTTAGGTCGAAATTCATGGGAAATTTCGGCATGACCTTTGCAAAAAACTTGAAAAATCGAGCACCTGAAATTCGCTGGGACGGAAATGAATCAACATTTTGGCAAAACATAGGTCACTTGCATAATTTTCCAAGCATATAGAAAAATGCCTCTCCTTGCAAATTCAAAATGTGTATCGTCATGGCTGTCAAGATGGCTTCCAATACCATACAATGGATATCATCATCTACTACACAAAGGAGACCATCATGCTAAAATTCCAATACAAAAGTACTAATATTACACTGAAAAGCTCACATAAATATCAAGCAGGCACACTCTAACTCACTTACTAATATTACACTTGAATTATGTTAACTAAACACCTAAAATACCTAGAACCATTTATAAGGAACTGAAAACCTTGAATCTAGAATTAACTTAACTAAGCACCTAAAATACATAACCCTAGAATTAAGTTAAGTAAACACCTAACCCTAGTATTTAGTTAACTAAAACACGTAAACACCTAGAATACCTAACCCTGGAATTTAGTTAACTAAACACCTTAAATTTAGTTAACTAATACACAACTAACCCTAGATTTTAGTTTAATAAAATGATAGAGAGGAGGGGCGGGGACTTATAGCGGTTGTCGGGGGAGACGACCGTTGGGAGGTGGAGGTTGGGGAGATGGTGGCGACGCGACGATGGGGCTAGTGCACCGGAGGGGGAAATGTCGAGGAGGGCAGGGGCTCCGCTAGCTATGAGGCTGGGGCGCAGCAAGGGCAGGGGCTCCAGCGGCACAGCGAGGGCAGGCGCTGCGACGGAGACGAGGCTGGGCGCGGTGCTCCTTCGACGACAGCGGCGCTTGGGAGAGCGAGAGGGAGAGAGGGCGCTCGAGAGAGGGAGAGAGAGGAATGGAGAGAAGGAAACCATTCGTCAGATTAAGTTTCGAATAGCAGTAGTGCGGTTTAATAAAATGCACTATAGCTAACTTAATAGCAGTAGTGTGTTTTAATAAAACGCACTATAGCTAGAAGCATAATAGCAGTAGCGCATTTTAAGAAGATGTGCTAATGCTATTCCTTTCTCAATACATTTTTCCTTTTCTTTCTCTTTTCATTTCTGCAATGGCTTTTTATTAATTTTCTTTTTTCCTTTCTTCTTTTCCTTTTTCTTTTCATTATCTTTTTTCCCTTTTTCTTTTTCTTTTTCTTTTTCTTTTGTTTTCTTTTTAGAAAGACGACGAGAAACCATGTGCATGGTGAGAAGAAGAAGGGGATACAATGTCTATAAATAAGGCAATAATTATTACATAATTTGACCGATAAAGGTTAAGTGTGTATACAAAATAGTTTCTCAATGTTGACATTTTTGTTTTTGAGTGCTTCTTTCCTTTCTTGTTTGGTGTCGAATAATCGATCCCCTCGTTGTGACTTTTTCTTTTCCATGGAGTACATTTTTCTTAGGTAATTTAGTATTCATTCTTGAATTGACGTACGCTTCATCGTCATCATTATCTTCCCTCATCTACTTGACGTACTAGTCATAGTATTCCACGTTGGCAACTACATCCATTCTGACGATACTCCTTTTGCCTCTCCTCATGACAACACAGCTCAGATTTCTCTGGTCGGTTAGGAAGATGCATTGTGTCACGTGCTTAGCGTGTACCCATGTCTCATTTTGGCGATGACGTTCATGGTAGCGTTGTTGGCGTCGGGTATGTACAAGGTAGTGAAAAAACGGTTTTCTCTTTGGACGGACTTAGCCATCTGACATGAAAGATCATCACAACGTGTAGTCCAGAGTAGTCAATCTCCCAGATCTTTTCGACTCTTCCATAGAATCTTTCAATTGCGTGTTGTTGTCGGTTATGCATTCCATTGTAATCCCCAAGTTCTGGTACTCACTTGTTAAATCTTTGGCCTCCATGTAGAACGTGTATCCATTGATATCGTATGCCCGGTAGATAGTGAGGTTGGGATCGTGGCGATCTGCTAGGGCGTATATGAGCAATCTGTCAGTAGAGCCCTCTTCCCGGGGATTAGAAAGAACATGTTGTTTGAACCAAGGCAATAAACTGAGGTTGTGCTCTCAATAACTTCGTCGTCCGTCTTACACAGTGACGTGGCTTGAGACTATGTTGGTATTTCCCCAAAGAGGAAGGGATGATGCAACACAGCGACGTAAGTATTTCCCTCGGTTAAGAAACCAAGGTATCAATCCTAGAGAAAGATCAAGTAACTATGTAAACAACACCTTTACACAAATAACAAATACTTGCAACCCGACACATAAGAGAGGTTGTCAAGCTCTCAAGGATAAAAATAAAGATTGGGTTGTGATAGTTTGGGAAAATAGATCTCGCAAGAACACAAAATAAAAAAGGCAAATAAAAATGCAGCAAGGCATTTTTGGGTTTTTGGATTAATAGATATGAAAACAAACGTGACAAAAGAGTATATCAGAAACCAATATGTTGGAAAAGTAAACCCTAGGGCCGTAGGTTTCTCCAGTGGCTTCTCTCATGAGTATAGCATACGGTGGGTGAATAAATTACTGTTGGACAATTGATAGAAGATCGAATAGTCATGATGATATCAAAGGCAATTGTCACTATATAGGCATTACGTCCAAGATAAGTAGAGCGAAACGATTCTGCATCTATTTCTATTACTCCCCATATCGACCGCTATCCCACATGCATCTACTGTATTAAGTTCATGGGAACATGGAGTAATTCAATAAGAACGGTGACATGATGTAGACAAGATCTATTCATGTAGGAATATACCCCATCTTGTTATCTTTAATCGCAACAATACATGCATGCCATGCTTCCCCTTCTATCACTGGGAAAGGACACCGCAAGACCGAACCCATCACAAAGCACCTCTTCACATGTCTAGAAGTAATCATGCACATAAGAGATCAAAGAAGACTCAAATAATATTCATGGATAGAAACTGATCATGAACTCAAAATTCATCGGATCCCAACAAACACACCGCAAAAGTCATTACATCAAATAGATCTCCAAGGGTCCATTGTATTGAGCATTTATAGAGCTGAGAGTCGGTGGAGGGGGTCCCCGAGGTGGGCACAACCCATCAGGGCGTGCTAGAGGCCTCTGGCATGCCCTGATGGGTTGTGCTCTCCTTGGCTCCCTTCGCTTGCACTTTTTGGCCCACTGGGTGTCTCCTGGCCCAGAAAAAATCTCTAAAAAGTTTCGTCATGTTTGTGCTTCGTTTGGTACTGACTTTCTGCAAAGTATAAAACAAGCAAAAGCAAGAATTGCCACTTTGGCACTATGTCAATAGATTAGTCCCAAAATATGTTATAAAATTGCCATAAAATCATTGTAAAACATCCAAGGTTGATAATATAACAACATGGAACAAGCAAAAATTATAGATACGTTGGAGACATATCAGCATCCCCAAGCTTAATTCCTACTCGTCCTCGAGTAGGTAAATGATAAAAACAGAACTTTTAATGTGGAATTTTTCCTAACATGCTCATCACATATTCTTTTCTCTGTAGCATGGTCATTTGGACCTTTTAGATGGTTCAAAGCAATAGTCTAGTGTTGTCATGATGAATTTAATAATCAAGCATATCAATAAGCAACGATGTATTTCAAAATATCAACACTAAAGCAAGTGATCCCAAGCACGTCATGCTCAATCATTGATCCATTCATGAAACACACTAAAATATTAGCTACACCTAATGCTCAAGTACGATCATAGGCCCCCTAGTTGGTGCTTTATTAGAGAGGATGGAGACTCAAGTAAATTGTTTTTGGCATAAAGTAAATACATATGCCCTTCATAGATGGAAGTAGGGATTTGTAGAGGTGCGAGAGCTCAAGGTTTAAATTGATAGAGAAAAATATTTTGGGTGGCATGCCTTTCCTGTCAACGAAAATGGCTAAGAGATTTCAATATCTTTCCATGCTAGATACATCATAAGTGGTTCCCAAACAGAAAATAAAGTTTATTCCTTTTTCCAACATACTTTCACTTCCCATGGCTAGCCAAATCCACGATTGCCTTCCATACCAAATTTTTTCAAGGAATTTATTATTTGACAACATAAAGTAAATTCACCATACTCTCGTGCAAAGACAAGTGAATAAACACACATCTTGAGAATAACATATCTAGCATGGAATAATATCGGTTACCCCCTTCCGTTTCATGAGCGGTAGCACACAACAACAACAACAACAACAACAACAACAACAACAACAAAGCCTTTAGTCCCAAACAAATTGGGGAAGGCTAGAGGTGAAACCCATAAGATCTCGCAACCAACTCATGGTTCTGGCACATGGATAGCAAGCTTCCACGCACCCCTGTCCATGGCTAGTTCTTTGGTGATTCTCCAATCCTTCAGATCTCTCTTTATGGACTCTTCCCATGTCAAGTTCAGTCTACCTCGTCCTGTTTTGACATTATCAGCATGCTTTAGCCGTCCGCTATGCACTGGGGCTTCTCGAGGCATTCGTTGAATATGCCCAAACCATCTCAGATGATGCTGGACAAGCTTCTCTTCAATTGGTGCTACCCCAACTCTATCTCGTATATCATCATTCCGAATGTGGTCCTTACTTGTGTGGTCACACATCCATCTCAACATGAGCCTCTCTACCACACCTAACTATTGCACATGTCGCCTTTTAGTCGGCCAACAATCAGCACCATACAACATTGCGAACTGCCATCCTATAGAACTTCCCTTTAAGCTTTTGTGGCACCCTCTTGTCACAAAGAATGCCAAAAGCTTGGCTCCACTTCATTCATCCGGCTTTAATTCGATGCTTCACATCTTCATCGATATCTCCATCCTTCTACAACATTGACCCCAAATATCGAAAGGTGTCCTGCTGAGACACCACTTGCCCATCAAGGGTAACATCCTCCTCCTCCCCGTTCCTAGTAGTACTGAAAGCGCACCTAATGTACTCGGTTTTAGTCCTACTAAGTCTAAAACCTTTCGATTCCAAGGTTTGCCTCCATAACTCCAACTTCCCGTTGACCCCTGTCCGGCTCTCATCTACTAGCACCACATTGTCTGCAAAGAGCATACACCATGGGATATCTCCATGTATATCCGTTGTTACCTCATCCATCACCAAGGCAAAAAGATAAGGGCTCAAAGCTGGCCCTTGATGTAGTCCTATCTTAATTGGGAAGTCATCAGTGTCGCCATCACTTGTTCGAACACCTGTCACGACATTATTGTACATGTCCTTGATGAGGGTAATGTACTTTGTTGGGACTTTATGTTTCCCCAAGGCCCACCACATAACATTTCTTGGTATCTTATCATAGGCCTTCTCCAAGTCAATGAACACCTTATGCAGGTACTTCTTTTGCTCCTTATATCTCTCCATGAGTTGTCGTACCAATAAAATGGCTTCCATGGTCGACCTCCCAAGCATGAAACCAAACTAATTTTTGGTCTCGCTTGTCATTCTTCGTACGCGGTGCTCAGTGACTCTCTCACATAGATTCATTGTATGGGTCATCAGTTTAATTCCACGGTAATTAGTAGAACTCTGAACATCCCCGTTGTTCTTGAAGATTGGTACTAATATACTCCGTCTCCATTCTTCTGGCATCTTGTTTGCCCGAAAATGAGGTTGAAAGGTTTGGTTAGCCATACTATCGCTATGTCCCCGAGGCCTCTCCACGCCTCAATGGGGATACAATCGGGGTCCATCGCCTTGCCTCCTTTCATCAACTTTAAATCCTCCTTGACCTCTGACTCCTGGATTCGCCTCACAAAACGCCTGCTAGTATCATCAAAGGAGTCATCCAGACCAATGGTAGAGCTCTCACTCCCCCCATTTAACAACTTGCCAAAGTACACTCACCATCTATGCTTAATCTCCTCGTTCTTCACCAGGAGTTGATCTCCTCCGTCCTTGATGCACTTGATTTGGTCAACATCCCCATCTTCCTCTCTGGGCTCTTGGCCATCTTATAGATGTCCCTTTCGCCTTCCATCGTGTCAAACCTTTGGTAGAGGTCCTCATGCGCCCGACCCCGTGCTTCACTCACAGCTCGCTTTGCGACCTTCTTTGCCATCTTATACTTCTCTATATTGTCTGCACTCCTATCCAGATATAGGCACCTAAATCAATCTTTCTTCTCCTTTATTGCCTTCTAGACTTCATCATTCCACTACCAGGTATCTTTAGCTTCACTTCTACTTCCCCTAGACACTCCAAACTCCTCTAAGGCCACCTTGCGAATGCAAGTCGCAATCTTCATCCACATGTTGTCTGCATCACCTCCTTCCTCCCAAGGCCCTCCTTAATGACCCTCTCCTTGAACACTTGAGCTACCTCCCCTTGATCTTCCACCACTTCGTTCTACAGACTTTGGCAGGCTTTGCCCGCTGGACACGAATCCGAAAGCACAGTCAGCAATGACAAGCTTATGCTGAGGGACAACACTTTGTCCAGGTATCACCTTATAGTCTAGGCGCGCACGCCTGTCTTCTCTTCTCAAGAGGACGAAATCAATCCGGCTAGAGTGTTGCCCACTACTATAAGTCACTAGATGTGATTCTATATTCTTAAAGAGGGTGTTAGCTATGATCATGTCATAGGCTAAGGCAAAGCTTAAGACATCTTCTCCTTCTTGATTCTTGATGGCATAGCCAAATCCCCCATGCATCCCTTCAAAACCTGTGTTAGATGTGCCCATGTGGCCATTGAGTTCTCCTCCTATGAGGAGCCTCTCGCCAATTGGTACACTCCTAACCAAGTCCTCCAGGCCTTCCCAGAACCCCCTCTTGGAGTTCTCATTGTGGACTACTTATGGGGCATACGCGCTAATAACGTTGAGGACTATGTCCCCAACTACTAGCTTGACCACGATAATCCGGTCCCCACGTCTCTTGACGTCTAAAACTCCATCCTTGAGCATCTTGCTGATCAAGATGCCTACTCCATTTATGTTTGCAACTGTCCTCGTGTACCACATCTTGAAGCCGGTACCCTCCACCTCCTTCGCCTTCTATCCCCTCCATTTGGTCTCTTGGACGCAAAGGATATCAACGCCTCTCCTCATCGTTGTATCAACTACCTCCCGAAGCTTACCTATTAGAGACCCTATGTTCCAGCTACCTAATCAAATCCTCCTAGAATCGGCTAGCTTCCTTACCTTTCGCACTCGTCGAGCCAAATGCGAAGACCCTCGCTCATTTGCCACTACACCCAGGCGCCGAAGTAGCGTGCCACTGAGGGTGCGATGACTCGATCCTCGCTCACTTGCCATCATATCTAGATAACGATACGGCACGCCACCCGGGCGGTGACGGCCCGGACCTTGCCCATTTTCCACCACACCGGGTTCCGATGAGGCACGTCGCTGAAAGGGTTATGCCCCAACAAAAATATTTTGGGTTTCATCTCCATTAGAGTGGCTGGATTTTCATGTTGGCTCGCCAAGCCTATCACAACCCTCCTCCTTTACCCGGGCTTGGGACCGGCTATGTTGAAACAACATAGGCGATAAGAGCACACAAAAAGGATTTTTTTTTTGAAAATTAGAGATGGCATATACAAATTTTCTTGGAATGACATGGTAATATCGCATATAGGTAGGTATGATGGACTCATATGGCAAAACTGGGTTTAAGGATTTTGGATGAACAAGTAGTATTTCTACTTAGTACAAGTGAAGACTAACAAATAGCTTGAGAAGCAACCAAGCAAGAAACGAAAAATCACATAAATGAGCATTAAGCATAACTAACACCGAATAATGCACCATAAGTGGGATGTAATTTCATAGCACAACTATTGACTTTCGTGCTTACATAGGGAATCAAAAACCTTAACAACAATATTCCTACTAAGCATAATTACTCACTAACATAACTCACATATTACTATCATCATGTCTCAAAAGTATTACAAAGAATCAAGTTCAATTTGTCGAATGATCTTCATGAAAGTTTTTATCACACCCCTCTTGAATATTTATCACTTTGGGACTAGTTTCATATATTGTCATTTCTTTTGAGAAGCTCACATAGATATAAGTGAAGATCATGAGCATAAATGTTTCATCTCTCAAAAGAACATAAGTGAAGAATGAGGGAATTTATTAAAAAATTAAAACTCTCAAATTAATGTAAGTGAAGCCTGATAGCATTTCTTCAAACATGTAAAAGCACGCTATGCTCAAAATAATATAAGTGAAGTATTAGAGCAATTTCGTACCTAAAAAGATTTAAGTGAAGCATATAGAGCAATTCTAACAAATCATAGCATAATTTTGTCTCTCGCAAATAGGTGCATAATTTTGGCTCTCTCAAATAGGTGTGTCCAGCAAGGAGAAAAATCAAAACAATCAAGTATACAAGACTCTCCAAGAAAAACTCATGATATGGGATGAATAAAAATATAGCTCAAAGTAAAATACCGTTGGTTGTTAGAAGAAAGAGGGGATGCCACTCGGGGGCATCCCCAAGATTAGTTGCATGTTAATCCTTGGATATTATCTTGTGGTGCCATGGTCATACCAATATTAGGCTCTTCTTACTCCTTATTCCTTCATCCATCGTGATCTCACCCAATACGTGAAAAATTATATCACATAAAACTTGACAAAATCTTCATGAGATCCGTTAGTATAATAAAGCAAATAATCACTCTAAGAACATTTGTAAACTCATTATTATTTTATTATTGCATTACATATACTGTATTCTAAATTTACCATGACTTATACCCTTCAATACAAGCCATAGATTCATCAAAACAAGCACACAATGCAACAAAAATAGAATCTGTCTCAAACAGAACAGTCTGTAGTAATCTGTACTCTATCCACAATTTGTTAACTCTAAAAACTCAAAAAAAATAGGACAACGTAAAGATTTGCATAGAAATAATGTGTTAAAATTTCAGCTCATTATCACGTTTTCCAGTAAAAAATGAAAATTCGTGCACTGGAGACAAAGTTTCTATTTCACGTTCAACATTGTTTCTACTCATCTTATAAATCATCCTAAAGGTTCTACTTGGAACAAACATTAAATAAGACATAAAAACACAATCAACAGAGGAATAATTTTGCACACACTAAAAAATATAAAGGAAAATATAAATTGAACTTTATTCATGGGGTTGCCTCCCAACAAGGGCTATCGTTTTACACCCCTAGCTAGGCATAACACAAAGATTCAAGTATTCTAATCCTTAGTTTTTGCCACCTTTGTGAAGGATTTCTAAAATCTGAGAGGTTCTGTACACTTCCCAAATTTTCACGAGAAGAAACCATCTTGATATCTAAAATATCCAAACGCTTATTGCAAAGAGTAATCAAAGTGATCATTCGATTTAGGTTTCCACCAATATGCTTAAGAGGTTCATGTTATTTTTGCAACTCGACCAACTGTTTATGTAAATCACCCAATTTGTCTAAAATTTGAACCCCTTCTTGTGTAAGAGAAAAAACCTTTTTTGGTGATGAAACCCCTAATATCCCTTCTAAAATTTTATAAGCAGTGTTGGGATCAAGTTCAGTAAAGTTTACTTTAGCGGAAAAATACTAAGTATAAACATTGAAGCAAAACCTTTGCATCTCCATTTAGATTGCAAATACGATATGATTCCATCAATCTATAGCATGCATATTTCAAATTTTCCCCTTGTTTTTGTTTGAAGTATAGAACTTTAAAATCTAATGACAAGGGGGTAGTGATGCTAGTCATAGCAAAAAGATCTGACGAGAAAAAGGGAAACGAGAAAAGAGGGCGAATAAAACGAGAATTTTTTGAAGTGGGGAACAGAAAACGAGAGGCAAATTAAAAATAATGTAAATTGCAAGGATATGAGATTTGTAGTTAGGGACCCGATAGATGTTGATGAGGTCTCCCCGGCGCCAAGATTGGCTTGCTAGAGAGATCGCTTCCTCCTCGGCAACGGCACAAGAAATTCCTTTGACATGGCTTGAGACTGCATTGATATTTCCCCAAACAGGAAGGGATAATGTGATACAACGACAGTAAGTATTTTCCTCAGTTAAGAAACCCAGGTATCAATCCGTAGAGGAAGATGAAGATACTATGTAAACAACACCTGCACACAAATAACAAATACGTGCAACAGGACGCGTAAGAGAGGTCGTGAATCTCTCAACGACAAAAAGATATATTTGGGTGTGATAGTTTGGGAAAATATCTCGCAAGAACACAAAATAAAAGAGGCAAATAAAAAGTGCAGCAATGTATTTTTTGGGTTTTTGGATTAATAGATCTGAAAACTAATGCGGCAAAAGAGTAGATCAGAAAGCAATATGTTGGAAAAGTAGACCCAGGGGTTGTAGGTTTCATCTGTGGCTTCACTCATGGGTATAGCACACGATGGGTGAACAAATTACTGTTGGGCAATTAACAGAATATCGAATAGTTATGACGATATCCAAGTCAATGATCATCATATCAACATCACGTCCAAGATAAGTAGACCGAAATTCTGCATCTACTTCTATTACTCCATGCAACGACCGCTATCCAGCATGCATCTATTGTATTAAGTTCATGGGAAAACATAATAATTCAATAAGAACGATGACATGATGTAGACAAGATCTATTCGTGCAGGAATATACCCCATCTTGTTATCCTTAATGGCAACGATACATGCGTGCCTTGTTACCCCTTCTGTCATTGGGAAAGGACACCGCAAGATTGAACACATCACAAAGCACCTCTTCACATGGCACGAAAAATCGATCTATTTGGCCTAACTAAACCAAAGATCCGAAGAAGAAATACGAGCCTATAAGTAGTCATGCATATAAGAGATCAAAGAATGCTCAAATAATATTTATGAATAGATATTGATCATGAACTCAAAATTCATCTGATCCCAACAAACACACCGCAAAAGTCATTACATCAAATAGATCTCCAAGGGACACTTGTATTGAGAATCAACAGAGAGAGGAAGCCATCTATCTACTGCCTACGGACCAATAGGTCTATGGTGAACTACTCACGCATCATCGGAGAGGCCCCTATGAAGAATATGAACCCCTCCGCAAAAGTGTTAGATTGGATCTCTAGGTTTTGGAACTTGCGGCTGCTGGAATTGTGTTTCGTCGACTCCCATAGGGTTTTCCGAATATTTTAAAATTTACAGAGTTGATAGTCGGTGGAGGGGTCCCCAAGGTGGGCACAACCCATCAGGGTGCGTCGGGGCCTCTGGGTGCCCTCGTGGGTTGTGCTCCCCTCACCTCCTTCTCTGGCACTTCTCTAGCCCACTAGTTTTCTTCTGTCCCAAAAATATTCTCTAAAAAGTGTCACGGTGTTTGGGCTTCGTTAGGTACTAATTTTCTGTGAAGTAAAAAACAAGCAAAAAACAACAACTGTCACTTTGGCACTATGTCAATAGGTTAGTCCCAAAAAAGATATAAATTTCTATAAAATCATTGTAAAACATCCAAGATTTATAATATAATAGCATGGAACAAGAAAAAAATATAGATATGTTAGAGACGTATGACGCAACCCCCGGTCGAGGTATTTCTTTGCGATGGTTTCTTTGTGAAGTGTCACGAAAGGATCTACCATGTTTAGGTACTTTGTTGCAGTACTAAGTTTGCTATGCCAAAGTCTTTGTTGCAGTACTAAGTTTGCTAGGTTTCTTTGTTGCAGTACTAAGTTTGCTATGCCAAAGTCTTTGCATCGACCCAAGTGGTTCGCATGCATTTCCCTTCGGCCATTGGTGTGACCTTCCCCTCCGAGCCTCGCATGCTGCTTGTTCATGAGCAAACCAACAAAAGGGTCTCTGACAATAGCTTGATAATTCTCGCAGAAGGAGATGCACTCCTCAGTCAGAAAGCCCTGGACTATGCTTCCATCCGGACGGTACATGTTACGAACAAATCCTTTTATGAACCGATTCATCCTCTCGAACGGCATCATGCTATCAAGGAATGTGGGCCCGAGGTCAATGATGTTGTCAATAGTGTGGACACACGGATGCACCATGACATCAAATAACGCAGGCGGGAAGTACATCTCAAGCTCATTTAGTATGACAACGATATTTTCTTGTAGCCTTTGGAGTTGCTTCACATTAATTGACTTGCAGGAGATATCGTTGAAAAAGTTGCAGAGCATAGTAAGTGTGTCAGGGACGTGCTGTTCCATTATCCCTCTAATGGCAACAGGTAGTATCTATGTTATAATCACGTGATAGTCATGAGACTTCAGCCCGCTGAAACTTTTCTTCTTGGTGTTTAGAAATTTCCTTATCTTCCCATAGTAACCAGAACTAACTTTGATTCCAGTAAGGAACTTGAAGAATTGATTCAACTTCTTCAGACTTAAGGTGATGCAAGAAGGGGGAAATAATCCTCTTACTTCTTGTTGACTTTCTTGCCCCTGTATCCCACTTCCATCTTCGTCTCCGTGTTCTCCGATGAATTTTTATGGGGCATGTGTAGATCTTCCCTGACTTCCAAATATTCCAAGTCTATTCTTGCCTTTGTCCCATCCTTGGTACATGGTCTTGTCCGGCATGTTCATTAGTGTCGCAAGCAAACTCTCGAGGACATCCTTCATGATATTCATTCGATCATGGCAATGATGCATGTCGAGTTTGGGTCGGTACTTCAAGTCCCAGAAAACTAACCTTGTCTCCATACCTTGAGCAGCGGCTCCAGTGCTGTTTTCAACTTTCCTAGCACAGGGCACTCTTTCCATTTTTTCAACAATTCATAGATTTCGGTGCCGCTACTATATGCCCAGCCACACCATTGAACATATCTCCATGGTTTCTCCACGGGTCATCCTTCTCGAGCCATCTTTGATGCCCCATGTACATGATTTTTCCAGACCCGCCATCTTTCATTGATGTTAGTTGTTGAGATATTCTATCATCCTTGCACAGGGTTCATCCACAATATCCGTGGCACACTTGTCCTATGACATAGCCGTAACTGAGATAGTCGTGCACCATCGTCATCAGAGTGGCTCTCATATAGAAATACTATCATTTCCTGGCGTCCCATGTCTTGCTCGGTGTTTCACATAACGTGTCTAAATCCTCTTTTAGTAGCCCCCGATAAAGATTAATACTATTTCCCGGTTGTTTGTGTTCTTGAACCAACATACTCGTGTGTATGTAGTTTGACTTCATCCACAACCAGGGGAGGTTATCCATCCATACAAACACTGGCCATGTGCTATGGTTGTTGTTTTGGTTGCCAAACGGATTCATGCCATCAGTACTCGGGCCAAGCATGATGTTCCTTAGATCTGCTGTGAAATATAGATATTCGGCATTGACCGCTCTCCACTGGCTTGTATCCGCGAGATGTCTCAGTATCGGATCATTTCCATTGTCAGGCTTCACCCTCACTGCGTGCCAATGCATGAGCTTTGCTTCCTTAGGATCTACAAAATAACGCTGCAGGCAGGGAGTGATCAGTAAATACCATACAACTTTCCGAGGACATTTCTTTCTGGCCTTCTAGTATCGAGAAGCCTTGCACAAAGGGCAGCTGGTTTTTTCCACGTGCTCCTTCCGATAAATGCTGCAATCTTTGATGCATGTGTGGTATCCAATGTGCAGCACATCAAGAGGGCACATGATTTTCTTGGCCTCATCGACACTAGTAGGACACAGGTTCCCTGCGGATAGAAACTTCTTTAGATACTTTAGAAGCTCATCGAGGCTTCTATCGATTCATTTGTTTTTAGCCTTCGTATTTAGAAGTTCGAGTGTGAAGTCAAGCGGGTTACCTCTGGATCACAACCACCATACAATGGAGTGTTTGAGTCTACCTCCAGTTGCTCTGGCTTGGACTCCTCTCTATAAGCAGCGCTGTCGCTAGTCGTCTTCTTGCGAAGTAGGTCTCGAACATGATGGTCCCGCGGGATTGATCTTAGCACCAAAGAATGTTGCGGCGGGTATGTGGCATCATGTCCAGCCTCTTCTCCGCCACCATGTCCATCGCCGCCATGTCTGGCCTCTTCTCCGCCACCATGTCCGGCCTCTTCTCTGCAACCATTTCCTGCCTCTTCTCCGCCGCCATTACCATTATCTCTTAGTCTGGTCCAATGTCCTCATTGGCTGCCCCATCGACGTCATCATCTTCACTCATGCACTGAGTATGGCCATCCATGATACCAGTCATGAGCAGGTGTGCTTTCAAATGGTCTACCTTAAAGGAGTCTTGCAAGACTCCTCCATTGCATCTTCGACGTGGAAATAAAATATCCTTGCGGTTATTTTCATACATGTCGTGCACCGTAGATCGTCTGCACAGTACAATTAATAACCAAAAGGATTATAAATGCAAACATGCATGCATGCATCAAAGTCATACAAAAATTCAGCATGGCCTTCCCTAAAAAAGGAATTCTCCGAAACGTAGGTAAATCGACATTTTAGCGAAACATAAGCAACTCTCATGTCACACACAATTAGGCAAATACACATATAGGTGGCAAATCTCCGCCGTCATTATAATTAGTCATATCACACACATATTTTCCATGAATTCTTCCAGAGCACAATTTTTTAGTCACGTAGCTGTCTCGACAGAGAAGCACGTTGACTAGATGATGGCTTTAATTATAGCTGTGGAGTTGATAGGTTCCACTTACTAAATGGATAGATGTAAAAGTAGGGGAAGGAGATGCATGGCTAGCTCTAACTACTGGAGGGAGGAGAGAAAAGCGAGGAAGCATTAAAGTGGAATAGATCTAGTTGGGTGCATTAATGGAGATGGTGGTGGGGGCATTAAAGTAGGGAGAAGAGAGGTAGGATAAGGAAGAGATAATTAATCTAAGATATTCATAATTGGGGCGAAGAAAGTGAGAGAAAGTGAGGGAGAGAGGAAGGGGAGGGGGAGAGGGTAGGGTAAGGTGTCTGTACGCCTTAGCAGTAGAACGCTTGTTAGGAATGCGCTACTACTAGCAGCACTAGCAGTAGCGCGACAATTAAAAGAGAGATGTCGTTAAGCAGGGCCGATCAGATGGCACTGTGTGAGTGTACTTGCAGCGAGCCTTTTCAAAACACGCTACCACTAAACTACTTAGCAATAGTGCGCTTCCTCGACCCACGATGCTACTCTGCATAGTCGGGTGGGTAAGCATACTAGGAGCACCCTTTATTCTCCCGTGCTACTACTAAGTCTGGCGTAGTAGCATGTTCACACACGCTACAACTAAGTAGCAGTAGTGTGTTCCTATAAGTCGCACTACTGCTAAATCTCCACCTATAGGCTTTTCCCTAATAGTGACCTGCTAATGTTACTCCACGTCGAGAGCGCTTCTATGCTTACCTCTCTAAGTATTAAGTTCATGAAAAATAGAATAATGCATGGATAACGATGGCATGATGTCACTAGTAGAAAACAGACCTTTCGTCCACCTCATTAGTTCCGGTTTGGTTTTGAACCGGCACTAATGTGCTCATTAGTCCCGGTTCATGACGGGCATCATTAGTGCCGGTTCATTCTAGACCTTTAGTCCCGGTTCGTGCCATGAACCGGCACTAAAGGTGTGGTGGCAGGCTCGCGTCAGCCTTGGACCCCACGGAAACCTTTAGTCCCGGTTGGTGGCTCCAACCGCGACTATAAGCTAACCTTTAGTCGCGGTTGGAGCCACCAACCGGGACTAAAGGTCCCCTATATGAAACCCTTCGGTGCTAGGCCAATTACACTCCTCTTTGTTCTTCCCATTTCCTCTCCTCTCTATTCTTCCTCTCTTCCTCGAGATCATCCTCTATTTTTGCCAAAATTTGTCAATATTTGGAAGCATCCCATCCATCCAAGTGTTCACAAAGATTAGCAACTTTGTCATTTCATCTCTCATTGCTAGATTAGCTCTTGCAATGCTCTATAAGTATAGTAATTTGTGGGTTTTAGTTTGTATGTGGTTGTTTATTTGATTTATGCAATTTTATCTCAAATTAACATCTTACTTTGCATTTGTAGGTGTGGTTTACTTATTGCCTTCCCATCCCCGTCCTAACCACCGTCGATTGCGCGCACTGTCCCATTGCCGGCACCACCTTGGTGAGCCTCTTTTTCTTATCCTTTTTATAAAAGGAACCATGTTTGTAAGATTTAGTTCGTTACTTTTATAGTTTTCTTACCTATATGGTTGTTTGTTATACATAGTGGCATGGTTTTGAAATCCGTCCCCGTCGGCCCTCGTCCCGTTTATGATTCAGATGTGGTATATACTCTCTTTTATTACTCTATGTTGCATTTCGTGTTTATGACAATTATGCGCATCAAGTTGACATAGATATTTTTATCTAGGAGGTATGTGACCTGGAGATTCCAACCGACATAGATATTGTTGTCAAAAGTTAAATTTAGTTGAAAAGCAAAACGAGTATTTGAAAGAAAAATTGAAAAGAGTTAAAGAAGAGAAGATGAAACTAGAGTTGTGTGTTGTCGATGTCGTCGATGATCACAAGATCAAGATGGGTGCAATGCGCTTGAAGATTAGAAATTTAAACATTGATAGTGAGGCTTGGTTTCACGATGATGTTGGATCAATAGTTACCTTAGTTGCCATGTTAATCGCATTTGTTTTTGCATTTAAATGCTTTAGCTAGAGAGTTTGTATGTTGTTTTATGAGAACTAGTGTGTATGAACTTTATGTACGAACTTGTATTAATTTGGTCTTCTCGGTGTTCTGTAATGAAGATGAGCTGGCAATAGATCTACGACGAACGATGCTCTCCTAGTTCATTAACGGCGTGCGGACTTTTCTTGTTGCGGTTGAGGCAAATAGGCGGTCGGATGGTTTTATGTATTGTCCATGTGCTGGCTATAAGAATGATAAAAATTACTCTAACTCAAGAACCATTCACATCCACCTGCTTGAGTACGGTTTCATGTCTGTCTATAACTGTTGGACCAAGCACGGAGAAAGAAGGATCCTAATGGTGGCTCCAACCGCGACTAAAGGGGGTTCTTTAGTCGCGGTTGGAGCCACCAACCGTGACTACAGGCCTCCTTATATATACAACACTTCAAAAAAATTTAGTTACTCTGCTTTCTTCGACCTCTTCGACATCGCCGCGTCGTCGCCGTCTCGCCTCACTGATGCCGGAGCTCGTCGCCGCCCTCGACGCCGGCCGCCCGCGCCACCTCGCATCGATCTCCGACGCCGCCCACGTCTGCTCCTCCCCGAGCCCGGGACGCCACCCGCGCCCACTCCTCCGGCCCCGAGCTCCTCACCATCACTACCCTCGACTCGCCTCGCCTCGCCGTCGCCCCGTCGCCCTGTTGTGAGCTCCCCCCTCTCTCCCCCTGTCCCTCGCCCCCTATGTCGCCATGGCAGCCGCCGGCCCCTACCCCCCCATAGAGACACGTATATGCATGAACACACACACAATTTGGATGATTAAATGATTAGATGTATAGATGATTAGATGCAAGAATTTTCATGTATAGAAAAAGTTAATGAATTTTGACATTTGAGGAATTCTGACATAGATGCAAGAATTTTGATATTTTTTCACTAGATGATTAATTAGATGTATAGAAAAAAGTGAAGGAATTTTGACATTTGAATTTTTTTGACATTTTGATCCAATATATGTATAGAAATTAGTATATATATATGTGTGTATGAATACAATGTATAGAAAGAAGTTGACGAATTTTGACATTTGATCCGATGTATAGCAATTAGTATTTGCCAAATTTGTATATTTTAATGTTGTATTTGCAAAAGTTTGTTATGCATTAATTTGCAATTAGTATTATTTATGTATTTGCAAAAGTAGCAGGTTGTAAGGTTAAGAGAATCCGTTAGGGTTCTGAAGGTTCCTCGTATATAAGAAATCACAATCAAACATTTAAAAATGTTAAATTTGCATAGAATTTCTTCTCCGAGTCAATGATGCCTGGACCCCACCCTCGTCGTCGACTCGTTTGTGACGACGTCCTGCTTTAGAGGCGCCATGTCCTGGACTGGGCTCTGCCGGACTGGCACTGGGAGGTGTTGATACGTCTCCAACGTATCTACTTTTCCAAACTCTTTTGCCCTTGTTTTGGACTCTAATTTGCTTGATTTGAATGAAACTAACCCGAACTGACGCTGTTTTCAGCAGAACTGCCATGGTGTTATTTTTGTGCAGAACTAAAAGTTCTCGGAATGACGTGGAAACTTACGAGGATTTTTTATGGAATATATAAAAAATACCGGAGGAAGAATCAACTGGAGAGGAGCTGCCAGTGGGCCACGAGCCCAAGAGGCGCAACCCCCCTAGGCCACGCCTAGCAGGCTCCTGGGGCCCACGTGGCTCCTCCGACCTCCTCTCCAGCTCCGTATAACCCTATTTGCCCAGAAAAAATAGGAGAGAAGAGTTTATCGCGTTTCACGATACGGAGCTGCCGCCACCGCCTGTTCTTCCTCGGGGGGGGGGGGGGGCAGATCTGGAGTCCGTTCTGGGCTCCGAAGAGGGGAAATCGAAGTCATCGTCATCATCAACCATCCTTCATCTCCAATTTCATGATGCTCTCCATCGTTCGTGAGTAATTTGATCGTAGGCTTGCTCGACGGTGAGGGCTTGGATGAGATCTATCATGTAATCGAGTTAGTTTTGATAGGGTTTGATCCCTAGTATCCACTATGTTCTAAGATTGATGTTGCTACTACTTTGCTATGCTTAATGCTTGTCACTAGGGCCCGAGTGCCATGATTTTAGATCTGAACCATCAATATATGTGTGTTCTTGATCCTATCTTGCAAGTTGTAGTCACCTACTACGTGTTATGACACGGCAACCCCGGAGTGACAATAGCCGAAACCACTCCCGGAGATGACCATGGTATGAGGATTCCATGTATTCACTAAGTGCTAATGCTTTGTTTCGGTTCTCTATTAAAAGGAGACCTTAATATCCCTTAGTTTCCATTAGGACCCCGCTGCCACGGGAGGGATGGACAAAAGATGTCATGCAAGTTCTTTTCCATAAGCACGTATGACTATATACGGAATACATGCCCACATTACATTGATGAACTGGAGCTAGTTACATATCAGCCTATGTTATAACTGTTACATGATGAATGCCATACGACATAATTATCCATCACCGATCCAATGCCTACGAGCTTTTCCTATACTATTCCTTGCTACATTACTTTAGCGCTACTTCTGTCACACTTGCTACACAAATCACTACTACTACTCGTACCACTATTACTGTTACTATCATACTACCTTGCTACTAAAACTTTGCTGCGGATACTAAATCTTTCAGGTGTGGTTGAATTGACAACTCAACTGCTAATACTCGAGGATATTCTTTGGCTCCCCTTGTGTCGAATCAATAAATTTGGGTTGAATACTCTACCCTCAAAAACTATTGTGATCCCCTATACTTGTGGGTTATCGAGACCTTTTTCTGGCACCGTTGCCGGGGAACATAGCTCTATTCTCTGAGTCACTTGGGATTTATATCTGTTGATCACTATGAAGAATTTGCGAGATCGAAAAACTAAAGTTCTGCCCTCAACAACGAGGATAGGTAAGGAACTGCCATCTAGCTCTGCACTTGATTCACCTTCTGTTATGAGTAAATTTGCCATGTCTCCACCTGCTATTAATTCTGATATGTCGCCTGTGCTTGATGATGCTACTTCTGCTGTACATGATAATTATGACGATGCTTTGCTTCATAATGATATGCCACTTGGTGAATTTCTTGATGCACAAATTGCTAGAGTTACTACTGAATCAAATGATACTTCTGAAACTGATGAAATTATTGAAATGGAACCTGCTGTTACACCTGTTAGACCTAGCCCTCCTAGATATGAATTGCCTAATATACCTAAGGGTTATGTTATGGAAGGAGAGGTAGCTGAAGACTTTCTTGCTTGGAAGGATAGCTATGATCTTGAGAATTTATTACGCAAGTGGAAAGAAAAATCTCTGAATGCTAGAATGAAAAATGATCCTAAGTTTGCTACTTCACCTATCTTTGTTACTGATAAGGATTACGAGTTCTCTGTCGATCCTGAGTTAATCACTTTGGTTGAATCTGATCCTTTTCATGGTTATGAATATGAAACTGTTGTAGCACATCTTACTAATCTGAATAATATAGCCACCCTATTCACTAATGAGGAAAATATTCGCCATTACTATATCCTTAAGTTGTTTCCTTTCTCACTAAAGGGTGATGCTAAAACTTGGATTACTTCTCTTGCTCCTGGTTGTGTGCGTAGCCCCCAGGATATGATATACTACTTTTCTGAGAAATATTTTCCTGACCATAAGAAACAAGCTGCCTTGCAGGATATATATAACTTTGTGCAAATTGAAGAAGAGAGTCTCTCACAAGCTTAGGGGACGTTTGTCTAGTTACTTAATGCTTTGCCTGATCACCCTCTTAAGAAAAATGAAATACTTGATATCTTTTATAATGGACTAACCAATGCTTCTAGGGACTACCTAGATAGTTGTGATGGCTGTGTTTTTAGGGAAAGAATTGTGGAACAAGCTGAAATTCTATTAAATAATATCTTGAGCAATGATAATGCTTGGACTATTCCCGAACCACCTCCGGAGACAACTTCAAAGAAAAGAGGTATTCTATTCCTCAGTCCTGAAGATATGCAAGAAGCAAAGAAATCTATGCGAGAGAAAGGTATTAAATCTGAAGATGTTAAAAATCTACCACCTATTGAAGAGATACATGGTCTTGATAACCCGACATAGGTAGTAGAGGTAAATTCTCTTTGTAGATTCAATGAGAGTGATATCCCTTATGATAAACCTGCTAGCTTATGCTTAGATGAATTTGACAACTTTGTTGCCAAACAATGAAGTTTTAATGATTATGTTAGCAGACAACTGGAACACAATGCTCGTATGATTAATCATATAAGTGCTTGTGTGGATAGAAATGTTAATGATCTTAAGCTTATTAGTAAACATGCTTCTATGGTCACTACTCAAGTAGAGCACGTACTTAAGGCTCAAAAAAAACTTGCTTAATGAATTGAATGATAATTCTGTTAAAGTTGTTACTAGAGGTGGTAGAATGACTCATGAAACTTTGTATCCTGAGGGCCATCCTAAGAGAGCTGAGCAAGATTCTCAAGGAATTAACACTCATGCACCTAGTCAACCTGGTAATACAAAGAAAAAGAAAGATGATAGGAACTCGCATGCTAGTAAACCTGTTTCTGTTACACCTGAGAATCAAAATTATATATCTATTTCTGATGCTGAGACACAATCTGGTGATGAACATGAGCCTAGTGATAATATTGATAATGATGTTCGTTTTGATGCTCAACCTAGTAATGATAATGATGTGGATATTGAACCTCCTATTGATCCTGATAACCCACAACCTAAGAATAAAAGATATGATAAGAGTGATTTTATAGATAGGAAGCATGGTAAAGAAAGAGAACCATGGGTTCAGAAACCCATGCCCTTTCCTCCTAAACCATCCAAGAAAAAGGATGATGAGGAATTTGAACGCTTTGTTGAAATGATTAGACCTATCTTATTGCAAATGCGTTTGACTGATATGCTTAAAATGTCTCCTTATGCTAAATACATGAAAGATATGGTGACAAATAAAACAAAGATACCTAATATTGAGATTTCCACCATGCTTGCTAATTACACTTTTAAGGGTGGGACTCCTCAGAAACTAGGTGATCCCGGAGTACCCACTATTCCTTGCTCCATTAAAGGAAATTATGTTAGAACAACTTTATGTGATCTTGGAGCCGGTGTTAGTGTTATGCATCTCTCTTTATATCATAGACTTGAATTGGATAAGTTGACACCTACTGATTTTTTTTGCAAATGGCCGACAAATTTACTCCTTTACCTATCGGCATTTGCGAGGATGTGCTTGTTGTGGTTGCAAACGTTACTATCTTAACGGACTTTGTTATTCTTGATATTCCCGAGGATGATGCCATGGCAGTCATCCTTGGAAGACCCTTTTTAAACACTGCAGGGGATGTTATTGATTGCAACAAAGGCAATGTCACTTTCCATGTCAATGGTAATGAGCACACGGTGCACTTTCCGAAGAAACAATATCGGGTTCACTGCATAAATTCTATTGAAAAACCTTCATCCATTACTATTGGAAGCTTTGAATGCCCCATACCTACTGTCAAGATGAGATATGATATACTTATTGTTGGGGATATGCATATCCCCATTGAGGTAACTTAGTGATTTTTCGAAAATTCTCCAGTTTCATGTGATTCGAAAAAAGTTTGTCAAGGAGACTTGATCAACCTTATTGATGGATTTCTTTTGATGACCATGAGATGAATGAATCTAGAAGTCACAACCATCTGTTCCCAAATTTTAATTTCTGTTATTTAGTAGAAAAATAATAAATATAGCATTATTTTCCTATTTTCTGCATTATCCGTCCAATAAAAATGACCTGAAAATAAAAGTTCTTCAAATGCCCTGGAATTCAAGTATGATTTTTTCTAGAATATTTAAGAATTTTTGAGATAGATAACTAGTCAGGCAGATGCACCAATGGGCCACGAGCCCAGGAGGTGTGGCCACCCCCTTGGACGCGCCTAGCAAGCTCGTGGGTCCCACGTGGCCTCCCTCCACTTATTCCAGCACCCATCTCCTTCTTCTACCTCCAAAAAAAATCATCCCACAGCTCAAACCAGTGTTCTTGCTCATTTTGTTATGTTTTTCGATCTCCTTGTGTAAAGGCCCATTCACCTAACTGCTTTGGAGAATTGTTCCTTGGTATGTGACTCCTCCATTGGTCCAATTAGTTTTTGTTCTAGTGCTTTATTCATTGCATTTATTGCTACCTTGGTGGCCTTGGTCTTGAGCTTTTCATGTTAATTTTATTTGGTCCCAAGTAGTTTTGATGCAAGATATGGCCTCTAGGCACTTGTAGGAGTAGTTGCTATGAGTTTTGTTAAGTTTTGTTCATTTTTATTTTGAGTCATTACAAATTTCAGAATTTTTCAGAGGAAGAAAGGGAATTATGAGGAGGTTTCTAAGGGGTTCTTCGAGCCATAACCCCAAGGAAGATGAAAATGAGAAGAAGAAACCCAAGTATCCAGTCCCTCGAGTTGCGGAAGTTCGAGCATGCGAGTGGCCAAGCGATATGTTCTTGCACACTGTTGGTCTTCATAAGGATTTTTATTAGTTGGTCGAGAACGCATGCCTTACTGCCTTTGTCGAAGATAAGTGTCCACAATACCTCCTCCTCACTAATACTTTCGTGCAAAGCTTTAATTTCTATACGAGGAAGAGTCCTCCTATGGTTGAGTTCAAATTATATGATATTCCCCAGCGCATGTCACTTCAGGATTTTTGCAATGTTTGCAAGTTACCTTATGTTGGGGATATTCATGAACCTCGCCCACGGGACTTGGAGGCTTTCATTAATACTATTGCCGTAGGAGAGGAGAGAGGGGTGTATGGCGCTAGAATTGCCAGTGCGCATTTTCCCGTGCTTCGATATTTCTCTTTATTTGTAGGAACATGTTTGATTGGCCATGGAAAGGCCGGGGTCTTAGTTCCCCAGATCTTGCAGTCTTACGCTCATCTTTACATAATGATAGAACTTATAGTTTGGGCGCTATTGTTGCCCACCGGTTGAACACGAACTGTTCTAAGGGCGCGGTGTATGGAGGTATCTATGCTACTCGTCTAGCTAAACATTTTGGGATACCTGCTAGGCTGCATGAGGAGGGAGAGATGCTCCTTCTAGAGAGATACTTAGATTATGATAGCATGGTTCGCCATGACTTTATTAATAAAAATGATAATGGGAGGCTAATTTATAATTTGGTATTTCGCCAGGGTGCTCGTGAGGTCATTACCTTGCCTGCTCCTTCTTTGTTCAACCTCCATCTAGGCTGGTACATCATTATGCCCTCGGACATATACGCATACTGGGGCATGGCGCCACCTCACGCGCCCATGCCCGAGCCACCAGTCAAGTACCAAGACACCAGTTTATCAGTGGGAGCCGGAGGAGCTCAGCCAGTAGTGGCATCCTCTGTACACCCCGGAGTACCCCGGAGCTGGTTACTTTCCTCCTTGGGAGTAGACCAACTTAGGCCAAAAAGCCTAAGCTTGGGGGAGTACGTGTTTCTCACCGACTTTATATTCATGTTCACACATTCACTTTGATAGTCGGTGTTCACACTCTTTCATTGTATCATCCATGCTAGTTTATTTTTTTTCCTCGCATTCTTCTTGTGTGTTTGATTAACTTGAGAAAATCCAAAAAAAATGAGCAAAACAAGAAAAATTAGTTGTAACTTTACATTCTTGCATGCTTAGTAGTAACTAAGAAAAGAAAACCCAAAAAGATTTCCTGTTCTTCTTTTGCTTGTTGGGAGCTTTCCCGTGTAAATAGTTTTCTTTTTCGTTGGGTCGAGGTAGAAGACCATGATTAAAATGATTAGTGGATCTCATATGTATTATTGTTTATCCATCAAAGAGCCATATTACTTTGTCTTCTCATCTGAGTTTGCTTGCAGATTCCAGCTTAGTCCAATGCACGAACACTCTTATTATTATTCACATCATTCGGTTGTGCAAGTGAAAGGCAATAATGACGATATATGATGAAGTGACTGAGCCTAGAAAAGCTGGTATGAACTCGATCTATTTTGTTTTTGTAAATATGACTAGCTCATCGTTCCTAATTCAGCATTGTTATGAGAGAAACATGTTTGCAATGACAATTTAGAGATCGTAGTTTCTTATGCCATGCTTAATTAGCTAGGAGCTTATAATGGTTTGTCTTGGATGCCAACATGAATTTTAAAATAATTGTGATGTAGTATGATAGGATGGTATCCTCCTTTGAATGATTCAAGTGGCTTGACTTGACACATGTTCACATGTGTAGTTGAAACAAAATCAACATAGCCTCCACGATATTCATGTTCATGGTGATTTATATCCTACTCATGCTTGCACTCAATGTTGGTTAATCTTAAATGCATGATGATGACTGTTGTCGCTCTCTAGTTGGTCGCTTCCCAGTCTCTTTCTAGCCTTCACTTGTACTAAGCGGGAATACTGCTTGTGCATCCATTTCCATAAACCCAAAGTTGTTCCATATGAGTCCACCATACCTACCTATATGCGGTATCTACCTGCCGTTCCAAGTAAATTTGCATGTGCCACTCTCTAGACCTTCAAATAATAATCCGTTTTGTATGCCCGGACCGCTCATGTGGTGACAAGGGGCGGTCAGTAGCTTCCATGCTAGGCGTGTTATCCTTGATATGTGTTTATTCACTATCACTCACGAGAAAGGGGGTGGTAATCGGAATGCCCAATTCCATGCTCAAATCAAATAAAAATATAATTGCAAACAAAACTCCCCCTAGATTGTTGTTGGTATGGACAGCACCCGAGGATTCGGCTAGTCGTGGAGTGTGCTTGATCGGTGGTGGGGGAGTCAAAAGTTTACTATTCTGTTTGGGAACCGCCTATAATATGTGTAGCATGGAAGATGGTGAAAACTCTTGGTCATCACGTTGACAATGAAAGCATGCCACCCCAAAATTATTTATCTCTGTTTTAAAAAGCTTGAGCTCTGGCACCTCTGTGAATCAATGTTTCCCTCTGCGAAGGGCCTATCTATTTACATTTTTGTTGAGTCATCCTCTTCTTATTAAAAGCACACCTCCGTCATTTGTATGCTTTGCTATTAATTGATATTGAGTATGACTATGACTGGATCTTCTTTGCCATGAATTACAATTTCTAGTCGGCCCTTGGTCTTTGAAGGTTCTCTGCATTTCTGTTTTGCGGTCTCAGAAAGGGCTAGCGAGATGCCATCTATTCATATTGTATCATGATTGTTTTGATTGAAGTGTTGACGTTTGAGACTTATTATTATTACTCGCTAGTTGGTTAGGCCATTGATATGAGTATACCATGAGACCTAAATGTCATTGCTTATGTGGTTAGCTTATGATCTTGCTGAAAATCTGAATATGAGTTAGATATAATTAAGACAACATGATCAAACAGAGTTCATAAAAGTTTTTCTTTTGTCTCTTTCAGTTTATCCACTGAATTGCTTGAGGACAAGCAAGGCTTTAAGCTTGGGGGATTTGATACGTCTCCAATGTATCTACTTTTCCAAACTCTTTTGCCCTTGTTTTGGACTATAATTTGCATGATTTGAATGAAACTAACCCGGAATGACGTTGTTTCCAGCAGAACTGCCATGGTGTTGTTTTTGTGTAGAAATAAAAGTTCTCGGAATGACCTGGAAACTTACGAGGATTTTTTATGGAATATATACAAAATACCGGAGGAAGAATCAACTTGAGAGGAGCTGCAAGTGGGCCACAAGCCCAGGAGGTGCAGCCCCCCCCCCTAGACCACGCCTGGCAGGCTCGTGGGGCCCACGTGGCTCCTCCGACCTCCTCTCCAGCTCCCTATTTGCCCAGAAAAATATAGGAGAGAAGAGTTTATCATGTTTCACGATACAGAGCCACCGCCACCGCCTGTTCTTCCTCGGGGGTATATCTGGAGTCCGTTCTGGGCTCCAGAGAGGGGAAATCGAACCCATCGTCATCATCAACCATCCTCCATCGCCAATTTCATGATGCTCTCGATCGTTCGTGAGTAATCTGATCGTAGGCTTGCTGGCCGGTGAGGGGTTGGATGAGATCTATCATGTAATCAAGTTAGTTTTGATAGGGTTTGATCCCTAGTATCCACTATGTTCTAAGATTGATGTTGCTACTACTTTGCTATGCTTAATGCTTGTCACTAGGGCCCGAGTGCCATGATTTCAGATCTGAACCTATTGTGTTTTCATCAATATATGTGTGTTCTTGATCCTATCTTGCAAGTTGTAGTCACCTACTATGTGTTATGACCCGGCAACCCCGGAGTGACAATAGCCGGAACCACTCCCGGAGATGACCATGGTATGAGGATTCCATGTATTCACTAAGTGCTAATGCTTTGTTCCGGTTTTCTATTAAAAGGAGACCTTAATATCCCTTAGTTTCCATTAGGACCCCGCTGCCATGGGAGGGATGGACAAAAGATGTCATGCAAGTTCTTTTCCATAAGCACGTATGACTATATACGGAATACATGCCTACATTACATTGATGAACTGGAGCTAGTTACATATCACCTTATGTTATAACTGTTACATGATGAATGCCATCTGACATAATTATCCATCACCAATCCAATGCCTACGAGCTTTTCCTATACTGTTCCTTGCTACGTTACTTTACCGCTACTGCTGTCACACTTGCTACACAAATCACTACTGCTACTGTTACTAGTATTACTGTTACTATCATACTACTTTGCTGCAGATACTAAATCTTTCAGGTGTGGTTGAATTGACAACTCAACTGCTAATACTCGATGATATTCTTTGGCTCCCCTTGTGTCAAATCAATAAATTTGGTTTGAATACTCTACCCTCAAAAACTGTTGCAATCCCCTATACTTGTGGGTTATCAGGTGTTTCCTTTAGGGGCGTATCTTGGTGAGGAACCCGGATCCCGTCGTCGACCCAGAGCTTCTTTGGTGGCATTCGTGTGGGCCACTTTTGGTTCGAAGGAAGCCGGCCCGCCGGAGGTGGTACGTCACCATGTTAGGGAGGAGGACGGGTACGTCCGTCGCTACATGGATGCGTTGGACGTCAGGTTCTCCAATACCTGGCAGGTTTTTCAGGGATCTCACCCAAGCTATGATCCTGTCATAGTTCCTTCCCTTTTGGTGTCCACCGCCTGCCACGCGAGACGACTAGATCTGTAGTAATGATATTATATAATCAATAATATTCTATATGTATTTGTTATAATATTCGAGATATATTCGAGATTATATTCAATAATATTCGAGACGATTTGTTCGAGATTATATTCGATGATGCATATTATGTACTATGATTCTGTTTTCCTTATTGATTGCATCCATTCTATTTCGAATACTAAATTGTTTTATCTTTATTCTGGGTTTGTTAAATAAAAGCTATGGACAATACCGACGAAGAAGGAGAAGAGGCTCTATTCAACATCATACACTCCACGAGCCCAGAGCATGAACCTGAAGATGATGACGGCTCGCAATATCTGAAAAATTCCGGTGAGGGTTGTATGTTTGATGAAGACGAAAGAATAGATGAATTCGACAACGATGTTGACGAAGAAAATGTTCTTCAAATAACAAAGATCGGCGATGTATATTTATTATATAAGCCATCCGGTGATCATTACATGTCTTACTTGAGTTGTATATGTATTAATGAATCGATCTTTCTTCTTTTAGGCCTCCTGATCGAGCGAATCTTCTACAAGCAAGAGGGTAGTTCGAGGCCCGGCTAGAAAGTTGGACCCTAGCATAAATTTTGACATCGATTCCATCTATACATCAATTGGCGAACCGCTTGAACCTAAGAAAAATGCGACCAAGTTCAAGAATCAATGCGGAGTTATTGTCAGGGACCAAATCCTGATCTCCACACAAGAATGGAAAAATCAGAAAAGGGAGATCGAGAAGGAGTTACTTTTGTCGATGAAAGAGCAAAAGATGTGCTTTGGACCGAGCTGATGTCACATTTCACACTACCAGATAACTTGACAGATGCAGATCTGAAGAAAGTCAGAAACTATGCTCTTAAAAAGATGGCGATCGCATTCAACACCTTCGAGAAAAATGCATGGATTGCGTACGTCAAAGCAAACAAGATGACTCCAAAATTCAAGGGAGCACTGGCGAAGGCAAAAGATCACTGGGACAATTTCGTGAAGTTCAAGGAATCGGAACTAGCTAAGGAATGGTCGAGAAAGGACAAGATTAATGCTGCGAAAAAGCAGTGGCACCATACTCTGGGGCCAGGTGGCTACCAGATGGCCCTGCCTAAGTGGGATCAATCCGAACAAGAGATGATTAGTGCAGGGGTCACTCCAGTTATAGTGACCTAGCCCCCAAGGCGCAGGACATGGTTTTATGCGCATGGGGGAAGTTGGACCCAAAGACATGGGCTATTATGGTGAAGGCAAGTCTTAAAAAAGTGACAGACCAAATTTTGATGAGAATAGAAGAAGCTCGAATGGGAGTGTTCACGCCCAACGAAGAGGACGACGAGCTTACACGCGCCCTGAAGAATCCTGATCACCCGGGAAGAACACGAGGGAAAGGCGTTGTTCCGTAGTTTGAGGGGTTTGTGGGTTGGAACGGCGACTACAGAAGCCGTGCAAGAAATAAGATGGAGGAGGAGCGGAAGAAGGAGGAAGCACTCCACCTTGAAGGCCTAGAATCAAAGCACATGGAGTTGGAATCCAGAGTCCGACGGCAAGAGGAGCAGGTCGACTCACTCAGCAAGGAAAGGGCGTCTCAGCGGTAGCATGAGTAGATCGATCCAGCTTTGGATACCACCATCCCATCTATGCCGAGAAGCAGCGTGGGTTCCGCCCCGGCCGATATCGATGACGATGCACTACTAGCTAGCTACCATTTGGATGATATCAAAGACAGGACTAACTGTGAGCAACACACGAAAGTGAAGAACTTATCCATGAAGGTGGCGGACGGCTATGCTTTAGCAAATCCCCCAGAAGCAACCTTCCTTTCCAATCCCATTCCAGCTGGCTATGCTCGTGTCGGGGTTGATGAAGTGATGTCAGGATATCACGAGCTATAACTTGACATTCTTGGAGGTGACGAGGAGAGAACACTAGGAGAGGCCATACATCATATCATTCTATGGAAAAAGGATTGCATCATCTTTCCAGGGCCACCGACTCCTCCTCCAAGTCCACCATCGCGTCAGTCGACTTCTCCTCCTCCTCCAAGCACTACTAGAAAAACGGCTACAACTAATATGGACATTAATGGCACACCATGTATGTGGTGCTCCACTGCTATATAGCAGTGGTGCACCAGATATAGGTGCGCCATTAATGGCCATATTACCAATGGCGCACCTGGTGTGTGGTGCACCATTACTAGTTTTGTCCTGGCCCCACACCCTTCCCAGACTTAGTAGTGGCGCACCAGGGAAAGTGCGCCATTACTAGTTTTAACCAGTAATGGTGCACCACACCCACGGTGCGCCACTACTAACAATTTTTTTCAAAACTAGTAATGGCGCACCACACACCAGGTGCGCCATTAGTAACCCTGGTTACCAATGGCGCATTCTTAGGAGGTGCGCCATTCGGTACCCTGAGAGCAGTTAGATATTTTTGACAGCCACCTACCACACTCACTTTCCCCACTTCATTCTCTCCACCTCTACCAAGCTTGGTCTCGGCTGCCTCCTCCTCCTCACCTCATTTGCACCGTAGATTCACCCAAATTAAGTGGTTAAATTTCCTTTTTTTGATAGGTAAGTAAGGGGAAAGCATTCTTTATGTTCTAGATCTACTTTTTCTCCCTCCAACGTACACACTTTTTATGGCCTAGATCTACGTATGTTTGTGGTGTTGCATATGTTTGTGTTTGCAGGTACCGGTATTTGAAATGCGATAGTTGCCAATATTTTGCCGGAATGTTGATTCATTTCCGTTTCGGTGAGAATTTGGCACTATGCATTCTTTTTGGTCCTATTTTTAGGCAAATTTATGCCGATTTTTTTTGGTTCTAAAATATCGTTTTGCTCTACCCCGCAGGCGACCATGGTCTGCACGATGACCGAAGGCATCGTGAATAGGTTTTGAGCTACTTGAAGGCCGAGATGCTTCAAAAGAACGAGACGGAGATAAGATGTCCGTGTCGAAGATGCAAGCTGAAGATCCTTATGGAACCGGATTCCAGACAGGTGCGGGACCACCTGCTCGTGCATGGTTTCATGGATGGCTATCGGTGGAAAGGTGATGAAGATGATTATGAAGTCGTCCATGGGGGCTGGGCAAGAAATAAGGAAGGGCAGCAAGACAATAGCGGCGTGGGCGGGCGAGAAGACGAAGAATCTCCAGGACATTATCACGAAGTATATGCAGGACACAGTAATCATGTAGAAGATGCCGGACATGATGATGATGAACGTCAAGACGAAGGGCATGATCATGAAGATGAAGATGCCAGAGCAGACGACGATGGACCATCGATGGACTGGGTGCAGAACCCTCATATTCAAGAGCTGCTTCTCAAGCAGACGGGTAACATAAGAGCTGCCGCCCGAGAGAAAGCCAAGCTGGATTAACTAGAGATAGACGTGGTTACTCCATTGTATGAAGGATGCAGGCCCGAGGATACCCGCCTGAAACTAACGCTCATGGCTCTAGAGATGAAGGTAAAACACAAAATGACTGACACATGCTTCGACGAGAACATGTCATTCTTGCACGAACGTCTTCCCAAGGGGAACAAGTGCCCGACCAGTTTCGAGGAGGCGAAGAAAATCGTGTGTCCCCTGGATTAACCGCACGTGAAATACCATGTGTGCATGAACGATTGCATCATTTATCGGGACGAGCACGCGGAGTCTACCATATGTCCGGTGTGCAGCATCACTCGATACAAGAAGAGGAAGAAAGGTCCTCGAAAAGTGGTGTGGTACTTTCCGATCACTCCTCGTCTGCAGCGGTATTTCGCGGACCCTAAGAAAGCAAAGCTCCTGCGTTGGCACACAGATAGGGAGGAGAAGAAGCGAGAAGATGACGGAAATTATCCGGAGATAAATAAAAAAGACAAGATGCTGAGTCACCCCTAAGGATGCGAGCCAGTGGAAAGTGTTGAACTTCGAACACCCAGAATTTGGGGACGATCCAAGGAACATCATGCTGGGCACGAGCACCGATTGAGTCAATCCATTTGGCAACCAGAGAAGCACACATAGCACCTGGCCTGTGTTTGTGTGGATGTACAACCTTCCCCCTTGATGTGCATGAAGAGGAAGTACATTCACATGAGTATGCTAATTGAAGGGCCGAAACAACCAGGGAACGACATCAATATGTATCTGGGGCTGCTAAAAGAGGAGCTAGACACACTGTGGAAAACGCCAGCAAATACGTGGGACGCCGCAGCGAAACAATATTTCCCTATGAGAGCCGCACTCCTCACGACGGTGCACGACTATCTCGGTTACGGATATGTCGCGGGGCAGGTGGTCCACGGATTTTGTGCACGTCAGGTGCATGGATGACACAATGTATCGCCAGCTAGATAGAGATCCCGGGTCTTCAAAAACCGTGTTCATGGGACATCGAAGGTGGCTTCGCGATGATGACGCATGGAGAAAACGCAAGGATCTGTCCAATGGTGAAACCAAACCCCGAAGCCCCCCACGTACGAGGAGCGGCGAGGAAATAGACGAGTTGTTGAAAAATTGGAAAGAGTGCCCACCGCTGGGAAAGAAGCGAAAGGCGCCAGAGCCACTGCTGAAGGTATGGAAAACGAGGTCTGTTTTCTGGGACTTGCCGTACTGGAAGATCCTCCGTGTGCCTCACAACCTTTATGTCATGCATATCACGAAGAACATGTGCGAGAGTCTGCTTGGTACCCTACTCAACATGCCAGAGAGGACCAAAGATGGGTCGAAAGCAAGGGCAGAGTTGCAATCAATAGGCATCAGGGAGGAGCTTCATGCAAAACGCCCTAATGATGATGATGATGATGATGATGATGATGATGAGGCGAAGGACACGGAAAGTCGTCGCAAAGGCAAAAAGGCCAAGAAGATCAAATATGACTGCCCTCCCGCGTGCTTCACTCTAAGTCAGAAGGAGATCGAGCAGTTTTTCACCTGCCTCGTAGGAGTAAAACTTCCTTACGGTTACGCGGGGAAGATAAGCAGATACCTAGAGTCAGTGAAGCAGAAGTTCAGCGGGATAAAGTCTCACGACTGTCACGTGCTGATGATGCAGATACTTCTAGTTGCAATCCATAGGATCATGGACGCGCATGTCCGTGAAACGCTATTTGGCCTATGCAACTTTTTCGACGTCATCTCTCGGAAGTCGGTTGGCATGAGCCAACTCAGAAGGCTACATGAAGAGATCGTGGTGATACTATGCGAGCTTGAGATCTACTTCCCGCCCGCATTCTTCGACGTTATGGTGCATCTGCTGGTCCATATCATGGAGGATATCATCCAACTCGGGCCGACGTTCCTGCACAGCATGATGCCGTTCGAAAGGATGAATGGTGTCATCAAAGGATACATTCGCAACAGGGCACGTCCAAATGGAAGCATAGCCAAGGGCTTTCTGACCGAAGAGTGCATCTCCTTCCGCACGAATTATCTAGGCATCGAGAACCCCGTTGGTCTGCCCGTCAACAGGCACCTCGGCAGGCTCACTGAATGGGGTCACCACGAGGGTCGACTCACCGACTTTGAAAGAGCAAACCTAGTCGCGCTACAACACATAGACGTGGTCGATCCTTGGGTGGTAGAGCACAAAATGTTTATTGAGAAGACGTACAATGACCGAGGCCAACATAGGATGGACGGAGATATAATCAAAGAGCACAACTCATGTTTCACGCGTTGGTTCAAGGACAAGCTTCTGTCGTACCCTTTACATGAGGATTCTTCCGCGGAAGAAAAGCTCATATTCGCCTTGTCACAGGGCGCCGAGCACAACCTGATGACCTATGAGGCGTACGATATGAACGGCTACACATTCTACACCGAGGAAAAGGACATGAAGAGCGATTATCAGAACTCCAGGGTAACAATGGAATCCTACACCGGTAACGACAAGGACAGATACTACGGAAGGATCAAGGAGATCTGGGAGCTGAGCTATGCTGGAGAGAAGGTCCCGATGTTCCGTGTTAGATGGGCCAAGAGCTTCCTAAGAGAAGGCCGGTATTTCACCACCATGGTTATACTCGAAGTCAAATCCAAGAGCGCGGGCGCAAATGTCACCGTGAAAAATGAGCCATGGGTACTGGCTTGCCAAGTGGACCAATGCTTCTTCATTACCGACCCGTCAAAGCCCAGTCGTGTTGTCGTGAGGAGAGGCAAAAGGAACATCATCGGAATGGATGGAGTCACCAATGAGCAAGACTTCGACAAGTACGGCGACCCGAAGATGGAAGATGACGACGACGATGAAGTACCGTACACCACAAGAAGAAGCAGGACCACCCTACCTAAAGGACGTCCGTTCAAGAGAAGAATTCAAGGGGTTCCAGGGCTAAATTATTCAACCGCGATAAAGAAGGGCAAGAAGATTGTGAAAAGATATCTAAGATCGAATCACGACGTGTCGGCCGTGTGTGTGTCAGTGGCAAGCTCAATCTTTGATGACTGTTATTTCATGTCACTTGATTTCAACCATGTCATTTAATTCTAAATCTTTGCATAATGATTTTATCACTCCATTTGCATTTTCCTTTTCTTTTATCTCAAATCTTAAATTATTACATGCAACTAAAAATCCAAAAAAAAAAAAAGTTAGTAATGGTGCACCAGGAGAAGGTGCACCATTGCTATCACGGTGTTTATGACGCACCCGTAAAAGGAGCGCCATTGATATACCAATTTTTATGGCGCATCCCTAAAACGTGCGTCACTGCTAACCCTCCCTCCACTACGGCCTTCCCCTTCTTGCATTCCCTCCCCTCCCGCCTCCCGCCTCCCGCCTTCCCCTTCTTTCACAACCGGCTAGGGTTTCGCCCTCCCACCCCTGCTCCACCGTCGCCTCCCACCCCCGCCCTCGCCTCCCTCGGCTCCCGCCTCCCGCCTCCCGACTCCCGCATACCATCCCCGCGGCCGTCCCCGACCGCGCCCTCTGCCGCCGGCCACTTCCACGGAGCTCCCGCGCCAGCAGATCGACACCGTCAAGACCGTCCACCCCGTCTCGTCGCCGCCCAGCCCGTCCCCGGCCTCCAGCGCGCCTACGCCCAGGTTTGACCCCCGCCTCCAGCTCTCCGGCGGCCACCTTCCGGATAAGCTTCAGCTCGGACGAAGTGACCCGCAGATTGGGCCCCTATACATGGGAGGCCCTGACCCGTAGATTGGGCGGATATAGCTTCGCACTTGACCTGGTTGCAAGGACAGGTCAGGTCTGAAACATTCAGATATTCATAGTTAACTTTCAGCTCTAATTCAGCTTCAGAGCTGAGAATAAAAATTATATACAACACCAATTGATTCTTACGTGCATGCATGACGCATTAAATTACTTACATCCAAGTGATATCTTTAGCATAAGCATGGAGCATTCAATTTTTGTACATTCAATCGTTACCCATTGGAAGATTGGTCCGGCCCAAAATTTCAAGTCCCTATATATGGAGGCATATGTATTTTGGAATATGGAGGTCAGATGCACTATGCATTAGCATTCTATACTGAACTTTATTCTGCAATTCAGGCTGTAGCTTCATATGTATCTCTGCATATAGTGGACCCACAACATCTCTATGAACTATGGAGATGACTAGATTTTGCATCATGGTGGCAGATGTGTTCGGTAGAGAATCTGCAATCCATTGCATTTGCAGGGTATTACATATTCGGTGTGATCCATACTTCTGAAGGAACATCCACTCCCCAAGTTCTAGGCATCCCTTCGAAGTGAAGTGGATGCATAGGCGTGTCAATATTTTAAATTGCTAAGCACCCGTGTGTCTTGGAATTGATGCCAGGAAATTTGTGTTTCTCTCAGACTAAATGTCTGTCTTTGTATATATGTCGGCCTTTTTTGTGCAGGGACAAATAGTTACCCCTTTCTCCTGAAATGTTGATTAATTTCCGTTTTGGTTGAGAATGGGGCACTCCTAGGTCAAGAAAATTAGCAAAGGTCATGCCCAATTTTCTTGACCTAGAAGGTACCCGATTCTCAACCGAAACAAAAATTAATCAACATTTAGAGACAATGTTATTTCTACAAAGCAAATATTTCTAAGTGGCTTTTATAGTTTTCGCTTAAGCAAATATTTTGTTTTGGAAGTTCCTTATTCTAAGATGCTTAAACCATCAAATAAGACCTCAAATGGGAGAATGAAAGGACAAATAAGACTCAACGGGGAGCATGACAGGGCATATGTGACATGGTGTATTGACAACAAAATATAATCATTATTAATCACGTGCAAAGTTTAAGAACAAAACAAACAGGAGAGAAATCATATTGACAAAAAAACATAATCATTATCAATCCTGTGCAAAGTCGAAGAACAGAACAAACAGGAGAGAAATCATATAATAGGAGAAAATCACTCGTAAACGCTCACCTAAGCCTTTGCCAACATGATCTGCCTTTCCTTCCTCTTGAAGCCTCACATAGTGTGCTACAGATCCTTCATTTTCAATCTCCTCTTTGTAAGGGCAAAAAATCATAATAAGAAATCACTGAAAAAAGGGTGCTGCATTGGCAATATATTTCTAAGGATTCATGCAGTATAAACTTCCAGAAACACATTTCTTTCCTGTTCATTCTCTTCTGGCAAGGACTATTGATATTTTTAAATAATGGATAATACATTATCATTTTTTATTTTAATTATGCTAATTAAAATAGAAGTATAAACAGATACAAAAATAAAATACAGGCATAAAAACAAAATAAAAGGGGATCTTTCCTTATGCATCTAAGCCTATAGAACTGTCGAAAATAACAACAGCTATCCAGCAAACCCATATCCACATACCTTTCACTCCTGGAGAAATCAGTTGACCTATCATCCTTTGCAGGTGAAAAACAAGTTAGGCGTCGACATGATCCGATTATGGTAGGAGTGTCCATGATAACAATTTAACGGACAAAGCTAATAAGGCTAAGTACATGAAGCAACATTCTAGTAATCCTCCTCCTTCTAGATTATATTCTTGGTACATGAAGCAGAAACCTTCTAGTACTCCTTCTAGATAATATTCTTGGTACATGAAGCAGAAACCTTCTAGTACTCCTCCTTCTAGATAATATTCTTGGTACATGAAGCAGAAACATTCTAGAAGTAAAAAAAACATATCATTTTTCCTCTAAATTATGGATAATATGCTAAGGCCAAGTACATGAAGCAAAAACAACCTATCTGAATTATGGAAGTACAAAACTAGAAGCAAAACATTCCAGAATTCAGGAGTAAAATTCTAGCATAATTCAATTTGGTCATCTTAACTCAAATAAGACCTGGTCCATAATCAGTGGAAGAGTAAAAAACAAATTGTACTCTTGGTACAGGAAGCAGAAGCATTCTAGCATAGTAAGACATGATCGGATTATGGCAGGAGTAATAAATACAGCACCATGTTAGTCATCTGAATTTTCAAGAGTCTTAACTCAAATTCAAGTATGTTTGCATAGACATATATTTATACAGAAAATACTCTATTTCTAGAAATGAAATGTAACCAGCCTATGACCGTGAGTGACAGCAATACACTAGAATCTGGACATAAGCAAGAAACACGCATTAAAATCAGACTTACATTCATATCCTTGGCCTCGATACTCTTTGGTTTCACTGGATTTGTATTGCCAATCACAATGACCCCTGCACGCCCTTTGTTTCTCTGATAATAGAAAAAAGAGAAGCAGATTGTCACGTAAATGGTACTAAGTAATTTATGTGTTGAATGAGTTTAGGACGTAGGTCAATGCAAGTTTTCAGTAAGAGAATTTTCTTACTGTAATGTCAATAGGCTCATCGTTTTCCTCCAAAGTGGACTCACCCCTTCTTTCATATGCCAAAATATTTCTAAGAATAGATACTACCCTGATCTCATCCAATAAATCTAGTAGCCTTTTTTCCTATTTAGAGCGAACATGGACGACAACGATGAGGTCGGCGGTTCGGGCAAGCCATTCTGGGAGCTGTCCTAGGAGATGGAGGAAGAACCTCACCGCTATGAGGATGCCGTGGAAGACACCGATCCCGAGTACACAACCCCTAGTGGCATCGGGGATGACACCACTGATGGTGCCGCTGGGGATGCCACCACTGATGATGGCAGCGAACGCACAGATGGCAGCCAACCGAAGAGGCAACGGAACGACCGGCGCCTAAACGTGCTCGGCACCGTCAAGGAGGAATTCACTGAAGTGTCATCCAGTGGGCATCCAATGGCACCCAAAGAATTAGTCGGTGGGTACGCGGGACAACTTGGGTGCATTCTCCGGAGCTCTGTCTCGATCAACACCGAGAATCTAAGGCATCGTGACCGAGGGAATTTGTGCAACCTCCTCTTCATGAAGCTACACGAATGATACAAATTCCCCGGTGACTTCGCAAACACACGCCTTTCAGGGAATAAAGTGAACAGTGCTGCCCTCACGAAGATGAGCACGGCCCTGGCTATTTGGACAGCCGCGGTGAAGAGAAGGATTCTAAGTGGTGATAGTTATGAGAAGATCAAGGAGACAAATCGTTCGATCAACGAAGCTGACTACCTGGAGTTCAAGATCAAGTGCGAGAGCAACGCATCCACGGAATCAAGTCAGTGGGGGAAAGATATGCGGGACTTGAACTTAGGGGTCCACAAACTTGGTCCCGGCGGTTACAGAGTGGCGGAACCTAAATGGGACAAGGAGGACGCGGAGCGTGCCGAACAAGGCCTACCGCCCCTCTTTAATAAATACCATGAAAAGCAGACCAGAAACTATGTCAGGGCCCGGTACAAGGTGGACCCGGTAACAGGGGAGCTTACCACGGATCCAAAGGTGAAGGAGCTTGAGCGTGTTCTGGTAAGGAATACACCCCCGCGTAATTAGCTCCATATGGTTGCATTCTAATTAATGAAGCCAAATTTCTAAATGGTTCACGTTCCTTCCGCAGGAAACTGAAAGCAGTAGCGCGGGGTCTCAGAGCTCCCCGTGTGCCCCTTGGAAAACCACTTTAAATAGGGCGTTGAACATAATGAAACACAAGGAAAAGTTCAGTATGCCGTCGTCAGCTGGTCGTGTGGCCGGCGAAGGCTTGTCCACGAAATGGTCGGAATACTATAAGGCTGGGAGAAAGGAGAGAAAGACCAGGTCGAAAAGCCAGGAGCGCGAGTTTAAAGTACTCAAGGCACACGTGGGAGACCAACTAGGAGCGACGATCACCGCCATTTTGCCTTCCTTGCTTGAGGGGCTGTGGGGGTGGATTGCGAGCGGCCAACAGGGGCCGCCCTCGATTCCCAGCTCCACGGGCAACAACTCGCACAACGCGCCGGCATTGGTGTCTTCAGCGGAGGCGGCATTGGTGTCTCCGGCGTCAGCGCCGGTATTGGAGGTTAATGCACCCGGGTGTGGGAAGAATACACCAGCCGACACGTGGGCAGCAAGCGGCCCCTCCGTCACTTGCACGCCCGCCGTTGGCGGTGCCTCGATATTAGCCGAGCTCGACGCCATCATGGTAACTAAGCCTCGGCCGATGACTTCATATCCTTGCCTTTGACTGGGCATCCCTGACGCCCTACATGTTTTCACAGGGCGCCGCCAACGTTCCATGCACTCTCATGCACTTCGTGGACGGCGAGTTGATTGATGTCGCCAAGGCCAAAATCGTTGAACTGGGCAACCACGTGTTCCACGGTAATCCAATGCCACCCATCGTGTCATGGGTTCGACTGGTTCGGGTGCTGCAGGGCTGCGACGACTTGTTACCTCCGTATCGACCCCCTAGGGCCGACGAAGATGATGTGATGACCCTCAGCATCTGCTTAAACTGGTCCATGCTTTGGCGAAAGAGGCAGATTCGTTTGGGAGCGGGGGACACCACCCCACAGACAACACCGCCAGTGGTGCCGGCGCCAAGCCATGGCAAGACCTCCGCAATGCTACCGCCGTCAGCTGATCCAGACATGCATATGGCACAGGATCCGGACGAAGACGATGATACATTTTCCAACGTCGATAAGTACATCAACGAACATGGGTACGGTGAAGAATTCTTGGGGCCTCCTTCTCAAGAACCCAACCCTACAAAAGATGATCGTGATCTAGCTGGTACCGCGGAGAAACCCAATTGCAACAGGCGTCGTCTGTTCAGTTCTCAGGAGACGCCTCCAGCTGCCGCCTTCACGGAGACTCAAATAGCCGAGGTGCGAAATATTATCAGCCCCAACACACTCAAGAAGATGGTCTCTGAGCAGAACTCGATCCCATTACAGCAGAAGAAGCAGAAGGGACGGAAAAGGAAAAATAACAAGGGTGCGAGCCAGCCGGCACCGAGTACGATCCGTGCTCACGACGGGCCACCAATACCTAAGGATATCTCGAGGAGGGTGCATGTGGCGGGTAGGCCGATGCTACCGACTAATCTGCTCAATGCTGCAACCGGTGCTATGCGGAGTCTGCATGATGGTGTTCTTTCTATGGAGAAGCGGCGTCTCTCCGAGAATGACGTGGCATACCCGGTTTTTATGGCCAAGGTGCCAGAGGGCAAGGGCTTTGTCGATAGCACCATCGGGCGTATGATCGTCCTGCGGTTTGATGACATCTTCGCTATGTTTAACCTTTATCCGCTCCACTACGCTTTCATTCGGCTATTTTCGCTCAGTATATAGATGTGTATCATTAGTGACAAGACCCCGGACATCGTGATAGTCGACCCCTTCTACATGCGTTCCAAGATCTTGGGTAGCGCTGGGGACCGGCAAGTCGCGAGTTCATACCTCGAAGGCGTTAGTCTGGCGAACCCAGATAAGGATAACTTCCTCGTGCGTTACTTTTTTCAGTAAGTCATCCCCTCACCGCCCCGTAACATATGATTTCTTAGATTTCGATCGTTCGTTTTTTTCTAACAATCCGTGTTTTGTGTAGTGACACACATTGCACACTCATCCTCTTAAGCCCGAAATATTCCATGGCCACGTATTTCGCCTCAGGCCGTCAGTCGAATAAAGACTACACAAATATCAAGAAAGTTCTTGATGATGCTCTCTCCAGCTACGCCAAAACTAGAGGCACCTTCAGGAGGCCAATTTGTAGGTATGGCAAGCTCGTGTTCACCCACGTAATGACGTTCCCCTGTGTCAAGTAGCCGCCTGGCAGTCAGAAGGTTGCCTACTACGCCCTCCATCACATGCGGGCGATCGTACGGGACCATCATCACCTTATGCTACCAAATAATCTCAAAGAATGGGCCGCATGCTTGTCGGCAATCCAGGACGAGGACGTCAGACAAGAATTCTTTCGCATCCATTTAGAGTTTACGGAAATCATCTATCAAGATGTCCTTCGTACCTCGGGGCAGTTCTACCTCAACTATCAACCATCCAATAGTGAAATAGAAACAATGCTACAAATGCGGGCTGACAATGACCGTACATTCATGACCATCACGAAAGACGGCGGCTTCATCCATGCTCCGGTGCCTGAGTCGAGTTGAAAGTATTGATGCTATGTAGTTCTGAAATATCGATTAGCTCATGTTGTAATTAAACTTTAACGAACTTGTATGTCTCTTTAGTTTGGACAGTCGTTCAACTTATATGTAGTCGATGCTATTTATTAGTAGGACCATGAATCGTGCTATTAATGTGTTGCTTTTCTTTTCCGATCCTTTTGTTGCATACTTATATATTGCTTATATATTATCTGTGAATTGCTACTAACGTTTTGTTAATATAGTGCATAGAGATGCCGTCGTATGTCGTGTACAAGGGTGAGGTTCCCAGAGTCTACGATGACTGAGAGGAGTGTCGGAGACAGGTTCACCTTTTCAGCGGTAACAGTTACAAAGGGTACACCACTAGGGCGGAGGCGGAAGCTAGATACGTGCGCTATCTAGCGGGAGAGAGGAGGGAGCGGAGGAGGAACCGGATGAAGATCAGTTTCATCGCGATGATGCTCATCGTGACCGCAACCCTCTTCTATGTGATGGTAGTTAAGATATCAACTTGTAATGTGAAGACAAACTCGCTACTCGCGGTCTTGAGACTTGTAATGTTCTAACTTTGTTCGGTATTTTGAATTCTGACTAATATGATGGATTGTATTCGGAGACTAATCTTCTATTGTATTAAATAAATCTGTTGTTTATATGTTGTGTTGTTTATATTCTGTGCTATAATGTATTTTGTAACCTGTGCAAATATCAGAAAAGCAAAAAAAATTATTCCTAATATTCATAGTAGTTGCGCACCATATTGCACTTTAGTGGCGCACAGAAATAAACACACCAGTGGCGCATTATCTAAAAGTGCACCATTAGTAACCCAGGGCACAAGGTACACATGGCCCTTTGGAGTAACAACAGTGGCGCACTTCTGGGCCTAGTAATGGCGCACTTTAGCTGCGTCATTAGTGTCTAGGATAGTAATGGCGCACCAGATGGTGCGCCACTGTTATGTAGATTAACAGTGGCACACCAGGCGTGCGCCATTACTATTTATTAGTAGTGACGTGATAATAGTGGCGCACCTATAGTGCGCCATTAATAGCCAAAATAGGTGCGCCACTAACAGCCTTTTTTCTAGTAGTGAAGTCAGGCACCGCGTCAGCCGACTCCTCCTCCAAGTCCGGCACGGCGTCAGCCGACTCCTCCGTCTTCAAGTCCGGCACCGCGTCAGCCGACTCCTCCTCCAAGTCCAGCACATCGTCAGCGTGCTTCGTCGACTCGGCGTGCTCCGTCGCCTAACCAACAACGGAAGAGAGAGGCCGCAACTACGATGACTAGCGGTACAATAGGCAAGAAATTCAAATATGGTCCAAGCCTTAAGCATCTTCCGAAGTTGCCTTACCACCTGACTGAGGAGGAACTTGATAGCGCAGTGGATGCCAAAGTGAAGGCCCATTTTGGACCGAAACCGCCCTAACCACCAAAGGAGAAAGTACTTGAGCATGTCTCACAACACTTTATTGATATGGCTCGACCGGCTGTTAATCACAAGGACCGCGACTATGTGTGGTCTATCAAGAAGTCATATCTTGTAGGACAAAAGGAGTCGAGCTCGAGCTCGAGCCAAGGAGTTGGCAAAAAAAGAGAAAACTATCCCCTAGCTGGGAGAACAGGCAGTGCAATCGACCCCCCGCTCATTGTACAAACACCTATGAGTACCACCGGTCGGCCAGGAGTGATCGAAGATCATATGAGAATGGCTAAAGAGGCTGGTGTCGGTGGTGAACAACTCCTAGGCCTCAAGGAAATCCCGGGCTTAAAGAGAAGGAAGTAAAATATCAATATGCCCACGACAAACCTCTGGTCAAGCCTAAATATTTCAAGCTTCTACCAACAAGATTGTACAATTTCATACGTGGTACATGCAAATAACAAGAAATACCAATCAAGTCCCTCATGGTGAGAGTCAAAGGGAGGCATTACTTCCATAAAAAAGATCTATGGATTCATTATTCAGAGTTGTTTTAGTTATTCAATCAAGACCACTCAACAAATCTTTAGTCAATTGCTATTGTCTGTAAGTGATTTCTTTCTATAATTTAAGTCTCTAGCTAGATGTGCTCTCGTTCATTACCTGTAATTATCCTCACCATATTCGTTTATGTGGTATTATGCAGAATGAAGATGTATGAAATGAAACAAGTTGGATGCTATGGCATTGGGTTCATTGACCCAAATACGATTAATCAAAAGATAAGGAAAACGGCATATTCGAGAAAAGACATAGAGAAAGCCATGCTAGATTTTTTGAAGCATCTAACCACCCAACCAAAAATACTACTTCTTTACAACTTCGGATGAGTGTTACTATATATATCTTGTACTATAAATTCAATTTTTTGCTTACTAGATGTTAATAAGTGTTGTTGATGAGTTATGCAGTTATCATTGGATCTTGTTAATCATTGAAGTTGACAAGGGAAAACTCGAAGTACTCGACTCGCTATTTAAGGATCCATCTGAATACGCAATCGTGAGGGGGGCGGCTTGACAGGTAATTTTTATCATTATCGCACTATGTCGGCCTCTTAAATTACTTCATTTCCTGATATCAACTAGTTAATAACTCATTTATTTATTTTCTTTGCCGGCGGGCAGGGCTTGGGCCAAGTTCTTCAAACAGGTCCCAATCGACTAGGCACAATAGCTGAAATGGGTGCGACCCAAGGTAATTAAGTACTACTAGCTAGCTAGCTATGTCCGTGCATCTCTTTAATTCTAGATTCAATACCATTATCATGCTTGATTAATTATTACCCGATTGAATTTTATTCTCGTAAAGTGCATGAGACAGGAACAGGGGACTAGTTTATTGCGCATACTATGTTTGCGAAAACATTCGCATAATCACATCTGAAAGGAGCAGAAACGAAAGAAAAATCTTTGGATATGTTTGTCAGAACACTATTCATATATTTTTTATCATAATCTAGCTAATATATATACACACAACTAATATTTCATCTTGATCTCCATCTTATAGCTGACGGAGATGCGGGGCCAGCTTATACCAGAGGCTCCGGTACGAGCAATTCAAGAGGAATTAGCTGGATTTCTGTTTGATCAGGTCATAGATCCCAAATAAGAATATCATTACAAGATAAAGAATAAAAAGCAGTAATGTCTGCATATATATGTAATGATCCTCAAATTGTAGGAGAGATTGTATATATATGAATGGTCGTGGTACGAGCAATTCCATGATATATATATATATATATATATATATATATATATATATATATATATATATATATATATATATATATATATATATGAACAACATGTGTACAGTATGTAGTAGCGTAATATATGTTTGAAATGAAAATTAATTAAATGGAAAATACAAAATTAAAAGGACAATTAAACAATAATTAATTCATAAACCCCTAAAGAATTAAAAAGAAAAATGAAACAAAATTAAAAAAACTAAATACATTTAGTCCTGGTTGGTGTTACCAACCGGGACTAAAGGTCCCCCAGCCCATGGCGCCGGCGGATGCCACATGGAGGGCCTTTGGTGCCGGGCCATGTTGAACCAAGACTAAAGGGGGTAGCCTTTAGTCCCCACCCTTTAGTGTCAGTTCGAGAACCGGCACGAAAGGCCCTTACTAACCGCGACAATAGGCCAATTCTACAGTAGTGTGTAGACAAAGAGAATCCAATCAATATGAATTGACCCCGTCGTTTTATACTTAATTAGTGGAAACTATACAAAGACGTCTCTTGTCCCTTTTTGTCACTGCGATATAGAGCACCGCCATATTGAACCCACTATAACACCCCCTCTCAGTGAAGAAATATCAATCTAGTTGGCGAAAATATTTCAATAGATGGGAGAGATTTACTAAGCTATAATAATCGGGCAAATAAGAATCATCACGGAATTTATAAAAGACTAAAATCTTTTTCATTAATAATAAGAACATAAATCTACGATTCATCGAATCCCTACAAACACTCCACACAAAGTGATTACAGCGAACAGATCACCGCGAAGATGCGGTGAACTTTGTATTGAAGATCAAGAGAGAGAGATAGTCATCTTGGTACTAACTACGGACCCATAGGTCTATCGTGAACTACTCACACATCACCATGGGAGAAGCAAGGTTGATGTAGAGGCCCTCCGTGATCGATCACCCCTCCGATAGGGAACCAGAACAAGGTTCCAGATGGCACATGACGAAACAATGACTTACGGCGGCGAAAAAAGTGTTTCTGGATTCTCTCTAGGGTTTTTGGGATATATTAGAATTTATAGGCCAGAGAGGGACGTCGGGAGGTGCCAGGAGGGGCCAAAACACAACAGGGTGTTGCAACCCCCTAGACGAGCCCTGATGTGTTGTAGCTACCTCGTGCACCCTCTGGTCTCATCCCGAAGCTTCCAGGTCTTCTTTTGATCCAGAAAAAAATCATAAAAAAAGTAACTGGACTTCGTTTGGTACTGTAAACCAGAAACCAAGAAACATGTAGAAAACAACAGGTTGCATTGGGCACTAGGTTAATGGGTTTGTGCTAAAAAGTAATAGGACGTGTAAAATAAATACCGAAAAATTATCCTAGAATGATAATAGAATAGCATGAAACAATCAAAAATTATAGATATGTCGGACACGTATCAGCATCCCCAAGCATAATTGTTACTCGTCCTCGAGTAGGTAAATGATAAAAACAATTTTTTTGATGTGACATGCTACCCAACATGTAATCTCTTGTAGGTATGATCAATAAGAAATAATGAGTTAATAAACATTAACATAGTAATAATCATAAACATAAGTAACAAAATCATCAAGTTTTCAAATATACGATACGTAAAGAATGTTCACCCCCAGCGAGACGTAGAGCAGCCGCGCGTAAATGCGAGCATGAGATGGGCTGCCCAAGCACATGGGAAATGCCACATCCTCGATTTTTCCTTTTTTCTGTGTTTTTCCTTTTTTATGTTACACTTCCAACTATTTAAAAAAAATTGGGAACCTAGGTCCCTGGGCAACTTGTTCGGGTCCAACCTGTTAATGCATTTGTTTGCAAGCAACCTGTATCATTGTTTTTTTGTTTCCTTATACCCTTGCATGCAGGACTGTCCATATATAAAATAACATCTATCATTTATAATTATTTCCACATTTATTTGCATGTTCTAGTTGGACGAATTTTCCACACATGCAAGAGCCAAATCGATGATACACACATGTACTCGTTATTAGACCGTGCAATTAGTTATTATGATACGGACGAATACATGGTATTAGACCAGCACATCGATTGGTGGATATTATATCTAATAAAAATATGTACGTGTTCATGATATGCCTAATGAAAAATATAAACATAGCCGATGTATTATAGCTAATGAAAGCATACACAAACAAAGGGTATTGTATCTAACAAAAATATACATCTATCTTGGTATTATATCTAATCAATGTACACAAACCAAAGGTATTATATTTAATAATAATGTACACATACAAGGGTATTATACCTACTGAAAATATACACATGCCGGATGTATTATATCTATTGTAAATGTACACATACCCGAGATATTATACCTAATAAAAATATCCACGTGCCTGAGGTATTATGCCTACTGAAAATCTACATATACCAAATGTATTATATCTATTTAAATTATAAACATGCCTGAGGGTATTATATCTAAGAAAAGACATGTTACTGTTATTCCTAATCAAAATATAAGCATATTGAAAGTATTATACATAATAGTAACAATATACACTACTCGAGATACCCATGTGTAATTAAAAAGAAACAATTATTTAGTATTTTCAATCATTATTCACGACTTCAATCTGATATAGCCTATGTATGTGTTTCTAATTTGCGATGACATAATAATAACATTTTTGTATATACACATACCTGGGATACCCATGTATATCTGTTATTAGACCGCGATACTAATTGTTGGGTATTATACCTACCGAAAATACCTACATGATGATGGTATACCTAATCAAAATATAAACATACTCGAGGTATTGTATGTAACGAAAACATATGCATACTGGAGATACCCATGTGTATGTGTTGATTCTACAATCAAAATACTAATGTGCATACCAACTTATTTATAAATAATTTTATGTTTATGTGTAACGAGTATCATGTACCTTTCATTTATGAAGATGGGAAGAAATACTAGATAATTAACCATGACTCATTAATTTCTGATTTATCTCTCCTATTATGTCTCTCACTATAGAACATTGCCTTGTATGTTATCCTTTTTTTATTTGACGCTAAATAAATGTTGCCATGGTTGGTGTGTGGATCCATATTAATGGTATAAAATTAGTGATTAGTACATCATAATTATTTTGACCAACAGTTTTCATTGGAATAACCCGCTAATAAAAATACGCATTACGACAACACGTATGTAAATGCAATTAAACGGTGGAACGGCAAGGAGCCTAAACACCTAGATGCCCCAAACGAACTATCCTAGATACGTGTTCTTGTAATGGGTATGTTTATTAATAAGTTATTCCATTAAATATTGCAGGTCAAAATTATTATAACATAATCGCTAATTTGATACCATTATTATGACTCCATGCACCATGCATGTTAACACTTATTTAGTCTCAAATAAAAAACAATACCATACAAGGCAATGTTCCATGCTGAATGAGAGACGTAATAGAAGACAGAAATCATAAATTAATTAGTCATAATTAATTATCTCATATTTCTTTCCATGTTTCATAAAATGGAAGGTACATGATATTCACTACACATAGAGAGAAAATTATTTATAATTAAATGGGTATGCACACTCGTATTTTGATTGTATTATCAACACATGCACATGGGTATCTCCAATATGTGTATATTTTCATTACGTACAATACATGAGGTATGTTCATATTTTGAATAGATATCACACAAACACATAAATATTTCGTTAGGTATAATTAGCAATAAGTAGTATCACGGTCTAATAACACATACACATGGGTATCTCGAGTATGTGTATACAAAAAATGTTATTATTATGTCATCCTATATTGGCAACACATACATATGGTATCTCAGATTGAAGTCCCAAATATTCGAAATACTAAATAATCTTAATATTCAATTACACAAGGGTTACGAGTATGTGTATATTGTCATTCCGCATAATACCTCGAGTATGTTTATATTTTGATTAGGTATAACACCGACATATAAATATATTTTTAGGTATAACACCCTCAGGGTATGTGTATATTTTGAACACATATAATTTACTTGGTATGAGTATATTCATTAGATATAATACCTACGTAGACATATATTTTTATTAGATACAATTTCCTTCTTATGTGTATGTTTTCATTAGTTATAATACCTTGTGTGTGTGTGTATTTTCATCAGGCATATCACGACAACGTACATATTTCTATTACATACCCATTACGACAACACGTATGTAAATGCAATTAAACGGTGGAACGGCAAGGAGCCTAAACACCTAGGTGCCCCAAATGACTGTCCTAGATACATGTTCTTGTAATGGTTATGTTTATTAATAAGTTATTCCATTGAATATTGCAGGTCAGAATTATTATAACATAATCGCTAATTTGATACCATTATTATGACTCCATCCACCATGCATGGTAACACTTAATTAGTCTCAAATAAAAAACAATACCATACAAGGCAATGTTCCATGCTGAGAGAGAGATGTAATAGAAGATAGAAATCATAAATTAATTACTCATGATTAATTATCTCCTATTGCTTTCCATGTTTCATAAAATGGAAGGTACATGATATTCACTACACATAGAGAGAAAATTATTTATAATTAAATGGGTATGCACAGTCGTATTTTGATTGTATTATCAACACATGCACATGGGTATCTCCAATATGTGTATATTTTCATTACGTACAATACATGAGGTATGTTTATATTTTGATTAGGTATAACACCAACATGTAAATATTTCGTTAGGTATAATACCCAATACTAGTATCATGGTCTAATAACACATACACATGGGTATCTCGAGTATATGTATATAAAAAATGTTATTATTATGTCATCCTAAATTGGCAACACATACATATGGTATCTCAGATTGAAGTCCCAAATATTCAAAATACTAAATAATTTTAATATTCAATTACACAGGGGTATCGAGTATGTGTATATTGTCATTCCGCATAAAACCTCGAGTATGTTTATATTTTGATTAGGTATAACACCAACATATAAATATATTTTTAGGTATAACACCCTCGGGTATGTGTATATTTTGAACACATATAATATACTTGGTATGTGTATATTCATTAGATATAATACCTAGGTAGACATATATTTTTATTAGATACAATATCCTTCTTATCTGTATGTTTTCATTAGTTATAATACCTTGTGTGTGTGTGTGTGTATTTTCATCAGGCATATCACGACAACGTACATATTTCTATTAGTTGTAACTAGCAAAGTGGCGCGCTCTTCGCTTGGGCTAGTATTTTTTAGATTCGTTGAAATAAGTTCATATACCAGTTCTTTGAGTTGGTCGTGAAGTTGTGATCTTAAGAATACATAAGAGTTGCCCCTTTAACGTTTCGGGGAAATATCTGAGCCTATGTTGTTGCAGAACTTTTTTAGTGTTACGTCCTCCGATCCACGGGTTTGCCTAATGCGGGTACAGTGATGTGTACATGGCTTGTGGCTTGCTTGACAATCCTGTTGATGCATATCCACGCGTCTTATTTCTAGTATATAATGTTTTCCCAAGAAGTATCATAGGCATCAACTTTAGTCAATATGGGTGATTTTTTAATGATTATATTTTTTGTTCATATTCCCATGAAATATATGTTAGCATAGATTAATTTTTAAAAAAGTTTGCATCACCAAAAATTACATAATTTACGCTAAAAATGTAAATGCACTATACTTTTTTCCCTAGATGTTGTACATTAATCACGATTTTTTGTAATGCATAGATGATTTTTAGAGAAATTTATATCTAATTGTTTGTGTTGGTTGTAATTAAATGATTGTTTTCCACTTGAATGATTACTTGGGCTTTTAACCCAACATGCTCACATAGATGCACACAATGTTCATGCACCACAGTCCACTCCTTCACAGAGTGTGTGTTCTTGCCAGATCCCCTCTGTCCCATTTCTCCTTTCCTACCTTTTTCTGTTGATTCTTGGGTTGTTTTTGCCGGCTGATGTGCAGCTACCAATCAAGCATATACACCCTCCATTTCTCTATTGGCTCCCAGTTTGATGCCGCCGACTGATGTGCAGCTATGCAAAGAGCAACTTTGGTGTTGTTGCTTATTCATTGCGGCCTTGTGGGCATGGATCTCATCTCCCATAGGCAGCTTGGATTCGGGATGAGTTTATCCTCGGGAAGACATATCCATATTAGTGAAAATCAAAGCTAGCCAACACGTCATCTTCATCCTTTGTAGAGGTTACCTTCTTCCGCCTGTAGGTCCAACTTTTTTCCCTACGTGTTCATGTTATATTCACCCCTTCTTCCTATCTTTTTTCCATGTTTGTAGTGTTAATTTGATCTAATTAAGGTAGTGAAAATATTAATTTTTTTATCCCTACCCAGCTTATTCGTGCTTGGGATCGACATTTGTAGTTGCACCTCAAGCTCACAACTATGTAATGAGCCTCAAGTATAAGATAATATTGTGCATCGACATTAGGTATGAATGAGTTGTTTGCATCAAATCCTAATGAACATTTCCATTACTTCTGCACATCAGTAGACTATATCCATCCGGCCATAGCATGTTAGCATTGATATGTTAGTTATCATTTTGAAGATAGTTTGTAGTATACAAATTGTTCATGTACTTATTCTAGTCTAATATTAGGTGACTAGCAAAATCTTGTTGAAGAACTACTCTGAAAGTTTTTATCATGTCTTTAGATATTTAGTTATATACTTTTACCCTTTACTATGATGCTTGAGAATGCTAAGTATTGTTCTCCATGTGTAAACACATGTTTATGTAGAGATATATCTAATTTTTGATCTGCATGTCTCACTTTCCCTTATTTATTTTTTGTCACCATAGAATTGAAATAATAAATAAATTAATGTAGTTTCTGATAGTGACTATACCATCCTATGAATTTTGCTCTTCATCTTCACTCAATTGACTTATGGCCAAGTTACATAATGATGATAGTAGGTTATGAAGGTGAAAAAGAAAGTTGTAGTGTTAATTTGTTTATGTTCCCTCCACTTGTTCTCGTCTTAGGACCAGCATTGGCAGTGTTAGCCCCCCTACACCTATTAATTTTCAAAAAACTCCCGAAGGCATGTTAGGATTTAGTAACTGAACAAGAAAACATGTTTGGTTGCATTCTACATATAAAATATAATAATGTCTTGATGCTCTTACTATTGGTCACACTACATTAAAGCTTGAGAACTCAGATATCACATAACATAGATTTGTCATGCTTAAAACCAATTAAGTATATCCACCGATTGTTACTCTGATGGCATCCGCCTCATGAGTAAGTAGGTCTAAAGAAATGCAAGGAACCTAATCAAATGGCATCTGTCTCATGCCTAGAAGGTAGGTACTCGGCGCCACCGTCTTCACTATAATATTACAACAGTTGTTTCCCTTCATATACATCTACTGTCGTAGGATCAGAAACTTCCCGATGTGTCTACTCCGGCAACAATAACCTTGCGGACAAGATCGAGCAAGTTGGTGGATCGCAGGCTTGTACATCTAGATGCAACAACCTGACATTCAAGGTCGATGAAGCTAGTTGATCGGATGCTCAGGCATGGAGTGAGAACAGTGGCCAGGAGATTTGTTTTTTTACTCTAGAGGTGTTAATTGATGCCTTGAACATAGGTTTTCTTTCTACAAAAAAAGATCGGGAGTTGATAGTTTTTCTTTGTAGCTAGGGCGGTGAAGAGATCACATATCCCGAAGCAACACCGGAAACATTGTTGCAGAGACTCATTGCGACGGCCATTACGTGAGGTCAAGGTCATAGGGGACAGCGGGTGCATTTTTTTTGTTTCCTCAAGAGCGACGACTATGATCTTTATTCTAGGATTGAGCCACACGCGTGTGTTTTTATTGTCTAAAGGAAGGTTTCATGTAAAAAAAGTTGAACTGCATGTGATCTTTATGTTAGTATTGATTCATACATACAGGCTCAGGATAGCTGCAAATTTATTTTTGAGATGAAGCGCTCTTATATGCAGATCTAACACTAGTACAAAAGAGGGCATTGGTTCGGGCTGGGCAACGGTCCCGGTTCATGAGGCCAGGGGGGCGGGCGGGCCACATGGGGCATTGGTCCCGGTTCGTCGGACCCCTTTGGTCCCGGTTCCAGACACGAACCGGGTCGAATGTGCTTCGCTCCTGACCCACACCCATTGGTCCCGGTTCGTGTCTGGAACCGGTACCAAAGGTGGTCCTTTAGTCCTGGTTCTAGCCACGAACCGGGACCAATGAGATGCCTATATATACCCCTCGCTAGCGAGCAGAGCACTCCACACACTGCTCTGTTTTTTTGCCGGCGAGGGAAGAGCTTTGTGGTGCTCTAGCTCACCTCCTATGCACATGGGGTGTTTGATGAAATGCCCAAGCCAAATTTAAGCTTTATCCTCTCGAAGATCCTTGTCCAAACTCCATTTTCGTCAAGATTTGTCTAGGTTTGGCGGTCCGTCCTGTCCCGTCCCCATCTTGAAACCGCCGTCGATCGCCCGCGCGTGGTGAGCCTCTTGATCTTATCTTCTTGCTAAAAGAAAATATACTTACTCGTATGGTTTTCTTACTTTTATTATTGTTTGTTATTATATGGTGCCATGGTTATGGTATCCGCCCACGCCGGCCCTCGTCCAGTCTATGATTCAGATGTGGTATATTGTCTTTTATATAACTATTTCACACATCTAATGTCTATGATAATTAATTATGCCACCAACTTGACGTAGATGTTTTTATCTATAGGAGTTAAACCAAACATTCGAACCCACTATGCAATTCTGCTCGACAAGTTAACTAAAGCTGAAAAAGAAATCAAACATTTGAAAGAAAAATTGAAGAACTGAAGATGACAAGATGGGATTGGAGTTGCATGTTGTCGATATCGTCGACGATCACAAGACCAAGATGGATGCTATGCGCTTGAAGCTTAGAAAGATTACAAAATATGCCATTCATATTGAGGCTTGATATCATTATGCTGTTGGATCAATTGGTACCTTATTAGCGGTTATGATTACATTTGTCGTTGCATTTAAATTTTGTACATAGTTTCGGTGTATGTTTTAATTAGATGCTCTAGAGACCTATATGTTGTTCAATAATTATAGCTATGTACGAACTGTACGTATTTATTTTGGTCATTATTGTACTTTGGCTTTAATGTAATGATGGATTTCTAATAATTTGGTCACTTCTGTATTCATGATATGTTGTAATTGTTTTTAATACACTTTATTATATAACGCACGCAGATGAACCGGCAATGGTGTACGGTGACCGACGCACCTCCGAGTATATTAAGGGCCTCCATAATTTTCTCGTAGCGGTCGAGGCAAACAAGCAGAATGATTTTATGCCTTGTCCATGTACTGTCTGTAAGAATACGAAGTCTTTCTCCAACTCTAAAACCCTTCACTTCCACCTGCTTCAGAAGGGTTTTATGTCACACTATAATGTTTGGACCAAGCACGGAGAAAGAGGGGTTATGATGGAAGACAGCAAAGAAGAAGAGGATGACGACAAGTACCCTCCCCTGAATACGGTGATGCTGCAATGGGGGAAGCTGAAGATCAAGAGGAACCAGACGATGTGCCCGATCATGATCTTCGCCGGGTCATTGTTAATGCACAGAGAGAATGCGAAAGTGAAAGGGAGAAGTTGAAGTTCGATCACATGTTAGAGGATCACAAAAAAGGGTTGTACCCAAATTGCGAAGATGACAACAAAAAGCTTGGTACCACACTGGAATTGCTGCAATGGAAGGTAGACAATGGTGTATCTGACAAGGGATTTAGTTCGCTACTGAAAATAATGAAGATGAAGCTTCCAAGGATAACGAATTGCCCTACAGTACGTACGCAATAAAGAAGGTTCTATGCCCTCTAGGATTGGAGGTGTAGAAGATACATGCATGCCCTAATGACTGCATCCTCTACCGCGGTGAGTATGAGGAACGGAACGCATGTCCAGTATGCGGTGCATTGCGTTGTAAGATCAGAAGAGATGACCCTGGTGATGTTGAGGGCCAGCGCACCGAGAAGAGGGTTCCTGCCAAGGTGATGTGGTATGCTCCTATAATACCATGGTTGCAACGTCTGTTCAGAAACAAAAAGCATGCAGAGTTGATGCAATGTCACAAAAAAGACAGTAAGAAAGACGGGAAGTTGAGAGCACCCACTGACGGGTCACAGTGGAGAAAGATCGAGAGAAAGTGGAGCGACTTTACAGGTCACCCGAGGAACATATGGTTTGGTTTAAGTGCAGATGGCGTTAATCCTTTTGAGGAGCAGAGCAGCCAACATAGCACATGGCCTGTGACTCTATGTATGTATAACCTTCCTCCTTGGTTGTGCATGAAGCAGAAGTTCATTATGATGCCAGTGCTCATCCAAGGCCCTAAGCAACCCGACAATGAAATTGGTGTGTAGCTAAGGCCATTAGTTGATGAAGTTTTACAGCGATGGAATGGAAGAGGTGTACTTGTGTGGATGAGAACGAATAGGAGGATTATGACCTACATGCGTTGCTGTTTGTAACCATCAACGATTGGACTGCTCTCAGTAACCTTTTAGGACAGACAAACAAGGGATACCACGCATGCACGCACTGTTTAGATGACACCGACGGTATATATTTGGACAAATGTAGGAAGAATGTGTACCTGGGGCGTCGTCGATTTCTTCTGACCAACCATCAATGTCGAAAGAAAGGAAAACATTTCAAAGGTGAGGCAGATCACCGGAAGAAGCCTGCCCTTTGTACTGGTGATCACATACTTGATATGGTCAACGATTTACAAGCAATACTAGGAAAGGGTCCTGGCGGACTATCTGTTCCAAGTGACGCTAACAAACGCGCACCCATGTGGAAGAAGAAATCTATATTTTGGGACCTACCCTATTGGAAAGACCTAGAGGTCCGCTCTGCAATCGACGTGACGCACGTGACGAAGAATCTTTGCGTGACTCAGCTAGGCTTCTTGGGAGTGTATGGGAAGACAAAAGACACACCGGAGGCACGGGAGGAACATCAACGTGTTCATGAAAATGATGGCATGCATCCAAAGCAATATGAAGGTCCTCCCAGCTACACTCTTACCAAATAAGAGAAGGAAATCTTCTTTGAATGTCTGCTCAGTATGAAGGTCCCGTCTGGTTTCTCGTTGAATATAAAGGGTATAATAAATATGGCAGAGAAAAAGTTCCAGAACCTAAAGTCTCATGACTGCCACGTGATTATGACGCAACTGCTCCCGGTTGCATTGAGGGGGCTTCTATCGGAAAACGTTCGATTAGCCATTGTGAAGCTATGTGCATTCCTCAATGCAATATCTCACAAGATGGTCGATCCAGAAATCCTGCCACAGTTAAGGAGTGATTTCGTGCCATGTCTCGTTAGTTTTGAGATGGTGTTCCCACGGTCCTTCTTCAATATCGTGACGCACGTCCTAGTTCATCTAGTCGACGAGATTTCCGTTCTAGGCCCTGTATTTCTACACAATATGTTTCCCTTTGAGAGGTTCATGGGAGTCGTACAGAAATATGTTCGTAACCGCGCTAGGCCAGAAGCAACCATCTCCATGGGCCATCAAACAGAGGATGTCATTGGGTTTTGTGTTGACTTCATTCCTGACCTTAAGAAGATTGGTCTCCCTCAATCGGGGTATGAGGGGAGACTGACTAGAAAAGGCACGCTAGGAGCAGCCTCAATAATATGTAGGGACAGGCATTCTTGGTCTCAAGCGCACTACACAGTTCTATAGAATTCCACCTTAGTGACCCCGTATGTCGATGAACACAAGAATATTCTGCGCTCCAAACACCCGGAGCAGTGTGACGACTGGATTACATACGAACACATCAGGACTTTCAGCAATTTGTTGCAAACCCGTCTCATGGGTGACAACAATGTTTCTGATGACCTGTACTCGTTGGCAAGGGGACCATCTTCAACTGTATTGACTTACAAAGGGTGCGAGATAAATGGGAATACATTTTACATGATCTTCCAAGATGAAAATGGCACCAACCAAAACAGCGGTGTCCGCTTTGATGCAGCAACCAAGAGGGGAAAGGACACATATTATGGTTACGTAGTGGACATATGGGAACTTGACTATGGACATGATTTCAAGGTCCCTTTATTTCAGTGCAAGTTGGTCAATCTGTCAAGAGGCGGGTGTCACAACCCTAGCAAGTGTCTAGGCTAGCAATGTGTTTGCATCATCATCATCATCATTGCATCAATATGAAATGGGGAGAAAGAAAGAAACCCTAAGCATTTCATGAATTAACGAAATTCCAGATAAATGAAATTTCAACAAATCCAAAATGCCCATCAAAAATGTTCCCTATGTCTGATAATTAATGGCATGGATATACCAGGGACCATCTCAATTATTTGAAAATTTGAAATATTTTAAATTAATGGTTTAAGTCTCTGAAAATGGAAAATAAAAACATTATCATTATCACTGCTTTCAAAATAATCTGAAACTTTTGGTACAAGTTTGAAATATTCAAACTTGAAATTATAAAAGTTTTAGAATTAGTTGAAGGGGTATTTTGGACCTGCAAGAAATAAACAAATATCAGAAAGAAATAAAAATAAAAGAAAGAGAAGGCCTGAGGCCTGGCACTGGGCAGCCCATCTGGCCCATGTGCCAGTCGTCTCCTACCTGTGCCGGTGGGCAGAGGCAAAGGAGGGCACGGCGAGGCCTCCACCTCCTCCCTGCCTGGTCGCCTGCCTGGAGGTCCCAGAGCGCACCAGCGCGTCGTCGCCGTGGCCGCCTCGTGCCTTCTCCCTCGCTCCCGTCGCCGCTCTCTCTCTCGATCTCCCTCTTCCCCCTCTCTGCTCTCCTCTTCCCCCCCGGCAACCGAAGGTGTCGCCGCCGCTGATTCGCCGCCGTGGATACTCCCCGAGCCCGACAAGCCGTCGACTTGATGCGCCATGAGCCCCTCCGTCGATTCCCCTCCTTTCTTCTGCTGTTTAGCCGTCGTAGTCGTCGCTCCCCTGTCGCTCCCGAGCTCCTCGCCACCGTCGCAAATGGCCACCGTGGCCAGAGCAACCGTGGTGCTCAGCTGAGCACCTCGGCATGTCCGCGCGGGTCTGTAGATGCCGTCCCGGCCATCGGCGCCCTCACTAGCAGGCCCTAGCGTCGTTTCCCCATCGTGCCCAGCTCCGGCCGCCGCCAAAATGGAAGTGGCCGTTGACTCCGGCCACCCCAGCCCCTCCTGACCCCCTAGATGGACGCGGACATGCGTGGGCTACCTCCAGCTGGTCTCCGCACGCCCTGCCGCCGTCTCTACGCGATTCCGGTGAGTTGCCGCCGTCGTTTTGGTCGTCACCGGCGAGTCTTCGGCGCCGTTGAAGTGGCAGGGTGATTAGGCTAACCCCCGTGCTAATTAATCCCCCTCCAGCTACTAACAGTGGGCCTCGTTGCGGGGTCAACGCCCAGTCAGCGCGGGATTAGCCCGTGTGTCTATGACATGTGGGTCCCGCGTGTCATTTTGACCCAGAACGATCAGCTGACTGTGCTCACGTCATGCTGACATAGTAAATTCTTTTAGTGATTTAAAATAATTCCAGAAATAGCTAAAAATTTAGAAAAAAATCATATAAATTAATTTGTAAGTCAGATGAAAATAATTTACATATGAAAAGTTATCAGAAAAATCCAATGAATCCAATGGTGCTACTCTCATGCATGATAGAGCAACGTAAATAGGTGAACATGGACATTTTAGTATTAGGATAATATATAGAATTTGAAATGAAAACAACTTTGAACCTATATTCAAATACATTTCAAATTGTCATGATCACTAGTTACATTAGCTCATCCATGCATACTATCATGCCATGATCATGCATCATATTGTTGCATCTCTTTGTATTGAATGCTTTTATCTACGTTGCGGTAGGCCCTAATCCGGAGGATACTACTCCGTGCCCCGACGAAGGAGAGAACTCTTCCGCAACACAGCAAGGCAAGCAACCCCATTGATCATTCCGATAACATCCCATTCTCTCGCTCCTGCCCTCATTTATTGCATTAGGACAAACGATCACATGTCAGTCATTCACGGTAGATGATCCTATTCTTATGCATGACCTGATCTTGTCACAGTAAATAGCTAAACCTTGCAACCTAGCTTACCTGGTAGATGCTTGTGCCATGATGTGCTTAGCTTACCTTGCCTGCTATACTTGCTATGCTTAGAGTTGTGTCAGGTCTGTTTCATCTGAGTGATGAACTGAGTGAAACAGTGTTGTCCGATGTGATGAGCATATAACAAACACGATTTGGTAAAGGTACCGATGAGAGGCTATGTAGGAGTACATAGTGGGTTGTCTCATTGGGACCGTTCTTAGGAACTGGGTTCCGTGTTTCTGATCCAAGACAAGATACTACCACATGTTGGGCCCTGAAATATGACCCCGCTCGACTTATCAGTCGATTAGTCTTTGGTCCAGGTTTTGCAAGTAGTTTCTGGTGTTTATAGCATGCTGGAGGCCATGCGTAGCGCTGACACTCGGGGTGGGTTACAACGCGGTAGACAGTGGCACGGTGTACCAAGGGTCACCAGAATGGTGGGCTTGGGAACCCTGCGCACATCGTTTGGGACCGTAGTGGAAACTTCGGCCGGACTTCCATGCGGGTCAGTCTCAAATAGGCGGTAGCCTAGACTAGGGGTCTTATGTGAGTGACGGTCGTGGCCGACTCCCTCGCTGGGCATCCGCTTAAAGGTTGCCGAGGTGCATGGTTTATGGCACACAGCGATAAGTGGTGATAGCGTGTGTGAAGAAGTACACCCCTGTAGGGTTATGAAACTATTCGAATAGCCGCATCCTCGGATATGGACTACTTGGAGAACTTATGTTGTTCTTAGATAATCAAATGGATACTCCTAAAAATCTCAAGACAAGTGTGAGTACCGTGGATGGCACTCTTCCGGAAGGGGAAGATGAGTCCATGCTGGTGTATTGTGATGAAGTTAGTGGACTCGTGTGCGATAATTAAAATTGTAACAAAGAGTTTAAAACTGAGTAGTGTAGGTTAGCCATGAGTCAAAGCTGGTTTTCTACATAAACTCCGCCACCCCTTTGTTGATACATGAGCATAAATAGACTAGGTCTGTTTTAAAGAATTGCTAAGTATGATTGTACTCATCCTTGTTCAATTAATTTTGCAGAAGAAAACCAGGACCCATCAGGTGGGTTCTATCTAGACGTTGACGATGCCGAATAGCTGGTGTCCCAGCTACGATCTTGCCCGTGTGGTGGGCTGTAGATAGTCAGGCCGTGTGCCTCTTTGATATATTTTGCCGTCTGTACTCAAACGGCTTTAGTTTCTGCTGGTTTGTAAGACTATGTTTGTATGACTTGAGTGACGGGTCATGTGACCCCTATCTGTATGAACATATTATGCAAGGCTCGTCTGAGCCTCTTAAATAAAAGTTATGTTATTGTATGGTTATGTTGTGATGCCATGGTTGTATCATGCATATCGGGCATGTCGTGCGTACGTGTGACGTGCAACGGTATGTATGGGATCCGACACCTAGTTGTGTGCCTTTAGTAGTACTCTTTACGGGAAACTGCCTCTTTGTGCTTCCACCGAGCCATGGTAGCTTGCTACTGCTCCGGACACATTGATTGGCCGACATGTATCCTTCTTTGCTGCTGTGTCTGTCCCTTCGGGGAAATGTCTCGCAGTGTAATGGAGTCCCTGTAGCCTGTTACGACTCGTCTACGTGCAGTGATGACATTCGTGTCTAGTGACGTAATGGAGTCCTTGTAACTTGCTATGACTCGTCTACACAAGCTTGAGGCCGACACCTGCATTGTTGGGTTATGAATGCCTGTTTCCGTATGGATGTGCCACTTGGGTTCTATGACTAGTTATGTCGGCCCGGGTTTTTTCTTGTGTGATTGCCAGCGACATGTTCACATACGTGAGCCAAAAGACGCAAACGGTCCCGGCCAAGGTAAGGTGGCAGCCGTGGAGTACCGTGCGTGAGGCCGCAAAGTGGTGTGGCTTGTTACAGTATGGAATCATATGACTTAGGATCGGGGTCCCGACAGCGTTGGTATCAGTGCCTGACTAACTGTAGGACTACCAAGCCAAACCGGTTGAAGTCGAGTCTAGAAACACTATAGATAAGTAGGGGAATTGATTGTGGAAGGGAACGTAAGGCTCTTTTTACTCCGCTTCCCATGTTATTTTATGTTGGGTCATTCTCATCTTTTCTACGGGGATAAGAATTAGGATTCTCATCTATTGCTTAGGATGACGAGTTAGTAGCCATGGACCAATAGCTAGCTTGCTTGTGAGTAAGTGCAGTTATTCTAGTGTTGTTGGTGTGACAAACAGATGGAGAAGAGATTTGAGTCTAGATAGTCGAGTGGTTATGCCTTTCCAATCTCTTTTCAATTGCCTCAAAAAATTTGTTGAGCAATTACAACCGTTATGCTGTCCAATTTCCGCTAGGATCTCTAATGTCTTTGCATCATTCTCTGTTTCAGATGCCATCTCGTCCTTTCCGTCAGGTGGTCCGTCTGACCAGGTGCATCGATGTGCCGGGTCACACGTCCATGTTGGTTTGAGTGATGATGGAGGCTGGATATCGCTGGTACCCAGAGTACACAGTGGAGGAGCAGTATCGAGATTTCAACCATAGTCAGTATTTGTGTACTGTTAGGATATACCCTTCATATCCTGGAGCTATAGAGCCGCTTCACTGGACTCCTGGTTTGGGAGTTACCATAGATATGGCAGTTCAGGAAGCCGCCTACACTATGCTGACTATTATGAGGTTTCATCATGGTCTGCTTCAGAACACGGAGTTCTGCTATGTTCCTGCTTCCATGGGAGGAGAGGATGGATATCTTAGTGCAGCCTACTCTGATCATTCTCATGAAGACCCTAGGCTACAGGTGACTGCTCAGATGTTCGAGAACAGGGATCGTGATGCACGTGCCCTTCGCATGGAGCTCTATGCTACCCGTGCCCGTCTTTGGACAGCCTTGACGCAGTCGGCACATGTTGTGCAGACAGGTTATGGAGATATGGAGATGCTGACTCCATCGCGGACCCATTTGCCAGCACACGTAGACTGGCCTGATGTTGGAGGCATCACCCCTCTTCGAGGACCGTTGTTGCCGCCGACAAGGGGACCAAGGCCACACCCGTGTCCTTATGGTTCCAAGGATCCCAGGCTAGAGTGTTTCCAGATCCTCAGGTTCAGCTCCCAGGTCATGGGGGTAACCTGTACGAGGCATTCTACGGTGATGTTTGAGTGCGTGGATGTTAGACCTAGTATGGTAGTAGACGTATCACCACAGTCCTGTGTGTCTTGTGGGATATGATCAAGGTCGAGAGTTGAGTTCCGGAGGTGTAGATAGATAATGTATAGGATGCTTTTAATGCCTCCGATGAGTTGTGTCATCTCTCCATAGTTGTTTTCAGCTTGGGTTTGTACTGAACTAAGCATGGTGTGTATGAAACCTAATGTTCATATGGTAGTTGTTTTACCATATTGATTGGTGTTTATCTTACATGCCATGTTGATCAGTGCATTCCCTAATTCATGTCCTATAGTTGTTGTTCTCTATGTCTAAGCTATGGATTGTTTTCCTCAGGATGGTGTCAACCAGGAACAACCCCGTGCATACTCATGAGCAAGGCGAGAGTAGCCAGCCAAGGCAAGAAGAGCTGCCACGAGCACCATCTCTAGTGGAGGTGATGCTAGAAGCTGAAAGGAATAAGAGGGAGACCAACAGGCTGTTGGAGAGGATTGAACAGAACACCGCTCGTGCTCCCCGCAATGATCACCATGATGGAGTGTCACTTGGTGACTTCATTAAACTATGTCCGCCTAAGTACCATCACTCGGTCGATCCCCTCGATGCGGATGATTGGCTGACCAGTATGTCACGCAAGATTCGAGCTGCAAATGTTTCAGAGGCCAACAAGGTGACCTTTGCGACATACTTTCTGGAGGGACCTGCCAACCTGTGGTGGGAAAGCTATGAAGCTATGCGTCCCCAAGGACCTGCGCCAACCTGGGCAGAGTTTAGCGCCGCATTTCGTCACCATCACGTCCCGGAAGGGCTGATGGACCGCAAGAGAGAGGAATTCTGCGCCTTCAGCCTGGGCAGATTGTCAGTGGATGCATACAGCCGCGAGTTTGGAAACCTTGCTCGCTATATTTCAGAGGAAGTCTCAACCGACGCCAAGAAGCAGGCTAGGTTCCGCAAGGGACTAAATGCTGAGCTTTGTCGAGATCTTCGTCTGCATGAGTGCACCACCTTTCAAGCTCTCGTCAATAAAGCTATCAATGTTGGGTCTGGACAGACTGACTACGAGGCCACGAGGAGGCATAACCATGACTTCAACCCTGCATCGGGTTCAGGACCCAATAAGCGCCGAATATGGGTACCCAATGCAGCTATGCCGACAAGGTACACTGCGAGGCCATCCTTCCAGGCACCTCGTCCAGTTCAGTCCAACCCTCCACCCAGACCATTTGGAGGACTGCAAGGAAATGTTGCCCCACGTGCTACAGTGGTATGCTACAAGTGTGGAGAACCGGGACATTATTCTCGTGAATGTCCCCAGAACAATGCCAAGCCCGCTGGGCGTGGAAAACCAGGGAAAGCCTTCTATGTGAAGCCAACTCCTGCCCGTGGGTGAGTTAACTATGTGTCTGCTGAAGAAGCTCTTGAAGACCCTGATGTTATTCTAGGTACGCTTCTTGTTAATAGCCATCCAACATCTATTCTATTTGATACTGGGGCATCTCATTCCTTCATCTCAGAAAGTTATGCACAGTTGCATAACATGTCTTTCTGTGACATGCCCACTCCTTTAGTAGTTCAGACTCCTGGTTCAAAATGGCAAACTTCTAGAGTGAGCCATGACAATGAAATTCTGGTGGATAGACTAGTATTCCTAGCATCCTTGATAGCTCTTAAGTCTTCGTACATCAATATCATCCTAGGTATGGATTGTATGAAAGCCCACTATGCCAAAATTGATACTCATTCTAGGAATGTTCAACTTACACATCCCTCGGGAGAGATAGTTAATGTCTCTACTCGAACATCCAAGAGCCAACTCTATTCATTAAATGCTAGCCCTCTCCCTGAGCTAGAAGATATTTCGGTAGTCCGTGATTTTCCGGATGTCTTTCCAGAAGAACTGCCAAGTACTCCACCTATCAGAGATGTTGAGTTCGTGATAGAACTTATTCTAGGGATAGTTCCAATGGCCAGAAGACCCTATAAGATGGCACCCTTAGAACTAGCCGAGCTAAAAACCCAACTCGATGAAGCTTTGAAGAAAGGTTTCATTCGTCCTAGTTCTTCTCCTTGGGCTTGCCCCATCCTCTTTGTTAAGAAGAAGGATGGATCGGATCGGATGGTTGTGGATTACCGACCAGTGAATTTGGTCACTATCAAGAACAAGTATCCGCTCCCCAGGATCAACGATTTGTACGATCAACTTGCTGGATCCTCTGTCTTTTCCAAAATGGATTTGAGGTTGGGATACCATCAAATCAGAATTAGGAACGGGGACATTCCAAAAATGGCTTTTGTCACTCGTTATGTCCAATAAGAGTACACCGCCATGTCCTTCAGTTTAACCAATGCCCCAGCCACCTTCTCTCGTCTGATGAATTCGATCTTCATGGAGTATTTGGATAAGTTCGTCATGGTTTACCTCGATGATATACTCATCTACTCGAAAAACAAACAAGAACATGCCGAGCATCTAAGGCAGGTATTGATGAAACTTCGAGAGCACCGCTTATATGCCAAATTCTCCAAGTGTGAATTCTGGTTGCCAGAAGTGACCTATCTTGGCCACGTAATCTGTGGGAAAGGTATTGTTGTTAATCCCGAGAGAGTTCAGGACGTCCTTGATTGGACTCAACCTGAATCAGTTAAGCAAGTTCGGAGTTTCCTTGGCTTAGCGAGCTATTGTCACTGCTTTGTTGAGAACTTCTCCAAGGTTGCAAAACCTCTGACTGAACTCCTCAAGAAAGATAAGAAGTTCGAGTGGACCCCACAATGTGAGTATAGTTTTCAGGAGTTGAAAAGACGACTGACCTCTGCTCCCGTTCTGGTGCCACCAGATTTTTCTAAGGACTTTATTATCTATTGCGACGCCTCGCGACAAGGATTAGGTTGCATTCTCATGCAAGATCGTCATGTGATTGCATACGCATCTCGACAGTTGCGTCCACATGAGGATAATTATCCAACACATGATCTTGAGCTTGCAGCTGTAGTCCAAGCACTAAATACATGGCGACATTACCTTCTGGGTAATCGTTGCGAGATTTACACTGATCACCAAAGTCTGAAATATATTTTCACCCAGCCGGATTTGAATCTCACGCAAAGACGGTGGGTAGAGTTGATTACAGATTACGACTTAGGGATAACTTACACCCCAGGGAAAGCCAATGTCATGGCTGATGCACTAAGACGTAAGTCTTATTGTAACAATTTGATGTTACAACAAGGTCAACCGCTTCTCCATGAGGAATTCAGGAAGTTAAATCTTCACATTGTTCCTCAAGGATTCCTATCCAACTTGGTGGCGAAACCTACTCTTAAGGATCAAATCATAGCTGGCCAATGGCGTGATAAGGGAATTTCCGGGATCAAAGAGAACCTCATTAGTGGTTGCGCTAAGGACTTCTCTATAGATGATCAAGGTGTAGTGCTTTTTCAGGGCCGTTTAGTGGTTCCTAAAAGCCAACATATCAGGCAGCTGATTCTTAAGGAGGCTCATGACTCTCCTCTCACAATTCATCCGGGTAGTACCAAGATGTATCAGGACCTACGCCAGAGGTTCTGGTGGACTAGGATGAAGAGGGAAATTGCTCAGTATGTTGCTAACTGCGACGTTTGTCGTCGTGTGAAAGTAGAACATCAAAGGCCTGCTGGCACTCTTCAACCCTTAGACATTCCTGAATGGAAATGGGATAAGGTCGGTATGGATTTCATCACCGGATTTCCCAGGACCAAGAGAGGAAACAATGCTATATTCATAGTCATTGATCGCCTCTCCAAAGTGGCTCATTTTTTTCCTGTTCGGGAAAGCATTACTGCTAGTCAGCTAGCAGAGTTATATGTTTCTCGAATAGTTTCTCTTCATGGTGTTCCCTTGGAGATTAACTCGGACCATGGAAGTATCTTTACTTCTCGATTTTGGGAAAGTTTTCAAACTGCCATGGGGACTCATCTATCCTTTAGCACCGCTTTCCACCCTCAATCAAGTGGTCAAGTTGAGCGAGTCAATCAAATTCTCGAAGACATGCTCCGAGCTTGTGTTATATCTTTCGGTATGAATTGGGAGAACTGCCTTCCATTTGCTAAATTCGCATATAACAACAGCTATCAATCAAGCTTGGGCAAAGCCCCTTTTGAAGTTCTCTATGGACGAAAATGTCGAACACCTCTTAACTGGTCAGAAACCGGAGAGAGGCAACTCTTTGGTCTGGACATGATCCAGGATGCAGAGGAGCAAGTTCGCATTATTCGTGAAAAGTTGAAAACAGCCCAATCCCGTCAAAAGAGTCAATATGACCGTCATCATAAGTCTGTGACTTATGAAGTTCACGAGAAGGCTTACCTTCGGGTTACACCTCTGAAGGGTACCCATCGATTCGGTATCAAAGGCAAGTTGGCTCCTCGTTACATTGGACCTTTTTGCATTCTTGCTAAATGAGGAGAGGTTGCCTACCAATTGGACCTTCCTTTTCATCTTTCCAAAGTTCATGATGTCTTCCATGTCTCTCAACTCAGACGTTGCTTTTCGGATCCTGTCCGAGAAGTGGACCACAAAATGCTTGGTCTCCAAGATAACCTTTCATATCAAGAATATCCTGTTCGTATTCTCGACCAGGCTGAGCGTACCACTCGGCTTCGGAACATCAAGTTTCTTAAGGTTCAGTGGTCACATCATTCTGAAAAGGAGGCGACATGGGAAAGAGAAAATCGTCTTCGACTAGAGTACCCCGCGCTCTTCCCGACGCCTTCAAAATCTCGGGACGAGATTCTTTTGAGTGGGGGTGAGTTGTCACAACCCTAGCAAGTGTCTAGGCTAGCAATGTGTTTGCATCATCATCATCATCATTGCATCAGTATGAAATGGGGAGAAAGAAAGAAACCCTAAGCATTTCATGAATTAAAGAAATTCCAGATAAATGAAATTTCAACAAATCCAAAATGCCCATCAAAAATGTTCCCTATGTCTGATAATTAATGGCATGGATATACCAGGGACCATCTCAATTATTTGAACATTTGAAATATTTTAAACTAATGGTTTAAGTCTCTGAAAATGACAAATAAAAACATTATCATTATCACTGCTTTCAAAATAATCTGAAACTTTTGATACAAGTTTGAAATATTCACACTTGAATTTATAAAAGTTTTAGAATTAGTTGAAGGGGTATTTTGGACCTGCAAGAAATAAACAAATATCAGAAAGAAATAAAAATAAAAGAAAGAGAAGGCCTGAGACCTGGCACTGGGCAGCCGATCTGGCCCATGTGCCAGTCGTCTCCTACCTGTGCCGGTGGGCAGAGGCAAAGGAGGGCACGTCGAGGCCTCCACCTCCTCCCTGCCTGGCCGCTTGCCTGGAGGCCCCAGAGCGCGCCAACGCGTCGTCGCTGTGGCCGCGTCATGCCTTCTCCCTCGCTCCCGTCACTGCTCTCTCTCTCTCTCGATCTCCCTCTTCCCCCTCTCTGCTCTCCTCTTCCCCTCGGCAACCGAAGCTGTCGCCGCCGTGGAGCCTCCTCGAGCCCGATGAGCCGTCGACTGGATGCGCCGTGAGCCCCTCCATCGATTCCCCTCCTTTCTTCTGCTGTTTAGCCGTCGTAGTCGTCGATCCCTTGTCGCTCCCGAGCTCCTCGCCGCCGTCGCAAATGGCCACCCTGGCCAGAGCAACCGTGGTGCTCAGCTGAGCACCTCGGCGTGTCCGCGCGGGTCTGTAGATGTCGTCCCGGCCATCGACGCCCTGTCTAGCAGGCCCTAGCGCCGTTTCCACATTGTGCCGACCTCCGGCCGCCGCCAAAATGGACGTGGACGTCGACTCCGGCCACCCCAGCCCCTCCTGACCCCCTAGATGGACGCGGACGTGTGCGGGCTACCTCCAGCTGGTCTCCGCACGCGCTGCCGCCGTGTCTACGCGATTCTGGCAAGTTGCCATCGTCGTTTTGGTCGTCGCCGGCGAGTCTCCGGCGCCGTTGACGTGGCAGGGTGATTAGGCTAACCCCCGCGCTAATTAATCCCCCTCCAGCCACTGACAGTGGGCCCCGTAGCGGAGTCAACGCCCAATCAGCGTGGGATTAGCCCTGTGTCTATGACATGTGGGTCCCACATGTCATTTTGACCCAGAACGGTCAGCTGACCGTGCTGACGTCATGTTGACGCTGTAAATTCTTTTAGTGATTTAAAATAATTCCAGAAATAGCTAAAAATTTAGAAAAATATCATATAAATTAATCTGTAAGTGAGATGAAAATAATTTATATATGAAAATTTATCAGAAAAATCCAATGAATCCAATGGTGCTACTCTCATGCATGATAGAGCAACCTAAATAGGTGAACATGGACATTTTAGCATTAGGATAATATATAGAATTTGAAATGAGAACTTTGAACCTATATTCAAATACATTTCAAATTGTCATGATCACTAGTTACATTAGCTCATCCATGCATACTATCATGCCATGATCATGCATCATATTGTTGCATCGGTTTGTATTGAATGTTTTTATCTGCGTTGCGGTAGGCCCTAATCCGAAGGATACTACTCCGTGCGCCGACGAAGGAGAGAACTCTTCCGCAACCCAGAAAGGCAAACAACCCCATTGATCATTCCGATAACATCCCATTCTCCCGCTCCTGCTCTCATTTATTGCATTAGGACAAACGATCACATGTCAGTCATTCACGGTAGATGATCCTATTCTTATGCATGACCTGATCTTGTCACAGTAAATAGCTAAACCTTGCAACCTAGCTTACCTGGTAGATGCTTGTGCCATGATGTGCTTAGGTTACCTTGCCTGCAATGCTTGCTATGCTTAGAGTTGTGTCTGGTCTGTTTCATCTGAGTGATGAACTGAGTGAAACAGTGTTGTCCGATGTGATGAGCATATAATGAACACGATTTGGTAAAGGTAGCGATGAGAGGCTATGTAGGAGTACATAGTGGGTTGTCTCATTGGGACCGTTCTTAGGAACTGGGTTCCGTGTTTGTGATCCAAGACGAGATACTACCACATGCTGGGCCCTGAAATATAACCCCGCTCGACTTATCAGTCGCTTAGTCTTTGGTCCAGGTTTTTAAAGTAGTTTCTGGTGTTTATAGCATGCTGGAGGCCGTGCGTACCGCTGACCCTCGGGGTGGGTTACGATGCGGTAGACTGTGGCACGGTGTACCAAGGGTCACCCGAATGGTGGGCTTGGGAACCCTGCGCACATCGTTTGGGACCGTTGTGAAACTTCGGCCGGACTTCCATGCGGGTCAGTCTCAAATAGGCGGTAGCCTGGACTAGGGGTCTTATGTGAGTGACGGTCGTGGCCGACTCCCTCGCTGGGCATCCGCTTGAAGGTTGCCGAGGTGCATGGTTTATGGCACACAGCGATAAGTGGTGAGAGCATGTGTGCAGAACTACACCCCTGCAGGGTTATGAAACTATTCAAATAGCCGCGTCCTTGGAGATGGACTACTTGGAGAACTTATGTTGTCCATAGATAATCAAATGGATACTCCTAAAAATCTCAAGACGAGTGTGAGTACCGTGGATGGCACTCTTCCGGAAGGGGAAGATGAGTCCATGGTGGTGTATTGTGATGAAGTTAGTGGACTCGTGTGCGATAACTAAAATTGTAACAAAGAGTTTAAAACTGAGTAGTGTAGGTTAGCCATGAGTCAAAGCTAGTTTTCTGCATAAACTCCACCACCCCTTTGTTGATACATGAGCATAAATAGACTAGGTCTGTTTTAAAGACTTGCTGAGTACGATTGTACTCATCCTTGCTCAATTAATGTTGCAGAAGAAAACCAGGACCCATCAGGTGGGTTCTATCTAGACGTTGACGATGCCGAATAGCTGGTGTCCCAGCTACGATCTAGCCCGTGTGGTGGGCTGTAGATAGTCACGTCGTGTGCCTCTTTTATATATTTTGCTATCTATACTCAGATAGCTTTAGTTTCCGCTGGTTTGTAAGACTATGTTTGTATGACTTGAGTGACGGGTCATGTGACCCCTATCTGTATGAACATATTATGCAAGGCTCGTCTGAGCCTCTTAAATAAAAGTTATGTTATTGTATGGTTATGTTGTGATGCCATGGTTGTATCTATGCATATCGGGCATGTCATGCCTACGTGTGACGTGCAACGGTATGTATGGGATCCGACACCTAGTTGTGTGCCTTTAGTAGTACTCTTTACAGGAAACTGCCTCTTTGTGCTTCCACCGAGCCATGGTAGCTTGCTACTACTCCGGACACATTGATTGACCGGCATGTATCCTTCTTTGCTGCTGTGTCTGTCCCTTCGGGGAAATGTCTCGCAGTGTAATGGAGTTCCTGTAGCCTATTACGTCTCGTCTACGTGCAGTGATGACATTCGTGTCTCGCGACGTAATGGAGTCCTTGTAACTTGCTATGACTCGTCTACACAAGCTTGAGGCCGACACCTGCATTGCTGGGTTATGAATGCCTGTTTCCGTACGGATGTGCCACTTGGGTTCTATGACTAGTTATGTCGGCCCAGGTTCTTTGTTGTGTGATTGCCAGTGACATCTTCACATACGTGAGCCAAAAGACGCAAACGGTCCCGGCCAAGGTAAGGTGGCAGCCGTGGAGTACCGTGCGTGAGGCCGAAAAGTGATGTGGCTTGTTACGGTATGGAATCATATGACTTAGGATCGGGGTCCCGACAGCGGGGTACAGGAAGACCCACCGTACGGAATGACAATAGTGGATCTGAACAATGTTGCGTAGAGAGATGAACCATTCGTCCTAGCGAATGATGTGGCATAGATATTCTATGTGGAGGACATGTCTACCATACCGAGAAAAATGAAAGATAAGGAAGCGCATACATCATACGATGAGCCAAAGCGCCACATAGTTCTTTCAGGAAAAAGAGACATCGTGGGATTGGAGGCCAAGAAAGACATGTCTAAAGATTATGAGAAGTTTCATGAAATTCCTCCCTTCAAAGTCAAGGCTGACCCAAGCACCCTGTTAAACGATGAAGATTATCCATGGTTGCGACGCAATAAGAAAAGGACACAAGCGAAGAAAAAGTGAAGACTTTCTCTCCACAACTATATCATTGCAATGACTTGTGAAGAAATGAAATGCCTTTTGTAACATGCTATGTGGGTGAAATGATGATACCATGCCAACTTTGAAATAAGTTCAAGAAAATGAAATGCCTTTTGTAACCGATGAGTTTCCGTCCGAAACCTCGAGACTTCGAAAGAGACTGTCTGTTTTGTACACGAAGTGCATCCTGCTTTTGCCGTAACCCTCTGAACTTTTTAGCACATGCTATGTGGGTGAAATGATGATACCATGCCCACTTTCAACCTTTTCAGAGTTCATTTGAATTTCTTTTCAATTTCAGGGTCATTTAGCTCAAAAAAATCAGTAAGTGCACGAAAAATACCAAGTGAAGTTAGAAAGGGTTGAAAATTGATGATGTGGCTTACAATGGTGCATTTTGAACACACAAAAACCCTGGAGTTCAAATAAGTTCAAGAAAATGAAATGCCTTTTGTAACCGATGAGTTTCTGTTCAAAACCCCGATACTTCGAAAGAGATTGTCCGTTTTGTACACGAAGTGCGTCCTGCTTTTTTCGTAACCCTCTCAACTTTTTAGCATATGCTATTGCTGGAAATATGCCCTAGAGGCAATAATAAAATGGTTATTATTGTATTTCCTAGTTCATGATAATTGTCTATTATTCCTGCTATAATTGTGTTAACCGGAAACCGTAATACATGTGTGAATACATAGACCACAACATGTCCCTAGTGAGACTCTAGTTGGCTAGCTCGTTGCTCAATAGATGGTCACGGTTTCATGACCATGGACATTGGATGTCATTGATAACGGGATCACATCACTAGGAGAATGATGTGATGGACAAGACCCAATCCTAAGCATAGCACAAGATCGTGTAGTTCGTTTGCTAAAGCTTTTCAATGTCAAGTATCGTTTCCTTAGACCATGAGATTGTGCAACTCCCGGATACCGTAGGAATGCTTTGGGTGTGCCAAACGTCATAACGTAACTGGGTGGCTACAAAGGTACACTACGGGTATCTCCGAAAGTGTCTGTTGGGTTGGCACGAATCGAGACTGGGATTTGTCACTCCGTGTGACGGAGAGGTATCTCTGGGACCACTCGGTAAGACATCATCATAACGAGCTCAATGTGACTAAGGAGTTACCCACGGGATGATGTATTATGGAACGAGTAAAGAGACTTGCCAGTAACGAGATTGAACAAGGTATAGGGATACTGACGATCGAATCTCGGGCAAGTACAATACCAATAGACAAAGGGAATTGTATACGGGATTGATTGAATCCCTGACATCGTGGTTCATCCGATGAGATCATAGTGGAGTACGTGGGAGCCAACATGGGTATCCAAATCCCGCTGTTGGTTATTGTCCGTAGAGGTGTCTCGGTCATGTCTACGTGTCTCCCGAACCCGTAGGGTCTACACACTTAAGGTTCGATGACGCTAGGGTTATAGGGAAATGGTATACATGATTACCGAAGGTTGTTCGGAGTCCAGGATGAGATCCCGAACATCATGAGGAGCTCCGGAATGGTCCGGAGGTAAAGACTGATATATAGGAAGTCGAGTTTTGGTCACCGGAAAGTTTTCGGGCTCATCGGTATTGTACCGGGAGTGTCGGGAGGCTGCCGGAGGACCCCCGGCAGGGGTGTGACGACGATAGGACTTCATGGCCCCTTAGAGGAGGTCTGCCAACCCTTATTGGCCTGGCCAAGACCTTCTCAAAAGTCCCATGCGGCTGGAGATCTAGGCATAAGGGCAAAAGGATTTAAAAGGAGGAAGGGAGGTGGACTCTCCCCCTAGTTTGGCCGAACCTCTCCTCCTTGGAGGAGGGGCCAAGGCAGCCCTCCCTCCTCCTTCCCCCTATATATATGTGAGGTTTTCGGGCTGCCAAAGACATGGTTCTCTCTTCGTCTCTGGCACAGCCCTACCTCTCTTCTTCCTCCTCCGCAGCGCTTAGGCGAAGCCCTGCCGGGATACCTTGTTACTCCACCACCACCACGCCATCGTGCTGCTGCTGGAGCCCTTCCCCAACCTCTCCTTCCTCCTTGCTGGATCAAGGCGTAGGAGATGTCACCGGGCTGCATGTGTGTTGAATGCAGAGGCATCGTTGTTAAGTGCTAAGATTGGAATCCACCGCGATCTGAATCGATGCGAGTACGACTCCATCAACCGCGTTCTTGTAACGCTTCCGCTTAGCGATCTTCAAAGGTATGAAGATGCAATCTCTCCCCTCTCATTGCTGGTTTCTCCATAGATGGATCTTGGTGACACGTAGGAAAATTTTGATTTACTACTACGTCTCCCAACAGCTATGTGGGTGAAATGATGATACCATGCCAACTTCCAACCTTTTCAGAGTTCATTTGAATTTCTTTTCAATTTTAGGGTCATTTAGCTCAAAAAATCAGTAAGTGCATGAAAAATACCAAATGAAGTCAGAAAGGGTTGAAAATTGATCATGTGGCTTTCAATGGTGCATTTTGAACACACAAAAATCCTGGAACAAGTTCAAGAAAATGAAATGCCTTTTGTAACCGATGAGTTTCCGTCCGAAACCTCGATACTTCGAAAGAGACTGTTCGCTTTGTACATGAACTGCATCCTGCTTTTGCCGTAACCGTCTCAACTTTTTAGCACTTGCTATGTGGGTGAAATGATGATACCATGCCAACTTTCAACCTTTTCAGAGTTCATTTGAAGTGCTTTTCAATTTCAGGATCATTTAGCTCAAAAAATGAGTAAGTGCATGAAAAATACCAAATGAAGTCAGAAAGGGTTGAAAATTGATGATGTAGCTTTCAATGCTGCATTTTGAACACACAAAAAGCCTGGAGTTCAAATAAGTTCAAGAAAATGAAATGCCTTTTGTAACCAATGAGTTTCCGTCTGAAACCCCGATACTTCGAAAGAGACTGTCCATTTTGTGCACGAAGTGCATCCTGCTTTGGCCATAACCGTCTCAACTTTTTAGCACATGTTATGTGGGTGAAATGATGATACATTGCCAACTCCCAACCTTTTTAGAGTTCATTTGAATTGCTTTTCAATTTCTGGGTCATTTAGCTAAAAATCAGTAAGGGCATGAAAAATAGCAAATGAAGTCAGAAAGGGTTGAAAATTGATGATGTGGCTTTGAATGGTGCATTTAGAACACACAAAAAGAATGGAGTTCAAATGAGTTCAAAAAAATGAAATCCCTTTGTAACAGATGAGTTTTCGTCCGAAACCGTGATACTTCGAAATAGATTGTCCATTTTGTACACGAAGTGCATCTAGTTTTTGTCGTAACCCACTCAACTTTTTAGCACATGCTATGTGGGAGAAATGATGATACCATGCCAACTTTCAACCTTTTTAGAGTTCATTTGAAGTGCTTTTCAATTTCTTTCGAAACATCATAGGACTGGAGTTCAAAAAAGAATCAGCTAAAAAGCTTTTATAAATCTCTAGTATTTTTCAAACAATAATTATATAAAAATTATGCAACTAAAATTATCAAAGTATTTTTTGTTCAAAACATCGTAGGAGTGGAGTTCAACAAAGAATCAGCTAAAAAGCTTTTATAAACCTCTAGTATTTTTGAAACAATAATTATATAAAAATTATGCAACTAAAACTATGACGTATTTATTTGTTAAAAAGAATGAACTAAAATAACAGAAGCAAAATACTGGAAAAAAATGAAAACAATAAATAAAGCAAAAAACAAAACAAAAATACTAGAAAAGAAATGCCCGGGTAGCACCACCATTTGGTCCCGGTTGGTGGCACTAACCGAGACCAACACCAACCTTTGGTCCCGTTTGGAGCCACCAACCGGGACCAATGCCCCCCTTTCATCCTGGTTGGTGCCACCAACCGGGACCAAAGGTCTCTGCTTCCCGGCCTTTCGGCTGCCGAAAAGAGACCTTTGGTCCCGGTTGGTGCCACCAACCGGGACCAATGCTCTGTGTATATAAGGGACAATTTTGATTTTTCAGCTTTCATCTAGCAAATCCCCCGACGATGCCGAGCACATCGACGCCGCTAGGCTTCCCGTTGCCCCTCGTCCCCGTCGCCTCACCGAGCCGTCGTCCTCGTCGCCGGCCCCGTCGCCTCCCCGAGCCGTCGTACCCATCGCCTTGTTGTCGCCGGGCCCGTCCCTGTCGTCGCCGTCCTTACCTCCCCATCGTCGCCGTCCTCGTCGCCTCCCCGTCGTCGCCGTCCTCGTCGCCTCCCCGTCACCACCGTCCCCCGTCGCCACCGTCCTTGTCCTCGTCGCCTCACCATCGCTGCCGTCCTCGTCCCAGTCGCCGCCCTCCCCGTCGCCTCCCCGTCGCCGCCGTATGTCCCCGTCACCTTCCTGTCGCCGCCGTATGTCCCCGTCGCCTCCCCGTCGCCGCCGTCCCCGTCGCCGCCCCCCAGTGAGCCCCCTGCTCGCCGTGTATATGTGTGTATATACGTTCATCTATGTATATCATTTATATGTGTGTATATATATATGTTCATGTATTTGTGTTTATATGTTTGTATATGTATATGTGTGTATATGTTCATGTATATATATGTTCGTGTATATGTTTTTTTTCATGTATATGTATATATGTTCATGTATATGTGTGTATATGTTCATTTAAAAAGTCTTCATTGTTTTCCAAATGTACGAAAATGTAGAGTGAAAACGAAAACAACTATCGAGGCCACCCTCCCGGTAACTTCGACATGAGGGGGGACGTCGGACATGCGTGAGTGAGAGAGGCGGTCCGCTCGCCCGACCAACTATCGAGGCCACCCAAACCATAGAATAAAGAGTGTCATTGTCGATCTACCCCCTCCCCGATAACTTCGACATGAGAGGGGACGTCGGACATGCATGAGAGATCGGCGGTCCGCGCACCCGAACAACTATCGAGGCCACCCAAACCCTAGAAGAAGTAGCGTCGTTGTTGATCTACCCCGTGCCTACCCGATAAACTCTCAAGGCCACCCCTGCCAAACCCTAGAAGTGTTGTCGAGGTCACCCCAAACCCTAGAAGCGTTGTCGAGGCCAACCAAATTTACCAAGTTAAATGAGTTAAAAGAGCGTTGTTGAGGCCACCCCAAACCCTAGAAAAGTTGTCGGACATTCATGAGAGAGGCGGTCCGGACGTTGGACATCCATGTTTGTATATTAATTGCCATGTTGTAATATTTGCAGAAACAATGGATCCAATAGACGAAGAACAAGAACAGTTGTTGGGGGACATAATCAACGACGGACGTGATATCGAGTCGTATCTCAACTTATTCACTGATGGTCTGGAAGGAGTGGATTATGACTGCTCCAGTGATCGAACAATGAAGGAGGAAGGACATGATCATGATGGCTCCGTTGACCGAATGCCGGAGGAAGAAGGAGAGCATGATGACGGCTCCGGTGGCCGATCGGAGGAGGGAGCTGTTGCAAAGTCCAGCGAGGTATATATAATAATTAAGCCTGTGCTAACTAGCTAATTGATTCATTAATTGTTTTGGTATGTACATATATTAATTAACTCATCTTTCTTCTATATTATAGCCCTCCGGAGCGAGCCAAACTTCGGTAATGAGACATGGCCCGAAAAAGAGGTTGCACAAGGATGAAAGGTTCATGATCACAGCACTCGCGGACAATGGCCTAATGATTGAACCAAAGCGGACCAAGGATGCATTTTCTGCTCAGTGCGGAGCTATTGTTAGGGACAACATCCCGATCAGCATCAACAATGGAATAAGCATAAGGACGGAGCCCCTGAAGGTGATTATGTCTCCGATAGACAGAAAAAAATCTTTGGACCGCGCTGAAGGCAAATTTCACCCTACCGCCAGAGGAGGATCCGAATAATCCAGTTATAGAGCCACGGGTCAAGGCGTGTGTTCTTAAGAAGATGGCAGCTCTATTCAGGAGGTGGAAGAATGAGTTGAAATCAAAGTTTGTCGACAAAGGGAAGACTCTAGAATTTATCGGCCGATTTGAGAAGATAGGAGATCACTGGCCCGCATTTGTGGCCTACAAGACATCAGAGAAGAGTAAGAAAATGTCAGAGACAAACAAGAAGAATGCTGCAAAGAAGAAGTTTCACCATCACACGGGGTTAGGTGGCTACCATAAAGCCCGGCCGTTGTGGGACAAAGCTGAGAATGACCTGATTGCTAAAGGGGTCGTACCACAGACATCAAACTGGCCAGACCGTTCAAGGACTTGGTTCTTCGGGGTTGGGGGAACTTTGGACCCTGAAACAGGGAAGTGCCGTTGGACGGACGAGCAACTTGCAATACCCGTGAACAAGCTTCAAAACTATATCGCCGCATCGTAGGAAGGTACATTCATTCCCGATAGAGAGAAGGACGAGCTGACTGAGGCCCTAGGGAATGTTGAGCACCCTGGACAAACACGAGGCACACTAGGCTCCGTTCCGTGGAAGGTTGGGTTTCCCAACGCAGGCGGTTATAGAAGCTGGGAGAGAAAGAGGAAAGCGGAGCTGAGCGGAATTCAGAAGCTCAATGCAAGACTAGAAAAGCTAGACAAAGCTGAGAGCCAGCGAGCTGCCGGCCAACCATCTCAGCGGCACGAAGCTACCCCAGAAGCTACTACCCCGCCATCTCAGTGGAGAAGCAGCATTGCTTCCATGGAGCCCGTTCAGCCCGACTTCACGTCTCCTAGCTACCCCGTGGATACTATCACGGAGGCTCAACATTGCAAACTTATGACAAAATGCCGGAACCTCACTTTCAAGGCTGCCGTCGGCTCTGTTGCACCTCCTCAACCCAACGGAACTTTTCACTGCCATCTGATTCCACATGGCTATGCTGTTGTGATGGTGGATGAAGTAATGCCGGACTTTGAGGAGCTCGATCTTGACCACTGTATAGGTGAAGGAGAGATTAAGCTGGTTCGTGCCCTGAGGAGTACATGTCTATGGCAAAAGTAGTATATCAAGCTTCCAAAGTGGACGCCTCCGCCTCCTCCTTCTCATTAGGCGAATCATTGCACTCCGCGTCCTCCTCCTCCTCCTCCTCCTCCTGCGAGTGATCATCAGGGCACTCTGCCTCCTCCTCCTCCTCCGGCGAGTGACCAGGGCTCTCCGGCTCCTCCTCCTCCTCCTCCTCCTTCTCCGGCTCGTCCGACGCGTGGGGGCACTCTGCCTCCTCCTTCGCCTACTCTGGCACGTTGGAGCTGAACGCCTCCTCCTCAGCCTCGTCGGCAATGGTGGAAGGCTGAAGCCGCCGCTCTGGCTCCTCCGACGCCTAGTAAGCAACGACGGAAGGGAGCCACCGCCGCTCCGGCAGCTAGCAGTACAAGCATAGGTAGGAGGGAATACAGATAAGGTCCATCTCTCAAGCCTGTCGAAAAGTTACCATATGAGAGGACCGAGTCCGAAAACAACGAGATAAGTCAGGCCGAAGTGAGGGAGCATTTTGCAAAGAAAACTTGAGCTCCGAAGGAGAAGATAGATCTGGTGAAAGCGATGCGCACTATCGATGCCCTGAAGCGACCACCACCGCCTCCGCTGGGTTCCAACTATGTTCGTAGTGTTAAAAAGACATATCAAGAGGCGCGGCGGTCGGGAAGTACTTCCATTGATGCTAAGTTAGCAGAACAAAGAAGTGAGAAAAAAATTCCACAGCTCAGCGAACAGGCGAACCAATCGTGCCCCCCGCTCAAGGTTTCTAGCGATATCGTCGCTAATCATCCAGGAATGGTCCCTGGTACCAAACCTGGTGATTACCTAAGCGATGATGTACTATTTGAGCCAATGGAGGTGGACGAATTCAAATACCATTACGGGAAGCCTCTCGTCAAACCTGATCATCGTCCTCCTCTAACAACGATGATGCGAAGATTCCATGAATGGTACCTGCAACACTGCCGCGAGTCTGGGGCGGAATCTTTGGTACTGAAAGTTAAAGAGGAGCACGACCTCATTGCAACTGAAATGTTGAATATTGAATTTGAGGAGATATTCCGGTTATACAATCAGAAGGACATCGACAAAACAATCGTGTTTTGCTACTGTCTGTAAGTACTACTTCTATAATTAAGTCTCTCTATGTATATAGCTCAGCTCTTTCATTGCATGTATATATAATTATCGTCACTACTATATTATGCAGATTGAAGATCGTCGAATGCACAAAAGCACAAATGTATGACATTGGCTTCATTAACCCAGATATCATACATGGGCATAATTTTATACATTATCCCAAAGCAACCGAGGACAACTTGATACAATCGTTGCTTAAAATCAAAACAAAGGGACAATACTCTTTCCTTACAACTTCAAGTGAGTGTTACTGTCTTTTGCATATTCGGTTTCACTTATATTAATCGAGGTTTATAGTAATGTAATTGATGAGTTATGCATGCGTACGCAGTTTTCACTTTATTCTGCTAGAAATTCGGGTTGAGCGGGGACTAGTAACCGTCTTAGACTCAAAACAAAAAGATCCCTAGCAATATGCGAACATGACTAAAATTCTCCATTAGTAAGTTCGATCGATCATTATCGCATCATATCGGTAACGTTGTTCATTTCCTGATATCAAGTAATTATTTTCTTTGTGTGGCAGGGTTTGGAAAAAGTTCACAACAATTGTTAAGTCACTGCCGGGGGAGCTGCGATTTATACACCCGAAAGTAAGTACTACTAGCTAGTTTCACGCATCTCCCATTGAATCTAGTTTCATCAATACCATTTATCATGCTTCATTATTAGTTTGATTGAACTCTATTTCTCGTAAAGTGCTTTTGGCAGGAAGACAGGACTAATTTATGTGGATACTGCGTTTGCGAGTTCATCTACAACGCGACGACCCCTGAGCGAGGCTACTCTAAAAAACAATTGGAAGTGTCTAAGCAATAATATTCATACTTTTATTTTATTACCATATATATGTATTGACCCCCTTCTTCAAATTAGATGTGGAAGATGCGGGATGAACTCCTACCACATGATCGCATACGAGCAATTCAAGAAGAATTGGCGGGATTCTTTCTTAACCACGTCATAAATAAAACCGGAGCATACCATCTGGAATTGGACATTAGATGTTAGGGATTGTAAGAGATCTTATATTGTATATATGTAGCTAGTAGCATTGGGTATATATACGAAAACTTGTTATAGGACCAATCTCTCGGAGAAAGAGAGGTCGATCACTTCTATCTCTGTATGTTCATGACGATCTTCTGTACTTAATGGTTCCCTCATTTGCTTACTATAGCTAGCGTGTCGAGTTCTCTCTATAGTAGCTAGCGTCGACCAAGCACGGAGAAAGAGAGGACGCTTCTCTCTATCAATTAGCTAGCTATAACAATATAAAACCCCTAAATTAACCGTCCAAAACCCCCTAAACCCCCCTTCCTTTAAAAAAAATAAGCAACTTCCAGGTGCTGACGCGTGGATTCCTTTTGGTCCCGGTTGGTGTTATAAACCGGGACTAAAGGTGCTCCTGCCTGGGCTCCCCATAGAGGCCACGTGGAGCCCCCTTTGTTCCGGTTTGTAAGAGAACCGGGACTAAAGATTTTGGGATTTAGTCCCGACCCTTTAGTCCCGGTTCCAAAACCGGGACAAATGGGCCTGACGAACCGGGACAAATGGGCCTTTTTCTAGTAGTGATAGCCACGAAAAACCAATCGGGAGCCCTCTTCGGCACCCTGCCGGAGGGGGCCCATCATCACCAGAGGCCATCTTTATCATCCCACGGTCTCCATGACAAGGAGGGAGTAGATCACCCTCGGGGCTGAGGGTATGTACCAGTAGCTATATGTTTGATCTCTCTCTCTCTCACACTCTCTCTCTCTCTCTCGTGTTCTTGAGATGGCACGATCTTGATGTATCGCAAGCTTTATTAATATAGATGAATCATATGGAGTTTTCCCCTCTCTATCTTCTTATGATGAATTGAGTTTTCCCTTTGAAGTTTTCTTATCAGACTGAGTCTTTAAGGATTTGAGAACACTTGATGTATGTCTTGCGATGGGTTATCCGTGGTGACAATGGGATGCTCTATTGATCCACTTGATATATGTTTTGGTGATCAACTTGCGGGTTCCGTGACCTTGGGAATCTATGCATAAGGGTTGGCACATGTTTTCGTCTTGACTCTCCGGTAGAAACTTTGGGGCACTCTTTGAAGTTCTTTGTGTTGGATTGAATATGATGAATCTGAAATTGTGTGATGCATATCATGTAATCAAGCCCATGGTTACTCGTGCTAACATTGGAGTATCTAGGTGACATTAGGGTTTTGGTTGATGTGTATCTTAAGGTGTTATTTTAGTACGAACTCTAGGGTTGTTCGTGACACTTGTAGGGATAGCTCATAAGATTGATCGGAAAAGATAACTTTGAGGTGGTTTCGTACCCTACAATAATTTCCTCGTTTGTGGTCTGCTATTTGTGACTTTGGAGTGAACTCTTTGTCTCACGTGAGGGGTTTACCTATGATTCAACTATGTCAGTATTGTTGAGAGAACTTGCACTAGTGAAAGTTTGACCCCTAGGACTTGTTTCTAAGTATTGCAATACCGTTTGTGCTCACTTTTGTCATTAGTTACCTTGCTATTTTTATATTTTCAGATTACAAAATCTTATATCCTCCACCTCTCCCACTTCGGCCACACCAAAGGGGCAGCCCTCCTTCCTCTCCCTCCTATATATACTAGAGGGAGAGAGGGAAAAGGCACTTCAACCCAAAAGGCGATAGTGCAGCCCTCTCTCCCAATAGATTAGTTCCTCTAGTTTTTCAACAGTGCTTAGGAGAAGCCCTACCGGAATAGTTCCGCCGCCGCGCCGTCGTGCTGTCGTAGAACTCATTGACCTCTCCGCTACCTCTTGGTGGATCAAGAAGGCGGGGATCGTCATCGAGTTGTACGTGTGCTGAACGCAGAGGTGCCGTCCGTTTGGCGCTAGATTGGGACGGATCGTTCTTGGATTGCGGGACGCTTGGTGATTTGAATCGTGCAAACGTTCAACCGTGTTTCTTAACGCTTCCCGCTTAGCGATGTACAAGGGTATGTAGATCCACTCTACCTCTTGTAGATGCTCATCACCATGGATAGATCTTGCGTGTGTGCGTAGGAAAATTTTTGTTTCCCATGCAACGTTCCCCAACATATCCCAAGTGGTCAACTCTTGTGAAGACCATACCCAATCCACAAGGAGAGAAAAGACAAAGGTTTGCCCAAAAGCAGGAGAGTATTAGAAAAGATGTGGAGCGTGTGTTTGGTGTTCTTCAATATCGATGGGGTATTGTTTGAAACCCTGCATTGACATGGAGCACTCAGAAGCTTTGGAAGGTCACGACTGCTTGTGTGATCATGCACAACATGAGCGTTGAGGATGAATGTGATGGCAGCATCAACGACCAAGGGTTTGATTTCTAGGGTGAGAATGTTGAGCCTGAACACCCACCTCCTGCCAGTTTTCAATAGTTTGTTCAATTCCATCGTGATATGCGTGATCGGGATACCCATAAGCAGCTGCAAGATTACCTAGTTGAGCACATGTGGGAACATATTGGCAATGAGTAGATCTATCAATTTAATCTTTGTACGTGCGTAAAAACTATGAATGGTTTTGTAAGATTATTTTCTATTTTTAAATTTTCTATTGGGTAGTCATAAAAGACTATTTCAAACATGGAACCATTTTATTTTGCATGATTTAAACCAAATTGTACTATGCTTGATTTTTATTGTATTTGGGACCAGCGGACAAGATGGGGTCAAAGATGTGGCCGCGCGTTGGGCGCACGGACGGCGCAAACGGAAATTGGGACGGACACTGCCCCATTCCCACCTCCAAACGGACGAAATCCGAAAAAAACGGACGTCCATTTGGGGTCGTGCGTTGGAGTTGGCCTTATGGTCTCGAGCAAAGCACCTCGGTGCGGGCACTATGAAAAGGGTCAGCTTCGGATAAAAATTTATGGTTTCGATATTCATCACCATGTGGCATATTAGACATCCGTGCACACATCATGTGTGGCGCACGCAGGAGGCAGCTCACACAGGTCATGTTTGGACGAATATTAGAACTGCCCACACGTGTGGGAACATCTACTTCGTACCCCACGCCTAACAAGCACTACTCATCCCTATCCAGCGTATGTGGCACGAAGCAAATCTGCCACACGTCCTTGCGCCGCTACGTTAGTTATTCGCGGGATGACACTTTAGTAACCCCGGGGATGGCAACTTTAGTTATCCGAGATGGCAAATGTAGTTTTAAAAGTATGGCAACTCTCTCGGTTTTGGTTAACTATAGTTGTCATATCTGATTTATGGTAGTTGCCGCGTGTAATCAATGGTTGCCATGTATGATTAACTACTTCCGACATGTGGTCAAACAAATAGGAGTCATGTGTGTTTACCTAGTATTCACGTGTGGTCCAACCATAGTTGTCATGTATGGTTAATCATAGTTGTCATGTGTGTTTACCTAGTTGCCACGTACGCGTAACTATAGTTGCCATCTAGCAACGAATCATATATAGTTGCCATGTGTGTTTACCTAGTTGCCATGTATGCGCAACTGTAGTTGCCATCTAGCAACATACTAGAGTTGTGTGGGCAAAGAGCAGTTTGGTCACACGCGCGTGGTCCTAGTGGTCACTGTGTGGGTAGAAACTGGTTCACCCACACGGCGCAGCTGGCAACCGCGCGCTGCGTGTCGTGTGGATGAACTCTCCAACGTCCACACACGATAACGCCTACGTGACACTGAAGTTCCGACAGATTCCTTGAGGATTCGTACAAGACAGAATCAAGCGCGTGTGGGTGAAGTGCAAACATACCACACGTGAGAGCGTTATCATTTGGTAAAATTTAATGCAGGGTCAAATTCTAGTACTAATCTTTGATCAACATATCGAAAAAAGGGTCAAAACGGTGATTTTGGGCGGCTAGATGGATACTGCATGCAGCACTAGTTTCTTGACTATTAAACGCTTCAGCTAGCTAGATACAGTAGCTATGTTTACTCACCTGGTGACGGATCTCGATGATGGAATGTCTTTTGGCTGCTTACTGGGTGGGTTACCGACTGTGTAGGTGAACGTCGCGATTGCTGTTCGCTGTGTGGGGATCGATGCCGATCGCTGATCAGCTACTAGTGATTGGTCCAGGTCAGGGGCCCTCGTCGTTCGTTGTCACTTTGTCACTGTCTCACATGGCACGCCCAAGCCGAAGAAAGAGGCCCAGGGGGGCGAATATCTAATAATTCTACATGTGGCCTTCGTTAAAAGCATCTTCAAAAGATCATAAAAAGTCTCTAAAAACAAATCCTTGTAGGCCTCTAAGTATATTTCTTAAAACAAGTACAATCGAAGATGATTACATACACACACATACAGTCATTCCTATTACCGCAATACGCATACTCGTACTCTATCCCTATGAACTTCTTCAAGATACCGAGTCTTTCGCTGAATGAACATTGCATGAACCTGAAATGAATCCAATAAAATGTATGCATCAGTGCCAAGCCTAATACTTGAACTCTTATGCGCTAATACCACCACAAAGAATCAACCTATCTAAATTACACTTTGTCCTGTAAGTCTTTAGGGTGTGTAACTTTGTGCACTTGACACACGACAATACTTCATTTTTTATGTTTCCATCACATATGTTTCACTAATGTTTTATGTTCCAATTTCAAATTCAAATGTAACATATAGTCCAGAAAAACTAAAAATGTAGATAAAACATGAAGATACATGATGGAACTATTTCACCGAACACATCCGAGAGTTAGACAATACGACATGAGTGGGAGGAGGTCACGTCGAGCGACACAGAAGATCGCGGTGCATGACGGGATGCAATATCTCGTGTCAACCATGACAGAGGAGGCATGTCGGCGACCTTGGCACACAACAGTCCCGCGGTGCCATGGGGTGGGAAGGCGCACATATGCCGGGAGGGAAGTCACACATGGGGGGCAGCAGAGGTGGGTTAGTAGAGACTGATTGTGGCGGTGCGGGTGAGAGGAGCCCTCCTCGTACGTACGTAGCCTTCTAAAAAGCTGGGCCCAAGCCCATCCGTCCTGTTGCATCAAGAACCATAGTCATTGCGTAGGTTTCTACATGGGGGTGGATGGGCTTCCAACAATGGCCCGTCAGCCACCAAAGTACCAGGGGAGAGGTTTTCAGTCCACGGGAAAATACCATTTCTAAAACCGTGCCTAGGAGAAGAGAGAAGGACTGGAATGAACTTGCCTTTTTATCGTGCGTGGTACTGCGAGACGAGAAGCACATGCATGGATATGGTTTCAACATAAGCATTGGGATGTGTTGGTGCCGAAGAAATGAGTGTTCTCGTCCCCGTCGACGATTGTACATAAATTGCCCCTCTTTCGCCACGAGGTGACTTGCCTTAAGACCGAGAGAGCAAACATCTAAGGGATGTTTGCTGAGAGAGAAGACTAACCACCTTAAAGATTCCAAAATTCTACGAGTAAATCAAACAAATCAATGAAGAAGTTGCAGTTATTATCAAGAATTATGTGGATATCTCTACTGAAGATGGGTCAGTGGTCCGATGATGAGGGCGGCTTTAGGTAGGCTGCACCGGCTATTGGTCTCGATACGTTATGTGGATGGATTGACGACGACAGCGGTTTTAGATATGGGGAGTGAGAGCACTCCACATTATCGAGTTTGTAGGTGTGAGTGATGGCTTCGGGTGAATTGATATATGTTTTTGTCAGACCTCTGAGGAATAATTAATAAAGATGGCTACATGCATCGATTGATGCAGATGCCGGAGGTTCAACCTCCTTTTCAAATAAAAAGGAGTTATTATCAAGAATTGGGATAAAGGGGTGATCCTTGTTTCAAACATTTGCAATATCTTAAGGATCTTATCCTCGCAGTGAAGTTGTAAGAAGTGCTCCTAGCAAGCAAGGCAAAAAAAATGTCTATACGAGTCTGGGAGGGTGTTAATAAGAATAGAGGGTTGAGGATCTATACGAGTCTAGGAATTTGAGAGTCTGGGAGGACACTATATATAAAAAAATCTAGGGTGTGACTTAGGTCTTTGAACGTATGTGTGAGGTTGTGGTTGACGTTTGGGTTGTTATTTCATGGACGTAATGGATGATATTAAAGTCTCCCACAATGAGCAAAGCCAATGATCACCGTAGCCAGGTAGATCACCTCAGCCACGAAAGCAATGGTGAAGTTATGATAAGCAAGGGCAAAGGCGTTTTGTGAGGTGAAGGTGAGGAAAAATGGCATGGAGTGGAGGCCGGTGGCAAGAGCGTACGATCAAGTGTTCTTTCAACGGAGTGCGGAGAGTTTAGGATCCTAGGCTACAAAACACATCCTCACAACACATACACATCAACCCCTTAAATGGAAGAATATCATTGGAAAATGACGATGTCGTGAAAGAAAAAATAGAGTGTTGCCATTTTTGAATTTAATTTTAATTATTTGTTGCTTAACTGGAAAAGAAACAAACTCTGAATTATTTTTCGGTGGACAACAAACACTGAGTTAGGGGATCAGATTCGTCCAAATAGAAAGTTAGCAAGACATGTACAGCACCGGTCTTTGGAATTTTCTTTCAAACACATCCTCCACAATGAGCTGCTCTCCGGGGTCCGGTGACTCGCTTGACACTACCGTAGCACCTCTCTGTTTTCTCACTTGGGAGGATTTAGGAGTGGCATACCCATCGAACCCATCGAGAGTCCATATATAGGAGCGCCGCTTCTACCAATCCTAGCAGCAGCAGCAGCAACAACAACCTTGGCATACACAATACTATAAACCTCAATGGACAGGGCCACTTCGACGTGGTTCCATGCGCAAGCGGCGGCCGCGGCGGAGGCAGATCTATTGCCAGACCGGTACGACGAGCAAGCGCAGACGGTGTGCGTGGACGGCAAGAAGGTGCGGCTGTTCCAGTGCCTCTTCTGCGACAAGACGTTCCTCAAGTCGCAGGCGCTCGGCGGCCACCAGAACGCGCACCGCAAGGACCGCCTCGCCGGATTCCTCGGCGACCCCTACAACAACGACAGCCCGTTGGGAGGTGCCGCCACAGGGCCGTCGTGCGATTCTGCTGCCGGCTGGTCCATGTGCACTTATATCGCCTCGCACGGCGGTGGCGCCGCGGCGGCTCCAGCCACCGATGACTGCAGGCTAGAGAGGTGGGGAGGCGGCCGCGCTCCACGCTTCGCGGAACCCGCGCCGGTCCTGGCCCCAGCGACTGGCCGCGACGGCGTGGTGGGCCGGTCAAAGGCCTCCTTTCATAGCGGCGGCGGCGAGGCGCTGGACCTCGACCTGCACCTCTAGTTAGCTAGCGTCGGCCGGCCGGCTGCTGCCATTCATATTGCACGGGTGAGACTAATTTTCATCTACGACTCGCGCTTATCCATCACTTTTTTAATTGTTATTAGCAGCAATTAATTGAATCCTCCAACCTATAGCTTCATTACCCAACTTTGTGATTAATCCATGCAGGTGTCGTCGACGGAAACATTCAGGAACAAACATAATCGTATGTGTCGGCGATCGAACTTGTATCACCACATCGGCTGCTCTCGGTACATTTGTGTTCTTGCGTCATATTATAGGCACCTAGTTGGCATTGTGGTTTCACCCCTTAATATTCATCTCGTGATGATAAAATAATTGTTAATAATATTCCTCGTACACCAATCCGTACGGCATGTAATAACGCCACGATCGTAATAATATCAGTGTACCTGTTGCTTCCCCGTTCTTCTTTTTGTCCGGTTTTGCTACCCTAAGACAACTGGTTTTTTAAATCTAATATAAGGGTTGACAGAGAGAGGAGATCCATCCAAAATTACAATATAGTCGCCTGATCTATAAGTGGTTTTTATTTTTTTACTACTACTATAACTTTTTGGCGTCACGGGCTCATGTACGCACTCTAATGGATGGACCAAACAAGTAGGAGTATGATGTCTCCTGCTTGATATGGTAAAGTAGTTTGAACCACTTCCGCCTTATGTTACTGCACCCATGTGATTCCAGGAGACACTCCGTACGATATGCTAAAGTAGTTTGCGACAAAAGAACGTACGGTCGTGCAGTGGAGGTGTGGAGTGACTCGGATGGCAGTGGGCCGACTACATGCTCGCCTTGTCGACCTACGCTGTTTGTTCATTTTTGGACCGACAGGCTGTTTGTACACCCCCACGGGTGCTCTTCCATGTCTACGAAAACGAAATGTTCTGGTAGATAATAATAAATAGTCTAAACGTCCATCGCAAAAATGGAATCTTGATATAGCGATCAGTAAAGCATTACAGAAAACCCTCAAACAATGCATCACCTACATCAGGATACTCAGGAAAGCAAAAGAAAACAGAGCAGTTTTACATGACGACCGGCATAGTGGTGTTCTAACATAGACCATCTCAAGCATAATCAGTAGTCTCGAGTCTCTTAGAGCATCTATAATCACGGATAGCAAAAATGATTCCTTAAATAAATATTACTGTATCCGGGCATCTCATACTAAATTTTCAAATCGATACAAAAGCATGCAAAAAAAACTACTTACTACATAGAAACCTAACTACTCGTCGTCGAAGATTTCGACAATCTTTGTGCCCTCCGGCGGATAAATTTGCGGCAGCTGCAGCTCCGCCCCTCTGGCGCCCCCTTCGGTTGCTCTGTTGCGGCCCCCTCCGCCGCTATCTCCACATCGAGCTCGTCGAAGAGGACGTCGGCCTCCGCCGGATGACCATGTGGTTGGCCTCCACCTCCTCATCCTGAAGGGAATCCAGGATGGTTTGCTGCTCTGCCATCTCCTCGGCTTGGGCGATGGCGAACTCTGCCTCCGCCATGTTCAAGCGAGGAGCAGGCTGGTGTCAGTGTCAAAACTGGCGGATCTCAACTAGGGGATCCCGAACTGTGAGACTAGGATCGACGGTAACCGGAGACGAAGGGGACATGAGTTTACCCAGGTTCGGGCCCTCCTATGGATGTAATATCCTACGTTCGGCTTGATTGTATTGATGGTGTAAGGGGTTACAGAGTTGATCTACCTCGAGATCGTATGTCTAACCCTAGATGAGTTGTTCTGTCTATACCCTAAGACCCTCCAGCTTATATAGATGCCGAGGAGGCCTTTGGCTTACACATGGTCGGTTACATGCCAAAGAGATAAACATGCCTATTTACTATATCAAATGTGGAGCGCAAGCCATGCTTCTTGAAGCTTCCATCTAGGTAATCGGGCCTTCAGATCATCCATTGTTCGGCAAGGGCCCATATAGTTCGGCTCGTACACAACAGGTCAGCTATCCGAGGACCCCTAATATAGGACTCCCTCCGTAGCCCCCGAACTTTCCTCCAACGCCAAGAGTCTTCAGCTCCAATTGCTTCGCAAACAGAGTCCTCGGCTTGCGAGGTGAGTTCCTTCCGCTGAACTATAGTTCGGCCTCCGATGAAAAATAGTTTTTCGCATTGTGGCACGTCCGAATTCTGTGAGATAAGTTGGCTTTTGAAGGTCAAGCGTCGGGAAAAATGTAATGTTTCCTGATGACCTTTCTAACGAAAGGTCACAACCCACCACGATTGATAGGCCAGTTACAGGCACTCGATGCATTGTTTGAGGCCGTTCCATCCACATGATCTATCCACACGTAGATCATGTCCCGTTTTATATGGGGTGTAGTTAATCATATGCCCACAACAGCTCGCGCGTCTCAGGAAGTGGAGGGAATCACGGCGCGTCAAGGGGAGCCCAAATCGACACACCTCATAAAAGGAGAAAGAAAACCCCAGAGGCCCCTCATGCTCTCCATTCCACGTCTCCGCCTCCTATTCCCCTGCGCCTTTAGAGCACAAAACTAGGTTTCTTCCACCCCCGCCTCCGAGCTCAACCATGGCGGGCTCCCACGGCCAGTGGGAGGTTTCCACGGTCAACAACCAAGACACCCTCGACCTTAAGAAGGTCATCTACCTCCCTTGGCGATATTCCTCATCGTGCGGCGGAGAAGGGACAAGTAGTCCCCACCCCCAGGCCAGGCGAGCGGGTGGTGTTCATCCCCCACTTCATCAGGGGGTTGAGATTTCTGCTTCACCCCTTCGTCAGGGGTTTAATGTTCCTCTATGGCCTCGACTTCCACAACCTTTCGCCAAACTCCATCATGCACCTCTCTGCCTTCAGCCTGCTTTGCGAGGCATTCCTGCACGTCGAGCCGCACTTTGGGCTCTGGCTGTAGATTTTCAACATCAAGCCGAAGTGTGTCGGCGGCAAGCATGTCGACTGCGGTGGTGCCGTCATCGGAAAACTCACATGCATCGACTGGACGGCGGGCACCCTCATCGACACCATCAAGGGGTGGCAGAATGAGTGGTTCTACATCACTGAACCACGGGAACAAGGTCTGCACCCCGTCGCTGCATTCACATCCTGTCCTCCAACCAGACTGGCTACATGGATCGAAAAGGGTCTCGTCTGGGGTCGAGCAAGGAGGTGGTCGATCTACAAAAGCGGATCCGCTACTTGGTCGAGAATGGCACCAAACTGGCCGATGTGGTCCAGGTAATGTTCCGAAGAAGCATCTTTCCCTGCCAGCACCAGGATACTCCCGTGTGGGCTTGGAAACTCGATGCTGAGCCCACAGTCCGGAAACTCTTCTGCACTACGCGGGATAAACTGTGGAAGGCGTTCTTCAAATCAATGAAGAGCTGGCCAGCCGAGGACGAGGACAAGGGCCTACACGCCGACAAGCCGGACTCCGAGGTACGACTCATCCTAGCCTGATTAGCTCTATACATAGAAGGTCCAAAACCTTGTGTCCAATATGTTTATGCAGAGATGGCTTAAGAAAGCCATCAACGTCCGCAGTCCGGCTCCTCAGCCTGAAGACGAGAGGACCGGGCTGCTAGCCAAGATGCTCGTGGAGAAGCCCTACAAGGCTCCCACGAAGAAGGACAAGAAGAAGAAACCAGGTCAGGCTGGCCTCCGCATCAAGGATCAGCCTGATGCTGCTTTTGAAAACATGCGCGCCTCCTCGAATCAGGAGGAGGCCGAAGAGGAAGAAGCACTAGTGCAGAACAGGCCTATAGTCCCGGGTTGGATGGACCTTTAGTACCGTTTCCCCAACCGGTACTAACGGGTCGGGACTAAAGGTTCAGACCTTTAGTACCGGTTGGACCACGGACCGATACTAAAGGCCCTCCACGTGGCTGCCTGCGTGGACTGGTGGTGGAAGACCTTTAGTACCGGTTGGTGATACCAACCGGTACAAAGTCTTCTGTTTTTTTATTTTAGCTTTTAATTAGGTTTTAATTTTCCTCTCTATTTTTTGTGTTTTCCATTCATTTCAAATTTATTTTACGGTCCTACATACTTTAAACAGTATATATATATACAAATGGAATTACACATCCATATAAATTCGGGACTTATAATTAACTTAAGGCCCAAAACCTAGCCGGGACTAGCTAGCTAGTGCTCCGAATAAAATCTTAGTTCTCTACTCTTGATTTGCTGGCATTATTGAGGCGGCGGTAAGGAATAGTGCTCTCCGTGTACATCAATGACATGTTGAAGAAGAAATGCCGCAAATTCCTCTTGAAGTGCTACGAAGCGTTTCTCGTGTGAGAGCTTCGACAACATCTGCCAAAGCTGGAGTTGTCTTTCACGTGCTTCTTTGCGACGTATACGGCCTTCGGTCTGGATGCGAATGTTCTCGCAGAGGAAATATCCACATAAATTTGTCCCCTGTGGTTGCTTCGCGCACTTTGCACAAGAATAGAATTGAATAAGGTAATTAATAATCGAGCATGATAATGGTGTTGAAAATAGAATTAATGAGATGCGCGAACCTAGTAGTACTACTTAATTACCTGCATCTTTTTCCACTTCAGCTTCGGTTTCCATTGACGACCGTGATGGGTTTTTTCTATCATCTTTTTCCAAACACTACCCGGCAAAGAAAAAGAACGAAAGAGTTATTATAATTACTTTTGATATGAGGAAATAATGAAAGAAAGAGAGGTCGATAAAGATTGCAATTACCGTTCTATCATAAAATACAAGTCCACATATGATTGTTCTGGTGTATCTAGTGAGTCGTACACTTGAACAAGTCCATCCGTGAGGATAATATATACGAGGATATAGTGGTCTCTACGCAGAAGTTTATATAATTAAGCAGGCATGCGCATATAACTCATCAACTACACTTGACAGCGAGCTAGTAAGCAAAAATAGAATTTGTAGTATACAAGAGAGTAAACACTCACCCCATGTTGTAAGGAAATATTATAGTAGATTTGGTATTCATTAGTGCCTCTAGAAAATTTTCCAAGAGATCTTCTGTGTCCTTGGCATAATGTTTTACCACATGACCATTAACGGTACTTGGGTCGATGAACCCAATGTCATCGATTCCCTCTTGTTTTAATTCCCACATCTTCAATCTGCATAATAGCGTAGAAAAGAACATATATAGTGAGGATAAGCCAATGAATGATATCTTAGCTAGAGACTTAAATTACTAAAGATATAAATCACTTACAGACAATAGCAACTGATGAGAGTCTTGTCGATAGAGTCCATGTGGTATAACTGGAAAAGTTCTGAGAATTCAAGACATATGTCACATGCATTGACGTAATGCTCTTTCCTTACATTGACCATGACCGCCGTCTCCCCTTGCTTTGCTTCACGCATGTACCAATCATGCAACCGTCGCACCGTAGTTGGTAGTTCCTTGTACTGCTCGGGTGTGACAAGTGGTTTTCCGACGGCATATTGCATTGCGTACTCAGTTGCATCGTACCCGCGGATTTCCTCGGTGCCAAGGATTTGGTCAAGAGTGAGACCTGCAGCCTTTAGTACTTCGAGGTCGATTGGGTTGCCTTGCATGTCGACTGGTTGGATCGGTTGCTTGCCTAGATTGGTACTCACCTTGAGCGGAGAAATAGATTGCTTGGATTGTTCTCCGAGCTGGGGAACTGTTTTCCCGCTAGTTGATGTCGTACTTCCTGACTTCTTCCTTGGGCTGGGCCGACTTCTATGCTCACTTGCCTTCTGAATTTTTCGCTCATAGTCTGTCGGCATACGCTCGATATATGCTGGGGGTCGATCAATAAAGTGTTCCATAAAGTGCTCTTGGACTTCCTTGGGTATTACCTCCTTTGGCGGCACTGTCTTCTTTGCAAAAAAGGCTTTCACTTGGAGATCGCATTCAATTTTATTTTCCTCCGGTGTCATGTCATAAGGCAGCTTCCTTTTGGTCGGAGGCTCGGGTTTCTTCTTTGCATTCTTCCGAAGAGGACTGCTGGTGGCCTTCCTCTTTTGGGAGCCCTGCTGGCGGGAACGCTACTGGCGTGGAGTCGGCTCACGCGGCAGAGATCGATATCGATGATGATATAGACTCACGTCATGCTCCGTCCCGAGGTTGGGAGGACTGCTCATGGCGAGGTGGGGAGGACTGCTGGCGAGGTGGGATGCCTCTCAAGGTGGGGACGACTATGGGGAAGGTCGAGGTGGGGAGGACTGCTGGCGAGGTGACTGCTGCCGAGGTGACTACTGGCGAGGTGGGGAGGACTACTAGCGGTGGGGAGGACTGCTGGCACTGCGATGCCTCTGGCTGGGATCCCTCGCGATGGACATCGATACGCGGAGGAGCTGGTGGCCTTAGCGCCGAGTGTGGAAAGACGATGCAGTCCTTACTCCATAGAATGAGACCACGGTCGGCTTCTGCCAATGTGGAATCCCCCTCACCTCCAGGGATGTCAAGCAATAGTTCATCATAACCCGGCTCTATTGCGTCCACCGCGACACGAGCATACCCAGCTGGAACCAGATTGCAATGCAAGAGAACATCAGGTGTATTTGGTAAAGCATAGCCCGTCGCGACCTGCACGGGTATGTTCTTCATTTTCTGGATTAGCTCACAAGATGTCTTCTCGGTGATAGCATCCATGGGGGTGTGAACCAGTGGTGCCCCCGTGGAGCCCACGCTGCTTTTCAGCATTGTAGATGGGACGGGTTCTTCCCCTGCCTCCTGCTGCAGAGTTTCCCTTTGCTGGGTCAGTACCTGTATCTGCAACTGCTGCTGCTCGTACGTCTGTTCCAACTTTGAAAGTCGGTCTGCTTCCACCTTCTTTTTCCTCGAATGGCTTTTATAACTATCCTGCCATCCCACAAACCCCTCGTACCACGGAACAATGCCCATGCCTCGTGTTCGGCATTCCCGAGGTCGCGTGTAAGCTCGTCGTTCTCTCTATCGGGGTGAAACCATCCTTCTTGGGCATCTTTTATTGCTTGAATCAACTCATCTGATGCATGCTTCAGACTGGCCACTGCAATAATCTTTCCTATGGCTGGGTCCAACTTTCCCCCTTGCGCAAAAAAACAATTCCTGCACCTCTTGGGCCAGTTGAAGGTTACTGGAGTGATCCCTTCAGCAAGCATCTTATTCTCTAATGCATCCCACTTAGGAACGGTTGACTTGTATCCACCTGTCCCTAATTTATGGTGATACATTTTTTTCTCAGCATTTATCTTATTCTTTGCCGACTTCTCCATAGCAACTATCGATGTCCTATACTCGATAAATGCGTCCCAGTGATCCCTTACCTTCTCGTATATTCCTTTGAATTTTGGCGCCTTCTTGCCTTTAGCGTTGTAGTCGGTCCATAATCTTTTCTTCCAAGTCTGGAATGCGTCGGCCATCTTATGGAGAGAAAACTCCTTGACTTTGTTCCTTTGACACTCCGACAGAGAATCTGGTAGGGTGAAATGCTCCATGAGCTCTTGCCAAAGGGCATCTTTAATTCTTGTGTCGACATAACTCACTCCTGGTTTTGGTTCCTTTGGCTGAATCCAGTCATGCACTGTGATCGGGACTCCGTCCCTAACAACCACTCCGCATTGACGCACAAATGTCTTGGCATTGGCTTCAGGGTGAGTCGGTTCGCCATTATGTTTGAAAGCATCAAGATTGAGCTTTACGTTGCCGTCCAATATTTTGGCAGCGGCTCATACATTTCTACTAGATTGGCTCGATCCGGAGGGATGATAATTAAAATAAGAAAGATTTGTTAATATATATATACAAATCAATTAATACACATGTAATGATCACGAGGCTAATGGATGTGTATATACCTCGCCGAACATTCTTGGTTGTTCCGGATTTTGGAACATAAGTTGTTCTTCCTCGGTCTCACATCCATCACCGTGATCGTTCAGATATTGTGGGCCATCATCATGATCATGTGATTCACCTCGAAGGTCCGCTGGGTTTTTGGAGGAGGGTATCATGTCGAAGATGTCCTCTTCATGACCTCTACCGGTATTGTCCATAGCTTAATAACTAGTCCATAATAATATAGATAAAACAAATTAGTATTTAAATTAGCATGCATTCAAGAAGCAAAATAACTGATAGTTAATTAATAATGCATCATCGAATACATATATAGTATAGTTCTTAGGAAAGAACTCTTCTGCATAATCTTGGATAATTTTCAATACATCGGCTAATCTCCATCGATCTAGGTAATACATCATAATAGTAGCTAGCTAATATATCGATCTAGCTAGAACCCTAGCGTCCGGCGGATATCGGGGCAGGCGGTGGACACCCAAAGATAAGGAACCATCACAGGAACATAGCTTCAGTGAGATCCCTGAAGAATCTACCAGGTATTGTCGGACCTGGCCTCGAAAGCTGCCATGTAGCGTCGGACATGCTCGTTTTCCTTGCTAACATGGTACTGTACCACCTCCGCGGGGGACTCAAGCCTCTCGATCGTCTGTGGCCCATGCGGCCGCCGCCATAGAACCTCTAGGTCGACGATGGGCTGGCTCCTAAACTAAACATAAACTAACAAATATCCTAATAACCTGATAACCTAACTAACTAACTAACTAAATAGGGGTGTTGTGTCATGGTCGGGGTCGGGTGTCGGGGGTGTCGTGTCGGGGTGTCGGGGTTCGACGTCGAGGGACCCTAGCTACCCCAGCATCTACTCACTAGTCTGGCGATCATCGGGGTGATCGCCGGGGAGAGGGGTCGACCGGGAGATCTCACCTAGCCTCCTGACCCGGAGGTGGCGTCGGCGACGGGCTCGGGGCGTTGGCAACGGGATCGCGGAGCGGCGGCCGGAGTGAGCGGGCCGACGGCGGCAGGACCGGCGACAAGGGGCGGCGTCCGGGTAGGCAAGGGCGACGGCGGCGAGGGCGAGGGCGACGGCGGCAAGGGGTGGCATCCGGGTAGGCGAGGGCGACGGCGGCGAGGGCGACGGCGGCGGTGGTGAGGCCGACGTTGGCGCGACCGACGGCGGTGGTGGTGCAACGGCGGCGGTGGTGAGGGCAACAGCAATGGCGCGGTGGTGGTGCGACGGAGGCGAGGGCGATGGTGGCGAGGCGAGGGCAATGGCGATTTTGGCAGCCTGGCGGCGCAAGTTGAGCTCTCCCGGTGCGTTGCTCGGCCCGGGACGACGAAGTCCTCTATTTATACCAGGCACACCTTTAGTACTGATGCATGGCACGCACCGGTACTAAAGGATCTTTAGTACCGGTGCTAGTCACACACCGGTACTAAAGGTCCTGCCAATAGAGCGCGGGGGCGGTGGACCTTTAGTACCCGTGCGTGGCACGAACCGGTACTAAAGGGTCTTTAGTACCGGTGCTAGTCACACACCGGTACTAAAGGTCCTGCCAAAAGAGCGCGGGGGCGATAGACCTTTAGTACCGGTGCGTGGCTAGCACCGGTACTAAAAGTGTTTTTTAATTAAATATTAGTTATTATTTTCAGAAAAATCCCATAAACTTTAGAAAATCATAGAAAAAACATAGGACTCCAATGGAAATAAATAATATATGAAAAAATATCAGAAAAATATAAAGAATCTTTTTATGGCATTTCCATGCATGTTTGAACAACTTCAACTGCTGTATAAGATAATTTGATTAAATATGGCATTTGAAATATTCATATCTCGAGTTTAAAAAGTAGTACAAATGAACTCTGAAAAGGTTGTAACTTGGCATGACATCATAATTTCACTCACATAGCAACTTCTAGAGAATTGAGAGGGTTACGGAAAAAACTAGATGCACTTTGTGTACAAATTGGACAATCTCATAAGAAGTATCAGGGTTTCGGACGAAAACTCATCTATTACAAAGGAATTTCATTTTTAATAACTTATTTTAATTACATAATTTTTGTGTGTTCAATATGCACCATTCAAAGGCACATCTTCAATTTTCAACCCTTTCTGACTTCATTTGATATTTTTCATGCATTTAATGATTTATTTTGAGCTAAATGACCCTGAATTTGAAAAGCAGTACAAATGAACTCTGAAAAGGTTGTAACTTGGCATGACATCATAATTTCACCCACATAGCAACTTCTAGAGAGTTGAGAGGGTTACGGCAAAAATTGGATGCACTTCATGTAAAAATTGGACAATCTCATAAGAAGTACGAGGGTTTCGCACGAAAACTCATCTATTACAAAGAGATTTCATTTTTAATAACTTATTTTAACTCCATAATTTTTTTGTGTTCAATATGCACCATTCAAAGGCACATCATCAATTTTCAACCCTTTCTGACTTCATTTGATATTTTTCATGCATTTAATGATTTATTTTGAGCTAAATGACCCTGAATTTGAAAAGCAGTACAAATGAACTCTGAAAAGGTTATAACTTGGCATGACATCATAATTTCACCCACATAGCAACTTCTAGAGAGTTGAGAGGGTTACGGCAAAAACTGGATGCACTTCGTGTACAAATTGGACAATCTCATAAGAAGTATGAGGATTTCGGACGGAAACTCATCTATTACAAAGGGATTTCATTTTTAATAACTTATTTTAACTCCATACTTTTTGTGTGTTCAATATGCACCATTCAAAGGCACATCGTCAATTTTCAACCCTTACTGACTTCATTTGATATTTTTCATGCATTTAATGATTTATTTTGAGCTAAATGACCTTGAATTTGAAAAGCAATATAAATGAACTCTGAAAAGGTTGTAACTTGGAATGACATCATAATTTCACCCACATAGCAACTTCTAGAGAGTTAAGAGGGTTACGGCAAAAACTGGATGCACTTCGTGTACAAACTGTTAGAAAGATATACCATGCTAGCTAGGAAATGCATGCATGTCCTTCACATAAATATATAGAAAGAGATGACGGTGAAGCCGGTCACATCCCAGAGTGGGATCTCGTGGTGTAAGACTTTTTCAGCGTGTTTGTACCTTTCTTATGATTGCGCCATAATCATGGATAATCTTCATCCTTTAATAGGATGCTTGGGTCAGTCTTCACTCTGAAGGGAGGGATTTCATGAAACTTTTCATAATCTTCGGACATGTCTGTCTTGTCCTCCACTCCCACAATAATTTCACCCATATCCAAGATTGTTGAGATCCACTGTTCTCATTCCGTACTGCGGGTCTACCTGTGCCCTGCCTCCAGTATATTTGACCCATTTGCACCGAAACAAAGGGACCTTAAGATCAGGTCCATAGTCAAGTTCTCATATCTCCTCTATGTAACCATAATATGTGTCTTCAATGTTGGTTGTATCATAGAGGACACCACTATTTTGGTTGGTGCTCTTCTTATCTTGGGCGATCGTGTAAAATGTATTCCCATTTATCTCATACCCTTTGAAAGTCGTTACAGTCAAACTTGGTGTCTTGTCCAACCAGTATAGTTCATATGGAACGTCATTGTCATTGATGAGCTTTGTTTGCAACCAACTGGCAAAAGTCTCCATGTGTTTACCTTCAATCTAGGGGTCAGACTGCTCCGGGTTCTTGGACCGTACAATATCATTGTGTTCCTCCATATATGGAGTCACCAAGCTGGAATTTTGTAGAACCATGTAGTGTTCTTCAGTGAAAGAATGCCAGTCCATATTTATTGCTTCTTTCTTTCCTAATGTGCCTTTTCCACCCAGTCTCCCCTCATGCCGCGATTCAGGAAGACCTATCGGCTTAATGTCAGGAAAAAAGTCAACACAAAACTCAATAACCTCCTCTGTTCCATATCCCTTGGCGATGCTTCCTTCTGGCCTAGCACGGTTATGAACATATTTCTTTAAGACTCCCATGAACCTCTTGAAGGGGAACATATTGTGTAGAAATACAAGACCCAGAATGTTAATCTGTTCGACTGGTGCACTAGAACATGCGTCATAATATTGAAGAAGGATGGAGGGAACACCAACTTGAAACTGACAAGACATTGGACCAGGTCATTCTGTAACCTTGGTAGGATTTCTGGATCGATTACCTTCTAAGAAATTGCATTGAGGAATGCGCATAGCTTCACAATAGCTAATCGAACATTTTCCGGTAGAAGCCCCCTAAGTGCAACCGAAAGTAATTGCATCATAATCACGTGCCAGTCATGAGACTTTAGATTTTGAAATTTTTTCTCTGCCATATTTATTATTCCCTTTATGTTCGACGAGAAGCCAGACGGGACATTGATACTGAGCAGGCATTCAAAAAAGATTTCCTTCTCTTCTTTCGTAAGAGCGTAGCCGGTAGGACCTTGATACTGCTTTGGAGGCATGCCGTCTTTTTCATTAATTCTTTGCTTGTCCTCCCGTGCCTCCGGTGTATCTTTTGTCTTTCCATACACACCCAAGAAGCCTAGAAGGTTCACACAAAGATTCTTGGTCACATGCATCACGTCGATTGCATTGCGGACCTCTAGGGCTTTCCAATATTCAAGTTCCCAAAATATAGATTTCTTCTTCCACATGGGTGCGTGTCCATTGGCGTCATTCGGAACAGATTATCCGCCAGGACCCTTTCCAAAGATTACCTGTAAATCCTTGACCATATCAAATATATATTCACCAGTACGGAGGCCAGGCTTCTTCCGGTTGTCTCGCTCACCTTTGAAATGGTTTCCTGCCTTTCTTAAGATATGCTTGATCGGTAGAAATCGACGATGTCCCAGGTACACATTCTTCTTACATTATCCAAATATATACTTTCAGTATCATCTAAACAGTACGTGCATGCAATGTATCCCTTGTTTGTATGTCCTGACAGGTTACTAAGAGCCGGCCAATCATTGATGGTTACAAACAGCAACGCTCGTAGGTCAATTTCCTTCTGTGTGTGCGCATCCCACACAGGCACACCTGGTTTTTTCCACAACTATAGAAGTTCATCAACTAGTGGCCTTAGGTAGACATCAATGTCGTTGCCGGGTTGCTTAGGGCCTTGAATGAGCACTGGCATCATAATGAACTTCCGCGTCATGCACAACCAAGGAGGAAGGTTGTAGATACATAGAGTCACGGGCCAGGTGCTGTGACTGGAGCTCTGCTCGCCAAAAGGCCGTCTATACTAAGACCAAACCATAAGTTCGTTGCGTCAGCTGCAAAGGCCTCGAACTCCCTCTCGATTTTTCTCCACTGTGACCCATCAGCGGGTGCTCTCAACATCCCGTATTTCTTACGTTCTTCTTTGTGCCATCGCAACAACTTGGCATGCTCTTTGTTTTGGAACAAATGTTTCAACCGTGGTATTATAGGAGCATACCACATCACCTTGGCAGGAACCCTCTTCCTGTGGCGTTTGCCCTCCACATCACCAGGGTCATCGCGGGGGATCTTATAGCGCAATGCACCGCATACCGGGCATGCATCCAAATTCTCGTACTCCTCACCGCGGTAGAGGATGCAGTCATTTGGGCATGCATGTATCTTCTGCACCTCTAATCCTAGAGGGCAGACAACCTTCTTTGCTTCGTACGTACTTTGGAAGCTTCTTCTTTGGAAGCTTCTTCTTTATCATTATCAGCAATTCTTAAAATCCCTTGTCAGTTACACCATTCTTCGCCTTCCATTGCAGAAATTCCAGCGTGGTACCCAGCTTTTTCTGCTCATCTTCGCAATTTGGATACAATAATTTCTTGTGATCCTCTAACATGTGTTTCAACTTCAACCTCTCCTTATCATTTTTGCAGTTTCTCTTTGCATCAGCAATGACCTGACCCAAATCATAAGTGGGCTCATCCGATGCCTCTTCTTCAGCTTCCCCCGTTGATGCCTCTTCTTCAGCTTCCCCCATTGTTGCATCAGCAAAAGGATTGTTCTCATCATCCTCTTCTTCTTCGTTGTCTTCCATTATAACCCCTCTTTCTCCGTGCTTGGTCCAACAGCTATAGCCGGACATGAAACCGGACTTCAGCAGGTGGTAGTGAATGGTTTTTGAGTTAGAGTAATTCCTATGATTCTTACAGTTATGACATTGACAACACATGAAACCATTCTGCTTATTTGTCTTAGCCACACGAATAAAATCATGCAGGCCATTAAGAAACCCTGGACTTAGTCGGTCATCGTACATCCATTGTCGGCTCATGTTCACTACACACCATCGAAGTGACCAAATTAATACAACTTCATCATCACGTTACAACCAAAAGTAGAGCTAGCAGTGACCAAATGTTATTACTGCAAATAATAGATACTTATAGTTCATACATATACATCTCATAAAACAAAACCAACTATCTAAAACATGTGAATACAACAACAAATGCGATCATAATCGCAACTAAAGTAACAATTGAGCCAACAGCATAATGATACCAAGCCTCTTTATCAATGGCATATTTTCTAATCTTTCTAAGCTTCAAGCGCATTCCAACCATCTTGTTCTTGTGATCATTGAAGATATCGGAAACATGCAACTCCAATCCCATCTTCTCTTCTTCAGTTCTTTTCAATTTTTCTTTGAAATGATCAATTTCATTTTCAGCTTGTGTTAATTTCTCGAGCAGAATGCATAGTCGGTTGGAATTTCTGGTTCAACTACTTCCTGTAGATAAAAATATCTACGTCAATTTGGTGGCATAATTAATTGTCATAGACATTAGATGATGTGTGAAATAGTTATAAAAGCTGGCGGATACCATAACCATTACACTATAGAATAACTAACAATAATACAAGTAACTAAATCATACACGCAGCTATCTAAATCATACAAGTAATTTTTTTTTTAAGATTTTAAGAAGAACAAGAGGCTCACCAAGGTGGTCGGTGCCGCGACGAGACGGTGCGAACGATGGACGGTGGTTAGGACGGCCGGGGATGGGAAGGCACACCAAATAAACCACACCTATCATATCACATATCTTTGATCATACCACAAGCTAATCTAGCAAGAGATGAAGGAGCAAAGTTGCTAACCTTTATGAACACTTGGATAGATGGAGTGCCTTTAAATCTTGACAAATCCTTGGCAAAATGGAGGATGAGCTTCGAGCAAGAAGAAGAACATGGGAAGGCACACCAAATAAACCACACCTACACATATGCAACCTAACAAGTTAATTTGAGCTCAAATTGGATATAAATCAAATAAACTCCCACAAATTACATATCACATATCTTTGAGCATACCACAAGCTAATCTAGCAAGAGATGAAGGAGCAAATTTGCTAACCTATATGAACACTTGGATAGATGGGGTGCCTTTAAATCTTGACAAATACTTGGCAAAATGGAGGATGAGGTTTGAGCAAGAAGAAGAACAGGGGAGAAAACAGAGCTCTTTCGATCGACTGCAGATGGATGTATATGTAGGAAGTCTTTAGTATCAGCTGGTGTCACCAGCCGGTACTAAAGGTTGCCCTTTAGTACCGGCTGGTGACACCAGCCGGTACTAAAGGTGCAAGCGGGGCCCATGTCTGACCAAAACCCTGCCACGCCCCCTTTGGTACCGGCTCGTGAGACGAACCGGTACTAAAGGTCCCTCACGAGCCGGTACTAAAGGTCGCCCTGCTCCTAGCCGTTGTAGCCGGCACGAACCGGGACTAATACCATCTTTAGTACCGGTTCGTCACCAGACCGGGACTAAAGCTCGGGACGAAAGGTCTATTTTCTACTAGTGAAGAAGAGGAGGAGGAGGTCAAGAGTGAGGGGGAGGCGATCTCCCCCGTGCCAAGAAGAGAGCGGCGACTTCGGATGCCTCGGGGCAGGCAGCCTTTCCTGCCCCAAAGAAGGCGTGGCAAGTGCAGATGGTCTTGTCCGATGAAATGTCAAACTCGAGCTCCGCGTCCGAAGATGGAGAGGAGGTTCCCCGAAGAAGCCTTAGGGTCAAGCCCCCTCCATCCAGGTTAGGATTCGAAGACCCTTATTTTTGTCACTAGTAGGCTCAGAGTTTGCTAACACGCAGGTTGTTGGTCCAACAGCCCTCCACGTGTCATCCCCACCGAGGTTATATCGGATGGGGAGACCCCGCCTAACAATCTAGCGAAGAGCAGGGACACCTTGCACCCCCCACTCCAGGCGTTACGAAGGACGTCATGGAGGTGTCGTCCCAGCACACTCCAATGGAGGCAGACACAAGGGGCACGGAGGATACCCCCATGGCCAAAGCTAACGCTTCGGCCACCAAAAAACAAGGGACGATCCCCTTCCCGGACACCAAGGAGACCGGATGGGCAGGCAATCAATGCCCTCTGAGAACGTCTTCGAAGCGCATAGTGACTCCGGAGGCATCGGTCCAAACCCTCGTGGGTGATCAGGAAATGCGATCATCCCAGGTACCGCCGACCAACGAGTGGTCGTCCATGGGGGAGGCTCTATCAAGCGCCTCCATCCCGAAGGAGCATCGCACCCTTATGGGTGCGGTATTACAAAGCGTCCAGTTCGTTGACAATGGACTGAAGGAGGCCTTCAAAGGTCTCCTTGTAGGCTTTCAAGTAAGTTGCCCGTCATTTTTGTTAAGATTTCATTTAGTCGTATTGTGTACATGACAGCCCATGAGCTCTAGGTGAGTAGGACAAACTCGCCTAGGGGTTTTAATCATGTTGCATCCTCGTCGAAAGTGATCGAGAATCTCAAGGCCGAGCTTCAACATGCCAAAGATGAAGCGGACGTGGAAGGCAGCGGCCAAAGAGGCGGCCACCGCTCTCTCCGCCCTATGAGCCACCAGTGATAAACACCAGGCTCGTGTGGCAGAGATACAGGATGAACTCAAGGACGCTACCAATAAGTGCGAGTCCTTGGAGCAAAAGAAGAATGCAGTCTCGGCCGAACTGTCCTCCCTGAGGTCTGATATCTAGAAGGAGCGGATGGACAGACGGTTCTTCAAGGAATAAGTTCGGCAGGCCAAGGAGATAGTCGATGGTAAGCCGTACTCCCTATAGTGCATATTCGGGAATAGCAAATTCGAATTGCTGACCCGGGTGTGGCAATCCTCAGATGAGGCCGCCGATCTCAAGAAGAGCTTCGCGGACGCCAATAAGTTGCTTGCCATGCAGGGAGAGGAAGACGAAGCTCGGACGTTCTGGGCGCAGTTCGAAGCCCCCGAGCGTCCTCCTCTTCTGGTGGAACAACTGAAACAGCTGATGGAGATGCACCGGATGGCGGAGCCGGCCATCAAGGACCTCTGCATCCGCTTATGACACAATGAGCAACTCCCAAGTAGCTACTTCAGCCTGGTGCAACGGCTGATTGATGTTGCGCCCCGCCTTGATGCCGTCAAGCGTTCCTTCTGCATCGAAGGAGTCCCGATGGCCTTGATAAGGCCAAAGTGCACTGGCCGGGGCTCAATACAATGAAGGTCTCCACCAACCCACCGCCACCCGGAAAGTCGCACCGATGCCCCGAGTTGTACTTCGATGGAGTCATGGAAAGTGCACGGGTGATTGCGTCATAGTGTTTGGGCGAAAGAATTTTTGAATGAGATTGTAATATGTCCGAAGACTTGCGATAACTTTCAGTAATATGAGTATCCACTCTTGTATGGTTTTGCATTCCTTTATAACTCCTGTATGGTTGTTTAGTACTAAAAGATGCGAGTCGTCAGCTTCAGCCCCCACGTAGATACTACATGGGGTGTCTGTGACAATACACTATGTCCCTTAGCCAAATTATAGGAACGGGAAGGCGGTTTAGTGCGGCAGACTAGGCAATCGGACTATTATGCTCTATTTCTTTCACTTAACCGAAGGGGCACGAAAAGGACTGCGGGAAGCGTATGATTAGCCACTGGATTTTTTGCGATGTTCGGACGGGCCGAGGCTAAATCCGACATCGTAGTATTTGCACAAAGGGCAACTTCCTCATATAACACAGAATGATCGCTTACGAGGGTTGAAGTGTAATACTTCTAACTTGGGTTTCACAGATCGGATCACGCATATTTTGACAGTCTGTTTTCGGCTTTCTCCCCTGAGGTGCTTGACCAAACTATCTAGAAGTACAATCACAGGGGTGCTCTCTTTGCCCTTTTAGCCGAACGAGCAGAACATAAAGGGGCAAGCACAGGAGTTGGGCAACCCAACTTAATGACAAAAGACATAGTTCGGAATTGATGCATATAAAGCGAATGCCAAGATGCCAAACACACAATGGTTAAGGCGATTTATGTTTGTAATCAAGCCCCCGGTCTATTGGCCGGTGACCTCAAGTCGCACCGAACAGATTCACGAGAAGAGGGAGGAAAGGAAAAAGGTATGTGCCGAAAACAGGACCAATAAGGCATACGTGTGCCATGTAATTTCACATTTCCTCAACAACTCTTATAACTCGGATTGCCGAAGCAGCTGTTTACAAGTAGTAGATAAGGAATAAAGTCCCACTGGAGCTGTTGTACTAGGTGTCTTCAATTGGTGACCAGATGCCTTCGATATGCCCTATTGCTATTTGACTCCTGCTTTTTGGGTGTACCTTGATGGGTGTTGGTGCGGGCAGATTTTGCGAACAAAATATTGAGAGGCCACAGTGTTAAAGGTGAGCTTTACGCCCTGGGCAGGCTCTTTTAGAAGCGTCTGCAGTTTGTCCGAAGACGTGTTGATGGCAACAGTTCGGAACAACCGGATGCCAATCGTAAGTTCCCCACCGCTAGCCATGGAATCTTAAGTGCGAAGTTGTGCATCCGCAACACATAGTTTGCCGGTCTTGAGGTTGTGCGGTGGGGGAGAGTCCCTATTGAGGGTTGGAGTGTTCGGTTTGAATCCGAACTCGCTTCCCGGCCTTTGGTGCCTTTACGACGAATGCCGAAGCTTGTCGGTCGTCTGTGTAGCTGAACTCGGGCGCCAATACCAATGCATGCTCCTATGTTCTAAGGGACCGCTCAGTATTTCCATTTACAGTAATGACCCCCTTGTGGCCCGACATCTTGAGCTTGAGGTATGCGTAATGCGGGACTGCGTTGAATCGAGCAAACGCTGTCCGCCCGAGTAGCGCGTGATAGCCGCTGGGGAAGGGCACGATGTCAAAGATCAAGTCCTCTGTGCAGAAGTTATCGGGCGAGCCGAACACAACCTCCAAGGTTACGAAGCCTATACACCGGGCCTCAACACCTGGGATCACCCTTTGGAAGGTAGTGTTGCTGGGTTTGATTCGTGATGGATCTATACCTATCTTTTTCACCATGTCCAAGTAAATCAGATTGAGGCTACTTCCTCCGTCCATTAGGACTTTGGTGAGGTGATACCCATCTATAATGGGATCTAGGACGATTACAACTCAGCCCCCATGATGGATACTGGTCGGATGGTTGCGTGATACGTCTCCAATGTATCTATAATTTTTTATTGTTCCATGCTATTATATTATCAATCTTGGATGATTTATAATCGTTTTATAGTTATTTTATATCATTTTTTGGTACTAACCTATTGACATAGTGCCAAATGCCAGTTGCTGTTTTTTTCATATTTTTTACATCGTAGAAAATCAATATCAGGCGAAGCCCAAATGTTGAAACTTTACGATGATTTTTATGGGCTAGAGGAACACAACGGGCCCTGGCTGCGCCTGGGGGTGCCTCGAGGGAGGCACAACCCACCAGGGCATGCCAGGAGGCCCACGCGCGCCCTGGTGGGTTGTGCCCACCTCGGGTGCCGCCCGGACCGCCTCTTTGCTCTATAAATAACCCAATATTCTAGAAACCCTAGGGGAGGCAAAGAAATATTCATCTAGCCTCCGTTGAGTCCAGAACCACCAGATCCAATCTAGACACCATCTCGGATGGGGTTCACCACCTCCATTGGTGCCTCTCCGATGATGCGTGAGTATTTCTTTGTAGACCTTCGGGTCCGTAGTTAGTAGCTAGATGGCTTTCTCTATCTCGCTGAATTCTCAATACAATGGTCTCTTGGAGATCCATATGATGTAACTCTTTTGAGGTGTGTTTGTTAGGATCGATGAACTTTGAGTTTATGATCAGATCTATCTTTTTATATCCACGAAAGTTATTTGAGTTTCTTTGATCTCTTATATGCATGATTGCTTATAGCCTCGTATTTCTTCTTCGATATTTTGGTTTTGTTTGGCCAACTTGATCTATTTATCTTGCAATGGGAAAAGGTGCTTTGTAGTGGGTTCGATCTTACGGTGCTTGATCCTATAGACAGAAAGGGAAACAACACGTATGTATCGTTGCTACTAGAGATAAATTGATTGGGTCTATCTCAACATAGATAGATATTGTCTACATAAATTCATCGTTCTTATTGCATTACTCCGTTTTTTCATGAACTTAATACACTAGATGCATGCTGGATAGCGGTCGATGTGTGGAGTAATATTAGTAGATGCAGGTAGGAGTCGGTCTACTAATCTTGGATGTGATGCCTATGTAATGATCATTTCCTGGATATCGTCATGAGTATTTGAAGTGCCATCAATTGCCCAACAGTAATTTGTTCACCCACCGTTTGCTATTTTCTCGAGAGAAGCCACTAGTGAAACCTACGGACCCCAGGTCTCTTTATCATTATTTGCCTTTGCGATCTACTTTTCATTTGCTTTTATTTTCAGATCTATTAAACCAAAAACAAAAATACCTTGCTGCACTTTATTTTAATTCGCGTTCGATCTATCATCATCTACAAATCTTTCTCCCGTCTACGTGCCTTTCTGGCGCCGTTACCCGAAAGGGATTGACAACCCCTTTAACACGTCGGGTTGCGAGTATTTGTTATTTGTGTGCAGGGGTTGTTTACGTTGTGTTGCTTGGTTCTCCTACTGGTTCAATAACCTTGGTTTCATATCTGAGGGAAATACCTACCGCCGCTGTGCTGCATCATCGCTTCCTCTTTGGGGAAATACCGATGTAGCTTCAAGCGACATCAAAAGGAATTTCTCACGCTGTTGTCGGGGAGGATCTTCAACATATACCAGGTTCCTAGTCACAAATCTCATCTCCTTGCAATTTACATTATTTGCCATTTTCCTCTCATTTTCCTCTCCCCCACTTCACAAAAATTTGCCGTTTTATTCGCCTCTCTTTTTCCGTTCGCCGTTTTCTTGCCAGATCTATTTTTGAGTGCAATCTTGTTGTGTGGTCATCATGACTCCAGACAACACCAAGTTATGTGATTTCTCAAATACCAACAACAATGATTTTATCGGCACTCCGATTGCTCCTCTCGCCACTAGTGCGGAGTCTTGTGATATTAATACTGCTTTGCTGAATCTTGTTATGAAAGATCAATTTTTTGGTACTCCTAATGAGGATGTCGCGTCCCATCTTAATACCTTCGTGGAATTATGTGATATGCAAAAGAAAAAATATGTGGACAATGATGTGATTAAGATGAAATTATTTCCGTTTTCTTTGCGTGATTCTGCAAAATTTTGGTTCTCTTCTTTGCCTCGCAATAGTATCAATTCTTGGAATAAGTGCAAAGATGCTTTTATCACTAAGTATTTTCCTCCCGCAAAAATTATTTCCCTTAGAACCCAGATCATAAATTTCAAGCAACTTGAACATGAGAATGTTGCACAATCTTGGGAAAGGATGAAAATGATGATAAGGAATTTCCCAACTCATTGGTTAAATCTTTGGATGATCATACAAATTTTTTATGCGGGATTGAATTTAGTTTCTTGTAATCTTTTAGATTCCGCCGTGGGTGTTAGTTTTATGGAAACTACTTTGGGTGAAGCCACCAAATTTCTTGATAATATCATGGCAAATTATTCACAATGGCATACCGAAAGGGCTCCTACTAGTTAAAAGAGTTGATTAGGTTGAAGAAATTTCTTCTTTGAATGCAAAAGTTGATGCTCTTTTGAAATTGGTTGCTAGTAAAAGTGCTCCTATTGATTTTAATGATATTCCTTTGTCTACTTTGATTGAGAAAAATAATGATGCCATAGATGTGAATTTTATTTCTGGAAACAATTTCAATAACAATGCTTATAGAGGTAATTTTAATCCTTGGCCTTTTCCTAATAAGTCCTCTAATAATTATGGTAATTACTATGTAAACCAATCTTATAATAATAATAGGAACACCTCTAAGCTTGAGAATAATATTAAAGAATTTACCAATACACAAAAAGTTTTCAACACTTCCATAGAAGAAAAGTTGTGTAAGATGGATGATTTGTCTAGAAGTGTTTATAGAATTGCTCATGATGTGGAAAATCTCAAGATGAATTTTTTTTCCTAATGTAGATGAATCACTTAAAGCTCTTTATGTTTCTATGGATGAAAGTAAGAAAAGAACAGCTATGATTAGAGCTAAAAGAGAATTTTTAGAAAAATCGTTTTCTAGTGATTTCTTTCGTAAAAGTGATGAAGATCTTAAAATGGTTGGTGTTTCTTATATTGATTCCTTGTTTAGTAAAGTTTAGATTTATGAAAAAGGGACTGGAGAAGAGTCAACTTTAGGTAGAAGGCGTCCCAATATTTCGGAGGGTGAAAATCTTGTTGAGAAAATTGACGAAAGTGGGTTTGGAGTGGTCAAAACTTTAACTAGTGATGTGCCCACTCTTTGGGATTACAAAGACTTTAATTATTATAGTTGCTCTTTGATTGGTTGTATTTGTTTGTTGAAATACATGATAAATTCACCCCATGCTTATGAACAAAATAAAGCTTTTACTAAACATATTGTTGATGGTATGATGAAAGCTTTCGAAGAAAAATTGGAATTAGAAGTATCAATTCCTAGAGAATTGCATGATGAATGGGAATCTACTATCAAAGTCAAGATTAAAAATTATGAGTGTTTTTTGTGTGACTTGGGTGCTAGTGTTTCTACAATTCCGAAATCTTTATGTGACGTGGCGTGTCTTACCGATATTGAATCATGTTCTTTAAATTTCCACTTGGCGGATTCTACTATTAAAAAGCCTATGGGAAGAATTAATGATGTTCTTATTCTCGCAAATAGGAATTATTTTCTCATAGATTTTATTGTTCTTTATATTGATTGCAATCTGTCTTGTCCAATTATTCTTGGTAGACCGTTTTTACGCACTATCGGTGCCGTGATTGATATGAAAGAAGGCAATATTAAGTTCCAATTTACTTTGGGGAATGGTATGGAACACTTTCCTAGAACAATAATTAGGCCACCATATTAATCAATCATGAGGGCATCTTATGGATCTCAGAACAAAGATGACAAAACTTAGATCCTTGCTTTATGCCTAGCTAAGGGCGTAAAATAATAGCGCTTATTGGGAGGCAACCCAATGAATAAAATTTATTTTTGCTTTTTGATTTCTCTTATAGAGTTTTTACACAATTATGCTACTGTTATGATTGTGTTTTTTGTGTTTTAATTAGTGTTTGTGCCAAGCAAAGCCTTTGGGATCATGTTAGCCGATAGTTGCTTTGATCTTGTTGAAAAACAGAAACTTTATGCGTCAGTCACAGAATTATTAAAAATCACATAAGCGTGATAAAATTCTGAATTTTTTACACAAGATCGATATACACATTTCTCATGATTTCCCAATATTTCCGAATTTTTTGAGTTACATAAGCATTCGAACAAATCAGATTGCTACAGACTGTTCTGTTTTTGACAGATTCTGTTTTCTTTGTGTTGTGTGCTTATTTTGATGGCTCTATGGTTTTATTTGATGAGTTTTTTCCATAGAAAAGTTGGAATATAGTAGGTATAATGCAAGAACAAAAAATATGAATTCGTTTAATACATTACTTTTAGTAGTGATTTATTTTTCTTATACTAACGGATCTCATGAAGGTTTTGTTGAGTTCTGTGTGATTGAAGTTGTCAAGTTTTGGGTTACCTTACAATGGATGAAGGAAGGATGGAAGAGACTAAGCTTGGGGATTCCTTGGCATCCCAAGCTATTATCCAAAAATGAGCAACCAACTAAGCTTGGGTATGCCCCCGAGTGGCATCCCCGCTTTCTTCCAACGATCATCGGTATTTTACTCAAAACTATATTTTTATTCATCACATGATATGTGTTTTGCTTGGAGCGTCTTGTATGATATGAGTATTTGCTTGTTTTATTTTGTGTTTTAAGTTTTTATACCTTTCTGGACACACCTATTTTAGAGAGCCAAAATCATGTCATGACTTGTTAGAATTGCTCTCTATGCACTTAAATTTTTTATGAGCAATGGACTTGCTCTAGTGCTTCACTTATATCTTGTTGAGCACGGTGTGCTTAGTATTTTTCAAGAAATGCTCTCTTACCTCAGTTAGATTTATTTGAGAGTTAGAATTTTTTTCAAGAAATTCTCTCTTGCTTCACTTGAATTATTTTGAGAGAAAGAAGAAAAATTATGCTCTTGATCTTCACTTATATTTGTTTGAGCTTATGAAAAGCAACACATGAATATTAGTCCCAAAGTGATAGATATCCAAGAAGCATATAATAAACACTTTCATTAAGATCATTGGACAAAATAAACTTGATTCTTGGTAATAGTTTTGAGATATGATGATGTGATATGTGAGTTATGTTGATGAGTAATTATGCTTTAGTAAGAATATTGGTGTTAAGGTTTGTGATTTCCTATGCAAGTACGAAAGTCTATAGTCATGCAATGAAATTATATCCTCCTTGTGGTGCATTATTCGGTGTTACTTATGCGTAATGCTTGCTTATGAGATTATCCGTTTCTTGGTTGGTCGCTTCTCAATCTTTTGCTAGCCTTCATTTTGCACCAAGTATGAGCTCTACTTGTGCATTCAAATCCTTAAACCCAGTTTTTGCCACATGAGTCCACTATACCTACCTATATGCAGTGTTTTTGTGTTGTTCTAAGCAAATTTGTATGTGCCATCTCTAATTTTCAAAATAAACTTCTCTTTTGTGTGTTTGTTTCGCTCGCAGAGCGATGAGGGGTGGCTAATATTTTCCATGCTAGATGTGTTATTCTCACAATGAGTGTTTATTCACTTGTTATTGCATGAGAGTAAGGCAAAGGTATTAGGGATGCCCAGTCCCGAAATGCAAAAATGAATTTACTTTATGTTGTCAAATAATAAATTCCTTGGAAAGTGTTGGTATGGAGGGCATCCGTGAATACAGTCAGCCATGGAAAGTGAAAGTATGGTGGAAAAAGGATTAAACTTTATTTTCTGTTTGGCAACCGCCTATGATATCTCTAGCATGGAAAGTGTTGGGAACTCTAAGTTGTTTTCGTTGGTGGGATGGATACACCTCCAAAAAAACTTTATCTCTAAGTTTTTTGCTTTGAGCTCTGGCACCTCTACAAATCCCCACTTCCCTCTGCGAAGGGCCTTTCTTTTACTTTCACTAGTAGAAAACATGGCTTTGGTCCAGGCAGGGCCAGCCCATTAGTCCCAGTTCCAGCCACGAACCGGGACCAATGAGATCCCTATATATACACCCTCGCCGGTGAGCAGAGCACTCCACACTGCTCTGGTTTTTTGGCCGGTGATGGAAGAGCTTTGTCGTGCTCTAGCTCACCTCCTATACACATGAGGTGTTCGATGAAATGCCCAAGACAGATTTAAGCTTTCTCCTCTCGAAGTTCCATGTCCAAGCTCCATTATACACAACATTTGTCTAGGTTTGGCGGTTCGTCCTGTACCATCCCCGTCCTCACCACCGTCGATCGCCCGCGCCCATCTCGGTGCCGGCACCATCATGGTTAGACTCTTCTTCTTATCTTCTTTCTAAAAGATTTTTTTTACTATTATGATTTAGATAGATACTTGTGTAATTTTCTTACTTTTATTATTGTATTTATTTTGGTCACTGTTGTACTTTGTCTTTAATGTGATGATGAATTTCTATTAATTTGGACCCTTCTATATTCATGATATGTTGTAATGGTTTTTAATACACTTTATTATATAAAGCATGCAGATGAACCGGCAATGGATGTACGGTGACCGACGCACCTCCGAGTATATTAAGGGCCTGCATAATTTTCTCGAAGCGGCTAAGGCAAACAAGCAGAATGGTTTTATTCATTGTCCAGGTACTGTCTGTGACAATACGATGGCTTTCTCCAACTCTAAAACCCTTCACTTCCACCTGCTTGAGAAGGGTTTTATGCCACACTATAATGTTTGGACCAAGCACGGAGAAAGAGGGGTTATGATGGAAGACAACGAAGAAGAAGAGGATGATGACAACTATGTGCCTCCTGAATGTGGTGATGCTGCAATGGGGGAAGATGAAGATCAAGAGGAACCAAACGATGTGCCCGATGATGATCTTCGTTGGGTCATTGTTGATGCAAAGAGATAATGCGAAAGTGAAAAGGAGAAGTTGATGTTCGATCGCATGCTAGAGGATCAAAAAAAGGGTTGTGTATGGCAACAAAAAGTTCGGTACCACACTGGAATTTCTGCAGTGGAAGGCACAGAATGGTGTACCTGACAAAGGATTTGAGAAGCTACTGAAAATATTGAAGAACAAGCTTCCAAAGGATAATGAATTGCTCGAAAGTACTTACGCGGCAAAGAAGGTTGTATGCCCTCTAGTATTGGAGGTGTAGAAGATACATGGACGCCGTAATGACTGCATCTTCTACCACGATGCGTACGAGGATTTGAATGCATGCTCGATATGCGATGCATTGTGGTATAAGATCAGACGAGATGACCTTGGTGATGTTGGCAACGAGCGCCCAAGGAAGAGGGTTCCTACCAAAGTGATGTGGTATGCTCCTATAATACCACGGTTGAAATTTCTGTTCGGAAATAAAGAGCATGCCAAGTCGATGCGATGGCACAAAGAGTACCATAAGAAAGACGGGAAGTTGAGAGCACACGCTGACGGGTCACAATGGAGAAAGATCAAGAGAAAGTGGAGCAACTTTACAGGTGACCCAAGGAAGATATGGTTTGGTTTAAGTACAGATGGTGTTACTCCTTTTGGGGATCGGAGCAGCATGCATAGCACATGGCCTGTGAATCTATGTATGTATAATCTTCCTCCTTGGTTGTGCATGAAGCGAAAGTTCATTATGATGCCAGTGCTCATCCAAGGCCCTAAGAAACCCGGAAATGACACTGATGTGTACCTAAGGCCATTAGTTGATGAAATTTTACAACTACAGAATGGAAGAGGTGTAGGTGTGTGGGATGAGAATGAAGGGGGGGAATTTGACATACATGCATTGTTGTTTGTAACCATCAACGATTGGCCTGCTCTCAGTAACCTTTCAGGACAGACAAACAAGGGATACCACGCATGCACACACTGTTTAGATGACACAGACAGTGTATATATGGACAAATGTAGGAAGAATGTGTACCTGGGGCATCATCGATTTATTCTGACCAACCATCAATGTCGAAAGAAAGGAAAGCATTTCAAAGGTGACGCAGATCACAGGATGAAGCCCACCCTCCGTACTGGTCATCATATACTTGTTGTGGTTAATGATTTACAAGTAATCTTTGGTCGGCGGACTATCTGTTCTGAATGACGCTGAGGGACGCGAACCCATGTGGAACAAGAAATTTATATTTTCAGACCTACCCTATTGGAAAGACCTAGAGGTCCGCTCTATGATCGACATGATGCACGTGATGAAGAATCTTTGCGTAAACCTGTTAGGCTTCTTGGGAGTGTATGGGAAGACAAGAAATACACCGAAGGCACGCGAGGAACAACAACATGTGCATGGAAAAGACGACATGCATCCAGAGCAGTATGAAGGTACTCCCAGCTACGCTCTTACCAAAGAAGAGAAGGAAATCCTCCTTGAATGCCTGCTCAGTATGAAGGTACCATCTGGCTTCCTGTTGAATATAAAGGCAATAATAAATATGGCAGATAAAAAGTTCCAGAACCTAAAGTCTCATGACTGCCACGTCATTATGGCGCAACTGCCTCCGGTTGCATTGAGGGGGCTTCTATCAAAAAACGTTCGATTAGCCATTGCGAAGCTATGTGCAGTCCTCAATGCAATCTCTCAGAAGGTGATCGATCTGAAAATCCCGCCAAGGTTAAGGAGTGATTTGGTGCAATGTCTTGTTAGTTTCAAGCTGGTGTTCCCACCATCCTTCTTCAATATCATGACGCACGTCCTATTTCATCTAGTCGATGAGATTGTCATTCTGGGCCATCATTTTCTACACAGTATGTTCCCTTTGAGAGGTTCATGGGAGTCTTAAAGAAATATGTTCGTAACCGCGCTAGGCCAGAAGGAAGCATCTCCATGGGCCAGCAAACAGAGGATGTCATTGGGTTTTGTGTTGACTTCATTCCTAACCTGAAGAAGATTGGTCTACCTCAATCGCGGTATGAGGGGAGACTGACTTGAAAAGGCACGCTAGGAGCAGACTCAATAATATGTAGGGACAGACATTCTTGGTCTCAAGCACACTACATAGTTCTACAAAATTCTACCTTGATGGCCCAGTATGTCAATGAACAAAAGAATATTCTGCTCTCTAAACACCCGGAATAGTGTGACGACTAGATTACATATGAACACACCAGGACTTTCGGCAGTTGGTTGCAAACACGTCTCATGCGTGACAACACTGTTTCTAATGAGCTGTACTCGTTGGCCAGGGGACCATCTTCGACTGTAATGACTTAGAAAGGGTTCGAGATAAATGGGAATACATTTTACACGATTGTCCAGGATCAAAAGAGCACCAACCAAAACAACGGTGTTCGCTTTGATGTAGCAACCAAGAGGGAAAGGACACATATTATGGTTACATAGTGGACATATGGTAACTTGACTATGGACATGATTTGAAGGTCCCTTTGTTTCAGTACAAATGGGTCAATCGGTCAAGAGGTAGGGTACAAGAAGATCCACAGTACGGAATGACAACATTGGAAATGAACAATCTTGGGTACACAGACGAACCATTCGTCCTAGCAAATGATGTGGCGCATGTTTTCTATGTGACGGACATGTCTACCAAACCGAGAAAAAGAAAAGATAAGGAAGCGAATACATCATACGATGAGCCAAAGCGCCACATAGTTCTTTCAGAAAAAAGGGACATCGTGGGATTGGAGGGCAAGATAGACATGTCTGAAGATTATGAAAAGTTTCATGAAATTCCTCCCTTCAAAGTCAAGGCTGACCCAAGCACCCTGTTAAACGATGAAGATTAACCATGGTTACAGCACAATAAGCAAAGGACACAAGCGAAGAAAAAGTGATGACTTTCTCTCCAGAACTATATCATTGCAGTTCCATGTGAAGAAATGAAATGCCTTTTGTAACACATGATTTTTCGTCCTAAACCCTTATACTTCAAAAGAGATTGTCCGTTTTGTACACAAAGTGCATCCAGTTTTTGCCGTAACCCTCTCAACTTTTTATAACATGCTATGTGGGTGAAAGGATAATACCATGCCAACTTTCAACCTTTTCAGAGTTAATTTGAAGTACTTTTCAATTTTACGGTTATTTAGCTAAAAAAATCAGTAAGTGCATGAAAAATACCAAATGAAGTCAGAAAGGGTTGAAAATTTATGATGTGGCTTTGAATGGTGCATTTTGAACACACAAAAAGTATGGAGTTCAAATAAGTTCAAAAAAATAAAATCCCTTTGTAATAGATGAGTTTTCGTCTGAAACCGTGATACTTCGAAAGAGATTGTCCATTTTGTACACGAAATTCATCCATTTTTTGTCGTAACTCTCTCAACTTTTTAACACATGCTATGTGGGTGAAATGATGATACCATGCCAACTTTCAACCTTTTCAAAGTTAATTTTAAGTGCTTTTCAATTTATGATCATTTTAGCTCAAAAGAAATGATGAAATGTATGAAAAATAGCAAATGAAGTCTGAAAAGGGTTAAAAAGGGACGATGTGGCTTTGAATGGTGCATATCGAATGCAGAAAAAGTCTTGAGTTCAAATATGTTTTAAAAATTGAAATCCTTTTGTAACAGACGTGTTTTCGTGCGAAGCCCTGATACTTCGAAAGAGATTCCCCATTTTGTACACAAAGTCCATCTAGTTTTTGTCATAACCCTCTCAACTTTTTAGCAAATGCTATGTGGGTGAAATGATGGTACCATGCCAAGTTTCAACCATTTCAGAGTTCATTTGCAGTGCTTTTCAATTTAGGGTCATTTTAGCTCAAAATAAATGATGAAATGCATGAAAAAAAGCAAATGAAGTCAGAAAAGGGTTGAAAAGGGATGATGTGGCGTTGAATGGTGCATATTGAATGCAGAAAAATTCTTGAGTTCAAATATTTATTAAAATTTTGAAATCCTTTTGTAACACACATGTTTTCGTTTGATTAAAGTTATATAACTAAACTTGATATTATATACAATTCATGCAACTAAAATTATCAAAGTTATTTTTGTTAAAAAAATAATAGCAAAAATAATATTCATAAATTTTTTTCTGTTAACAACTTCTAATATGCCAAGAAATAACATGAAAATAGCAGAAGTGAAAATAGCACTAGTAGAAAACAGACCTTTCGTCCCGAGCTTTAGTCCCGGTCTGGTCACGAACCGGTACTAAAGATGGTATTAGTCCCGGTCCGTGCTGGCTATAATGGCTAGGAGCAGGGTGACCTTTAGTACCGGCTTGTGAGGGACCTTTAGTACCGGTTCGTCTCACGAGCCGGTACTAAAGGGGGCGTGGCAGGGTTTCGGTCAGACATTGGCCCCGCTTGCACCTTTAGTACCGGCTGGTGTCACGAGCCGGTACTAAAGGGCAACCTTTAGTACCGGCTGGTGACACCAGCCGGTACTAAAGACTTCCTACATATACATCCGTTCGCAGCCGATCGAAAGAGCTCGGTTTTCTCCCCTGTTCTTCTTCTTGCTCAAAGCTCATCCTCCATTTTGCCAAGGATTTGTCAAGATTTAAAGGCACCCCATCTATCCAAGTGTTCATACAGGTTAGCAACTTTGCTCCTTCATCTCTTGCTAGATTAGCTTGTGGTATGCTCAAAGATATGTGATATGTGATTTGTGGGAGTTTATTTGATTTATATCCAATTTGAGCTCAAATTAACTTGTTAGGTCGCATCTGTGTAGGTGTGGTTTATTTGGTGTGCCTTCCCATGTTCTTCTTCTTGCTCGAAGCTCATCCTCCATTTTGCCAAGGATTTGTCAAGATTTAAAGGCACCCATCTATCCAAGTGTTCATAAAGGTTAGCAACTTTGCTCCTTCATCTCTTGCTAGATTAGCTTGTGGTATCCTCAAAGATATGTGATATGTGATTTGTGGGAGTTTCTTTGATTTATATCCAATTTGAGCTCAAATTAACTTGTTAGGTTGCATATGTGTAAGTGTGGTTTATTTGCTGTGCCTTCCCATCCCCGGCCGTCCTAACCACCGTCCATCACCCACACCGTCTCCTCGTGGCACCGGCCACCTTGGTGAGCCTCTTGTTCTTCTTAAAATATTTTAAAAAAAATTACTTGTATGATTTAGATAGCTGCGTGTATGTTTACTTACTTGTATTATTGTTAGTTATTCTATAGTGTAATGGTTATGGTATCCGCCCGCATCGTCCCTCGTTCAGTCTATGATTCAGATGTGGTATGTCGTTAATTATCTTTTATAACTATTTCACACATCATCTAATGTCTATGACAATTAATTATGCCACCAAATTGACGTAGATATTTTTATCTATAGTACGTAGTTGAACCAGAAATTCCAACCGACTATGCAATTCTGCTTGAGAAATTAACACAAGCTGAAAAAGAAATTGATCATTTGAAAGAAAAATTGAAAAGAACTGAAGATCAGAAGATGGGATTGGAGTTGCATGTTGCCGATATCGTCGATGATCACAAGAACAAGATGGTTGGAATGCGCTTGAAGCTTAGAAAGATTAGAAAATATGCCATTGATAAAGAGGCTTGGTATCATTATGCTGTTGGCTCAATTGTTACTTTATTTGCGATTATGATCGCATTTGTTGTTGTATTCACATGTTTTAGATAGTTGGTGCTGTTTTATGAGATGTATATGTATGAACTATAAGTATCCATTATTTGCAGTAATAACATTTGGTCACTACTAGCTCTACTTTTGGTTGTAATGTGATGATGAAGTTGTATTAATTTGGTCACTTAGATGTTGTGTAGTGAACATGAGCCGGCAATGGATGTACGATGACCGACTAAGTCCAGGGTTTCTTAATGGCCTGGATGATTTGATTCGTGTGGCTGAGACAAATAAGCAGAATGGTTTCATGTGTTGTCCATGTCGTGACTGTAAGAATGATAGGAATTACTCTAACTCAAAAACCCTTCACTACCACCTGCTGAAGTCCGGTTTCATGTCTGGCTATAGCTGTTGGACCAAGCATGGAGAAAGAGGGGTTATAATGGAACACAATGAAGAAGAAGAGGATGATGAGAACTATCCTTTCGCCGATACAACAATGGGGGAAGCTGAAGAAGAGGCATCAATGGGGGAAGCTGAAGAAGAGGCATCAGATGAGCCCGCTGATGATTTGGGTCAGGTCATTGCTGATGCAAAGAGAAACTGCGAAAATGATAAGGAGAGGTTGAAGTTGAAACGCATGTTAGAGGATCACAAGAAATTATTGTATCCAAATTGTGAAGATGACCAGAAAAAGTTGGGTACCACGCTGGAATTGCTGCAATGGAAGGTAATCGATCCAGAAATCCTACCAAGGTTACAGAATGACCTGGTCCAATGTCTTGTTAGTTTCGAGTTGGTGTTCCCTCCATCCTTCTTCAATATTATGGCGCATGTTCTAGTGCACCTAGTCGAAGAGATTAACATTCTGGGTCCTATATTTCTACACAATATGTTCCCCTTCGAGGGTTTCATGGGAGTCTTAAAGAAATATGTTCATAACCGTGCTAGGCTAGAAGGAAGCATCGCCAAGGGATATGGAACAGAGGAGGTTATTGAATTTTGTGTTGACTTTTTTCCTGACATTAAGACAATTGGTCTTCCTGAATCGCAGCATGAGGGGAGGCTGGGTGGAAAAGGCACAGTAGGAAAGAAAGAAGCAATAAATATGGACTTGCATTCTTTCACTCAAGCACACTACACGGTTCTACAAAATTCCACCTTGGAGACTCCATATATGGAGGAACACAAGGATATTGTACGGTCCAAGAACCCGGAGCAGTCTGACCCCTGGATTGAACGTAAACACATGGAGACTTTTGCCAGTTGGTTGCAAACAAAGCTCATCAATGACAACAATGTTCCAGGTGAACTATACTAGTTGGCCAAGACACCAAGTTCGACTGTAACGACTTTCAAAGGGTACGAGACAATTGGGAATACATTTTACACGATCGCCCAAGATAAGAAGTGCACCAACCAAAACAGTGGTGTCCGCTATGATGCAACCAACTTTGAAGACACATATTATGGTTACATAGAGGAGATATGGGAACTTGACTATGGACCTGATCTTAAGGTCCCTTTGTTTCGGGGCAAATGGGTCAAATATACTAGAGGCGGGGTACAGGTAGACCCGCAGTATGGAATGACAATAGTGGATCTCAACAATCTTGGATACACAGACGAGTCATTCGTCGTAGCCAATGATGTGGCTCAGGTTTTGTATGTGAAGGACATGTCTAGCAAACCGAGGAGAAAAAAGATAAGGAATAGAATACATCATACGATGAGCCAAAGCGCCACATAGTTCTTTCAGGGAAAAGAAACATTGTGGGAGTGGAGGACAAGACAAACATGTCCGAAGATTATGAAAAGTTTCATGAAATCCCTCCCTTCAGAGTGAAGACTGACCCAAGCATCCTGTTAAATGATGAAGATTATCCATGGTTACGGCAGAAAGAGTCTTACACCGCGAGATCCCACTCTGGGATGTGACCGGCTTCACTGTCATCACTTTATATATATTTATGTGAAGGACATGCATGCATTTCCTAGCTAGCATGTTATATCTTTGTAACAGTTTGTACACCAAGTGCATCCAATTTTTGTCGTAACCCTCTCAACTCTCTAGAAGTTGCTATGTGGGTGAAATTATGATGCAACGCCAAGTTACAACCTTTTCAGAGTTCATTTGTACTGCTTTTCAAATTCAGGGTCATTTAGCTCAAAATAAATCATTAAAAGCATGAAAAATATGAAATGAAGTCAGAAAGGGTTGAAAATTGATGATGTGCCTTTGAATGGTGCATATTGAACACACAAAAAGTATGGAGTTAAAATAAGTTATTAAAAATGAAATCCCTTTGTAATAGATGAGTTTTCGTCCGAAACCCTCATACTTCTTATGAGATTGTCAAATTTGTACACCAAGTGCATCCAGTTTTTGCCGTAACCCTCTCAACTCTCTAGAAGTTTCTATGTGGGTGAAATTATGATGTCATGCCAAGTTACAACCTTTTCAGAGTTCATTTGTACTGCTTTTCAAATTCAGGGTCATTTAGCTCAAAATAAATCATTAAATGCATGAAAAATATCAAATGACGTCAGAAAAGGGTTGAAAATTGATCATGTGCCTTTGAATGGTGCATATTGTGTTGGGGAACGTCGCATGGGAAACAAAAAATTTCCTACGCACACGCAAACCTATCCATGGTGATGAGCATCTATGAGAGGGAGAGTGGATCTACGTACCCTTGTAGAACGCTAAGCGGGAAGCGTTAAGAAACGCGGTTGGTGTAGTCGAACATCTTCGCAATCGAAATCGTCGAGTGTCCCGCGATCTCATCATGATCCGTCCCGTGATCAAATCACGATCCGTCTCGCGAACTCATCACGGTCTGTCCCGCGAACTCATCACGAATCATCTCGTGGCCTTGATCACAATCCTTCTGATCTAGTACCGAACGGACGGCACCTCCGCGTTCAGCACACGTGCAGCTTGATGACGATCTCCACCATCTTGATCCAGCAAGAGGAAGTGGAGGGGAGGAAGAGTTCTCCGGTAGCGTCCTGGATGTCCACATTGGTTCCTACATATTCTACGAAGATCTTTATCGGCCAAACCTCTATGTCAAGGATTCAGTTAATCCCGTACGATGTTCCCTTTGTTCTTCGGTATGTTACTTGCCCGAGATTCGGTCATCGGTATCTCCATACCTAGTTCAACCTCGTTACCAGCAAGTCTCCTTACTCGTTCCGTAGTACAAGATCCCGCAACTAAAAATTAGTCACATTGCTTGCAAGGCTCATTGTGATGTTGTATTACCGAGTGGGCCCCGAGATACCTCTCCGTCACACGGAGTAACAAATACCAGTCTCGATCCATGCCAACTCAACAAACACCCTCGGAGATACCTGTAGAGCACCTTTATAGTCACCCAGTTACGTTGCGATGTTTGATACACACAAGGCACTCCTCCGATGTCCTTGAGTTGCATGATCTCATGGTCATAGGAACACATACTTGACATGCAGAAAACAGCAGCAATAAACTGACACGATCATATGCTACGTTTTGTAGTTTGGGTCTTGTCCATCACATCATTCTCCTAATGATGTGATCCCGTTATCAAATGACATCTCATGTCCATGGCTAGGAAACTTAACCATCTTTTGATCAACGAGCTAGTCTATTAGAGGCATACTAGGGACATGGTTTTGTATATGTATCCACACATGCTTCTAAGTTCCCGATCAATACAATTATAGCATGGATAATAAATGATTATCATGAACAAGGAAATATGATAATAACTAATTTATTATTGCCTCTAGGGCATATTTCCAACATATTGAACCCACAAAAAGTATGGAGTTAAAATAAGTTATTAAAATTGAAATCCCTTTGTAATAGATGAGTTTTCGTCCGAAACCCTCATACTTCTTATGAGATTGTCCAATTTGTACACGAAGTGCATCCAGTTTTTGCCGTAACCCTCTCAACTCTAGAAGTTGCTATGTGGGTGAAATTATGATGTCATGCCAAGTTACAACCTTTTCAGAGTTCATTTGTACTGCTTTTCAAACTCGAGATATGAATATTTCAAATGCCATATTTAATCAAATTATCTTATACAGCAGTTGAAGTTGTTCAAAACTGCATGGAAATGCCATAAACAGATTCTTTATATTTTTCTGATATTTTTTCATATATTATTTATTTCCATTGGAGTCCTACGTTTTTTTCTATGATTTCCTAAAGTTTACGGGGTTTTCCGAAAATAATAACTAATATTTAATTAAAAAACACTTTTAGTACCGGTGCTAGCCACACACCGGTACTAAAGGTCCACCGCCCTCGCGCTCTTTTGGCGGACCTTTAGTATCGGTGCGTGACTACCACCGGTACTAAAGACCCTTTAGTACCGGTGCGTGCCACGCACCGGTACTAAAGGTGTGCCTAGTATAAATAGAGGACTTCGTCCTCCCGAGCCGAGCAACGCACCGGGAGAGCTCAACTTGTGCCGCCAGGCTGCCAAAATCGCCATTGCCGTCGCCCTCACCGCCGTCGCATCACCACCGCGCCATTGCCGTCGCCCTCACCACCGCCGCCGTCGCACCACCACCGTCATCGCCCTCACCGCCGTCGGTCACGCCGCCGGCGCCCTCACCACCGCCACCGTCGCCCGTGCCGCCGTCGCCCTCACTGTCGTCGCCCTCGCCTACCCGAACGTGCCCCTCGCCGCCGTCGCCCTCACCACCGCCGTCATCGCCCTCGCCACCGTCGCCCTCGCCTACCCGGACGCCGCCCCTCGTCGCCGGTCCCGTCGCCGCCGGACCGCTCACTCCGGCGGCCGCTCCGCGATCCCATTATCGCCGCCCCGAGCCCGTCGCCGACGCCACCTTCGGGTCAGGAGGCTAGGTGAGATCTCCCGGCCGACCCCTCTCCCCGACGATCGCCCCGATGATCACCGGACTAGTGTGTAGATGCTAGGGTATCTAGGGTCCCTCGACGTTGAACCTCGACACCCCGACACGACACCCCCGACACCCGACCCCGACGATGACACAATACCCCTATTTAGTTAGTTAGTTAGTTAGTTAGGTTATTAGGATATGTGTTAGTTTATGTTTAGTTTAGGAGCCAGCCCGTCGTCGACCCGGAGGTTCTATGGTGGCGGCCACATGGGCCACAGACGATCGAGAGGCTTGAGTCGCCCGCGGAGGTGGTACAGTACCATGTCAGCAAGGAGAATGAGCACGTCCGACGCCACATGGCAGCTTTGGAGGCCAGGTCCGACAATACCTGGCAGATTCTTCAGGGATCTCACTGAATCTATGTTCCTGTGATGGTTCCTTCTCTTTGGGTGTCCACCGCCTGCCCCGATATCCGCCGGGCGCTAGGGTTCTAGCTAGATCGATATATTAGCTAGCTACTATTATGATGTATTATTATGATGTATTAGCTAGATCGATGGAGATTAGCCGATGTATTGAAAATTATCCAAGATTATGCAAATGAGATCTTTTCTAAGAACTATACTATATATGTATTTGATGATGCATTATTAATTAATTATCAGTTATTTTGCTTCTTGAATGCATGCTAATTTAAATACTAATTTGTTTTATCTATATTATTATGGACTAGTTATTAAGCTATGGACAATACCGGTAGAGCTCATGAAGAGGACATCTTCGACATGATACGCTCCTCCGAAAACCCAGCGGACCTTCGAGGTGAATCACATGATCATGATGATGGCTCACAATATCTGAACGATCACGGTGATGGATGTGAGACCGAGGAAGAACAACTTATGTTCCAAAATCCGGAACAACCAAGAATGTTCGGCGAGGTATATACACATCCATTAGCCTCTCAGGATCTCTACATGTGTATTAATTGATTTGTATATATATATATTAACAAATCTTTCTTATTTTAATTATCAGCCCTCCGGATCGAGCTAATCTAGTAGAAATGTACGAGCCGCTGCCAAAATATTGGACGGCAACGTAAAGCTCAATCTTGATGCTTTCAAACATAATGGCGAACCGACTCACCCTGAAGCCAATGCCAAGACATTTGTGCGTCAATGCAGAGTGGTTGTTAGGGACGAAGTCCCGATCACAATGCATGAATGGATTCAGCGAAAGGAACCAAAACCTGGAGTGAATTATGTCGATACAAGAATTAAAGATGCCCTTTGGCGAGAGCTCATGGAGCATTTCACCCTACCAGATTCTCTGTCGGAGCGTCAAAGCAACAAAGTCAAGGAGTTTGCTCTCCATAAGATGGCCGGCACGTTCCAGACTTGGAAGAAAAGATTATGGACCGACTACAATGCTAAAGGCAAGAAGGCGCCCGAATTCAAAGGAATATACGAGAAGGTAAGGGATCACTGGGACGCATTTATCGAGTATAGGACATTGATAGTTGCTATGGAGAAGTCGGCAAAGAATAAGATAAATGCTGAGAAAAAAAAGTATCACCATAAACTAGGGACAGGTGGATACAAGTCAACCGTTCCTAAGTGGGATGCATTAGAGAATAAGATGCTTGCTGAAGGGATCACTCCAGTAACCTTCAACTGGCCCAAGAGGTGCAAGAATTGTTTTTTTGCGCAAGGGGGAAAGTTGGACCCAGCCACAGGAAAGATTATTGCAGTGGCCAGTCTGAAGCATGCATCAGATGAGTTGATTCAAGCAATAAAAGATGCCCAAGAAGGATGGTTTCACCCTGATAGAGAGAACGACGAGCTTACACGCGACCTCGGGAATGACGAACACGGAGGACGAACACGAGGCATGGGCATTGTTCCGTGGTACGAGGGGTTTGTGGGATGGCAGGATAGTTATAAAAGCCATTCGAGAAAAAGGAAGGTGGAAGCAGACCGACTTTCTAAGTTGGAACAGACGTATGAGCAGCAGCAGCTGCAGATACAGGTACTGACCCAGCAAAGGGAAACTCCGCAGCAGGAGGCAGGGGAAGAACCCGTCCCATCTACAATGCAGAAAAGCAGCATGGGGTCCACGGGGGCACCGCTGGGTCACACCCCCGTGGATGATATCACCGAGAAGACATCTTGTGAGCTAATCCAGAAAATGAAGAACATACCCGTGCGGGTCGCGACGGGCTATGCTTTACCAATTACACCTGATGTTCTCGGGCATTGCAATCCGGTTCCAACTGGGTATGCTCGTGTCGCGGTGGACGCAATAGAGCCGGGATATGATGAACTATTGCTTGACATCCCTGGAGGTGAGGGGGAGTCCACATTGGCAGAAGCCGGCCATGGTCTCATTCTATGGAGTAAGGACTGCATCGTCTTTCCACACTCGGCGCTAAGGCCACCGGCTCCTCCGAGTATCGATGTCCAGCGCGAGGGATCCCAGGCAGACGCATCACAACGCCAGCAGTCCTTCCCACCTCGCTAGCAGTCCTCCCCACCTCGCCAGCAGTCCTCCCCACCTCGACCTCCCCCACAGTCGTCCCCACCTTGAGAGGCATCCCACCTTGCCAGCAGTCCTCCCCACCTTGCCATGAGCAGTCCTCCCAACCTCGGGACGGAGCATGACGCGAGTCTATATCATCATCGATATCGATCTCTGCCACGTGAGCCCACTCCACCCGAGCAGCGGTCCTGCCAGCAGGGCTCCCAAAAGAGGAAGGCCACCAGCAGTCCTCTTCGGAAGAAAGCAAAGAAGAAACCCGAGCCTCGGGCCAAAAGGAAGATGCCTTATGACATGACACCGGAGGAAAATAAAATTGAATGCGATCTCCAAGTGAAAGCCTTTTTGGCAAAGAAGGCCGTGCCGCCAAAGGAGGTAATACCCAAGGAAGTCCAAGAGCACTTTATGGAACACTTTGTTGATCGACCCCCGGCATATGTCGAGCTTATGCCGACAGATTGTGAGCGACAAATTCAGAAGGCAAGTGAGCATAGAAGTCGCCCTAGCCCAAGGAAGAAGTCAGGAAGTACGACATCAACTAGCGGGAAAACAGTTCCCTAGCTCGGAGAACAATCCAAGCAATCGATCTCTCCACTCAAGGTGAGTACCAATCCAAGCAAGCAACTGATCCAACCTGTCGACGTGCAAGGCAACCCAATCGACCTCGAAGTACTAAGGGCTGCAGGTCTCACTCTTGACCAAATCCTTGGCACCGAGGAAATCCGCAGGTACGATGCAACTGAGTACACAATGCAATATGCCATCGGAAAACCACTTGTCACACCCCAGCAGTACAAGGAACTACCAACTGCGATGCGACCGTTGCATGATTGGTACATGCGTGAAGCAAAGCAAGGGGAGATGGCGGTCATGGTCAAAGTAAGGAAAGAGCATTACGTCAATGCATGTGACATATGTCTTGAATTCTCAAAACTTTTCCAGTTATACCACATGGACTCTCTCGACAAAACACTCATCAGTTGCTATTGTATGTAAGTGATTTATATCTTTAGGAAATTAAGTCTCTAGCTAAGATATCATTCATTGGCTTATCCTCACTATATATGTTCTTTTCTACGCTATTATGTAGATTGAAGATGTGGGAATATAAACAAGAGGGAATCGATGACATTGGGTTCATCGACCCAAGTACCGTTAATGGTCATATGGTAAAACATTATGCCAAGGACACACAAGATCTCTTGGAAAATTTTCTAGAGGCACTAATAAATACCAAATCTACTATAATATTTCCTTACAACATGGGGTGAGTGTTTACTCTCTTGTATACTACAAATTCTATTTTTGCTTACTAGCTCGCTGTCAAGTGTAGTTGATGAGTTATATGCGCATGCCTGCTTAATTATATAAACTTCTGCGTAGAGACCACTATATCCTCGTATATATTATCCTCACGGATGGACTTGTTCAAGTGTACGACTCACTAGATACAACAGAACAATCATATGTGGACTTGTATTTTATGATAGAACGGTAATTTCAATCTTTATCGACCTCTCTTTCTTTCATTATTTCCTCATATCAAAAGTAATTAGAATAACTCTTTCATTCTTTTTCTTTGCCGGGTACTGTTTGGAAAAAGATGATAGAAAAAACCCATCACGGTCGTCAATGGAAACCGAAGCTGAAGTGGAAAAAGATGCAGGTAATTCTATTTTCGCGCATCTCATTAATTCTATTTTCAACACCATTATCATGCTCGATTATTAATTACCTTATTCAATTCTATTCTTTTGCAAAGTGCGCGAAGCAACCACAGGGGACAAATTTATGTGGATATTTCCTCTGCGAGAACATTCGCATCCAGACCGAAGGCCGTATACGTCGCAAAGAAGCATGTGAAAGACAACTCCAGCTTTGGCAGATGTTTTCGAAGCTCTCACACGAGAAACGCTTTGTAGCACTTCAAGAGGAATTTGCGGCATTTCTTCTTCAACATGTCATTGATGTACACGGAGAGCACTATTCCTTACCGCCGCCTCAATAATGCCAGCAAATCAGTAGTAGAGAACTAAGATTTCATCCGGAGCACTAGCTAGCTAGTCCCGGCTGGGTTTTGGGCCTTAAGTTAATTATAAGTCCCGAATTTATATGGATGTGTAATTCCATTTGTATATATATATACTGTGTATGAGATATTGTATATTATATTACATATATATGCATGAACTTGTGTACTGTTTATAGTATGTAGCACCGTAAAATAAATTTGAAATGAATGGAAAACACAAAAAATAGAGAGGAAAATTAAAACCTAATTAAAAGCTAAAACAAAAAAAACAGAAGACTTAGTACCGGTTGGTATCACCAACCGGTACTAATGGTCTTCCACCACCAGTCCACGCAGGCAGCCACGTGGAGGGCCTTTAGTACCGGTCTGTGGTCCAACCGGTACTAAAGGTCTGGACCTTTAGTCCCGACCCGTTAGTACCGGTTGGGGAACCGTTACTAAAGGTCCATCCGGCCCGGGACTATAGGCCTATTCTACACTAGTGTAGATGCGCTTATAGGGAAAATTCGACCTAAATTCAAAGTGCTAGTTAGGCACTATTTAGGCGCCTAACAACCATTTTAAATTTAGGTCGAATGTCCTATATAAGGGCATCTATTTTCACTATGAGAGGAGCTCAACGTAGCAGCCACGGCGGGGCTCATAAACAGGTTCGGGCAACCTTCGCTTGGCGAGCTGGGACTACACTCCCACCACACCGCTGTGCAAGTCCATTGGTCCTGATTACCCACCTTTAGTCCCGGTTGGTCCCACCAACCGGGACCAAACGTCCCTGTTTCCCGCTCTTTGGGCTGACGAAAAGGGACCATTGGTCCCAGTTGGTGGCACCAACCAGGACTAATACCCCCTTTAGTCCTGGTTGGTGCCACCAACCGGGACCAAAGGTCCCTGTTTCCCGCCCTTTGGGCTGATGAAAAGAGACCTTTGGTCTCGGTTGGTGGCACCAACCGGGACTAAAGGTGGGCATTGGTCCTGCTTGGTTCCACGAACCGGGACCAATGCTTCTTCTATATAAGGAGCACTTAGCAAGTTTCGCAGGTTTCATCGCCCTCCCCGTCCCTGTCGCCTCCCCCATCGCCCCTGTCGCCGCCTCGCCCCCGTCGCCGCCCCGTCCCCATTGACGCCCCCGTCGCCCCCATCGTCGCCCCACCACAATCGCCACCCCCTCCGCCCCCGTCGTCGCCCCTCCTGTGTCGCCCCCGTCGCCGCCCCGCCGCCCCCTTCACCGCCCCATCCTCATCGCCTCTTCGTCGCCGCCCCATCACCGTTGCCGCCCCCACTGTGAGCCGCCACCGCCCCTGCTCTGTGGATTTTTTAAAAAATATATGTTGATTTTTTTTATATGATGAATGTTTATGTTTTAGTTGTTTTATGTTTTATTATTAGGAGTCTTAGGAAAAATTAGTATGTGTATGCTAGATTACAGAAAAAATGGTTTTATGATAAATTAGTGATCAAACGATAAGAAAACGTTCTCATAGGAATTTGTCTCGACATCGATGAAGCCCGGCCCGCATCCTCGTCGAGTGGTCCACGAGAGCCTGCTTGATAGGCGCCATTTCCGGGACTGGGCTCCGTCGGTCTAACACTGAGAGGTGCTCCTTCTCGGGCTCAGAGGTTGGTGAGGAATCCAGATCTCGTCGTCGACCCGGAGCTTCTGTGGTGGCGGTCATGCGGGCCACTTTCAGTGTGGAGGGAGCAGGGCCCCACGGAGGTGGTACGTCGCCATGTCAGGGAGGAGGACGAGCACGTCCGTCGCTAAATGGCGGCATTGGACGCCCGGTTCGACCATACCTGGCAGCTTCTTCAGGGATCTCACCCAAGTTATGATCCCGTGATGGTTCCTTATCTTTGGGTGTCCACCGCCAGCGACTCAGAGACCGCTAGTGAACCTAGTTCACCATCCTCCACTTTGGATTCTAGGATATTCGATCTGTATTTGTGATCTTATATGATAATATTCGAGATGTATTAGTTAATATTTGATGATGCATTAACTGGATTGTTCGGGATGATGTATTAGTTAATATCAAGTGCTTGTGATTTGCCAGTCATTCCGGCAAAACATAGGGAATTTTTTTTGTATCACTGCTTGATATATGGAACGGGTTGATCACTTCATGTCTGTTTCAGCTCTTTGTGTGTCTTTCAGTGAGGGAGAGTGTCCACCATATATATACATATGAGAGAGGAAGAATCCCGACTGTTGTCGTGGGGGTCGCTTCTCCTTCATTCCTGTGTGCTAGACATTTTGGTGTAATGCACTCGGGCACGAATGCAGGAGCCACCATCACCGACGGTCGCAATATCAGAGGGAGTGCCCACCATATATGCGAGATGAGAGTTGTCAATTGAAAGACTCGACAGACTAAAGTCAACCCGTAGCATATTGAGTAATAGTGATCTGTGTGTTGATCAGTTTCCTGGTAGTTTCCTTCGATCGATTTTAAATATTTAAAATCGATTGAAGGAAACAGTAGTGATCTTATATGATAATATTCGAGATGTATTAGTTAATATTTGATGATGCATTAATAACTAGATTATTCGAGATGATGTATTAGTGATATTATATTAGAGTTCATTATAAATGTATTAGTGATATTTTATCGGTATAATGCTATTGGAAATATGCCCTAGAGGCAATGAATAAAGTGTTTATTGTTATATTTATTTGTTCATGATAAATTTTGATTAGCCATGCTATAATTGTATTGATTGGAAACACATTGCATGTGTGGATATATAGACAACACTTTGTACCTAGTGTGCCTCTAGTAGACTAGCTCGTTGATCAAAGATGGTCAAGGTTTCCTAGCCATTGACATGAGATGTCATTTGATAACGGGATAACATCATTAGGAGAATGATGGGATGGACAAGACCCAAACTATAACTGTAGCTTATGATCGTGTCAGTTTATTATAACAGTTTTCTGCATGTCAAATTTATGTTCCTATGACCATGAGATCATGCAACTCATGGACACTGTAGGAATGTCTTGTGTGTATCAAACGTTGCAACGTAACTGGGTGACTATAAAGGTACTCTATAGGTATCTCCGAGGGTGTCTGTTGAGTTGGCATGGATCAACACTGGGATTTGTTACTCCGTGTGACGGAGAGGTATCTCAGGGCCCACTCGGTAATACAACATCACAATAAGCCTTGCAAGCAGTGTGACTAAGTGTTAGCCATGGGATCTTGTATTACGTATGGAGTAAAGAGACTTGCCGGTAACGAGGTTGAACTAGGTATGGACATACCGACGATCGAATCACGGGCAAGTAACATACCGAAGAAAAAAGGGAACGTCATACGAGATTAACTGAATCCTTGACATAGAGGTTCGACCGATAAAGATCTTTGTAGAATATGTTGGAATCAATATGGGCATCCAGGTCCCGCTATTGGTTATTGACTGTAGAGGTGTCTCGATTATGTCTAAATAGTTCTCGAACCCACAGGGTCTGCACACTTAAGGTTTGGTGACGTTTCAGTAGTATAGAGTTATGTATGGTGGTGACCGAAAGTTGTCTGGAGTCCTGGATTAGATCCCGGATGTCACGAGGAGATCCGTAATGGTCCGTAGGTACAAATTGATATATAGGAAGTCCTGTTTTGGTCACTGGAAAAGTTCCGGGCTCATCGGTAGTGTACTGGGAGTGCCGGGAGGGTACCGGGGGACCATCGGGAGAGGTATTTCAACCCAAGAGGCTACATGGTCTGTGGGAGGATGAATACCAGCCTTTAGTGGGCTGGCGAAGTCCCACATAGGGTCCATGCGGCTGGGAAGGAAATCCAAAGTGGAAAAGGTGGAAAAAAAGGCTAAATAAGGAAGGAGTCCTAAACCGACTAGGAGTGGAGGAGTAGGACTCCTCCCTCCACTTCGGCCAAAGCCAAGAGGGCTTGCCCTTGCGGCCAAGCCTCCTCCTCTCCTCCTATATATACTAGAGGTTTTAGGGTTTTTGCATATAGATTTTCACCCACGTGCTACCCTCTCCTCTAGTCCATAGTTTCTCCTCTAGAACGGTTTCAGCAGTGCTTAGGTGAAGCCCTGCTGGAATTACTCCACCACCATCGCCGCAACACCGTCGCACTGTCGGAGAACCCGTCCACCTCTCCGCTCCCTCTTGCTGGATCAACAAGGCGGAGATCGTCATCAAGCCGTACGTGTGCTGAACGCAGAGGTGTTGTCCGTTCATTGCTAGACCGGGATGGATCGTTATTAGATCGAGGGATGCTCGATGATTTGGATCGCGAAGACGTTTGACTACATCAACCGCGTTTCTTAATGCTTCCCGCTTAGCGATCTACAAGGGTACGTAGATCCACTCTCCCTCTCGTAGATGCTCATCACCATGGATAGATCTTGCGTGTGCGTAGGAAATTTTTTGTTTCCCATGCAATGTTCCCCAACAGTGGCATCATGAGCTAGGTCTATGTGTAGATGAGATCTAGAGTAGAATACAAAGAGTTTGTGGGCGTTGATGCTTAGATTGCTTCCTCCCTTGGTCGTGTTTTGGTTCAGCGGTATTGTGGGATGAAGCGTCCCGGACCAACCTTATTCGTACGCTTACGAGAGACCGGTTCCATTCACTGATGGGTAACTTCGTTGCACAAATATGGCTGGTGGTGTCTGTTTCTCCTAATTTAGTTGGATCGGATTCGACAAAGGCGGTCCTTGATAAGGTTGAAAAGCAACTTATGTATCACCATTGTGGTTTATGCGTAGGTGAGAATTGTTCTTGCTAGATACCCATATCAGCCACGTAAAACATGCAACAACAATTAGAGGATGTCTAACTTGTTTCTGCAGGGTATGTTGTGATGTGATACGGCCAATTACATGATGAGATATATGTGATGTATGAGATGATCATGTGTTGTATATAATATCACGACTTGCATGTCGATGAGTACGGTAACTAGCAGGAGCCATAGGATTGTCCTTAATTATTGTATGACCTGCGTGTCAATCATTAAACGCTATGTAATGCTTTATTTTATCGCTAAATGGTAGCAATGGTAGTAGAATCATGGTGGGCGTGACAAACCCGATGGTGACACGTTGATGGAGATCAAGATGATGGAGATCATGGTGTCATGCCGGTGACGATGGAGTTCATGCTGGTGCTTTCAAGATGGAGATCAAAAGCACAAGTTCATGGGCATATCATGTCACTTATGATTTGCATGTGATGTTAATCCTTTTATGCACCTTGTTTTGCTTAGGACAACAGTAGCATTATAAGGTGATTCCTCACTTAAATTTCAAGATGAATTGTCTTCTGCCCGAGTGTGCACCATTGCAAAAGTTCGTCGTGTCGAGACACCACGTGATGATCGGGTGTGACAGACTCTATGTTCACATATAACGGGTGCAAGACAGTGTTGCACATGCATAACACTCGGGTTAAACTTGACGAGCCTAGCATGTACAGACATGGCCTCGGAACACAAGAGACTGAATGGTCGAACATGAGTCATATAGTAGATATGATCAACATGATGATGTTCACCATTGAAACCACCTCAACTCATGTGATGATCGGACTTGAGTTGGTGGATTTTGGATCATGTGTCACTCAGATGACCTAAGGGATGTCGATTTGAGTGGGAGCTTTAGTAATTTGATTACCTAAGCTCATTATCTTGAACAATAGTCTAAGTAACCTATCATATTTATGTTGTAGATCAATGGCTCGTGCAGTAGCACCCTTGAATTTTAATGCGTTCCTAGAGAAAGCTAAGTTGAAAGATGATGGAAGTAACTTTGTGTACTGGGCCCGTAATCTGAGGATTATCCTCATGGCTTCCTAGAAGTCATATGTCCTTGATGCACCGCTTGGTAACCAACCCGAAGACACGTCATCCGAAGACGTTAAGAACTCTTGGGAGGCACATTCTGGAGACTACTCAATAGTTCAGTGTAAATATTGTATGGCTTAGAACCGGGACTTCAAAGACGTTTTGAACTTCATGGAGCATATGAGATGTTCCAGGAGTTGGATTTTATCTTTAAGAAGAATGCCTGAATCGAGAGGTATGAGACCTCCGATAAGTTCTATGCTTGCAAAATGCAGGAGAACGGGTCTATCAGTGAACATATACTCAGAATGTCTGGGTATTCGATTCGTCTGGCGGAGTTAAGGATGCCCCTTCCGCCAGAGGCGATCACTGATAGAGTTCTTTAATCACTGCCACCTAGCTACAAGAGCTTTGTGATGAACTATAACATGCACGGGATGAACAAGTCAGTCGCCGAGCTATTTGCGATGCTGAAAGTCACTGAGTCTGAAATCCAGAAAGAACATCAAGTGTTGATGGTCAATAAGACCACTAGTTTCAAGAAAAATGGCAAGGGCAAGAAGGGTAAATCCAAGAAGGATGGCAAAGCAGTTGCTCCTCCCGTGAAGAAACCCAAGCCAGAAACTGAGTGCTTCATTGCAAGGGAACTGGTCACTAGAAGCGGAACTGCCCCAAGTACCTAGCTGACAAGAAGGCAGCCAACAACAAAAAAGGTATATATGATATGCATGTTATTGATGTGTACCTTACTAGCTCTCGTTGTAGTGCCTAGGTATTTGATACCGGTTCGGTTGCTCGCATTTTCAACTCAAAATATGAACTACGAAATAGACGAAGGCTTGCAAAGGATGAAGTGAGGATGCGTGTGGGAAATGGTTCCAAGGTTGATGTGATCGCCTTCGGCATGCTCTCTCTTCGATTACCATCGAGATTAGTGAGGAACCTAAATAATTGTTATTTAGTGCCTGCGTTCAGCACGAACATTATATCTGGATCTTGTTTATTGCGAGACGGTTACTCATTTAAATCAGAGAATAATGGTTGTTCTATTTATATGAGTGATATCTTTTATGGTAATGTACCCAATGTGAGGGGTTTATTCATATTGAATCTTGATAGTGATGATACACATGTTCATAATATTGATGCCAAAAGATGTAGAGTTGATAATGATAGTACCACTTTCTTGTGGCACTGCCATTTGGGTCATATTAGTGTAAAACGCATGAGGAAGCTCCATGCTGATGGACTTTTGGAGTCACTTGATTTTGAATCACTTCATACATGTGAACCATGCCTCATGGGCAAGATGACTATAACGCCGTTCTCTGGAACAATGGAACGGGCAAGTGACTTGTTGGAAATCATACATACTGATGTGTGCGGTCCAATGAATGTTGCAGCGCGCGGTGGATATCGTTATTTTCTCACCTTCACAGATGACTTAAGTAGATATGGGTATATTTACTTAATGAAACACAAGTATGAAATGTTTGAAAAGTTCAACCAATTTTAGAGTGAAGTTGAGAATCATCGTAATAAGAAGATTAAATTCCTACGATCTGATCGAGGAGGTGAATATCTGAGTTATGAGTTGGGCAGTCACTTATGACAGTGTGGGATTGTTTCATAGTTGACACCGCCTGGAACACCACAGCGTAATGGTGTGTCCGAAAGTTGTAATCAAACCTTATTAGATATGGTGCGGTCTATGATGTCTCTTGCCGATTTTCCACTATGGTTTTGGGGTTATGCATTAGAGATAGCTGCATTCACTTTAAACAGTGAACCATTGAAATCCATTGAGACGACGCCATATGAACTGTGGTTCGTCAAGAGACCAAAGTTGTCATTTCTTAAAGCTTGGGGATGTGATGCTTATGTCAAAAAGCTTCAGCCTGAAAAGCTGGAACCCAAAGCGAAGAAATGCGTCTTCATGGATACCCGAAAGAGACAGTTGAGTATACCTTCTATCTCAGATCCGAAGACAAAGTGTTTGTCGCTAAGAACGGAACATTTCTTGAGAAAGAGTTTCTCTCAAAAGAATTGAGTGGGAGGAAAATAGAGCTTGATGAGGTCATTGAACCTTTAGTTCAACCAGAGAATACCGCAGCGCAGAAAGATGTTTCTATGAAGCCTACGACAGTTGAGGAGGAAGTTAATGATGATGATCATGAAGCTTCGGATAAAGTTACTATTGAACCTCGTAGGTCGACAAGGGCGTGTATTGCTCCTGAGTGGTACGACAACCCTGTCTTGGAGGTCATGTTGTTGGACAACAATGAACCTACGAGCTATGGAGGAGTGATGATGGGCCCAAATTCCAAGAAATGGTTAGAGGCCATGAAATCCGAGATGGGATACATGTATGAAAACAAAGTATGGACTTTGGAAGTATTACCTGAAGGGCGAAAGGCCATTTAGAACAAATGGATCTTTAAGAAGAAGACGGACGCGGACGGTAATATCACCGTCTATAAAGCTCGACTTGTGGAAAAGGGTTTTTGACAAGTTCAAGGAGTTGACTACGATGAGACCTTCTCACCCGTAGCGATGCTTAAGTCAGTCAGAATCATGTTAGCAATAGCTGCATATTTCGAATATGAAATTTGGCAGATGGATGTCAAAACAGCATTCCTCAATGGTTTCCTTGAGGAAGAGTTTTATATGAAGCAACCAGAAGGTTTTGTCGATCCAGAGAATGCTAACAAAGTTTGCAAACTCCAATGATCCATTTATGGACTGGTGCAAGCATCTCATAGTTGGAATAAGCGCTTTGATGAGGTGATCAAAGCGTTTGGGTTTATACAAGTTGATGGAGAAGCTTGTATTTACAAGAAAGTGAGTGGTAGCTCTATAGCATTTCTAATATTATATGTGGATGACATATTGCTGATTGGAAACAATATAGAAATACTGGAAAGTGTGAAGGTATATTTGAACAAGAGTTTTTCAATGAAGGACCTAGGAAAAGCTACTTTCATATTAGGCATTAAGATCTGTAGAGATAGATCGAGACGCTTAATAGCACTTTCACATAGCACATACCTTGATAAAGTTTTGAAGAAGTTCAAAATGGATCAATCCAAGAAGGGGTTCTTGCCTGTGTTAGAAGGTGTGAAGTTGAGTAAGACTCAATGCCTAATGACTGCACAAGATAGAGAGAAGATGAGTGTCATCCACTATGTTTCAGCCATAGGCTCTATCATGTATGCAATGTTGTGCACAAGACCCACTGTCGGCCTTGCCATAAGTATGGCCAGAAGGTTTCAAAGTGATCCTAGAATGGAGCACTAGACGACGGTCAAGAAAATCCTTAAGTACATCAAAAGGACTAAGGAAATGTTTCTTGTTTATGGAGGTGATGAAGAGCTCGTCGTAAAGGGTTACGTCGATGCAAGCTTTGACATTGATCCGGATGACTCTTAGTCACAAACCGAATACGTATTTATTCTCAATGGGGGAGCGGTAAGCTGGTGCAGTTCCAAGCAAAGCGTGGTAGTCGATTCTACATGCGAGGCGGAGTACATCGCAGCCTCGGAGGCAGCGAAGGAAGGTGTCCGGTTGAAGTAGTTCATGACATATCTTGGAGTAGTGCCGAGTGCACTGAATCCAATGACTCTGTTCTGTGAGAACACTGGTTCCATTGCTCTGGCCAAGGAACCAAGGTTTCACAAGAGGACCAGACACATAAAGTGACGCTTCAATTCCATCCGCGATTACATAGAGGAGAAGGACATAAATATTTGCAAAGTGCACACGGATTTGAATGTTGCAGACCCGTTGACTAAACGTCTTCCAACGGCTAAGCATGATCAACACCAGAACTGCATGGGTGTTCGATTCACTACAATGTAAATCACATAGTGATGTGAACTAGATTATTGACTCTAGTGCAAGTGGGAGACTAGGAAATATGACCTAGAGGCAATGAATAAAGTGTTTATTATTATATTTCCTTCTCATGATAATTGTTTATTATCCATGCTATAATTGTATTGATTGGAAACACATTGCATGTGTGGATATATAGACAACACTTTGTCCCTAGTGTGCCTCTAGTAGACTAGCTCGTCGATCAAAGATGGTTAAGGTTTCCTAGCCATTGACATGATATGTCATTTGATAACGAGATCACATCATTAGGAGAATGATGGGATGGACAAGACCCAAAATATAACCGTAGCATATGATTGTGTCAGTTTATGGCTACCGTTTTCTGCATGTCAAGTATATGTTCCTATGACCATGAGATCATGCAACTCACGGCCACCGGAGGAATGCCGTGTGTGTATAAAATGTCACAACGTAACTAGGTGACTATAAAGGTACTCTACAGGTATCTTTGAGGGTGTCTGTTGAGTTGGCATGGATCAACACTGGGATTCGTTACTCCGTGTGACAAAGAGGGATCTCAAGGCCCACTGGGTAATACAACATCACAATAAGCCTTGCAAGAAATGTGACTAAGTGTTAGCCATGGGATCTTGTATTACGGAATGAGTAAAGAGATTTGCCGGTAACGAGGTTGAACTAGGTATGGAGATACCGACGATCGAATCTCGGGAAAGTAACATATCAAAGAACAAAGGGAACATCATATGGGATTAACTGAATCCTTGACATAGAGGTTCGACCGATAAAGATCTTCATAGAATATGTAGGAATCAATATGGGCATCTAGGTACCGCTATTGGTTATTGGCCATAGAGGTTTCTCGGTCATGTCTACATAGTTCTCGAACCCGCAGGGTCTGCACACTTACGGTTTAGTGACGTTTCGGTAGTATAGAGTTATGTATGGTGGTGACTGAAGGTTGTTCGGAGTCCAGATGAGATATCGTACATCACGAGGAGCTGCGGAATGGTCCGGAGGTAAAGATTTGATATATAGGAAGTCCTGTTTGGGTCACCGGAAATGTTCCGGGCTCATCGGTAGTGTACCGGGAGTGTCGGGAGGGTACCGGGGGACCATCGGGAGGGGTATTTCGACCGAAGAGGCTACATGGTCTGTGGGAGGATGAATACTAGCCCTTAGTGGTCTGGACGAAATCCCACGTAGGGCCCATGCAGATGCAAAGGAAATCCAAACTGGAACAGGTTGAAAAAAGGCTAAGTAAGGAAGGAGTCCTAAATCGACTAGGAGTGGAGGAGCAGGACTCCTCCCTCCACTTCGGCCAAAGCCAAGAGGGCTTGCCCTTGCGGCCAAGCCTCCTCCTCTCCTCCTATATATGCTAGAGGTTTTAGGGTTTTTGCATATAGATTTTCAGCCACGTGCTACCCTCTCCTCTAGTTCGTAGTTTCTCCTCTAGATCGGTTCCAGCCGTACTTAGGCAAAGCCCTGCTAGAATTACTCCACCACCATCGCCGCAACGCCGTCATGCTGTCGGAGAACTCGTCTACCTCTCCGCTCCCTCTTGCTGGATCAAGAAGGCAGAGATCGTCATCAAGCCGTATGTGTGCTGAACGCGGAGGTGTCGTCCGTTCGGTGCTAGATCGGGACGGATCATGATTGGATCGTGTGACGCTCAGCGATTTGGATCGTGAAGACGTTCGACTACATCAACCATGTTTCTTAACGCTTCCCGCTTAGCGATCTACAAGGGTACGTAGATCCACTCTCCCTCTCATAGATGCTCATCACCATGGATAGATCTTGCGTGTGCGTAGGAAGCTTTTTGTTTCCCATGCAACATTCCCCAACAAATACGTGTGTGACTTTTGGTCTGTCGTTGCTCCTTATGTGACTTTCATGTGTGTTCTTGATGGAGGAATCCCGACCGTTGTCGTGGGGGGCGCCTCCTCTTTTTTCTCTTCTTTGCGATATACTTGTCAGTATAATGCGCTAGAACAGAAGAGGGGCGTCCATCACTGGCGGTCAAACTATTACTGTGAGAGAGTGCCCACCAACATATATACACCACCATATCAGTGTGAGAGAGAGCGCACCAACAAACCATGAGATATGAGAGTTATTTAAGGAAAGCCTCGATGGATCAAAAGTCACACACGCATTAGGATACAAAGTGTGCCGTAATTCTTGAATAATGAACACAGGAAATGTCATCGTCATCAAACGATTATAGGATCCAAGCATGTGAATTATGCGGTGAAGATAAGGGTCTTTGTGACCAGCCTGGGCTGCGAGATGGCAGGTTCTTCAATATGAAGCTTTATGAGGACTTTTATATTTCTACGGTATGCAAAGATGATAACTATTTTTTCGTAATTAAGCATGACTTCTGTTTCTTTCCTTCAACCCGTAATTTTTGTTTTATACAATTTGACTAGTTTATCGCCTGTCATGCAAGACGGTATTTCTTGGTGAGGCTCGATTTCGAAGAGCACGAGAGTTTCGAGACGATGACAGCCAACCTGAGGACTAAACATGGTCACACATTTCTTGTGAAAGTAATGAATGCACTTAATAACACATAATTAGGGTGCTCAAATTGGGAAGCTCTTTGCAACGCATATGGATTTCAGGAGGATATGTAAATAACCTTTGATCTTCTTCCTGAAGATCATATTGAAGGAAACATCGACATTTGGGTGGATGTCGATATGCTTCCTGTTTTACCTCCGTGTGAGTTTGTCAACCATGCATATTTGTCAAGTAATTTGCATTCTATATACATAAATATTTGGTGTTCATCCGTACTAAATTTATTAATTTTTAATTTACAGCTTATTTCGTTTCTTCGAGTGAAATACAGAACATAATCGACACGACACAGTACACTTATGGATCACATCTAACTTGGGAGGAGAAGGATGATCTTATCTACTTTGTTATTGGTATCATAGCTGGTATTTTGGGAACTAGACCAAATTATACATTGTACAATACACTAGTGCATAGGTTGAGGGCGGATGACATTCGCCAAAATATCTTGGTAAGAGTTTCTACTTAAGTACACTAGTACTGTTGCGTAAATGGTATTGATTACATTGCTAACTAGGCTACTAGTATGTTCTTCAACAGAAACTGTCAACTGAAGTTGTGCCACCGTTGATGCAACCCGAAGGTAATATGACAATAAAAAGCCCCTTCCATCCCGAGTTATCTTCTGCATACTCGACTGAGCGCAAACCACCAAGAAGGCTCCAAATTGAAGCAGGGGGACAAATAATGAAGGATCGCAAGCCACAAGTTGGAGACCATTGGATTTCTTTGCTTCATGATGGATACATAGGTGTTATTCTTTTTATGCCATTTTACCTAGGAGGGAGGAGTAGGTCCTATGAGGGAGGACTATGTCATTTTATCTTTTTTTTGTTTTATGATACTTTAACTTTGTATGATTAAGATGATGAGTTGTTAGATCTTGTGTAATTAATGGTTTCCTTCATATGCTTATTAGCTAGCGTCGAGTTCTCTCTATATGTATAGTAGCTAGCAGCGTCGACCAAGCACGAAGAAAGAGAGGACACTTCTCTCTATTAATTAGCTAGCTAACACAATATGAAACCCCTAAATTAACCCTTCAAAAAACCCTAAACATCCCCCTTTCAAAAAAAACAAAAACCCCATCAACTTTTGGTCCCGGTTGGTGATACCAACCAGGACTAAAGGTCCTCCTGCCTGGGCTTCCCGCAGAGGCCACGTGGAGCCCCTTCTGTCCCGGTTCGTAAGCGAACTGGGACTAAAGGTTTAGGGCTTTAGTCCCGACCCTTTAGTCCCGTTTCCGCAATCGGGACTAATGGGCCTCTGGAACTAAGACAAATGGGTCGTTTTCTACTAGTGTTTATGCAATTTTTATTTTTGAATTTGATTCTCCATCTTCTCTTACCAAAGCACCAACTAGGAGAGGCAATATGATCGTACTTAAGTATTGGGCGTAGCTAATATTCGAGTGTGTTTTATGAATGGATCAATGTTTGAGCATGATGGGCTAGGGATAACTTATTTTAGCATTGATATTTCGAAATACATGGTTGCTTGCTGATATGCTTGAGTACATAAATTATTAGGTCGAAACTAGACTATTGCTTTGAACAACTAAAAGTCCAAATGTCCACATTTGGACTAAGAAAATGACATGACATGTTAGGTAGCATTCCACATCAAAAATTCTGTTTTTATCACTTACATACTCGAGGACGAGTAGGAGTTAAGATTGGGGATGCTGATGCGTCTCCAATGTATCTATAATTTTTGATTGTTCCATGTTGTTATATTATCAATCTTGGATGTTTATAATCATTTTATATCACTTTTTGGTACTAACCTATTGACATAGTGCCAAGTAGCAGTTGCTGTTTTTTTCCAGGTTTTTTACATCGCAGAAAATCAATATCAAATGAAGCCCAAATGCCGTGAAACTTTACGATGATTTTTTCTGGGCCATAAGGAGCATAACGGGCCCTGCTGCGCCTGGGGGTGCCCCGAGGGAGGCACAACCCGCCAGGGCACACCAAGAGGCCCACGCGCACCCTGGTGAGTTGTGCCCATGTTGGGTGCCCACCGGACCGCCCATTTTCTCTATAAATACCCCAATATTCCAGAAACCCTAGGGGAGGCAACGAAATATTCATCTAGCCACCGCAGAGTCCAGAACCACTAGATCCAATCTAGACACCATCTCAGATGGGGTTCACCACCTCCATTGGTGCCTCTCCGATGATGCGTGAGTAGTTCTTTGTAGACCTTTGGGTCCGTAGTTAGTAGCTAGATGGCTTTCTCTCTCTCGCTGAATTCTCAATACAATGGTCTCTTGGAGATCCATATGATGTAACTCTTTTGTGGTGTGTTTGTTGGGATCGATGAACTTTGAGTTTATGATCAGATCTATCTTTTTATATCCGTGAAAGTTATTTGAGTTTCTTTGATCTCTTATATGCATGATTCCTTATAGCCTCCTATTTCCTCTTTGATATTTGGGTTTTGTTTGGCCAACTTGATCTATTTATCTTGCAATGGGAAGAGGTGCTTTGTAGTGGGTTTGATCTTACGGTGCTTGATCCCAGTGATAGAAAGGGAAACGACAAGTATGTATCGCTGCTACTAAGGATAAAATGATGGGGTCTATCTCTACATAGATAGATCTTGTCTACATCATGTCATCGTTCTTATTGCATTACTCCGTTTTTCCATGAACTTAATACTCTAGATGCATGCTAGATAGCGGTCAATGTGTGGAGTAATAGTAGTAGATGCAGGCAGGAGTCGGTCTAGTAATCTTGGACGTGATGCCTATGTAATAATCATTCCCTGGATATCGTCATGAGTATTTGAAGTTCTATCATTTGCCCAACAGTAATTTGTTGACCCACCATTTGCTATTTTCTCGAGAGAAGCCACTAGTGAAACCTACGGGCCTCGGGTCTCTTTCTCATTATTTGCCTTTGCGGTCTACTTTTCCTTTGCTTTTATTTTCAGATTTATTAAACCAAAAATACAAAAATACCTTGCTGCACTTTATTTTATTTGGCGTTTGATCTATCATCATCTACAAATCTTTCTCCCGTCCACGTGCCTTTCTGGCGCCATTACCCGAAAGGGATTGACAACCCCTTTAACACGTCGGGTTGCGAGTATTTGTTATTTGTGTGCAGGGGCTGATTACGTTGTGTTGCTTGGTTCTCCTACTGGTTCGATAACCTTGGTTTCATAACTAAGGGAAATACCTACCGCCGTTGTGCTGCATCATCCCTTCCTCTTTGGGGAAATACCGACGTAGCTTCAAGAGGCATCATCACGCCGGTTAAAGGTGATCAAATATGCTGACCATGGGTTATACTTCGGAGCTACGGGCTCCATAGCATAGACCTCCTGAAGGGCCCGCTTCCTCTCTTTCTTAGGTATGTGGGTAGCGTATATCATATTCACCATTTTGACTTCGCGAGGGAATTTTTTATGACCACCGCCCATTGGACCTTGAGGCTCATCTTCGTCCTCGTTGCGCGAACTTTTGCCCTGGTCTTCGGGTTGTATCTTGCCGGCCTATTTAAACACCCAGCAGTTGCGTTGTGTGTGATTGGATGGCTTTTCCGAAGTTCCATGGATTTGGCAAGTCGTGTCCATGATCTTCTCGAGTTGAGTGGGTCCGTCACGATTGCCTTTAGGGGGCTTCTTCCGCTACCCGGGTCAAGAGTTGCGGAATCCAGCATCGTTACTATTGTCTCGGCGTTTTTTCTTATTGCGCTTAGGCTCTGAGTTACCATCTGGGCTTCAGGTGCCACAGGGTCTTCAGAATTGTGGCTGCGTCTTGCCAGCCAGTTATCTTCGCCCGCGCAAAAGCGGGTCATGAGGGAGGTAAGGGAATACATAGTCTGAGGTTTGTCCTGGCCTAGCTGGCGGGCCAGCCACTCGTCCTGAATATTGTGCCGGAAGGAGGTTATAGCCTCTGCATCCGGACAGTCGACAACTTGGTTCTTTTTAGTCAAGAACCGATTCTAGAACTGACAGGCAGCCTCGTCGGGCTTCTGGACAATGTTGCTGAGGTCGGAAGATTCTAGAGGGAAAACATAGGTTCCCTGGAAGTTAGAGTGAAACGCGTCTTCCAAGTCTTCCCAGCATCCTATGGATTTTTCATGGAGGTTGTTTAACCAGTGCCGGGCTGGCCCCTTAAGCTTAAGAGGTAAGTATTTGATGGCATGGAGATCATCTCCTCGTGCCATATGGATATGGAGGAGGAAGTCCTCGGTCCATACAGTTGGGTCAGTGGTCCTGCATACTGTTCTATATTTATGGGTTTAAACCCTTCGAGGAACTAATGCCACATTACTTCATCTGTGAAGCACAGTGGGTGAGCGACGCCTCTGACCCGAGCTATGTCCTGCCTATATTCGGCGTTTGTATGGGACCGGTTGCGTTCCCGGCCTCTATGATTTTTGTCGAGCCATGGTCTATATTCTCCCCTTCTATCCGGCGAGTAATCTCTGGAACCGTAGATGGATCTCGTATGGCCTGCTCTGTGATTTATGTCGTCGCGAAGGTCGAACCGGTCATTGGGCTCGAATGGCTCCTTATCTTGTCTTTGAGGCATCGCCGGTATATAACTGGTGTCTTTAGCTGCTCTATCGCACCCACGAGGAGGGCGGTCCGGATCGTCATATGCGGTATGATGCGGAGACAGAGTGTTGGTGAGATCATCGTTGAATTATGGCAGCAACTGCCTCCAAGGGTAGCTTTTGGTCTGGTTTGACAAACCAGTGCAGTATACTTCTTCGGCTGAGAGGACTTTCATCCATCGATCAGTGAGGTCAGCCTATTCGTCTTTGAGTTGCCGCTCTTTCGCCTTCCGGCTTCAAGCCATTGCTAGGAGCCACTGCCTAATTTCTTCCTGATCCTCGAGGTTATCAGGGATGTACAAGTCATCTGTTTCTGGTAAGTCTTCCTCCTCGACAAGGGGAAGGTAATCGTCCCCTTCGGGGTTCTTTACGGTATCGGGGTCGTTTTGGTCCGTGGGTTCGTCCGGACCCTCGAACGGGTGCTCGGGCACATCGGGATGATCATGATCAGCAAGGGCGTTACCATCCCTACTGCTGATAATAGTTCGTCTTCCATTTTTGCTTTTGGACCTCTTATGCGATTTCCGGCGTCTTGATGGCGCGTTGCCCGATTTGTCATCGTCATTGTGAGGCGTGGCTACTTCTCAAGCATGCGTTGGTTTCCCGTGAAGAGGAACGGTTTGATGTAGCAAAGTAGATAAGTATTTCCCTGAGATTTTGAGAACCAAGGTATCAATCCAGTAGGAGATACAAGCGAGCCACCAATAGATGTACCTGCACAAAGAATCAAACTCTTGCACCCAACGCTATAAAGGGGTTTTCAATCCCTTCACTGTTACTTGCAAGGATGGATCTAATAGAGATATATATAATAGGGTTCTTGAACGGAAAGTAAAACTAAAAGTAAAAATAATGCAGCAAGTATTTTTGCTATTTTTGGTTTTAGATCTAAAAGTATAATATGGAAAATAGACCCGGGAGCCATAGGTTTAACTAGATGGCTTCTCTCATGATGGCAAGTATTATGGTGGGTGAACAAATTATTGTCGAGAAATTGATAGAAAAGCAAATAATTATGAAGATATCCAAGGCAATGATTATGCATATAGGCATCATGTCCGTGACAAGTAGACCAAAACGATTGTGCATCTACTACTATTACTCCACACATCGACCGACTCCTGCCTGCATCTAGAGTATTAAGTTCATGAAAAACAGAGTAATGCATTAAGTAAGATGACATGATGTAGAGGGATAAACTCAAGCAATATGGTGAAAATCCCATCTTTTTACCCTTGATGGCAACAATACAATACATGCCTCGCTACCCCTACTTTGTCACTGGGTAAGGACACCGCAAGATTGAACCCAAAACTAAGCACTTCTCCCATTGCAATAATTACCAATCTAGTTGGCCAAACCAAACCAATAACTCGAAGAGACTTGCAAAGATATGAAATCATGCATATAATAATTCAGGAAAGACTCCAATAATATTCATGGATAATCTGAACATAAACCCATAATTCGTCGGATCTCGACAAACACACCGCAAAAGAGTATTACATCGGATAGATCTCCATGAAGATCATGAAGAACATGGTATTGAGAAGCAAAGAGAGATAAGAAGCTATCTAGCTACTAGATATGGACCCGTAGGTCTATGGTGAACTACTCACGCATCATCAGAGGGGCAATGGAGTTGATGTAGATGCCCTCCGTGATCGAATCCCCCTCCGACAGATTACCGAAAAAGGCTCCAAGATAGGATCTCTCGGGAACGGAGGCTTCTAGCAGCGGAAAAGTGTTTTCGTGGCTTGTTCTGATAATGATGGAATATTTGGGAATTTATAGGCCGAAGATTAGGGTTAGGGGAGCAGCCATGGGCCCACAAGCCTGCCCGGTGTGGCCACCCCCCCCCCTAGCCGTGGCCCTAGGGCTTGTGGCCCCACGGAGGCTCCTCTGCCTTGGTTCTCAATTCTCGTAGTTTCCTTTTGTTCCAGAAAAAATTATTTTGAAGGTTTTATTCCGTTTGGACTCCGTTTAATATTCCTTATCTATGAAACTCAAAAACAAGGAAAAAACAGAAACTGGCACTAGGCTCTAGATTAATAGGTTTGTCCCAAAAAATATAAAATAGCATATAAAACATCCAAAACAGATAATATAATAGCATGGACCAATCAAAAATTATAGATAAGTTGGAGACGTATCAGGCGTGTTGCCGCCGTTGGTGACAGGATTATCCACCACGTAAATGTCGTACGTAGAAATGGCAGTCCAACTCCCGATGTTAACGGGGGTGGGAGCATGGTCCTCTTCATCCATGTATTCTGCCTCCGCAGAGGCATAGTCTAGCACGTCGGTTAAGACTTCGACGATGCCTATCAAGTGGGTGGTGGGTGGGTCAAACAATCCATCCCTTCCCAAACTATAACCGGGCCAGAAATAGATCGGGGCTAGATCGTTAGATATTTTCAACGATGAGAATTGCTCCAAGGCCTCGTTGACCATTGAGGGCCTGATTGGATCCAGCTGTTCAGAACTCGTAGAGTCGACCCCCATCAATCCCACCCATGAGGAGTGCTCGGCAAGAACGCATGCCCGGTCATATGGCTTGATGGCCAGGCTGAGTTAGAGATCGGACTGCTGCCATGGGTGACCCCATTGGCATGTCCGGCGGAGGGGCTCGAGGTTAAGGCCTCAGAGTCCTCGGGAGTTATGGGCGAAGCCATGAGCCCGATTACTGACAAGTCGCCTCGAGAGTTGACAGAAAACTCAAGGTTTCCAAATCTAACTTCCTGATCAGGGGCGAGGCTCTCAACGCAGCGTAGATGACCAGTGGAACTAGCATGCAACACAACGTTGATCTACCCAAGGACGAAAACGTCCATGTCGCGGACCTCTTCGTTGATGAAAAGGCGAGGCTTCGATCCCATATCGCTCACAGAGGAACTCTCAATGAAAGCACCAATGTCGGTGTCAAAACCGACGGATCTCGGGTAGGGGGTCCCGAACTATGAGACTAGGATCGACGGTAACAAGAGATGAAGGGGACGCGAGTTTACCCAGGTTCAGGCCCTCCTATGGAGGTAATACCCCTATGTCCTCCTTGATTGTATTCATGGTGTAACGGGTTACAGAGTTGATCTACCTCGAGATCGCATGTCTAACCCTAGATGAGTTTTTCTGTCTATACCCTAAGGCCCTCCAGCTTATATAGATGTTCAGGAGGCCTTGGGTTTACAGATGGTCGGTTACATGCCAAAGAGATAAACATGCCTATTTACTATATCAAACATGGAGCGCAAGCCGTGCTTCTTGAAGATTCCATCCAGGTAACCGAGCCTTCAGATCATCTAGTGTTCGGCAAGTGGCCCATACAGTCTGGCCCGTACACAACAGGTTAGCTATCCGAGGACCCCCTAATACAGGACTCCCTCAGCTGCTCCACCTTGATTTGCTTTGACTCGTCCTCCTTTGTCGCCTCCGGCAGCTCCTCCTCCTCATCCTCATCATCCTCCTCCTCTGGCTCCGGAGAGTCTGGAGATAGACCCGCAATGATCCGGGCAGCACGCCGATCCTGGATCTCCACCTCGATCTGCATCTAGCGTTCCGGCGTGAGCATAGCGTACGTGGTGAGCCTATGATGGACTATACTGACGCCAAAGAGCGTGAGAGAGCAAGGGAGAGGAGGCGGACATGCTTGGGTGGTGATGGAGGGGGGAAGGAGGTGGATGTGCTAGGGTTGGGGATGCCGGCCACCTTAAATAGCCGGCTATGGCCTCGGGCGGCGAGCCGGAATGGCACAACGAGGCATTCACACCATAGGGACGGTCAACGCACCCGTCGGACCATCGGGTTTTTGAGCGAGTCCGTGTGGGGCTCCATCGCTAGGCCAATGTGGTGGGCGTTCCAAGGCGCACCTGGGCGCCCCCATATTCATCCCATATTTGGGATGGATATGAGGGGTGCCACTCAGTCGGGGCGTTTGAGACCAGTTTGAGGGGACCGGCTGGGTCGGGCTTTTTTGTAATCGGTGAGTGACCGGGCGGCCTGCCTAGATGTTTGAGATGAGTATAAGGTTACGGTTGTAGATGCTCTTAGAGCATCTACGCACACGTGCGGGCTTGGGAAATGTCGACCCTCAAACACCCCAGAGAGCGTCCACGGCCATTGTCCTGTCACACCCTAAATTTTCCTCACCTCAATTAGCATACCTCAAATCCATACAAACTCATGAAACTACGTAAACGATGCATTATACACATCGTTTGGCTACTACATCGGGACATGTCATTGAACTACCAAAATTTGGTACCTTTAATCTACATGCTAGCTATGGAGAAGATCATCCACGGATGACATTGCCCTTCTCGACGCCCTTGACGTCATTCCAGCGAAAATATCGGTCGAGAACACGGTAAGGATCGAGTCAGATTTGCTCAACACTGGAGCTGTCCAACCCGCCGTTGTCCTCCTTCTCCTTTAGGATTAGTTTTCGAGCAAAATCGAGGGTGTTCTCCATTGCTGCTTCTTTACAATGCGGGCGTGGATGGCTTCGTCCTTTGGCGCCGCCCATGCCGCACTCATCCTCTCCTTCCCACGGCGGCCAAACCGTTCCTGTAGCACTCAAACTTTGACAGACCGGTGATGGGGAATGGGGGATTGGAAGGCTCCCGAGAGGACACGGTGATCTAGACCCGGAGGATCCGGGCGCCCTCCTTTTTTTCGTAGTACGATCCAACAGTGCAATAGGGAGCACAAAATAAAGATCACATTAGTGGGTTGTGTAGGAAGCAAACTAACAAGATATATTTCTTGTTTTTCAAATGGGCCAAATTAAATTTGCAAATCTAATAGATACTATAGTTCTATCTTTATTACCAGTATAAGAAGGAAACCAGTTTTGACCCAAATAAAAAAACATGGGTGTTTTTGGGTTACCAAACGCCACCACATACCACATTCCAAAGAAACCTAGAAAAGGAGCAAGCAAAAATTAGATGATCTAGCCATAGAATTCACAATGCGTATTCCTTGTCCACCCTTTCTTTCTTACATTAGCCTTGGTTATCGTCTTACCTCAATTTGATCACTAAGCATACAAACAATTTCACTTTTTAAGGCATCTTCATCCTCCAAAGTAATTTAAAGGGAAACACTATATTCTTTGGAACTATATAATTCTAGAGATATTTAACAAAAAAATAACCTGACATAGTTAACAATTATTAACTTTGCTAGGTACCACAGTCAAGGAGACCTCACTACATATGTCCAGTAAGTCATTCTACATACTCAAAATTCCCCCATATAACCATCTACGGAATATAATACAATAAAAATCTTGGAAAACACAAGAGGACAAAAAATCAAAATATATAATTGAGGAAATAATTGGCAAAGTGGCTTGTTGCTTAAATCCATAATTAGAGAGGATTTATTCTAGCCCTTTTTTATATGTATAAGGATGTCAAACACAAACAAGGAGAAGAAGGAATTGGATGATGGAAACTAGTAAGGAATTGTTGCAACATCTTCAAATATTGTTTGTACTCCCTCCGTTCAATAATGCAACGTCTATAAAATTTTTTAAAGTTAAACTTTGACCACGTTTATAGAAAAAACTATTTATATCCACAATACCAAAATATAGTATATGAAACTACATCTTATGATGAATCTAATGGTATATTTTTGGCATTCTACACATAAATATTTTTATCCACAAACTCGGCCAAAGTTTATGAGATTTGACTTTTCAAAAAAATCTATATGCACTAAATTATGGTATGGAAGGAGTATGGTTTCTTAATCGCAAGAATAATTATAAGAATGTAAATTGCAATTAAAATTAATTTGTGAAGAAAGTGGCACAGTCATAATTGTGTTAAGGACAAGGTGGTGGTTTTACCTATATGGATCAAACCGTTCTCGAGGACGACGGGAATTTCACCTAGTTATTTTCACCTAATTCCATTGACATTGACTTTCATTTCCTTGATAAGTGTTGTGTAGTGGAGCCTAAACTTACTTAAACATAATACATACTTACAATTGTAATATCAATGCAAGCATCCAAAAGTATAAGAGAATAATAAACATAACAACCTAACTATAGCATTAAAGTTTGGGGTCCCAATACTTTTCAATAACTTTTATAACTCAAGACATGTTAATATTGGTCATTTCGCCTATCCATCCTAAGCAAACTTATAACACAATGCTCACCTTTAGACCCATAAAGTTGTATTGGAATTATGCTCTATAGGAGATAATAAATTGGTTATTATCATATTTCCTTATTCATGATAAACATTTATTATCCATGCTAGAATTGTATTGACAGGAAACTTAGATACATGTGTGGATACATAAACAACATTGTGTCCCTAGTGAGCCTCTACAAACTAGCTCGTTGATCAAAGATAATTAAGGTTTCCTAACCATAGACATGAGTTTTCATTTGATAACGGGATCACTTCAGTATGAGAATGACGTGATGGAGAAGACCCAACTGTAAGCATAGCATTTGATCGTATCAGTTAGTTTATTGCTACTACTTTGTTATTTTCAAGTATATGTTCCTAAGACCATGCGATCATGGAATTCCCTTACACTAGAGGAATACCTTATGTGCTATCAAACGTCACTTCATAACTGGGTGATCATAAAGGTGCTCTAGAGGCATCTCCGAGGCTGTCTGTTGGGTTGGCACCGATCGAGACTGAGATTTGTCACTACGTATGATGGAGAGGTGCCTCTAGGCCCTCTCAGTAATACAACATCACAAGAAGCTTGCAAGAAATGTGACTAAGGGGTTAGTCACGTGATCTTGTATTACGGAAAGAGTAAAGAGACTTGCCGGTAACGAGATTGAACTAGGTATGGAGATACCGATGATCGAATATCGGGCAAGTAACATACCACTCGACAAAGGGAACTGCATACGGGATTGACTGAATCCTTGACGTCGTGGTTCGACCAATAAAGATCTACATTGAATATGTAGGAAACAATGTCGGCATCGAGGACTCGCTACTGGTTATTGATCGGAGAGGTGTCTCGGTCATGTCTACATGATTCTCGAACCCGTAGGGTCCGTGCGCTTAATGTTTGGTGATGCTATAGTAGTATTGGGATATGTATGTTGGTGATAGAACATTGTCCAGAGTTCCGGATGAGATCCCGGACGTCACGAGAAGTTCTGGAATGCTCCGGAGGTAAATGTTTATATATTAGAATGGTCCGGAGGTAAATATGTACGTTGGTGATAGAACGTTGTTTAGAATTCCGGATGAGATCCAGGACATCGCGAGATGTTCTAGAATGGTCCGGAGGTAAATATTTATATATGAGAAGTCATATTCAGGGTTTCCGGAAAATGTTCGAGATTTTTTGGTATTGTACGGGGAAGGTTCTAGAAGGTTCTGGAGCGGGGCCCACCTGCACAGGGGACCCACATGGATGCGGGTAGTGGGGAAAGTCTCCACACCCCTGTTCTAGGAGCAGCAAGGTCCCCCCTTAAAAGTAATAGGATCATATCCCGAAGGGGTAAGATCAATATCCCTAAAAAGGGAGATAGCGATCGGTGGGGAAGGAAAGGAGGGATTTCCTTCCTCCCCCCCCCCCCTTGACCAATGACCCTAGGGGCTTGGAGGGCAAGCCACCAGCCCCTCCCATGCCTATATAAAGGTGGGGAGGCGCTGGGGGCAGCACACCTTGCCACAATCGCGACCCTCCTCCCGTCTCTCTCGTTTCTTCCTCGTTCTTCGTTCGTGAGGCGCTTGGCGAAGCCCTATCAACACTACAACTCCACCATCTCCACCATATCATCATGCTGGTTGACATGCCATCTACTTCTCTGCTCTCGCTTGTTGGATATGGGAGGCAGAGAAGCCATGGAGCTGAATGTGTGCTGAAAGAGGAGGTGCCATCCGTTTGGCGCTAGATCGGATCGGATCGTGATCGGATCGTGATTGGATCGTGAAGACGTATGACTACATAAACTGCACTATATATGCTTCCTCTTAACAGTCTATGAGGGTACGTAGACACACTCTACCCTCTCGTTGCTATGCATCTCCATAGATACATCTTGGGTGTTCGTAGGAATTTTTTTGTTTCCCATGCAACGTTCCCCAACAATGGCATCGTGAGGTAGGTCTATGCATAGATGATATGCACGAGTATAACACAAAGAAATTATGGGCGTTGATGTTTAGAATGCTTACCTCCCATGTATTATTTTGATTCGGCGGTATTCTAGGATAAAACAGCTCAGACCAACCTTACTTGTCCTCACACAATAGACAGGTTCCACCGACAAACATGCAACTTTTATTGCATAAAGGTGGATGGTGGGTGTCTGTCTCTCCCACTTTAGTTGAATCGGATTAGACAAAGGCGGTCCTTTTAGAAGGTTAAAAGGCAACTTAATTATCACCCTTGTGGCTTTGTATAGGTAAGAACGGTTCTTGGTAGTTTCCCATAGCAGCCACATAAAACATGCCAACAACAAAGTAGAGGATGTATAACTTGTTTTTGCAGGGTATGTTGTGATGTGATATGGCCAAGGCGTGATTTGATATATGTTGATGTATGAGATGATCATGTTTTGTAATAGTTATCATGACTTGTATGTCGATGAGTACGACAACCGGCAGAAGCCATGGGCTTGTTTCTAATTTATTGTATGACTTGCGTGTCAATCATTAAACACCATGTAATTGTTTTTATTTTATCACTATGCGTTAGCAATAGTTGTGGAAGCAATAGTTGGAGAGACAACCACGTGATGGCCTGATGATGGAGATTATGATGACAGAGATCATGGTGTCATGCCGATGACGATGGAGATCATGTCGGTGCTTTGGAGATGGAGATCAAAAACACAAGATGATGATGGCAATATCATATCACTTATTGATTTGCATGTGATGTTTATCTTTTTATGCATCTTATTTTTCTTAGGACGATGATAGCATTATAAGATGACCCCTTCACTCTATATCTAGAAAATTGTGTTCTCCCCAAGTATGCATCGTTGCAAAAGTTCGTTGTTTCGTAGCACCACGTGGTGATTGGGTGTGATAGAATTTTCGTTCACATACATGTTTTACACATGCAGAATACTTGGGTTAAACTTGATAAGCCTAGCATGTACAAACATGGCCTCGGCACACAGGAGACAGAAAGGTTGCACATGAGTCGTATAGTAGATATGATCAACATGAAGATGTTCACCATTGCAACCACCTCATATCACATAATGATCGGACTTCGGTTAGTGGATTTGAATCATGACACACTTAGACAACCTCAAGGATGTTGATTTGAGTGGGAGTTCATTATTTGATTAACTGAACTTATTATCATGAACATAGTCTAAAGTCTTTGCAAATTATGTCGTAGATCAATATCTCGCTCTGTAGCTCCCTAGTTTTGACTACGTTCCTAGAGAAAGACTAAGTTGAAAGATAGCATAAGAAATTATGCGTACTGGGTCTGTAATCTAAGGATTGTCGTCACTGCTACATTGAAGGCCTATGTCTTTGATGCACCGCTCAGTGTGCCAACCCCTCCAACGTCGCATGTGGATGTTGTGAACTTCTGGTAGACACGTTCTGATGACTACTCGATAGTTCAATGCGCCATGCTTTATGGCTTAGAATCTGGGCTCCAAAGATGTTTTGAATGTCATAGAGCATATTAGATGTTCCATGAGCTGAAGTTGGTATTTCGGGCTCATGGCCGTGTTAAGAGGTATAAGACCTTTGACAAGTTCTTTGCCTGCAAGATGAAGGAGAATAGCTTAGTTAGTGAGCATGTGCTCAGAATGTCTGGGGTTCTACAATTGCTTGAATCAAGTGGGAGTTAATCTTCTAGATAAGATAGTGGTTGACAGAGTTCTCCAGTCATTGTCACCAAGCTACTAGAGCTTTGTGATGAACTATAACATGCAAGGGATGGAGAAGATGATCCCTAAGCTATTCGTGATGCTTAAGGCTACGAAGGTAGAAATCAAGAAGGAGCATCAAGTGTGGATAGTTAAGAAGACCACTAGATTCAACGAGGGCAAAGGAAATAAGGGAAACTTCACGAATGGCAAGCCAGTTGCAGCTCCAATGAATAAACCCAAGGCTGGACCCAAACTTCGAGACTGAGTGCTTCTATTATGAGGGGAATGGTCACTGAAAGTGGAACATCCCCAACTTGGCAATGTCAAAAAAAGTATATTTGATATACATGTTATTGGTGTGTACCTTACTAGTGCATGTAGTAGCCCTTGGGTATTTGATACTGGTTCAGTTGCCAATATTGGTAACTCGAAACAGGAGTTGCGAAATAAACGATGACTAGCTAAGGACAAGGTGACGATGCATGTTGGAAGTGTCTCCAAGGTGGATGTGATCGCCATCGGCACACTCGCTCTACCTTCGGTATTAGTTTTAAACCTAAATAAATGTTATTTGGTGTATGTGTTAAGCATGAACATTATATGAAATGAATCTTGTTTATTGTGAGACGATTATTCATTTAAGTCACACAATAATGGTTGTTTTGTTTACATGAATAATATCTTTTATGACCATGCACCCAATGTGAGTGGTTTATAGAATGTCGGTTGTAGTGATACACATGCTCATAATATTGATGCCAAAAGATGTGAAGTTAATAATGATAGTAACACATACTTGTGTCACTGCCGCTAACGTCATATTGGTGCAAAGCACAAGAAGAATCTCCATGTTGATGGATCTTTCGACTCACACGATTTTGAATCGCTTGATACATGCGAACCATGCCTCATCGTCAAGATGACAAAGACCCCATTTTTCGGTACGATGGAGCGGGCAAGTAACTTAAAAATGCATATTGATGTATGCATCAATATGTATCTGTGTATATCACGTTCAGGCTGCTTCCGCCATCCATAAGGACTCGGGTAAGGTGGAACCCATCGATAATGGAGTCTAGAACCAGGGCGACTGACCCGCCATGGCGGGTTCTGGTCGGATGGTCCTTCTTATCTAAGGTGATAGGGTAGTCCATCCAGGGTGTGTGCCTTGGGGCTTTAGGCTCTACGGCATACACGTCCCGAAGTGCACATTTCCTCTCCTTTTTAGGAGTGTGCATAACATAAATCTTGTTTACTTCTTTTACCATGAAGGGAAAATACTTTTGGCTGCCATTGCTCGGCCCCCGGGGTTCATTCTCGCTCCTTAACCGGCCTTTGCCTGAGTCCTTGGCCAAGGCCTAACCAGGCTAACCATTCGTCTTCGATGTTGTGCCTGAAGGTGGCGATGTCCTCGGCGTCAGGGCAGTTCATGATTTGATTCTTCTTAGTTAAGAAATGATTCCAGAACTTCCGAGCTGACTTTCCCTCCTTTTGGATAACATGGCTGAGATCATCAGCGTCCGAGGGGGCGAACATAGATTCCCTGAATATTGGACCTGAAGGCGTCCTCCGGCTGTTCCCAGCTTCTGATAGAATTTCTCGGCAGGTTATGGAGCCAGTGTTGTGATGGCCCCTTAATCTTGAGCGACAAGTATTTTATGGTGTGAGGATCATCTCCTCAGGACATGTGTCTCTATAGAAGGATCCAGACGACTGGGTTTGTAGTGCCATCATATTGATCAATGTTGATGGGTTTAAACCCCTCTGGGAGTTGATGTTCCATGACCTCATCTATGAAACAAACTAGGTATGTGGGAGCTCGGTGTCGAAATGTATCCTGACGGGGATTGGCAGAGGCATGTTCCCTTCCTATTTCCCGAGGATGACCTTGCATGTCTATCCAGCCATCGTATCTATCCCGGCTTGCGCGTACGTGGTCACGGGCTCCATATATTGATCGGGGAGGTGATATGTTCATGTGTATCTTAGTTCACAGGTCGTATGGCTCGACCAGGTCCATATCGTGGGGGCGGGGCCTTGTCGGAGGTTCTTTATATGCCCATGTGGGCCAATCTTGTCCTCTACGGGGACCATCAGCATGTTCGTTGTAATGGTAACCGAGGGAGTTAGATTCGGCGACATCGTCCTCGGATTCAGGCACCAGACGTCATGGTGGAAATGATTTGGCCGTTGTGCATCGTGCCTCCAGATCGGCTTCGGCTGTGAGTACTTTCTCCTATTTTTAGTTAAGGGTGGCTTCATGTGAATACATCTCCTACTTCTTGCACTTCATGCTTCGAGCGGTGGCATCTAGCCGACATTGGAAACGTACCTATTCGGATGGGTCCTCTGGTACCTCAAAGTCGAAGGGTCCAAGCTTGTGATCGTCCTCGGATTCTAGCATGTAGTCGTTCTCCGTTCCGTTGTCAGGGCCTTCCATCTCCCCGGCTTTGTCTCCCGAAGGGGTTTCCATGGGCCCGTTCTATTGTACAGGCTCGATATGCTCGTTCTTGTCAGTATTGGGGGTGGCATCATCTTCTGCGGTGTTAGTTTTGCTATTGCTTCTGTTGATGCCTTTGGGCTTCCTCTTCGGAAGGCAGCATTTGGAACTCCCCTTAGGCGTCTGGTCGGGGTCCTCCTTGGGAGTGTCGACCATGTAGACATAGTATCTAGATGTGGTGGCCCACTTCCCTGCCCGGGGTATGGCCATGGGTGAGTTTGGTCTGTATATGTCGAGATCTTCCTCGTCCATACCGAGGGTGTTGTCGGATCCATAGTCAAGCGAGTTGGTTAGATCTTCAACCGTGGTGACTAGGTGGGTGGTGGGCAAGATGAAAAATTCCCGATCGTCGGCTTCACAATCTTGATGTCCATTGGGGGCGGCGTGTAATAGTACACTTTTAAAGGCGAAAAGCTTATTAGGTACGAAAGCGCCATCTCAGCCAATGCTGTCATCAAACTACGGATGAGCCATCGGTCCTAATGATCACACATCAAGCTATCAATGGTAGCACAAGTGTTGGTGTCAAAACCTGTAGACCTCGGGTAGGGGGGCTCAAGCTGTGGGATCGGAAAAATGGTAATAAGAGACGAAGAACACGAGGCTTTTACCCAGGTTCGGGCCCTCTTAATGGAGGTAAAACACTACGTTCTTCTCTTGTTGTATTGATATTGTAGAGACAAAGTTGATATACCTCAAGATCGTGGATTTGTGGACTAAACCCTAGGGGTGTGATGTTGTGAATGAATACCCTCTACGGACTAAACCCTGCGGTTCATATAGGCACCGGGGGTATCTAGGGTTACATGAATGTCGGTTATCACGTATGCACTATACGCTGAATGGAATCCTTCTCTGATGGAGCGCACGTCAAGTCTTCAGCAGAATCCTGGATGCACACGCCTCTTCTCAAAGCCTCTGAAGTCCTTCCTCGAGGGTGGGTCCCCAGTATGGCCCATAAACTAGCGCACCTCTGATGGGACCCCCTAGTCCAGAACTCCATCTATGGTATGGAACGCCATCGTGCATTCTGCTATATGATGCTCTAGGCCACCCTATCAAACGAGCCTGCGTACAAGCGCTAGCGCTCATATGGAACACCGTATTTGGATCTGGAGTTCTTCTTGTCGGGGTAGTCTTGGCATACGGGCGCTCATAAGAGCGCTCGCGCTCGCCTGGAACGTTGTCTTTAGCTTTGCGGACATGCTCCTGTGTGGTCACCAGGTAATACGACCGATCATATGAGCGCAAGTGTTGTATGGTAGGTTCTCTTTTGCTCGGGTCCTCTTCTCGCCTACGGCCACAAGCTCATACAGCCACCGGTATGATTGGGGCGGCAGTATGAAACACCGTCTTTTGTCCTCAAGGTGCAGAACTACGGGAAACTTTTTGTGATCCCTCCTGAGGTTAGGCACATAGCATATTTGCAATTAAAATAGGTGGATGTGTGTAACAAGATGCAGACTACTGTCATGCAAATTTTTAACCAATGAGAACAACAAGAAACCAACTCAAATAGCAACTAATCAAAATAAAACAAAAGTACCAACGCAACATGAATGCAACTAGACTCAAGACATAAAGCTAAGAAAGACGCCTATGGACTTCTGGGTTACCTCCCAGGTAGTGCTTTCTTTATAGACATATAGCTAGGCTTTGGTGATCCATAATTTGATCCAACCGGATCCCTAGGGATTTCAACCCCGAGTGTCAGACCAGACTCCTACCAGGGTTTGGAGCACCTCATAGTAGGGATCGGTCAGAGTCGCACTTGCTTACAGTGCATCGACATCATATATGTAAATTTGTACTCTCTCTTGGGAGAGTACCAATGCACCAAAATAATTGAAGATTCCTGAAATATTAGCGGTTGTAACTTCACATTAATATTATGATCAAGAGGATGAGGAGCTGTAGGTAAGTCATAACCTTCATCATTTTCATCAAGATGCACCTTGATTATTTCTAAAACTTTACCATTAGTGGGACTTTCCAGATAGTGCACATTCCGTCCTTCATCCCCATGTTCCTTTGGGGGATCATTTTGTAAGGATTTTTCTTCTTGTGGCTTGATGATGGTTTCTTCATGTTCCTGCATAAGTTTATGTGCCTGCGAAATCACAATCACAATTTCATAGTTCAAGAATAAAGGATTCTCATCAAAATCACAATCTAAGCAAAAAATCATACAGTCCCTCTATCAAGCCTTTATGCTTAGTTATGTGTTCAGTTCGAAATCGTTCATCCCAACCTATAAGCCCATAGGATCTAAGCATTAACATCATGTCCTCAATGACTTCAACTTCGTCATAAGGGTAGTCACCACGATTATATGATCTCACAATCAGGTGAGGGTCATCTTTGCGGAAAAAGATCATGTGGTCACTAGATCTGCATTGTATGAAAAAATTAAAAATCGAATAGGTTACATGATCCAATACCAAAAGTTCCTCACTCATAGCAATACCATTTTTAGAGTGTCGATATTCTTCATATACCCTTCCTCTTCCACTATCTCGTTTCATCACAACAACTATGTCTTCATCTGACATATCAAAGCAAGATAATTTGTTTTTGTTAAGATAAAAATAGTAAGATAAATAGCAAAAAAACAAAAATAAACTATGTGTGTGTGGGTAAGTAATAACCAAGCTCTACGCTCCCCGGCAATCGCGCTAGATAATGCTTGATCTCCTACAAGTGCACAGAGTTGTCGTTGCAATTTCGTGATAAGTAGAGTGCCGAACCCATAGAGAACGGATAGGAAAGCACTACAAACCCCGTAACTATGATGTCACTTAATGTACTTATGTACGTGCCCAAACTTAAACCTGAGTTTGGAAATAGTCTACCCTATAAGTTGCTAGGAAAACTGAATAGAAGATATTATTACACTAGGAACATAAGATAAAAACGGTAAATAAAAGTTGGTTTGTTAGTGATAAAGGTTCTTGAGTAGTAAGGCATTCTCCAGGGTTTTGGAATCACTAAGACTACCCGCAATAAAAAGTAACATAAAGTAGTAACATGCATATGTTACTAGTCTAAGTTACTACCTCCATAGTGGGTAGTAACATAAAGATGGTAACATAAATGTTTTCATTTATTAGCTTACATACTCATCTTGCCTTGGTATGTGTGATGTTACTCGTAGTATGAGTAATTAGCTATGCTACTCAATTTGCCTCTCTCCCCATTAATTAGCTGCCACATCATTTTTTCTCTTAGGTGGCATCTATGTTACTACCTATGTTACTCAAATTATGGCTAGTCTAACACATATATGAACTATCTAATCCTCTAGTCATTGGTCAAATGCATAAGTGGGTGGAGCCGGGTAGAGTACACGTTCAACTCTAATGTAGGCTTTGTGTCACACTCACCACGATCATAGTCTCCCCCATAGGGTTACAACTTATGATAATTAAGATTTACCTCGTGGACATGACCTCTCTAAGGGTTCTTCGTATCTCCCCTATCAATTTGATGGTGAGGAATCAAAGGCTTTTACTATCACCTCAGATTACCCCAATGCCCCAAGCCTTCATGATGATAGTAATATACTTCACGACACAAGGCACAAATGTGAGTAAGGGCTCCTCTCAACATTCACAAAGACTACTAACTCGAATCATGAACAGGTAATATTTGATCACAACAATTATCAAAAAAGCTTCAACCATATCCTCAAGAACTAGTAAACTACTCAAACAAGTTAATGGTACACATAGAGGTGCGGGTCAAGTTACAATCCGGCATCATGCTGGTGAAGAGAGAAGGCATGGTGGTGGTGATGATGGCGGCGGTGGCACGGTGGAGATGGTGGTGATGAGGGCGTTGGCGTGATGGAGAGGGCACTGGCCTAAAGGTCGGTGCTCACGTGGTGGAGCCTCCTCTTCTTCCTCATGATCCCGTCCCTCTTGTATGATGGTCGATGTAGAAGCAATGGAGATGTAGATGTATGTGTTCTTGGTGAATGAGGATGGATGTGGCGTCTAGGGTTGAGAGATACATATACAGGAGCCTCCCTAGTCCCTAGCCTCCTCTTGTGATGGGCTTCATCCAAGGGCTCACAATGAGCCAAATCCTCTCCCAATTTCTTCTTTACGAGCCAATGATCTCCTAGGATCGAATGGGGACAAAATCAATGAAGAATACCATCTGGAAGGGCAACTTTCAGAGGTGTGTGCATGTCAAATGACCGCCGAAATGACCGTGTGCGGTCGTTCGAAAGGTCGTCTTTTGATATGTCCTCATCCAATAAGACGACCGCCAGATCTTCATACGAACTCAGAATTTTATGTTCTCGGGCTTGTTGGATTCGTATGATCGACTCCTATATATTTATGGTATTAGATCTTGATTTGCAGAACTTTAGAAAAAAAATACTTTTTCCGACCTTTGAAATGGCTAAATATGACCCCGGGTTGACTCTGTATTGAACCCATCTTTAGTTCTTTCATCATGATTGGTCCTAGGTTGCTCCAAAACACTTGTAAACATAATAAAACAAAGAAAACTAATAAAACATTAAATGTTCAGTGGTTACAATGATAAGTGTAAACCCGGTAATCATGCATAATGTACAACTATTTTGATCAATAGGACACAATATATGAAAAGAACATGCAATAAATGAGCTCTAAAAATGTCTAGAATAGAGAGCCACCAACCCTCGATGACTTCACCATGATCACGGCCCTACCACTCCAGGGCCTTTCTCTCACTAGGCGAGTGGAGAGGAACAACTAGCGGGACAGGGTTATCGACCTCATCAATGATTGCCCTGTCATGAAGGATAAACAAGCATCTGGTCTACTACTCATGTGGATCCAGCACAACCGGTTTGTATGCCCGAAAGATGTCAATCAGCGGACCGTGGAGCAGTACGCGAGGGCTTACTTATGGTATCTTCTCACAAAAGTTGTGTTTCCAGACTCCTCAGGAAACACTGTCGATAGGGGTCTGTCGGGCTCACGTACCTATACCACTTGGTAAGAGAAATATCTCAATATACATTTATATGTGTGTCGCTTTAAATTTTGTTGATCGTCAATTCTCATTTGTATCTAGACGATGCAACATAGAGGACCGAAAGTAAGTTCGATATGTGGATGTGTCTGGGCCCTCTCTATTTGGATATGGGAGCGGTTGTCAGCGGGTTGCCCTAAGAGAATGAAAGTGCGTCCATGGACGGAGTATGGCAAAGATGGAGATAATACTTGATACTCGACCATCGCGTATGCTTGGGACAGGGTTAAAGTCTTCACGGACAAGGGCAGTTCGTGTATGAGTCCTTCACCAACGAGCTGGACAACCTGACACCTTACCAGGTATACCAATGAGTCCGTTTTTCTATGTAGCCACTTTCACATTTGCTTACAGTCTTTCTGTAGGTGAACTGGTGGCCATGGCACGATAGAGAATGGGGTTTCAAGCTCAACAAGATGTGCACTCGGGACAAACTTGTCTGGCGGTGTATTGTCCCAATGATATGCGTGTACGTCATCGAGTGGCACTTACCACAACACGTGGCCTCGCAATTTTGTGTATTCCAACACACCCCACCGGCACGCGCCCACCGACACATGTGGTTTCGATTCACAAGTGAGGGCATTGTTCTATATTACTGTGTTTTCGTTGAGTTAGACATTCTTATGATTTCTTATGTTTTATTGTTTCTTATGCTTTGCGGGAAGAGTAGGCAGCATTCGTAGTCCATATAGGACTAGGGACAGGTGCACAAGGAGCACGTGAAAGCAAAGTGTGGAACGAGAAGAGGTATCACAAATACGAGGAGAGGCAAGGAGTTGACTGGGATGTGTACCTGCACCACACGAATTGGTATGACGATGGTGTTAAGTACCGTATGCGCATGAGGCCATAGTGGACGACCACCGATGTTGTAGAACTACAGGAGGATGACTCCAGTGATGAAGCATACAAGGAGAGCCTTAGAGAGCTGGAAGGTGATTTGAGGGAGTATGCACCCTTGATGAACAGAGTGGTAAGTTGTGTTCAATTGTTTCGAGACGGAATTTAGATGATGCTGACATGGTTATTGTAACTAACTTATTCATGATTCTGACATTTGTAGGCTTCAGAGCTCAACAGAAACATTTTCGATGGCTCAAATGCGCTATGTTACGAGTCCAGGACGAGGGAATCTGATAGCAAGCTGAGGGGAGCGGTGAAGGTAAGTTTGATCCTCCTAGACTTATGTTTGAGTAACCACAACAGTGATCCATGCCATGTTCTTCTTTATTTATAACCCTAAACCTTATACATGACATGTTCTTCTTTATTTGTTATTGTAGAAAATCATGAACCGTTGTCGCAATCTAGTGGGCATGCTTGGGTGCGCTACCTCGGTTGATGTGCATGATACTGGAGGGTCGACACGTACCCTCGCTTCATCGACTCATGCCGGTGGAGCGTCCTCTAGCAATGTCACCTCGTCATCTCTAATTGTTGAGGAGGACGAGGGAGATGATGATGAGGAAGAAGAGGTTGAGGAGGAAGCCGAGGGAGAAGAGGAAGGGGGTGGCGAGGAGGAGTACGCCAACGATGACGGACCTACAACAACTCAGCCAACCTACGACAAGATGGGGAAACAACGAAGCATTGACAGAGTCCTTCCCCGTTTCAGAAGGAGCGTCCTCCTCATCGCAAGAAAAAGTAGAAAGAAACTAGCTCGAAGAGAAACTAGGACCGTACTGCCAAGAGGGGGAGGAAGGCTAATTGAGCGAGCACCACCGTCTATGTGTTGGGCCGAACAACTTGCTTTGTGTTGAGTTGAACGAAAACTTGTTGGTTATGTTGAACTATTAGCTACCGTCGATTTGCTATGTTGGATATGTTGAAGTATCTATCCTTTATTTCGATGTGTGATGCATATTATGATGTGTGTGAGATATTATTATTTTTATTTCCATATTATGATGCTATTTCCATATTAGCTTTTGCATGAAACAAAATGAAATTTCTAGGGGGGCAGACTCCTACCGTCAGAGTCTCTGGCGGTAGGATTACACACCCTACCGTAAAAAAACTACATTTTCAGATACAGTACCAAACTTTGTTCGACACCTACCGCAAAGGTCCCTACCGCCATGAGCTCCGACGGTAGGATTGTACAACCTACTATAAAATAAATTGCACTTTCGATAACAGAACCGACTAGAGTGAGGCGGTTTTCAGAGGGTTTATCAGCTATCACCAGCATGGTAGGCGGTTGGGTTCTTCTAGCTACCGCCACAGTCTCTGACGGTAGGCTTTTCATGTCACATCAACAACGGGCCGACGGACGTCTACCTCTACCGTCAACTCTACCGCTAGAGTCTTCGGCGATAGGCAGTGCAACCCTACCACCATGAAAGGGTCAGATCAAAAAAAATCAAACAGTGATCAGATCTGGCTAAATTTTCAAAAAAGATCCAAATACCAAAATCGGCCACTGCCGGGCGCCATCACTATGCCCGTTGATCTGTCGACGAGCCACGGTTGCTCAATAAGTTGTTGGTGCAGTACGGACGGGGGCCTCGTGCAGTCGTGCATGCAGCATGCATGTGGCTCTGCCATATGCTCAGTTGGCGTTGGTGCATGGTGTGGCCTGAGTTGCATGCATGTGTTGCTGCGATGATCTGCAACCCGCCCAGTCGGTAGTGTGCGATGCCATATGCATATCTCTGGCTGGAACACAGGCCTCGTACGTCAGCCAGCTACAGCGGATTGTGAAACCAGTCCGCAGCCATCGTCGACTAGTTACTAGTATGACTGTATGAGGCTATCGGCATGTGGCGTGTTCCTTTCCCCTGCCATGAACGATAACTGGCTAGCGACTGTGCACGTTCTTTGTTTTGTGTTGCAGCGATCTGGCAATGGTTCCTACATGGCTACAAGCCTACAACCACAATCTTAGCTTCAACATAATAAAACTTGGTACCCAAAAAAAAAAACTTAGTTCCAACTTCCAAGGGGTCATTAATAATTAGTGGCATATGGTGTCACGAACACAAAAACCTTGGCCACATACGACGACTCCCAACCCATGGCTGGGTCCAAGCGCCACTCACTGTAGCTGCAACTGATCCGGTGAGGAGCTACCACACAGCAAACACCCTGTTTGGTTTAGGGCACGTGTTGCTTCGACATGCAATCAACCTGCGCCAGCCGGTAACCCACACCCCATTACAGGCCAAGGAGCACAACATTTCTGGCATGCGCTTACGAAGCCAACATAGCAGCAGGGTACATATGTGAGTTTTCATGGTGGGACAGGCTCTACTAATTGGTAGGGACTTGAGTATCTGGTAGTAGTACATGTTAGCTAGGATGGATGTGTCTGTCTAGTTGCTAACCTTGGGGGACAGGTCTCGTGGCACCGCACCAGTGGGCGTACGACCGCGGGCCACAGATTTTGGTGATCGATGTAATCTTTCCCCCTAGATCGTGGTGTCAGTGTTGTCGTTGCATCAACTGTATATATGCTTTCGTCCTAGCATATATTTGGCGCTGCCCGTGTAGTGACATTATTTCGTCTTTCCCAGGACACTGACATTTCCTCTTTTTTTCTTTTTGAAATCAGCAGAGTGACATTTCCTTTTATTATTAATTTTGAAAAAAATCAAGCTGATAGAACTACAAAGTGTTCAAGTCCTCAACTCTGTATCAAGGCTGCACACAGCCAACAGAACTACAAGCTGAGAACTTCTCAAAAATAAAACCCAGCTGAGAACCATGGGAATAAACAAACCTGGTGATAACACAAAATTGTCCAAACAATATGATTATATGTCGGTCACCCAAGTGAAAAGTCGAGAAACAGAAACTCGATCACCTGTATGGCTAGATGTGGCCACCAGTTTGTCGTTGCATCTACTGTATATATGCTTTTGTCCTAGCATATCTTTGGCGAGCATAGTACATTAATTTCTTCTTTCCGCAAACAGTGGCATTTTCTCTTCCTTTATTGACATCAGCAAAGTGATACTTCCTTCTGAAAAATAGTTCTCTTTTATTATAGGTTTTCAAAATTACCAAGCTGAAACAACTATGAAGTGTTCAAGCCCTCCGTTCTTTGCATCAAGGATGCACATAGCCAACAAAACTACAATTTGAGAATCAACGGAATAACCCCGATGATAGAAAAATATTTTGCCAAGTAACAAAAGGAAATGAAAAATCGAGAAACATGAACTCCATCACTAAGTCCCAAACACATGCTTGTATGGTTTTTAAATTGCATTATTATAGGAGACGTTGCCGAAGTACGAACACGGACCTAGAGGCCACAAGCGTCTCGGAGACGACGCCACCCACCACTTTGCCCTGGCATCTAGAGACCTGGACCATGAGCCATGGCGGATGTAGGCACTAGCAAAAGGGTATAGGAGCTGGAGAGGGGGAGGATGTCGAAGCGACCAATGAGTTCAGTGGCAGTTGCCTCTGGGTTGGTGGACAAAGATTTGGCGACGGTCTTGATTTGCCTCTAAGACGTGCCTCTTCTGGTATTATTGGACACATGGGAGGGAATGGGTGATTGAGAAGATGATGCCTTATGTGGGTTCTTGATGATGTGCATCATACACTTTGAAGATTATATGAGTGTTACAGGTGTAGGGTTAGAAATGCAAAATGCACGGACACGAATCTTGGGTGCTATGGGCCGTTGGATAGCCAGGGGACGAATTCCTGCTTTTGCAGCACTAAAATCAACTGCACTAACAAATTAAGGGGATTTGTTTGTGTATGGTACATCACCAATAGCACAAAACTAAAGCAAGTACATGTGTCCAATAATACCAAAATTTAGGGAGCTGCAACAAGGAGACCTGACGGTGTAGATCCTACTAGTGTCACCACTTAGACCACTCGATACCACCTATCCTTTGAGAAAGTTGATCTGCCAAGCTTTTTGTAGAAAGTTTGAAATGTTAGTACAACGCGTAAGATATTCCACCGAATGATCTTGCCTTCTGGCCGGTCTATCAGTTAATGACCAAACACGATCGATCTAATTTAATCATGCCAAAGACGAAGAAAATATACAGCAGCAGCTAGCTATCATTCTTGCATCCTTTGTCGTTTTGGTTGCGGCCGTAGCATCATGGGAGGCGAAAGCGGCAACACGTTAGCACAGCTCTGATGTGATAGGAGTCGATGGCATAATGGCTGCAGTGTCCTTTGTCCACTACTCCCATTGGACTTTTCTTCTCGGGAACTTCTGTCCTCTACTTGACTGGTCCATACCGATGCAAAAGGTGACCAGGACCCATCAACGAGACAACGACAACAACCAATAATCGACGCCTTCGTTTACATGGAGGAGCAATATTCATCGACCATGACACGAGTTGGTGAGTAGGGTTTGCACTGTTCGCCGGGGCTCCTATTCTACGTATTAAATAATGACCAGTTCATTTGGCAGCTTAAATAAAAATAAGTTGGCCTCAGCTTCTTCCATAAATGACATTCACTAATTGTCGGGGCATTATTGCACAACTAGCTCATACGCTTCAACGAACGGGGAAAACGGCTTCTGAGAGAAGTCGGAAATGGTGGCTTAATTTTTAGGTTGTCAGAAGAACCGGACTAGAAATCACTAAAACACGCATTGGTTGGTCAAGTGACGTGCTCCCGTCAGCTCCCGATCAAAAGAAACCCTCATGTCCACAAAAGACTCACTTCTAATAGTTATTTTTTTTGTAAAAATGCAAAAGAAAAAAGCTGCTTGTATAATTGCAAGGAAGCCCCTTTCTAGCCAAATACATTAGAAAGAGAACCTCTAAATGACTATGGAGTTTACAAATAACATGCTGGACTTTCCAAAAAAATAGCGAGAAAACACAAGATTTTTTTGTTTCTAAATTGTCCCTGGAAATTCCAATATTTCAGGGACAACGAAAAAAAAATAAACAGTTGACAAAAATTATTCCAAATCATGAAACATAAATAGTACAAAAAATGGCCATCTCATTTTAAAGTTGTTTGTAACATGTTTTAAAATGTCTGTGTTTACAAGAAATGGCCATGTCTTACAAAAGCTCAGGTGTTTCCAAAAAATGTTCATATAATTAGAACTAGCAGGTTTGATGGTTATTGATACGCTCATGATATAACCTACAAAATACCACTTATGCTATAGGATAACTAATTGTATTTGTAGAGAACCGCATAGTAAAATTTCTTATGGAATTCTTTTGTATTCTCAAGAATTTTTATGCCCACAACCTTTGCTGTCATGAGGTGTATTTTTATATTGGATTATTTGTATATTTTTTTCAGTGAGTTATTAAGACTCGTGTGGCCCGCTACTCCCACTTAATGTGGCACTACATAAATGCGGTAAAATACCCATCAAATATTTAAATTGCTTGTAAGAACGTTGTTTTCTACCAAGTGGTTTATGGTATTTTGGGAGTCATGCAAAATCATAAAGTTCCAAACAAATTTAATCTCTCCTATTGTACTCCACAATACTTAGTGTGAACCTATTCAGAAATAAATATTTTTCTTTGAATTTTTTGACCAATAGTTAAAGCAAAATGTAGGTGACTCCTACTTTAACTTTTAATTTGCTTCCAACTTTTCCTCTAGACATAGTGCATTGGGTTTTTATATTTTTGCAAGGTTATGCATGTACATGCTTTAATGCGTCTATATATACTATATAACTAATTCTCCTAGGATTGAAGGCCTCACAATCAATTAAGGTCTTCAACTGAAATTTGGTCATCCGATTTTGATCGGGTTAACAATTTCTCAAACCGGCTCATTTAACTTTTTATACAATACACTACGTTTCCTAATTTTAGAATTTTTACAATTAATTGAGGCTTCAATTTAAACTTTGGTCGCCTGATTTTGATCGGATCAACAATTTTTCAAGGAGCTTTCCTATTTTATTATTTTAATTCTCTATGCTCCCTAATTTTAAAGTTTTTTCATTCGATTGAGGTATTCAGTTTTGGATTTGGTTTACGATTTTGATCGGGCTGACAACTTTTCAAATCAATCAGTGGCAACTGGCCTAAAAAACATATCAACCTCTCGCAAACTCCTATCACCCATAAAAAAGCATCACCATGTCATACTTTAGCCCGAATATAGTACATTCAACCAACCATAAAAAAATATCCCCACATAAATATGAGTTGATTAGCGGATAACACAGAATCACACCGCGAAAGACACACCGAATAACCGCATTATAAATAAACATAAAACACACTCCATCGTCTCCCTCACCGGCGAAACAAAATACTCCATCAGTTTCAAAATATAAGGATCATTATTTTTTAGAAAGTCGAAATTTTAATTTTGACAAAGTTCAGAGCCAAAAATATCGACATCCAAAATATTAAACACAAAAATTATGAAAATTCATTTCATGATAAATGTAATAATACCGATTTGATATTATGAATTTTGAAAGAATTTTGACTTAAATTTGATCAAACTTAAAGTGTTTTGACTTTTCAAAAAAGAAATACACCATATATTTTGAAATAGAATGAGTAAAGAAATTTAAGAATCCCAACAAATTCAACAGCACAGCAAAGCACGCACAACACTTCTAGTTGAACTTTAAGTTGCATCCAGCAATTTTCCACCTAAAGCATATACCTTCAGAATTGTTAAAACATTTTGCGCTTGCTTATTATCAACATAACTTGTTCTTTCTAATTAGATCCATACTGACAATAATGTTTGGCTTCCTACATACAATATGATTGTATGCATAGGTGACATTTTGTGCGGCTAGTATTCCATAATGTTTCTTTTTCCATTTAGTTTTCTCTTGCTTCTAGCATTCATTCTATTTTATTCACCATTCTATTTTATTCATCCATATTCACCCAAGAAAACATGTGTCTTGGTCCCTAGAATATTTTTAAAAAAGTATTTTAATCAATTCTTATTGTCGCACTAATATTTAATCGATCTTTGTGGACTACCATGCAAAACCTGAGATTAAATTGAGTGATAACCTTGACCTTACATATTTACTCTATATCATGTAGTGTCTATCCTTCCAAATATATTCTTGAGAAATATTCCACGCTGCTCAAGCACAAAGCACACATCTCGAATTCAAAATCATTCTTAAGTACGTCCATGACCCAAGTGAGGATGCTACTAATTAAACGCCTTCATGATTTAAATCTAAGTGGTTCATTAGTGTCTCCTAGTAAAGCTGCTACATGTACCTCTCTGGTCGTCGGCTCTATCCATGCAACGGACCTGACCCTGCCTTTGAGACATGATCCTGCAGTACTACATAGACATTGTATACTGACTTCGGCTTATGACCTCAGCAGCACCATGATCATCATTAATCAGTGCATTCAAGGAATCTATATCATGTAGCTTATGATCTCAGCTTTATGTTTCAATTTCTATATGCGTATACAACACATAATTTCTCTTATTTTTGGAATGTAGATATACTTATGCACTTAACAAACACATCAATGTGCTAATATTTATTTAGAGTGTATTTTACAGTTGAGATATTCAGAGAAATATAGTTGTAGATGCATTTATCAAATAAAACCTACTGCTTCTTTGCTAAAAACAATTTGAAAGTTCATATGCTAGTGTGCATTTTCTCAGAGAGTTACATTTTGTGCACCAAATTAAAGTCATGTTTACTTTTAATTTGTATAATCAATCACATCCATCGACAGATTATAATTTGGACTCGCACCAGTCAACCATGGAGGCATTTTAGCCATGCGCCATCCCAAGTACTACTGCAAAAGATTGGTCCAAAGATATATGACAACACACACTTTTGAAAAATTAATAATTGCTACAAATAGGAATTTTGGAGGATTTGTATCATGAGGAGTTTTATCCCCGAAGGCTCTTTTAAAAAAGATCAATATATTAACTAATTAAATTGTTGTTACAATCATTCATTACAGCAGTCGCCACACTCGGCACAACAATATTGATCAAAATACCATATGAGTTACCAATAAAACTAAACTTAGCAACCTCGCGGGCCACCGCATTGGCCCGACGATTAATCTTAACTAACTTAACCCTCTATAACAATTTTGAAACGCCGAGCGCTTCCTTTTTTAGATACACAAATGGTGACATGTCAAGAATTTCATTTGAAAGGAAGGACACCACGAAATCACAGTCGGTCTCCATAATAATAGGTGCATTAAGGGTCATACCATATAGAGACCAACAAGGCATGCCTTCAGCTCTGCTTCATCGAGACTAGTACAAAGACCAATGTAATCCCACGAAAATAAGATCACATTCCCTTCAGAATTTCTAGCCACGATTCCCACACTGGCTATCTTCAGACTCTCCGCATAACTAGCATCAACATTAATTTTAACCCAGTCATCTGGCGGCCGCCATACCACCATACACATAGTAGCCTTTGGCTCGCTCCCAAGCTCCCCAATCACCGCTTTACCTTTTATGCATCCACCTCCTTCACACCGTAGGCGCCGGAGGAGAAGGATATCCAGAAATTTACCACGAACTTAGTTGACCCCGAGACAGACTCCTTTCCATTCCCAAAGATGACATTATTCCTTAAATGCCACGCTCTCCAGAACAAGAATAGCATTTCATCACGCTGCATGGAAGTGAGTTGATCTAACAGAACTAGCAACCAGTTTGAGCCAGTGAAAGTAAAAAAAAACTCTTCTCCCAGCATCTCCCAAACATTCCTCAAGGATAGTCACAACGCCCTAGGTTTTGTACAAGACACTAAGGCATGGATAGAAATTTCCTCTTCCACTCCACACATACCACACATACCCAAGGTAGCTTGATGATGTCTGACTTTGTTCACTTGTACCGTAAACTATTGGAAGCAGTACGCCACCCAAAAATCCGGATTTTCTGAGGAACCTTTATTTTCCAAATTAAATCCCACATCCTTCTATCCCCACTTCCATCGCTACTGGATTTCCCAACTTCATCCTTATGCTTCTTAATACTAGTAGAAAAAATATATGCACTTTTAACTGGAAACAATCTATCCTTTCCAAATGAAACGCAATAAAATTTACTTCTGTCGATTTTTGGATACGTAAATTTAAAACTTCATCTGCATCATGGGGGTAGAAGATTTGCCCGATCAAGGTTTCATCCCATCTTCTCGTGCCACTCAAAAATAAATGTGACACCCATGTGAGCCATGACCTTTTCTTCTTAGCTGTAATTATAGGTCAAGTGAATCTGGGCAGCCAATTGTTCCTCATAAATATATACTTGACATATCTACGACCCTCCAAATAACACCATTTTTCAGCAACTCCAGCCCATGCATAATACCTCGCCACAGGTTCTGCGGAAAGACAGTGTCCAACAAATGTCCTGATTAACTACTCAAGATCCTCACAAACTGAAATTGGGAATTTAAAAATCCCCACACATACACCGGAAGAGCCTGAATAACTGATTTAATCAATTTTTCTTTGCCTGGGAGGACGTATACACTAGTAGAAAAAGACCCATTCGTCCCGGTTCGTAAGGCCCATTTGTCCCGGTTCCGGAACCGGGACTAAAGTGTCGAGACTAAAGCCCAAAACCTTTAGTCCCGGTTCTCTTACAAACCCGGACAGAAGGGGCTCCACGTGACCTCTGTGGGGAGCCCAAGCAGGAAGACCTTTAGTCCCGGTTGGTAACACCAACCGGAACCAACAGGCATCCACGCGTCAGCATCTGGCAGTTGCTTGTTTTTTTTATTTTGAAATGGAGGGGGGAGGTTTAGGGGATTTTAGAGAGTTAATTTAGGGTTTTTATATTGTTATAGCTAGCTAATTGATAGAGAGAAGTGTCCTCTCTTTCTTCGTGCTTGGTCGACGCTAGCTACTATAGAGAGAACTCGACACGCTAGCTAGTAAGCAAATGAAGGAACCATTAAGTACAGAAGATCGTCATGAGCATATAGAGATAGAAGTGATCGACCTCTCTTTCTCCGAGAGATTGGTCGTATAACAAGTTTTCGTATATATATCCGACGCTACTAGCTACATATATACAATATAAGATCTCTTACAATCCCTAACATCTAATGTCCACTTCCAGATGGTATTCTCCGGTTTTATTTATGACGTGGTTAAGAAAGAATCTTGCCAATTCTTCTTGAATTGCTCGTATGCGATCATGTGGTAGGAGTTCATCCCGCATCTGCCACATCTAATTTGAAGAAGGGGGTCAATACATATATATGGTAATAAAATAAAATTATGAATATTATTGCTTACGCACTTCAAATTGTTTTGTAGAGTAGCCCCGTTTAGGGGTCGTCGCGTTGTAGATGAAGTCGCAAACGTAGTATCCATATAAATCAGTCTTGTCTTCCCGCCACAAGCACTTTACGAGAAATAGAGTTCAATCAAACTGATAATCAAGTATGATAAATGGTATTGATGAAACTAGAATCAATGGGAGATGCCCGGAACTAGCTAGCAGTACTTACTTTCGGATGTGTAAATCGCAGCTCCTTCGGCAGTGCCGGAACAGTTGTTGTGAAATCTTTCCAAACCCTGCCAGACAAAGAAAATAATTACTTGATATCAGGAAATGAACAAATTAAAGTTGCCGATATGATGCGATAATGATCGATTGAACTTACTTCCGGAGAATTTTAGTCATGTCCGCATAATTTTGAGGATCTTTTCGTTTTGAGTCTAAGACGATTAGTACTCCCCGCTCAAGATGAATCTCTAGCAGAATAAAGTAAACTGCGCACACATGCATAACTCATCAATTACATTACTATAAACCTCGAGTAATAAGGGAAACCGAATATGCACAAGACAGTAACACTCACTTGAAGTTGTAAGGAAAGAGTATTGTCCCTTTGTTTTGATTTTTAAGCAACGATTGTAGCAAGTTCTCCTCGGTTTCTGTGGGCCAATGTTTTATATTATGCTCATGTATGACATTTGGGTTAATGAACCCAATGTCATAGATTTGTGTTTTTCTGCATTTGACGATCTTCAATCTGCATAATATAGTAGTGAGGATAATTATATATACATGCAATGAAAGAGTTGAGCTATATACATAGAGAGACTTAATTACAGAAGTAGTACTTACAGACAGTAGCAAGTCACGATTGTTTTGTCGATGGCCTTCTGATTGTATAACTGCCATATCTCCTCATATTGAATATTCAACATATCAATTCCAACGAGGTCGTGCTCCTCTTTAACTGACAGTACCAAAGAATCCATCACAGACTCGCGGCAGCTTTGCATGTACCATTCATGGAATCTTTGCATCATCGTTGTTAGAGGAGGAGGATCGGGTTTGACGAGAGGACACCCGTACCGGTATTTGAATTCGTCCACCTCCAACTTCTCAAACAGTACATCATCGCTCAGGTAATCACCACGTTTGGTACCAGGGACCATCCCTGGATGATTAACGATGATATCGCTAGAAACCTTGAGCGGGGGGCACGATTGGTTCGCCTGTTCGCCGAGCTGTGGAATTTTTTCCCACTTCTTCGTTTTGCTAACTTTGCATCACTGGAAGTACTTCCCGATCGCCGCGCATCTTGATATGCCTTTTTAATACAGAGTTCATAGTTGGAATCCGACAGAGGCGGTGGTGGTCGCTTTAGGGCATCGATAGTGCGCATCGCTTTCACCGGATCTATCTTCTCCTTCGGAGCTGGAGTTTTCTTTGCAAAATGGTCCCTCACTTCGGCCTGACTTATCTCCTTGTTTTCAGACTCGGTCCTCTCATATGGTAACTTTTCCACAGGCTTGAGAGATGGACCGTATGTGTATCCCCTGCTGCCTATGCTTGTACTGCTAGCCACCGGAGGCGTCTGTCTTCCGTCGTTGCCGACGAGGCTGAGAAGGAGGCGTACTGCTCCGATGTGCCGGAGTAGGCGGAGTGCCCCCACGCGCCGGAGGAGCTGGAGAAGGTGGCAGTGTGCCCTGATTTGCGTGAGGAGCCGGAGAAGGAGGCGGTGTGCCCTGATTTGCCTGAGGAGAAGGAGGAGGAGGAGGCATCCACTTTGGAAGCTTGATGTACTCCTTCTGTCATAGACATGTACTCCTTAGGGCATAAACCAGCTTATTCTCTCCTTCAGCTGTACAGTGGTCAAGCTCGAGCTCCTCAAATTCCGGCATTACTTCATCCACCATCACAACAGCATAGCCATGTGGAATCGGACGACAGTGAAAAGTTCTGTTGGGTTGAGGAGGTGTAACAGAGCCGACCACCGCCTTGAAAGTGAGGTTCTGGCATTTCATCATAAGCTCGCAATGTTGAGCCTCCGTGATAGTATCCACGGGGTAGCTAGGAGATGTGAAGACGGGTTGAACGGGCTCCGTGGAAGCGACGCTGCTTCTCCGCTGAGATGGCGGGGTAGTAGCTTCTGGGGTAGCTTCGTGCCACTGAGATGGTTGGCCGGCAGCTCGCTGGCTCTCAGCTTCCTCTATCTTTTGTAGTCTTGCATTGAGCTTGTGAATTTTGCTCAGCTCTGCTTTCCTCTTTCTCTCTCAGCTTTTGTAACCGCCTGCGTCGGGAAACCCAACCTTCCACGGAACGGAACCTGCTGTGCCTCGTGTTCGTCTAGGGTGCTCAGCATTCCCTAGGGCCTCGGTCAGCTCGTCCTTCTCTTTGTCGGGAATGAACGTCCCTTCCTGCGCTGCGGTGATATAGTTCTGAAGCTTGTTCACGGGTATTGCAAGTTGCTCGTCCGTCCAACGGCACTTCCCTGTTTGAGGGTCCAAAGTTCCCCCAACCCCGAAGAACCAAGTCCTTGAACTATCTGGCCAGTTTGATGTCTGTGGTACAACCCCTTTAGCAATCAGGTCATTCTCAGCTTTGTCCCACAATGGCCGGGCTTTAAGGAAGCCACCTAACCCCGTGTGATGGTGAAACTGCTCCTTTGCAGCATTATTCTTGTTTGTCTCTGACATCTTCTTACTCTTCTCCGATGTCTTGTAGGCCACAAACGTGGGCCAGTAATCTCCTATCTTCTCATATCGGCCGACGAATGCTGGAGTATTCCCTTTGTCGACAAACTTTGATTTCAAATCATTCTTCCACCTCCTGAATAGATCTGCCATCTTCTTAAGAGCACACGCCTTGACCCGTGGCTCTATAACTGGCTTATTCGGACCCTCCTCTGGCGGTAGGGTGAAATTTGCCTTCAGCGCGGTCCAAAGATCTTCTTTTTGTCTATCGGTGACATAATCACCATCAGGGGCGCCGTCCTTAGGAAATATGCCCTAGAGGCAATAGTAAATTAGTTGTTATCATATTTCCTTGTTCATGATAATCGTTTATTATCCATGATATAATTGTATTGATCGGAGACTTAGATGCATGTGTGGAAGTGTCAGTTTATTGCTATTGTTTTCTGCATGTCAAGTATATGTTCCTATGACCATGAGATCATGCAACTCACGGATACCTGAGGAGTGCCTTGTGTGTATCAAACGTCGCAACGTAACTGGGTGACTATAAAGGTACTCTACAGGTATCTCCGAGGGTGTCTGTTGAGTTGGCATGGATCAAGACTGGGATTTGTTACTCCGTGTGACGGAGAGGTATCTCAGGGCTCACTCGGTAATACAACATCACAACAAGCCTTACAAGCAATGTGACTAAGTGTTAGTCACGGGATCTTGTATTACGGAACGAGTAAAGAGACTTGCCAGTAACGAGGTTGAACTAGGTATGGAGATACCGGCGATCGAATCTTGGGCAAGTAACATACCGAAGAACAAAGGGAACATCATACGGGATTAACTGAATCCTTGACATAGAGGTTCGACCGATAAAGATCTTCGTAGAATATGTAGGAACCAATATGGGCATCCAGGTCCCGCTATTGGTTATTGACCGTAGAGGTGTCTCGGTCATGTTTACGTAGTTTTCGAACCCGTAGGGTCTTCACACTTAAGATTCGATGACGTTCTGGTAGTATAGAGTTATGCATGGTGGTGACCGAAGGTTGTTCAGTGTCCCGGATGAGATCCTGGACGTCACGAGGAGCTCCGGAATGGTTCAGAGGTAAAGATTCATATATAGGAAGTCCTATTTTGGTCACCGGAAAAGTTTTGGGCTCATCGGTAGTGTACCGGGAGTGCCGGTAGTGTACCGGGGGACCATCGGGAGGGGTATTTCGAGCCAATAGGCTTCATGGGCTGTGGGAGAGTGAATATCAGCCCTTAGTGGGCTGGTGGAAACTCCCACACAAGGCCCATGTTGTTGGAGAAGAAAACCCAATAGGAAAAGGTGGAAAAAGGAAAAAAAAAAGGGAGGAATCCTAGTCCTACTAGGATTGGAGGAGAGTCCTCCAATCCTAATAGGTTTGGCTGACTCCTATGGGGCCTTGGCCTTGCGCCAGCCCTCCTCCTCCCTCCCTCCTATATATACTGGTGGTATTGGGTGTTTTGCACTAGATTTTACAGCCACGTGCTACCCGTTCCTCCAGTGCATAGTTTCTCCTCTAGATCGGATTTCTGCAGTGCTTAGGTGAAGCCCTGCCGGAATTGCTCCACCACCATCGCCGGAGCGCCGTCACGCTGCCAGTGAACTCTTCCTCCTCTCCACTCCTTCTTGCTGGATCAAGATAGTGGAGATCGTCATCAAGCTGTACCCGTGCTGAACCCGGAGGTGCCGTCCGTTCGACGCTAGATCGGAAGGATCGTGATCAAGTTCGTGGGACGGATCGTGATCAAGTTCGTGGGACGGATCGTGATCAAGTTTGTGGGACGGATCGTGATTAGATCGCGGGACGGATCGTGATTGGATCGCGGGACGCATGGCGATTTGGATCGCGAAGACGTTCGACTACACCAACCGTGTTTCTTAACGCTTCCCGCTTAGCGATCTACAAGGGTATGTAGATCCACTCTCCCTCTCATAGATGCTCATCAGCATGGACAGATCTGTGTGTGCGTAGGAAAATTTTTGTTTCCCATGCAACGTTCCCCAACAGTGGGATCATGAGTTAGGTCTATGTGTAGATGAGATCTCGAGTAGAACACAAAAGGTTTGTGGGCGTTGATGCTTAGATTGCTTCCTCCCTTGTTCGGATTTTGGTTCAGCGGTATTGTGAGATGAAGCGGCTTGGACCAACATTACTCATACGCTTACGAGAGACCGGTTCCCTCGACCGCAACTTTCTGCATAGATGGCTTGCGGGTGCCAGTTTCTCTCACTTTAGTTGGATCGGATTCGACAAAGGCGGTCCTTGAGAAGGTTGAAAAGCAAATTATGTATCACTGTTGTGGTTTATGCGTAGGTGAGAATCGTTCTTGTTAGAAACCCGTAGCAGCCACGTAAAACATACAACAGCAATTAGAGGACGTCTAACTTGTTTTTGCAGGGTATGTTGTGATGTGATATGGCCAATTACATGATGTGATATATGCGATATATGAGATGATCATGTGATGTATAGATTATCACGACTTGCATGTCGATGAGTACGGCAACCGGCAGGAGCCATAGGGTTGTCTTTAATTATTGTATGACCTGTGTGTCAATCATTAAGCGCTATGTAATGCTTTACTTTATCGCTAAACGGTAGCAATAGTAGTAGAAGCATGTTGGGCACGACAACCCCGATGGCGACACGTTGATGGAGATCAAGATGATGAAGATCATGGTGTCATGCCGGTGACGATGGAGATCATGCCGGTGCTTTCTAGATGGAGATCAAAAGCACAAGTTCATGGTCATATCATGTCACTTATGATTTGTATGTGATGTTAATCCTTTTTTATGCACCTTGTTTTGCTTAGGACGACGGTAACATTATAAGGTGATCCCTCACTTTAATTTCAAGATAAATTGTGTTCTCCCTGAGTGTGCACCGTTGCGAAAGTTCGATGTGTTGAGACACCACGTGATGATCGGTGTGATAGACTCTATGTTCACATACAACGGGTGCAAGCCAGTGTTGCACATGCAGAACACTCGGGTTAAACTTGACGAGCCTAACATGTACAGACATGGCCTCGGAATACAAGAGACCGAAAGGTCGAACATGAGTCATATAGTAGATATGATCAACATGATGATGTTCACCATTGCAGCCACCTCAACTCACGTGATGATCGGATTTGAGTTGGTGAATTTGGATCATGTATCACTCGAATGACCGGAGGGATGTCAATTTGAGTGAGAGTTCTTAAGTAATATGATTAATTGAACTCATTATCATGAACTTAGTCAGTAGTGTATTTGCAAATTATGTTGTAGATTACTAGCTCGCGTTGTAGCTCCCTTGAATTTTTATATGTTCCTAGATAAATAGATTTGAAAGATGATGGTAGCAAGATTGCGGACTGGCTCCATGATCTGAGGATTGTCCTCATTGCTGCACAGAAGGCTTATGTCCTTAATGGACCGCTCGGTGCGCCAACCCCTCTAGAGTCGTGTGTAGATGTTGTGAACATTTGATAGGCACATTCTGATGGTTTAGTGCGTCATGCATTACGGCTTAGAATTGAGGCTCCGAAACATTTTGTATGTCACGGAACAGAACATATGAGATGTTCTAAGAGCTGAAATTAGGATCTCGGGCTCATGCCCGTGTTGCGAGATATGAGATCTCCAACAAGATTCTTTGCCTGCAAGATGAAGGAGAATAGCTCAATCGTTGACCATGTACTCAGATTGTCTGGGTGCTACAATCGCTTGAATCGAGTGGGAGTTAATCTTCCAGATAAGATAGTGATTGATATAGTTCTCCAAGTCACTTTCACTAAGCTACTAGAACTTGGTGATGAACTATAAAATGCCAGGGATAGAAATAATGATCCCTGAGCTATTCGCGATGTTTGACACCGCAAAGGTAGAAATCAAGAAGGAGAGTCAAGTGTTGATGGTTAGTCAAACCACTAGTTTCTAGAAGGGCAAGAGCAAGGAGGGAAACTTCATGGATAGCAAGTCAGTTGCTGTTCCAGTGAAGCAACCCAAAGTTGAACCCAAACCCGAGACTAAGTACTTCGATTATGAGGAGAGCGGTCGCTGAAGTGGAACAACCCTAGATACTTGGTATATAAAAAGGCTGGCAACGTCGACAGAAGTATATTTGTTATACGTGTTATTTATGTGTACCTTGCTAGTACTCCTAGTAGCATCTGGGTATTGGATACCGGTTCGGTTGCTAAATGTTAGTAACTCGAAATAAAAGCTACGGAATAAACGGAGCACTAGTTAAGGGTGAGGTGACGATGTGTGTTGGAAATGTTTCCAAGGTTGATGTGATCAACATCGCACGCTCTCTCTACCTTCGAGATTAGTGACGAACCTAAATAAATGTTATTGGTGTTTTGCGTTGAGCATGAACGTGATTAGATCATGTTTATTGCAACACGGTTATTCATTTAAGTTAAAGAATAATTGTTATTCTGTTTACATGAATAATACCTTCAATGGTCATGCACCCAGTGAGAATGGTTTGTTGAATCTTGATCGTAGTAATACACATGTTCATAACATTGATGCCAAAAGATACAAAGTTAATAATGATAGTACCACATACTTGTGGCACTGCCGCTAAATGTCATATTGGTATAAAGCTCATGAAGAAACTCCATGCTGATGGATCTTTGGACTCATTCGATTTCGAATCGGTTGAGACATGCGAACCATGCCTCTTGGGCAAGATGACTAAAGGACCCCGTTTTTTGGTTTGATGGAGCGGGCAAGGGATTTATTGGAAATGATACATGTTGATGTATGCAATCCAATGAGTCTTGTAGCATGCGGTGGATATCGTTATTTTCTTACCTTGATTGATCATTTGAGTAGATATAGTGTATATTTGCTTAATGAGACACAAGTCTGAATCGTTTGAAAGGTTCAAGCAAATTCAGAGTGAAGTTTAAGATCATCGTGACAAGAAGATAAAAATGTTTGCGATATGATCGTGGAGGTGAATATCTGAGTTACGAGTTTGGCATACAACTTTAGACAATGTGAAAGTTGTTTCACAACTCACACCACCTGGAACACCATAGTGTGATGGTGTGTCCGAACGTCATAGTCGTGCTCTATTGGATATGGTGTGTGCTATGATGTATATTATCGTTTTGTTACTATAATTTTGGGGTTATGCATTAGAGACAACTACATTCACCTTTAAATAGAGCACCATCTAAATCCGTTGAGATGACACCGTGTGAATTATGGTTTGATAGAAACCTAAGCTGTCATTTCTTAATGTTTGGGGCTGCGACGCTTGTGTGGAAAATGTTTTCACCTAATGAGCTCAAACCCAAAGCGGACAAATGCATCTTCATAGAATACCCTAAGTATAGTTGGGTGAACCTTCTATCTCAGATCCAAGCATAAAATGTTGATTGCTAAAACTGGGTCCTTTCTCGAGGAAAAGTTTCTCTTGAAATAATTGAGTGGGAGGAAGATAGAACTTGATGAGGTTATTGAACCTCTGTTTCAACCAGAGAGTAGCGCAGCACATGAAGTTGTTTCTGTGAAGCCTACGTTAGTTGAAGAGGAAGTTAATGATGATGATCATGAAGCTTCAGATCAAGTTACTATCAAACTTCGTAGGTCGACAAGGACGTGTACTGCTCCTGAGCGGTACGACAACCCTGTCTTGGAGGTCATGTTGTTGGACAACGATGAACCTACGAACTATGGAGAAGCGATGATGGGCCCGAAAACCAACAAATGGTTAGAGGCCATGAAATCCGAGAAAGGATCCATGTATGAAAAACCAAGTATAGACTTTGGTGGACTTGCTCGTTGGACGACAGCTCGTTAAGTACAAATGGATATTTAAAATGAAGACAGATGCTGATGGTAAATGTCACCATTTGTAAAGCTCGACTTGTTGCAAAGAAGTTTACGACAAGATCAAGGAGTTGACTGCCATGAGACTTTCTCACTCGTAGCGATGCTAAAGTTTGTTGAAACTATGTTAGTAGTTGCTACACTTTCAATTATGAAATCTGGCTGATGGATGTCAAAACATCGTTTCCTTAACGGTTTACTTGAGGAAAGGTTGTATGTGATACAACCAGAAGGTTTTGTCAGTCCTAAGGATGCTAAAAGGTGTGAAGCTTCAGTGATTCTTCTATGAACTGAAGCAAGCATCTCGGAGTTGGAATATACACTTTGATGAGGTGATCAAAGTTTTTGAGTCTATACAAAGTTTACGAGAAACTTGTATTTGCAATAAAGTGAGTGGGAGCACTATAGAGTTTCTGATAAGGATATGTGGATGACATATTGCTATTCAGAAATGATGTAGAATTTTTGGAGAGTATAAATGGTTTTTTGAAAAGAGTTTTTCAAAGGAAGACCTAGATAAAGCTACCTAATTGTTGAGCATCAAGATCTATAAAGATAGATCAAGATGTTTGATAAGACTTTCAATGAGTACATACCTTGACAAGATTTTGAAAGAGTTCAAAATGGATTAGTCAGAGAGAAGTGTTCTCGCCTGCTTTGCAAGGTGTAAAGTTGAGTGAGACTCAAATCTCGACAACGGCAGAAGAAAGAGAATGGACGAATGTCGTCCCCTATGCCTTAGCCATAGGCTCTGTATAGTATGCCATGCTGTGTACCGCACCTGTGTGTGCCTTGCCATGAGTCCGTCAAGGGGTACAAGAGTGATCCAGGAGTGGATCACTGGACATCGGTCAAGATTATCCTTAGTAACTAAAAGACTAAGGAGATGTTTCTTGATTATGGAGGTGATAAAGAGTTCGTCCTAAAGAGTTACGTCGATGCAAGCTTTAATACCAATTCGGATGATCCGTAGTAGCAATCTGGATACATATAGTGGAGCAGCCATTTGGAATAGTACCAAGTGGAGTGTGGTAGAAGTGTTTACGGTTTGACATAGAGATTTGCAAAGTACACACGGATCTGAATGTCGCAGACCCGTTGACTATAAGACCTCTCTCACATGCAAAGCATGATCGAGCCCCAAAACTCATTGGGTGTTAGATTCATAACAACGCATATCACATGGTGATGTGAACTAGATTATTGACTCTAGTGTAAGTGGGAGACTGTTGGAAATATGCCCTAGAGGCAATAATAAATTAGTTATTATCAAATTTCCTTGTTCATGATAATCATTTATTATCCATGCTATAATTGTATTGATCAGAGACTTAAATGCATGTGTGGATACATAGACAAAACCATGTCCCTAGTATGCCTCTAATGGACTAGCTCGTTGATCAAAGGATGGTTAAGGTTTCCTAGCCATGGACATGAGATGTCATTTGATAACGGGATCACATCATTAGGAGAATGATGTGATGGATAAGACCCAAACTACAAACATAGCATATGATCGTGTCAGTTTATTGCTACTGTTTTCTACATGTCAAGTATATGTTCCTATGACCATGAGATCATGCAACTCACGGATATCGAAGGAGTGCCTTGTGTGTATCAAACATCGCAACGTATGACGGAGAGGTATCTTAGGGCACACTCGGTAATACAACATCACAACAAGCCTTGCAAGCAATGTGACTAAGTGTTAGTCACGAGATCTTATATTACGGAATGAGTAAAGAGACTTGCCGGTAATGAGGTTGAACTAGGTATGGAGCTACCGACGATCGAATCTCGGGCAAGTAACATACCAAGAACAAAGGGAACATCATACGGGATTAACTGAATCCTTGACATAGAGGTTCGACCGATAAAGATCTTCGTAGAATATGTAGGAACCAATATGGGCATCCAGGTCCCACTATTGGTTATTGACCGTAGAGGTGTCTCGATCATGTCTACATAGTTCTCGAACCCGCAGGGTCTGCACACTTAAGGTTCGGTGACGTTTTGGTAGTATAGAGTTATGCATGGTGGTGACCGAAGGTTGTTCGGAGTCCCGGATGAGATCCTAGACGTCATGAGGAGCTCCGGAGTGGTCCGGAGGTAAAGATTCATATATATGAAGTCCTTTTGGTCGCCGGAAAAGTTTTGGGCTCATCGGTAGTGTACCGGGAGTGCCGGTAGTATACCGGGGGACCATCGGGAGGGGTATTTCGACACAAGAGGCTTCATGGGCTGTGGGAGAGTAAATATCATCCCTTAGTGGTCTGGTGGAAACTCCCACACAAGGCCCATGTTGCTGGAGAAGAAAACCCAATAGGAAATGGTGGAAAAGGAAAAAAAGGGAGGAATCCTAGTCCTACTAGGATTGGAGGAAAGTCCTCCAATCCTAATAGGTTCGGCCGACTCCTATGGGGCCTTGGCCTTGCGCCAGACCTCCTCTTCCCTCCCTCCTATATATAGTTGTGGTATTGGGTGTTTTGCACTTGATTTTACAGCCACGTGCTACCCGTTCCTCCAGTGCATAGTTTCTCCTCTAGATCTGATTTCTGCAGTGCTTAGGCGAAGCCCTGCCGGAATTGCTCCACCACCATCGCCGGAGCGCCATCACGCTGCCGGTGAACTCTTCCCCCTCTACACTCCTTCTTGCTAGATCAATACGGTGGAGATCGTCATCAAACTGTACGTGTGCTGAATGCGGAGGTGCCGTCCGTTCGGCGCTAGATCGGAAGGATCGTGATCAAGTTCGTGGGACGGATCGTGATCAAGTTCGTGGGACGGATCGTGATCAAGTTCCTGGGACGGATCATGATCAAGTTCGTGGGACGGATCGTGATTAGATCGCGGGATGGATCGTGATTGGATCGCGGGACGCACAGCGATTTGGATCGCGAAGACGTTCGACTACACCAACCGTGTTTCTTAACGCTTCCCGCTTAGCGATCTACAAGGGTATGTAGATCCACTCTCCCTCTCATAGATGCTCATCACCATGGATAGATCTGCGTGTGCATAGGAATATTTTTGTTTCCCATGCAACGTTCCCCAACAGTTGTCCCTGACAATAGCTCCGCACCGAGAAGAAAATGCGTTCTTGGTCCGCTTGGGTTCAATCGGATGGCCATCATCCGCGAGTGCTGTGATCATGAACTATTCGTCCTTGCGCTACCTCTTCTTCAGGCCTCGTCTCGTTACCGAAGTTTGGCTCGATCCGGAGGGCTATAATAGAAGAAAGAAGAGTTAATTAATATATGTACATACCAAAACAATTAATGCATCAATTAGCTAGAGTCAGCACAGGCTTAATTAATATATATACCTTGCCGGACTTTGCAACAGCTCCCTCCTCCGATCGGCCACCGGAGCCGTCATCATGGTCTCCTTCTTCCTCCGGCATTCGGTCACCGGAGCCATCATGATCATGTCCTTCCTCCTCCATTGTTCGATCATCAGAGCTGTCATAACCCTCACCTTCCAGACCATCGGTGTCATTGAGATACGACAAGACATCACGTCCCTCGTGGATTATGTACCCCAACAACTGTTCTTGTTCTTCGTCTCTTGGATCTATAGTTTTTATAAATATTACAACATGACAATTACTTGATAAATCTATGTTACCAGAGTTTTCTTCATTTAACTTGGTAAATTTGGGTGGCCTCGACAATGCTTCTAGGGTTTGGGGTGGCCTCGACAACACTTCTAGGTGCCAACAAAATACATATATCATATATACAAAAACATGGGATACCTTAATTAGTTCAATTTTTTGCCTTGACAAATCATTGAACCTTTTGACAGAAACCTCCCATAAACTCTTTCATAATTTTCTTTAGCATACATCCATGGAAAAAAACAGGAAGCTACAATATTTTTTTATATCATATGATAATTTTTTTTATATATATATACATCCATCCATCCATCCATCCATCCATATACACACACATATATACATGGATCAAAAATGCTATACAAAAATATTATGAACAAAAAAAGCATACATCATCTATCATCAACATCATCAGCTATCATCAACATCATCATCTAACTATCATATATCATCTATCATCTATATATCATCAAATTAAATCAGCAAAATCGGACAGGGGAGGAAAGGGGGCCGGCCGGACCGAATGGGGAGGAGGGGCGGCATCGTCGGGGCAGGGTTGTGGCGTGGGGCGGCGTCGGGGAGCGGCGCCAGCGTCAGGGCAGGGGCGGCGCGTCGGGGCAGGGCGGCGCGTCGGGGCAGGGGGTGTCAGGGCAGAGGGCGTCGAGGGCGAGCTCGGGCAGCCTGGCGGCGTTGATGTGCTCGGCGTCGTCGGGGGCAAGTGCTAGATCAAATCTGAAAAATCGAAACTGTCGCTTATATACACAGAGCATTGGTCCCGGTTGGTGCCACCAACCGGGACCAAAGCCCTGTTTTTGGCAGCCCAAAGGGCGGGAAGCAGAGACCATTGGTCCCGGTTGGTGCCACCAACCGGGACCAAAGGGATGCTTTGGTCCCGGTTGGTGGCAACAACCGGGACTAAAGGGGGGCATTGGTCCCGGTGGTGCCACCAACCGGGACCAAAAGGTGGTGCTGCCCGAGAACAAATGTTTAGTCCCACCTCGCTAGCCGAGAGCGCTCGAAAGTGGTTTATAAGCGCTGCTGCGCCAACCCTCTCGGGCTCCTCTCAACTACAGGCTTACGGGCCTAATTGCACTCTCCTCCGCCTGTGGGCCTACTGGATCTTCTACGGGCCTGAATCCTGGCCCAACTAGCTGTTGGGTTTCTAGTCGTATTCAGGCCGTGGTGGCCCAGTAGGCGGCATTTTTCTATTTAAAAAATGTTTTTTGTTTTATTTTGCTTTATTTATTGTTTTAATTTTTTTCCAGTATTTTTCTTCTGTTATTTTAGTTCATTCTTTTTAACAAATAAATACTTTGATAATTTTAGTTGCATAATTTCCATTATTTTGTTTTGTTTCTTGCTTTATTTATTTTTTGCTTTATTTATTTCTAGTGTGTTTTATCATTAAATTCTTTTTGCTATTAATGTTTTGAAAAAAAATACTTTGATAATTTTAGTTGCATAATTTTTATATAATTATTGTTTCAAAAATACTAGAGGTTTATAAAAGCTTTTTAGCTGATTCTTTTTTGAACTCCACTCCTACGATGTTTTGAAAGAAATAAAAAAGCACTTCAAACAAACTCTGAAAAGGTTGAAAGTTGACATGGTATAATCATTTCACCCACATAGCATGTGGTAAAAAGTTGAGTGGGGTACGACAAAAACTAGATACACTTCGTGTATAAAATGGACAATCTATTTCGAAGTATCACGGTTTCGAACGAAAACTCATCTGTTATGAAGGGATTTCATTTTTTTGAACTCATTTGAACTCCAGAATTTTTGTGTGTTCAAAATGCACTATTCAAAGCCACATTATCAATTTTCAACCCTTTTTGACTTCATTTGGTATTTTTCATGCACTTATTGATTTTTTTGAGCTAAATGACCCTGAAATTGAAAAGCACTTCAAATGAACTCTGAAAAGGTTGAAAGTTGGCATGGTATCATCATTTCACCCACGTACCATGTCATAAAAAGTTGAGAGGGTTATGGCAAAAACTGGATGCACTTTATGTACAAAATGGAGAATCTCTTTTGAAGTATTAGGGTTTCGGACGAAAATTCATGTGTTACAAAATGCATTTCATTTCTTCACACGTCACTGCAATGATATAGTTGTGGAGCGAAAGTCTTCACTTCTTCTTCGCGTGTGTCCTTTGCTTATTGCGCTGTAACCATGGACAATTTTCATCGTTTAACAGGGTGCTTGGGTCAGCCTTGACTTTGACGGGAGGAATTTCATGAAACTTTTCATAATCTTCAGACATGTCTGTCTTACCCTCCAATCCCACAATGTCTCTTTTTCTCGAAAGAACTATGTGGCATTTTGGCTCATCGTATGATGTATTCGCTTCCTTATCTTTTCTTTTTCTCGGTATGGTAGACATGTCCTTCACATAGAAAATTTGTGCCACATCATTGGCTAGGACGAATGGCTCGTCTGTGTACCCAAGATTGTTTAGATCTACTGTTGTCATTCCGTACTGTGGGTCTTCCTGTACCCCGCCTCTTGACAGATTGACCCATTTGCACTGAAACAAAGGGACCTTGAAATCATGTCCATAGTCAAGTTCCCATATGTCCACTATGTAACCATAATATGTGTCCTTTCCCCTCTTGGTTGCTGCATCAAAGTGGACACCGCTGTTTTGGTTGGTGCTCTTTTCATCTTGGACGATCGTGTAAAATGTATTCCCATTTATCTCGTACCCTTTGTAAGTCAATACAACCGAAGATGGTCCCCTGGCCAACGAGTACAACTCATCAGAAACAGTGTTGTCACCCATGAGACGTGTTTGTAACCAACTGTCGAAAGTCCTGATGTGTTCACATGTAATCCAGTCATCACACTGCTCCGGGTGTTTGGAGGATGGAATATTCTTGTGTTCATCAACATACGGGGTCACCAAGGTGGAATTCTGTAAAACTGTGTAGTGTGCTTGAGACCTGGAATGCTCGTCCCTACATATTATTGAGTCCAGTCGTAGCGTGCCTTTTCCAGTCAGTCTTCCCTCATACCGCAATTGAGGGAGACCAATCTTCTTAAGGTCAGGAATGAATTCAACACAAAACCCAATGACATCCTCTATTTGATGGCCCATGGAGATGCTTGCTCCTCGCCTAGCGCGGTTACGAACATATTTATTCAAGACTCCCATGAACCTCTCAAAGGGGAACATATTGTGTAGAAATACAGGGCCCAGAATGACAATCTCGTCGACTAGATGAACTAGGACGTGCGTCATGATATTGAAGAAGGACGGTGGGAACACCAGCCCAAAACTAACAAGACATTGCACCAAATCACTCCTTAACCTTGGCAGGATTTCTGGATTGGTCAACTTCTGAGAGATTGCATTGATGAATGCACATAGCTTCACAATGGCTAATCAAACGTTTTTCGGTAGAAGCCCCCTCATGGCAACCGACAGCAGTTGCGTCATAATCACGTGGCAGTCATGAGACTTTAGGTCCTGGAACTTTTTCTCTGCCATATTTATTATTCCCTTCATATTCGACGAGAAGCCAGACGGGACCTTCATACTGAGCAGGCATTCAAAGAAGATTTCCTTCTCTTCTTTGGTAAGAGCGTAGCTGGCAGGACCTTCATACTGCTTTGGATGCATGCCGTCTTTTTCATGCACATGTTGTTGTTCCTCACGTGCCTCCGGTGTATCTTTTGTCTTACCATACACTCCCAAGAAGCCTAGCAGGTTCACGCAAAGGTTCTTCATCACGTGCATCACGTCGATTGCAGAGCGGACCTCTAGGTCTTTCCAATAGGGTAGGTCCAAAATATAAATTTCTTCTTCCACATGGGTGCGCATTTGTGAGCGTCATTTGGAACAGATAGTCCGCCAGGACCCTTTCCAAATATTACTTGTAAATCATAGACCATATCAAGTATGTGATCACCAGTACGGAGGGTGGCTTGTTCCGGTGATCTGCCTCACCTTTGAAATACTTTCCTTTCTTTCGACATTGATGGTTGGTCGGAAGAAATCGACGATGCCCCAGGTACACATTCTTCCTGCATTTGTCCAAATATATACTGTCAGTGTCATCTAAATAGTGTGTGCATGCGTGGTATCCCTTGTTTGTCTGTCCTGAAAGGTTGCTGAGAGCAAGCCAATCGTTGATGGTTACAAACAGCAACGCATGTAGGTCAAAATCCTCCTGTTCGTTCTCATCACACACACGTACACCTCTTCCATTCCATAGCTATAAAAGTTCATCAACTAACGGCCTTAGGTACACATTAATGTCATTGCCGGGTTGCTTAGGGCCTTGGATGAGCACTGGCATCATAATGAACTTCCGCTTCATGCACAACCAAGGAGGAAGGTTATACATACATAGAGTCACAGACCATGTGCTATGCTGGCTGCTCTACTCCCCAAAAGGATTAACGCCATCTGCACTTAAACCAAACCATACGTTCCTCGGGTCACCTGTAAAGTCGCTCCACTTTCTCTCGATCTTTCTCCACTGCGACCCGTCAGTGGGTGCTATCAACTTCCCATCTTTCTTACGGTCTTTTTTGTGCCATTGCATCAACTCAGCATGCTTTTTGTTTCTGAACAGACGTTTCAACCGTGGTATTATAGGAGCATACCACATCACCTTGGCAGGAACCCTCTTCCCGGTGCGCTGGCCCTCAACATCACCTGGGTCATCTCTTCTGATCTTATACCGCAATGCACCGCATACCGGGCATGCGTTCCGTTCCACGTACTCACCGCGGTAGAGGATGCAGTCATTAGGGCATGCATGTATCTTCTGCACCTCCAATCCTAGAGGGCATAGAACCTTCTTTGCTGCATACGTACTGTCGGGCAATTCGTTATCCTTTGGAAGCTTCTTTTTCATTATTTTCAGTAGCGAACTAAATCCCTTGTCAGATAAACTATTGTCTGCCTTCCATTGCAGCAATTCCAGTGTGGCATCGAGCTTTTTGTTGTCATCTTCGCAATTTGGGTACAACCCTTTTTTGTGATCCTCTAACATGCGATCGAACTTCAACTTCTCCTTTTCACTTTCACATTCTCTCTGTGCATCAACAATGACCCGGCGAAGATCATCATCACGCACATCGTCTGGTTCCTCTTGATCTTCAGCTTCCCCCATTGCAGCATCACCATATTGGGAGGGTAGTTATCGCCATCCTCTTCTTCTTCGTTGTCTTCCATGATAACCCCTCTTTCTCCGTGCTTGGTCCAAACATTATAGTGTGGCATAAAACCCTTCTGAAGAAGGTGGAAGTGAATGGTTTTAGAGTTGGAGAAAGACTTCATGTTCTCACAGACAGTACATGGACAAGGCATAAAATCATTCTGCTTGTTTGCCTCAGCCGCTTCGAGAAAATTATGCAGGCCCTTAATATACTCGGAGGTGCGTCGGTCACCGTATATCCATTGCCGGTTCATCTACGTGCGTTATATAATAAAGTGTATTAAAAACCATTACAACATATCATGAATACAAAAGTGACCAAATTATTAGAAATCCATCATCACATTAAAGCCAAAGTACAATAATGACCAAAATAAATACGTACAGTTCATACATAGCTGTCATTATTGAACAACATATAGGTCTCTAGAGCATCTAACTAAAACATACACCGAAACTATGTAAAAAATTTAAATGCAACAACAAATGCAATCATAACCGCTACTAAGGTACCAATTGATCCAACAACATAATGATACCAAGCCTTAGTATGAATGGCATATTTTCTAATCTTTCTAAGCTTCAAGCGCATTGCATCCATCTTGGTCTTGTCATCGGCGACAACATTGACAACATGCAACTCCAATCCCATCTTGTCATCTTCAGTTATTTTCAATTTTTCTTTCAAATGACCGATTTCTTTTTCAGCTTTAGTTAACTTGTCGAGCAGAATTGCGTAGTCGGTTGGAATTTCTGGTTCACCTACTTCCTATAGATAAAAAAATCTATGTCAAGTTGGTGGCATAATTAATTGTCAAAGACATTAGATGTTTGAAAGAGTTATATAAGAGATAATATACCACATCTGAATCATAGACTGGACGAGGGCCGACGTGGGCGGATACCATAACCATGACACTATATAATAACAAACAATAATAAAAGTAAGAAAATCATACGAGTAAGCATATTTACTTTTAGCAAGAAGATAAGATCAAGAGGCTCACCATGTGTGGGCGATCGACGGCGGTTTCAGGACGGGGACGGGACAGGACGGACCGCCAAACCTAGACAAACCTTGACGAAAATGGAGTATGTACAAGGAGCTTCGAGAGGAGAAAGCTTAAGTTTGGCTTGGGCATTTCATCAAACACCTCATGTGCATAGGAGGTGAGCTAGAGCACCACAAATGTCTTCCCTCACCGGCAAAAAAACAGAGCGGTGTGTGGAGTGCTCCGCTCGCCGGCGAGGGGGTATATATAGGCATCTCATTGGTCCCGGTTCGTGGCTGGAACCGGGACTAAAGGACCCCCATTTGGTCCCGGTTCCAGCCACGGACCGGGACCAATGGTTGTGGGCCAGTAGCGAGGCCCATTGATACCGGTTCGTGTCTGGAACCGGGACCAGAGGGGCCAGACGAACCGGGACCAATGCCCCACGTGGTCCGCCCGGCCCCCTGGCCTCACGAACCGGGACTAATGGGCTAGCCGGCCCGAACCGATGCCCTGTTTTCTACTAGTGATATTTTTTAATCCAATCTGAGAGACTTTTAAGAGCTCTTTCTTTGGTTGAATGAAATCTTCCCGCCTTCATTCTTCCTTCAAGAATTGGTAACCAAGATATTTATCCTCAAAAGCGAGAGAAGTACTTTTTAGAATTACCATGGTCGCCACTTGATTTTACATACTAAACTTTTTCCAAACATGAGAGAGCATTTATCAGGGCTTAGAGATTGTCAAGTTCCATTCTCATAATCAGACAGAATATTTTTCACAGTCAAGACTTGTCCTATTGTTCCCTTGAAAAATAGAATACTATCATCTGCAAAAACAAATGAGATATACCTGGGCCCTGCCTATTCATCCGAAATTCTTGGATAAATCCTTTCGCGCACGCATCATATAATAATAAAGAAAGAGCCTCTTCTACAAACAAGAACAAATATGGAGATAAAGGATCCCCTGCCTTAGTCCCCGGGATGGAGTGAATGTATCCAACCGTTGGCCATTAAAACGGACTATGGAGTGATTGTATCCAACCGTTGGCCATTAAAACGGACTGAGATTTTCACCTAGGTAACACAACTCATAATCCGATTCATACAAACTGAATCAAAGCCCAAAGCCCCAGGCATGCTTTTTAAGAAGTGCCACTCCACACGATCGTACGCCTTCGCAAGATCCAACTTGTACGCACAGAACTCTAACCACTCATCTTTATGCGAATTCATAGAATGCATGCATTTGAAGGGTAGGAGGGCATTATCAGATATTAACCTTCCAGGGATAAACGCACTTTGGTTAGGAGAAATCATACCATCTAGGATTGGGCACAACCTATTTACCAGGCATTTGGAGATAATCTTGTAAATAACATTGCAGGTCGAAAATCTTTAATATCTTGAGGATTCTTGACCTTCGGGATGAGCACAATGGTTGTATCATTAATCCCATCCGGCATAATTCCGGTAAGAAAGAATTCCTTGACCGCCAGAATAATATCCTCTTTGATGAGCCTACAATTTCTCTCAAAGAATCTTACCGAAAACCCATCAGGACCCGACACTTTGAACAGTCCAATCTCAAAAGGTCCATCACTAATTTCTTGATCAGTAAACGGTTTACACAACTCAGCATTCATATCCTCATTGACCAAAGGACTAACAAGATGAATAATGTGAGAAGGGTCAACCCTATCATCAGAAGAATAAATCTTCTTAAAAATAAATTAGTAATATCCTTAATTTCCTCCATATTTTCTGTGAGGGATCCATCTATCCTTTATGAGCCGAAATATTATTTTTCTTGGCTCTCCAAAAGGGCTTTCTTTTAAAATAATTAGTATCCTGATCCCCTACTTTCATAGTGTCCAATCTAGACCTATGCTTCCGTAAAGTTTCTTCTTTGAGCAATAGCTCATCCATGTCCGCTAAAATTTTCTTCCTCTCCTTCGATGCATTGTGATTGTTCCTCTTAAATAGAATGTTTAATCTTTTTTGGGCATACTCAAGCTTCCCCGAAGGCTTGTTGGGTCATAGGATTAGGCTTGCCAACTTCCATAAGAATCTTGACATTGACCAAAATGTCATGTTTATTTTTCCTTATAGATGTGGAATTTGCACATGCCCACTCTATTCTCTCCACCGGCCCTCTAAATTTCATGTGTGTTGTTCATAGTCATCTCTTATACAAAACTTATGCATTATCAAATCGTCTTGGAATTCACATTGCTATGTTTTCTAATTCTCGATACCATAGAGGGTCATATATGATCTTGCATCGTCATTGTAAAGCAAAATAGGAATGTATTTTTCTCATGAAAAGAATCCTATATTCGAATGTTTATTTTATTTATTTTCCATGCAAAGCATATAATTTTGTTTAGTTTTGCCGAATTTTCCTTTTTGGAGAAAAATATATTCAAGATTGTAGGTATCTCTTTTCATACGGAGCATACTGGTTTTGGAAGTGCGCTTTGTTTACAAGTCTCACATGGGTTTCAAAGCTAGAGTCCAAAGTTTTTTCAAAATCAGAGTCCGGCTGCTTCAGCTTATGCATACGTGCTTTTTGAGATTGGCCACTTGGCCTCTGCAATGTTCGATTTCAAGTTGTGAAGACTTGTAGTGTATCTTTCTTGCATGTAGATATGTGATGGGCTATGACTATTTTTCCTAATCAGTACACGTGTTTTTTCCTTTCCAACCGAGCACATATAATATTTTATAATGGAGTCCAACATACACGATTTGAAATTACATGTCTGAACCGATGATTTATGTTTTCAATATAGAGGTAGACGGCGTGTCACTTTAATATCTTCCAACCTTATGTCCTTATGTTGTCGATATAGACGTGACAGTTCAATATGCTCACACATATATGTTTACATGTTACGTGTAAACTTTTAAATTTCATCCGTTATTATTTTGATCAAACGACAGTAATAGTATTAGCATATGTGGATAAAATATGAAGGCTTGTTTGACTCTGGTTTTAAGTATATATATAATAGGATCGATTTCTAGTCGTGTAGCTTCATAATAATTTTGCAAAGCTTTCGCAAAGTTTCCTTCAGATTGAGCCAACATCCATTACGGTCTTTCATTATATTCAAAAAATCTCCGTGTTTAATTATATAATAGATAAAAAATTCATGTTTACAAACAAAAAGTGTCCGTACATTTAAAAAACATGTTTGGAAAATGAGTTCATAAAATTCAGATATGTTTCTGAACATTAAAAATGTGTTCTCACGGTTTTAATATGTTCATATTTTCCCCAAATATTAATATGACACGGTTTAAAATGATCACGTTTTAAAATGATCACACGTTTTAATAAAAAATATTTACAAAATATGCCATATTTTGTAAAAGGATACCTGGCGCTCACGCAGGCGTGCTATTGGGCACGGCCCAATACGCACGTGTTCGTTGGTTGTTTTAACTGGTCGCCTGGGCTCGCTGCTGACTGGTCGTGGTTGAGCGGCCAAACGTTGACTTTCGAAATAATGAAGAAAACGAAAATCGCAGAAAATCTTTCAATACAGAATTGTATATGTAAATTTCAAAAAACGTTAATTGTAATAATATGGAAATTGTAATAATTGTCAAAAGCTAACAATGGAAAAAGTAAGATGTCAAAATATAGAGTGGCATAAGGAAAATTGGCAAAAGCTAGAGTGACAAAAAGAAAATTTTCTCCAGAAGAAACTATTTGACATAGGATTGTCCATCACATACACTTTTTATGTGGAAAAGTTTGCGAAAGGGTGGCCTAACGCTCACACTTGTCGTCGGAAAGTCGTGTGTGATTGTTCACTCATTCAACACGCCAATTTTTCAGAAACTGTGTGGATTTGATGAAGTCATCGCTCACGGTATTGTCTGACAAACCGTTAGTAATAGGATACCCCAATAATCAACCTAATTGACCTATTATATTTATAATCCTGTTAGTAACCAAATTGATACTTCATATCAATCACACAATATATTTCATATTTGTATTACGACAACCATGATTTCATAATTGAAATACATCAGAGTACAAAATCATATAGGCATATATTACCTAGCTATCCAATTAAACAACAGGACCAAGTTGCACATGCAACATCTAAAACCTTTGGAAAGTAGCATGAATCTTGTCTAGAAAGTTGTTGAAGCGTAAGGCAAATATTGAGCCTTCACTGATGTCGAAGGTCTTTGCAACTTTAGCTCAGTGCCTGTGGATGATTGCCCGCCCATCCTTCATTCTTTCGAGGAAGACTTCAAGGGTGTTGTATGAATACCTTTCTGGCCTCTTGACCATGCAGGTGGTCTGAGACGTACTCATCGATGAACTACTTTGGAAAGGACTAGAAACAAAGATATGCATAAATTTCGTTTCGAAAAATTGAAATGCCGCAAAGGGAAAAAAGACAAGGTAAAAGAGATAGTACCATCATATAGTTCACTGATGTCTTCTTCATTGTGTAGACAAACATCTTGTTGTTTCTCGTCGCTAGGTTCTTTATCTTAACAATCTTTTCTGAGATTCTTGATTTGACTGATATTCATGAACACCACATTTCCTCACATGTAAAAATGGGTCGAACAGTGGGTCTAAACCTCTTACAGCAGGACCTACATGTGCAAGACAAAATTGTTAGAAATCTAAATATTAGAATGATTCTTGTAACTGCACAATAATATACTATTAGCCAAAGAATCATGAATTTGCAAACCTCGATGGTAAACTTCAATGTCTCTCATTGTTTGCCGTGTAACATATTTAAGATAGATATTGCTATCCGTAAAATATGTTACTGAAAAATAAATGCATTGCTAATCTAACATATTAATTCGAGTCACATGGAAAAGCCAACCACGCTAAGAAGTATGAAATATAGCAATTGTATGTTTCACATGTATTTAGTATATCCAGATTCAATTTACTTCTCACATGCATAACAATACAAAATTGTACCAAAACAATCAAACATCACATTACAGATGATCACCAAAACAAATGAACCAAATAGTTAACTGAGCATCACATTAAACAATAAAACATACTAGGAGGTCAAATTGCATAGTAGAATTACATTGGATATTTCACTAGAATTTCTTAAGAAAAGGCAGGAGCAACACACGCAACAAGTAAATCAAACATGCTTAACAGGCCTAGCTAGATGAACACGGGTCATTAGTAATTGATTTTAAAAACAAGTTATTTCTCGTAAAGTTGTCAGAATCCTGACTCGGATCTTAAAATAGTAAGACTTTATGACTGTACATGTAGGAAACGATCCAAAACGCAAGCATGGTCGTTTTTAGCAAGACAATGTGGAGTCTAGCTACAAGTCGTGGGATCGTGTAAAATCGCACGCTGGGTCACTAACATGAACGACTCTAGCTCAGGCTCTAATCATGCCCTTGTTTTGAAGATGAACGGTGGATATCCAATACGCTAAGCCCTATATATATGTTGTCCCTTTGCCTTCCTGAATCGTTATCCTTTTCGTGGCCGCCGGCGTTGTGCCTTCATTTTTCTGTCCCTCTGACTTCTCACCTAAATCTGCCCTAGGAATTGCTGAGATCCAATCAGAACCGGTAAGCATATGGATGAAGAAAGGTGTTAACGAGAAGATCACAAGGGTGCTCCACTTCATAGGTAATACGTGAGCTTGTTATTGCTTTTTAGATTGAAAAGTATGAGATCTGGGCGGGGTGAATGGTTGTGCATGTATACAACAAGTCTTGCTATTACTAGTCGTGATAGTAGAATTCTAATAATTATACGGCTAATGGCCGTTCACTGTTTGTAGTATTCTTTACTATATTTTCTAGCCGGTCACTAAAAGCCGATTGATAGAATATCTAGCTTGTCACTAATTGCTAGACTCGTTGTTAATGATCGGCTAGAAAGTCTAGTAATTAGACAACTATATTACTTTTGTGCTTTACTTCCTAATTAGCACTTCTCTTATTTATTTATTTCATTTTTATTTATTTTAGGGCAATAATATGTCGACTACAACTGCTAGCCAAGGTAAAACGAAAAGTAAAAATGCTCCTGGAAATCCGTCTGACATTGGATGGGGTCATGGAGAGGAAGTTGACCGTATAAAGAAGACCGTAAGATGCAAGTATTGCTCTGTTGTTAGAGGAGGAGGCATTTAAGATTGAAGCATCATTTGGCAGGCACTCGGTTTAATTCAGAACCCTGTTCGAAAGTACCCGATGATGTCCGAGCAATGTTCCTGAAGTTGTTACATTGTCAAGAAGAACAGAGTGATGCAAAGAAGAGGAAGTTAGAACAGATAGCAACCGGTTCTCATGAAGTAAATGCCACAGAAGAGAATGACCAAGGTCATGTTGGAGATCAGCTAGCGAGTAAAACCTAGACAACTGTGAATCAATCTACAAAAATAATAAAGAGAGGAGGTTTATATTCAGATTTTTCATTTCTTCTATACGTCTGCTATTTCATTCAATCCGGTCAAGAATCCAGAATTTGCAAAGATGGTTAAAATGATAGGCAAATATGGTAAAAATCTGAAGCCTCCATCATATCATGAAATACGAGTAAAATATCTCAAGCTAGAAGTTGAGAGAACAATGAATCTGGTTGCTGAATTTAAACAAGAGTGGAAAAAGACAGGTTGTACAATTATGTTGGATGGCTGGACCAACAGAAAGAGAAGATCCATATGCAACTTTTTGGTGAACAGCCCAAAAGGTACTCTCTTTTTGGCATTCCGTTGGTACTTTTGAAATTTCCAAAACAGCCGACATTTTTTTTGAAATGATAGATGATATTGTTGAGATAGTAGGAGAGGACAATGTTGTCCAGGTTGTGACAGACAATGCGGCTAACTACAAGGCAGCTGGTGATCTTTTGATGGAAAAGAGAAAAGGGTTATTCTGGACACCATGTGCCGCACATTGCATTGATCTAATACTTGAAGATTTTGAGAAAAAGATGAAGATGCACAATGTAACTATTGCAAAAGGCCGGAAAATCTGCACATATATTTATTCGAGAACAGTGCCACTCTCTTGGCTGAGGGAATTCACTAAAGGAAGAGAGTTAGTTAGGCCAGCCATCACAAGATTTGCTACTGCGTATTTGACATTGGGATGTCTACATGAACTGAAAGGTGCGTTGGTCAACATGTTTAGTTCAAAAAACTGGAGGGGTAGCAAATTTTCTGCTACAAGAGAAGGCAAGGAAGTTCAACAAATTGTATTGGATAGCCGTGGGTTTTGGCCTGATGTTGCCCTTTGTCTTAAGGCTGCCTTGCCACTTATAAGAGTTCTTCGGTTGGTTGATTCGGATGAGAAGCCTGCTATGCCTTTTATTTATGATGAGATGAGCCGTGCAAAACAAAAGATACAGCAGAATTTTGTCAATGTGAAGAAGAGGTACATATATACGTCATTGATTCATGCTTTCTATTAAATATGTTATAGATTCTAGTCTTAACATTTTCCTGTATATTTACTATTCTACATTATCTCTTAATACGTATAAGCAGATGTTCGAGATTATTGATGAAATATGGGAAACACGGCTCCATAGGCCTTTGCATGCTGCTGCATACTACCTAAATCCACATTTCCATTACAGCAACAATTTTAGGGCCGCAGAAGTAAAACGCGGCCTTTACACATGTCTCGAGAAAATGGTTCCTGATCTAGCTGAAAGAGTGAAGATAGACTTACAACTAGGTGCATTTAAAAATGGATTAGGTCTTTTTGGAATGGAATCAGCTGTCGTGACTAGAACAAAGAAATCTCCAGGATTAGTTTATTTGCAGAAGTGTATACTAAGTTTATAACCATGTTATTGTGCTGTGTAAGTAATATGTCATGATTTCTTGCACAAGCCGATTGCTGGGATTCATATGGGGATGATGTCCCAGAGTTGCAAAATTTCGCTATTAAAATTTTGAGCTTAACTTGTAGCTCTTCAGGCGGTGAGCGGAATTTTAGTGCCTTCGAGCAAGTAAGAACTTTATTTGTTAATCTATTGCTTTGCAAAGTTACATAGTATATATGATGAACTAATGCTAGCTATTATTCTAAAACTTATGTAGGTACACTCTAAAAAAAGAAATCGCTTGCACCAAGAGAAGATGAATGATCTAGCTTTTCTCATGTACAATCTGAAGTTGTTTGATAGGCAAGCTAGAAGAATGGGACAAGCAAAAGTGACCTATGATCTAGAAGATGTATCTTGTGATGATGAATGGATAACTGAAAAGGAGGATCCTGTTCTTCCTCCACAAAAGAATTAGTTGGGTGCTCTGGATATAATTTCCCAACGGGAAGCAGAGAAAGAACAAGAGACTGATCCTGAAATTGAAGTTGAGAATATGGTCAGTAATTTAACTGAAGCATGTATGCACAATCATTTCACCCGCATATGTTACATATTGTTTTATTCTTTGTTTTTAGAAATCACCATTATTTTCGTTTCTTCTCAGGTGGTGATGATCTTGGATTGCACCAATATCTTGATGGGTATGACTTTGAGGTAAACCTGGGCATCCATCGGGCCGGGAAGGGTTTTACAAAGCCCGAACCAAAAATCTCAGGCCCGAGCCCGGCCCAGCCCGGCCAAAAAACAGAAAATACAGGCCCGAGCCCGGCCCGAACGTACTAAAAAGGTGATTTGCGGGCCGGGCCGGGCCTTCATGTAAAGTGCCGTTTCCAGCAAGCCCGAGCCCGGCCCGAACTGTTGCCCGGGCTTGAAAACCCGGCCCGAACCTAAAGCCCGGCCCAGCCCGGCCCGGATTTTTTGGGCCGGGTCGCCGGGCTGGGCTGCCCATGCCCAGGTTTACTTTGAGGACTACAATCGAGAAGTTGGAGGAGATGGAAACAATCAAGTCCACTCTACATCTGAGAGAGGTGATACTAGTGATGCACCATCGAGAGCCAATGAAGATGACGATCTTAATTTGGAGGACCTGTACTAATTGAGTGGTTGTTCTTCTTCAACAACTTAGTGGACTATTTACTATTGTTCGCTTAGGCTGAACCTACATATATGTGCATATGCCCAGATCTATGGTTTATGCTGAATTCTACCTACGGTTATGAGCTTATCCTACTTAATTTTGCTATGTTATTTTTTTACATATGTATACTACCTCTCTGCAAATTTTTATGATGAATAACTTTTTGGTGTGAGTTGTACCAAAAAAACATATATTTTAGCACACGCACAGTTCACTATAAAAACTCCATTTTGATTTTTTGCAGCTCACACAAAACGTATTTGTTCATGAAATTTTACAGGGATATAGTATACAACTTGGGTTCACGTGTTTGTTTTCACATTTTTTTCTAAACATCAAACAATTATTTTCAAATTGTTCAAAAAATGAGCCCCAGGAATCCATTCTCATTTTTTGTTCATTCACATATGAAATAAATATCTTTGACCTTCAATTCACGGAAATGTCTAAAATTATAGTATTGGTAGGATCGGGTAGAATCTTAGATTCTACGACTCGATTCTAGGACTCGATTCTACCGAAGACTTTCCGACCCGATCCAAAATCACGATTCTGGCAACTTTGATTCCTCGTCATCGGAGATATCGATAATGATGGGCTTGGAAGAGGGCGAAGCCTCCACATCGTGGATGCCCTCCTTGTAGGGGTGAGTGGCATGAGCCTGTCCGGGCACCAACCTGCCAGCTCTAGATCTGAGGAAAGCACGGGCACGCTAGGAAAACAACTCGTAGTCTTCGTTGAAGGCACCAGCGGAGCCCTCGAGAAAACACCACGAGATGTTGTGTAAAGCAGCCAACCGTGTGGCGGTGTCTGTGCGCAAGGCATCAACGGTGGCCTTGACGACAGGGTGCTCCTCCAACATATGGGCGTCGGCACGCATGGCAGCCATCGCAGCCTCATCCACGTGTGCGGCCGCGATTTGCTTCTCCTCTGCAAGATGTTCCTTGAGATCCTGGCTACACTGCATGCACCATGTATTTTGGCGTCGATTAATTGGGGGATGGGCCAGTGATTTTGGTGGAAGGTGTTGTGCCGGTGGTCGGGGCATGTGGGACGGAGGAGGATGGGATGCAGGGGGAGGGGTATGGGGAAGGTATGGATTACCTGACTAGATGGAGGAGGCTGAGAAATAGGAAGGCGTTGTTGTTGGGGATATATCCCATGGGTATGACTCTCCCAAAGTTATAACCCAGATTTTACTAAGGCGACCCATAAGGAGGATGCCCATAAGAAGTACAAGGCCTAGAGGGCAGCTCATCTCCAGGCCGGCTTAATGACATCGTCTGGCGGACCGGCTTGTAAACAAGGACGTAAGGAGTTCTCTTTTCCTTGAGGAGCAAGGAAAGGTAGGAATTAGACTAGATCACAGGTTGTGTTGTGACCTGGACTCTGTTATAAACTCCGGGCCTCCAACTATATATAAAGGGGAGCCCCTAAGTTAGAAAGATCAAGTAAGAAAGAAGCACACCTTTGAGAGCTAGGTTAGCGATTCCGCACCCTTGTAATCGAGATCATCATCAATACACACAAAGCAGGACGTAGGCTATTACCTCCATCGGAAGGGCCGAATCTAGGTAAAGTCGTCTCTCGTTCCCAATCAACCCGTTTGAGTCGCCACCTAGCGACGCTGGCCTCACACTAAAGTTCTCTAATGAGGACATCTGCCATGACAAAACCACGACAATCGCTTGTGAGGAGGCAGCACTGCAGGCAAGCCATGAAGGTTTGAAGTTAGGAAAGGAAGGGACAGGGGAAATGTGACTTTTTGTTGGTACGAGGGGCGGGGAGGTAGATATTTGCGCGGCAGCCTAAAATTTTCATTCGGTGCGGCAAGACACTAGCACGCACAGTCACATAGGACATAGTATTTTTATTTGAACTGTGTGCGATATCCAACATCACAAACGAATCCTCGAGATTATCCTGTGTGTACTGATACTAGACGTGGAAATTTTGGTCTCCAAGCATCTGACGTAAGATATTGGATACTACATTGCACATGGTACTTGGATTTCATTTTCATTTGGAAGAGAAAATGGGGATACGATGGCAAATTTTGGTCCAAATTTCCCTCATTAGGCTGGTCATCCACGTCATTGCTTAATTTAACATCATTTGCAAATTTGAGTACTACACAAAAGAGCCTACAACAGTACAACACTGCCCGCACTTACTCAATCGGCTAATTAAACATAGTTAGTTGACCTAAACATTACTCTAATAAAAGACCAGCACTCTAAACAAAGACTAATATTCCACCTGGTGCTCGTCGATCTATGCCGCCTCCTCGATGACAAACTCCCGCTCGATGACCTTTGGGTAAGGAGATCCATGGCATCCAGCGCCACATACTCCATCAGCATCTCGTAGTCCTCGTCCACCATCTCTTTGGATAAGGCTACCATGAGCAAGGCATGGGCGACCTTGGTCCGGGCATGGGCAACCACCATCTTGGCTAGGGAAGCCACCGACAAACGAACACCTCTTCGAGCACACTCAATGATTATCAACTCATTGGACGTGGGTTGTCGACCGGTGTCGAAGAAGGCCAATGTGATTTGTGCAGTGACCGACACAAGATAGGTGTGGGCAGCTGTCGGTGTCAAAACCGACGGATCTCGGGTAGGGGGTCCCGAACTGTAAGACTAGAATCAACGGTAACAGGAGACGAAAGGGACACGAGTTTACCCATGTTCGGGCCCTCCTATGGAGGTAATACCCTACATCTTGCTTGGTTGTATTGATGATGTAAGGGGTTACAGAGTTGATCTACCTCGAGATCGTATAGCTAACCCTATATGAGTTGTCCTCTCTATACCACCGACACCCTCCGGCTTATATAGACGTCGGGGGTGTCCTGGGTTTACACATGGTTGGTTACATGCCGAAGAGATAAACATGCCTAACTACAACTAATAACTTGGAGAATACGTCATGGCTCCTCGAAGCTTCCATCTTGCGTAGGTGGTCTTCGATCATCCGATGTCCGCTTTGCAGCCCATACGGTCCGTCCCATAAACAATAGGTCGGCTATCCGAGGATCCTCTAATCCAAGACTCCCTCAGTAGCCCCCGGACTAGCCTTCAATGCTGATTTATATCCGGTCGATCTCCTCATGTTGTCGTCTTCGGCTTGTGAGGCGAGTCCCTCATCCTTCTCTGTTCGGCAAAAGCCGAGTCTTCGGTAAGATCTTAAGCGTCTCGAGCGCAGGTTCATTATAATAACTACGCATGCTCCTCGACTTTCGCGCGTTGTGAGGAGGCGAGTGGTCAGTGATTTTTACAATCTTGCCCCTCCGCAACAGGGGCACCAACCCATTTAATCAAACAAAATCATGGCTCAGACCATATTCTCTCCCTCATCGAAAGAAACTCCCAGCGGAAGCTCCACGCAAAACATGGCCAACGTCCCCAGCTCCTCCGCACATCCCTACGGCTCACTCCCAGGGGATTGGACCAGCTGTTCTGTTACACTCTTGTGGCTCCATAATCTGGAGACCCAAGGGTATCTCCCGTCATCAAATCTGGCAGTAACCCGCGTAGGTCTACTCTCCTACGGCGATGAGGTTTTCGATGAGCGTTTCCCCAATCCTAACAAGGGGAAGCACGTGTTCTTCGTCCCCTTCCGCCTTCGGGGCCTTAGGTTTCCAATCCATCCGTTCCTGAGGGGGTTACTGGAGTTCAATGGGATCCAACTCCACCATCTTACTCTAGGGTCAATCTTACACATCTCAGGCTTCGTCGCGCTCTGTGAGATGTTCTTGGGGTGCGAAGCACATTTTGATTTGTGGAGGAACTATTTCTGTCTCATCCCCCGAACTCGGGGCAAGACAATGTTGGAGGTCGGTGGGGCCGAAGTGTTCCATATAGCGGGGACGGGGTATCCAGTAGGCACACCGAAGAAGTCTGAAGAATGGACCTCGGAGTGGTTCTATATTGAAGATGTACCCCTGTTCGAGCCAACCCGGACAGGCCTTCCCGAATACTCTGATGTTCTTTCAATGAAGAGGTACAACTGGCGACCAAAGAGCTCATCCCAGGAGGAAAGCGTCGAAGTGTGAAGCCTAGCTACGCAGGTGCGGATGCTCGTCCACCACCTACAGACCATGATCAAAGTCATGGCCACCGCCATCTCTTGGTGTGTTCAGCCCCTCCAATAGAGGGTATACCCCCTATGGCAATACAATAGGACAAGCGACGCCACGCGCTCCCGAAAGCAAGGTCCCACCAATCCAACGGTGTTGGCCGCCGCACTTGTCGACCTATACAAAGGAGGGCAAGAAGACTTTGTTTGGCGGTCAACCATGGAAGGATATTCGGCCCACAATCCCATCGAACGGGTAAGCCTTTCTCTTTTAATCATGAAATAGTTCAGGGTTTCCATTTTGTACTCTATTCGACCGAGGCCTGGTGTGAATAGGAATGGAGGAGTTTCATCGAGACAGTCAACTGTCCGGCTCCTCAGCCCGAGAACCATTCATGCGATAACAATCCAGGTTTCAATGAGGACCCAGATCTTCTCCTTGACTTTGAAAATGGAGTCTATTTATAGGAAAACATTGTACAGACCCCTGTGGCTATCATAGTTGATTACCTCGGGTCATTCTCCATCCCTACCGCAGGTAAGAAGCAAAGCTCCTCCCGCAAGAGGCCAGCTACCAAGAGCGCTCCGGACGTGCCGGTCCCGACCCCCAAGCACCACCGATCCGCGTGCCATACACCGACAGCCGAAGCTGCAGCTGAATCAGAGGCCATCCGGGACCCTGCGAAGGAGCCGGACGTGGGGTCGAATCCACCTGCCCGCTCATCCCGAAGGTACATTGTTCGGTTATCTGCTTATCGTTGTAATCAGTAGAGTCTCATAGCAGCTCGTATTATTGGAATACTTAGGCGAAACACCCAATCCTCTCCTACCGAAGAGTCTACCCGGGTGTGTGGAGATGCCCGAAGCTCCCAAGTCACGACCCATGCGGCTTCTGCTACAGAAGCCCCCGTGGCCAATCCGTCACCCGCCGATTTTGGTGATGGTGTCTCCGTTACCAAATCAGAGGTGGAGAGTGCCATGCATTATCGGCAACGATGGGAAGCCATGCGGCATGCAATTTTCTCTGATCAGGAGTCCGGCGCCCTACGCTCGGCGGATGCGCACCTTGGTGCTGCCCGAGCTGGATTCGGCGAAGCTATGAAGTTGATAACATCCAGCATACATGTAAGTGATCGGATTTTATAGAATTCGAATATTTGTGTAAGCCCAATAGCCCCCGAGCCTCAATTTGTTCTGGAACAATCAAATTAAGGATCTCCGCATTGTTTGACTAGTAACGCAGGCCTCAAAGCAACAGTCTGAGCAATTGGTCAAGGAGCTCGAGGAAAGCCGCACGGAAGTACAATCCGTGAAGGCCGAACTAGCACAAGTAAAGAGCTTCGCGCGAGGGGCCCATGGTGAGTATGCATTTATTGCTAATCTTTATACATCATCATGCCTGATATACGGACTCCATGTAGCAGCCGAATCAGTAGGACATATGGAAAGGCAGCTGGAAGAAGCCTGGGATTCTCAGAGGTATGCGGAGTCTCAGCACCAGGCTGGCTGCCTTGTCATACCAAAACAAGCTGAAGAAATAAAGAGTTTGAAGATTCAATTGGCCCAAGCTGAAGAAGAGAACCTAAAGCTTCAGAGGGGCATGTTTGGTAAGTATGATTCCACTATCAGCAAATATTTCTGATGTGGGGAATAATAGTAAGTGTGATGTTATCTTATGTGTAGGCCTCCTGTTTGGGCATCCTGAAGAGGAGATCGAATCATACCAAGGGGACCTCCTGAAGGAGATGACCTCTCTCTATAAGCGCATGAAAAAAGCAATGAAAGGGATGGTGAAGGCACTATAGCCCGTCGAACAGCCACCTGAAGGGCTAGCCACACTCGTGGATCGATTTCAGGGGGCTCGAAATAGGTTCGAGCTATGGAAGACTTCGGCTTGCCGTGAGGGAGCACAAGAAGCATGGGCAATGGTCAAGACCCGTTTCACCAGACTTAACCCTGAGAATATGGCGCGGGTTGGTCCCGTGGGATCGGATGGAAAAGAAGTGCCACTCCACTTGGTATATGACCAGGTGATGCCAGCCGCCCGTCTTTTGCAAGCGGACTGCCCCCTTAACACAATAATTGATAATCCCGATCAGCAGTCGCACATGTAATTTATATATACGTGTGTATAAACAATCCGTGTTGTAAACTTTGTCTCAGCCGGCCATCGTCTTCTCCCTCCCGTGCGAAGAGCTCGGGAGTGTTCCTCCTTATTTTCCCTCGCAAAAGAGCGAACTGTATTCAGGGAACCAGGCAATCTAGCCATGTTGTGCAAACAGACAGAAAGCACACAGAAAGATATGTTATATTACGACGTAGAGTAAGAAACATCTTCCAAGGAAAATAGTAGCTCTATCGATACTTTTCATCGAGGCTCTACGAGGAGTGTAGGTAGAAGTCCGCATACTTGCAGTATGCGGCTAATTGTCCTTTGGGAAGAAAAGACCCAAACAATGGTAATAATGACCAGAGCCGTATAAGGTGTTTCTGTCATAGCCGACCAATTGTCTACGTAAGATAGCTAGCTTTCGGCTACACCCGTCTGAGGTACGTGTCCGGATGACCCACTCGTAACAATCACAGAGGTGCTCCCTTTACTGTATAGCCGAACAATCGGGAACGTAGAGAGTAATCATAGGAGCAAGGCAACCCAGCTTGGCAAAGTCTTAGTTCGAATTGATGCATATGATAGCTACAACATGACAAAAGAAACATGTGCGCCCGGTAAGTATGGGCAAATAAAAAGTTTGGCTATTAGAAGAATTCCCCACGTGCTGTGTTCGGATTTAACACTTCATGGTGTATACTGATCCTCTTTAGTATAAGATTGGTTCAGCTGAACATAGGGTAAGAAAAGACACTGACCCTGTCAAACAGCAACGTGGGAAGGGAAAAGGAAAAAAGGTAAAAAATAACAAAAGGAAAAAAGGAAAAATTGGGGGGGGGGGGGGTTTAGACGACACCGGTTTATCCGTAGAAGCGCCAAAGACGAGCTGTGTTCCATGCGTTTGGTTCAAGGCGATTATCGGATGGACTCCGCAAACGATAGGATCCTCCCGCGAGCACTTCGTTAATGATGAAAGGACCCTCCCATTTGGGGTTGAATTTGTACTTTTGTTTCTCTGGGAGCCATAGGACGAGTTCTCCTACGTTGTATGCTTTGTCCTGACCTCCCTACTTTGGTACCATCGAGCTTGCTGTTGGTAAAGAGTGGAATGAGCCAGAGCTATGTCTCGCTACCCTTACAAAGCATCTAAGTCGTCCTGCCAATCCAACTGGCATCCTTTTCCTCGTACATGCGCACTCTTGGTGCATCATGGATAATATCGCAAGGGAGAACTCCTCTGCCCCATAGACCACAAAGAACGGTGTGTAACCCGTTGATCTGTTCGGGGTGGTACGCAGGCCCCATAGAATGGAGTCGAGTTCCTCCGCCCAATTACAGTTTTACTCGTGAAGAGATCGGACCAAACGTGGCTTGATGCTGCTCATAATGAGAATGTTTGCTTGTCGATTTGTCCATTAGTCTGCGGATGATAGACCGATGCATAATCAAGCTTTATGCCCATTTTTGCGCACCAGTCCTTGACCTCTTGGGCCGTGAAGTTGGATCCATTATCCGTTATTATACTATGCGGGACACCATAACGGTGATCGGAATAGTTCGAAGAGTTCTTGGGGGCATGTGACTTTGATTTGCAAAGAGTTGACACCCAACGCAATGTTGAACAAGTGACTCGGCATCCGTCCAAGCTGTAGGCCAAAAGAAACCGGCTCGGAAGGCCTTACTGACAAGGGATCTTGTCACGGCGTGATGACCGCCCATGCCTGCATGGATTTCGGCGAGGAGCTCCCGTCCTTCTTCCTCGGATATACACCTTTGTAATATTCCGGTGGTGCTTTTCTTGTATAACTCACCCTCATGTACTTTGTAGGGCTTGGATCGCCGAACTATGCGTCGTGCCTCAGTTTGATCGTCGGGGAGTTCCTTGTGAAGAAGGTAAGAGATGAAGGGCTCTATCCATGGCGCAATTACTGCCATTACCTCATGAGCCGAGGGCGTCTCATTCATCATGGAGCCGCCGATAATACCATCATCTTGCTCGTTTATAGGGGGAACAACTTCGACCGCTGTATTCGGATTGGCGCCATTGTCACCATCCTGCCACATTACGGAGGGCTTAAAGAGCTACTCCAGGAAGGTGTTTCTCGGGACGGGATCGCGCTTGGCTCCCATACGGGCCAGTATGTCGGCGGCTTGGTTGTTATCTCGAGCGACGTGCTGGAATTCCAACCCCTCAAACCGAGCAGATATCTTGAGGATCGCATTTCTATATGCCGCCATCTTCGGATTTTTGGCATCGAACTCGCCGTTAATTTGGTATATGGCCAAGTTTGAGTCTCCCCGTACCTCTAGTCGTCGTATGCCCATTGATACCGCCATCCGAAGACCATGAAGAAGAGCTTCATATTCGGCAGCATTGTTGGAGTCAACATACATGATTTGCAACACATATCACACGTTGTCGCGTGGGGGGATGTGAGAATAACTCTAGCCTCGAGACAGGCCAAGGTCTTGGATCCATCAAAGTACATTGTCCAATGAGAGTATGCACTATACTCCTTGGGGATCTCGGCCTCTGTCCATTCAGCCAGGAAGTCCGACAGTACTTGAGATTTGATGGCACGGTGTGGCTTGTAGGTTATTTCAAAGGGATGGAGCTCAATGGCCCATTTGGCTATGTGTCCGATGGCATCCCTGTTGTTGATTATATCATTCAGGGGGACTTCCGATGGCACTGTTACCTCACACTCCTGGAAGTAGTGTCTGAGTTTCCTCGACGCCATGAATATTGTATAGGATTTTTTTGGTAATGTGGGTATGTCGACTTGCTCTGCGTTAGCACCTCTGACACATAATATACCGGTTTCTGAGTCCGGAATTTATATCCCTCCTCATTTCGTTCAACGACGAGCAACACACTAATGACTTTGTTGGTGGCCGATATGTATAACAACATGGGCTCACCGGCGACTAGTGCAGTGAGTATGGGATTGGTTGCCAGTAGTGTTTTAATTTCTTCTAACGCAGCCGCTGCCTCATCGGTCCATTTGAAATTGTTGGTCCGTTTCAGCAACTTATAGAGCGGCAAAGCCTTTTCTCCGAGGCGGGAGATAAAGCGGCTTAATGTCACTACACACCCGGCTAGCCTCTGGACATGCTTCTGCTCTGTGGGGATTGCAAGTTCTAATAGATCAGGGATTTCAACTGGATTTTCCTTTATTCCTCTATGGGAGACGATGAATCCAAGCAGCTTACCAAAGGGAACTTCGAATACATATTTTTCCGGATTGAGCCGTATATCATATTCGCATAGACTAGCGAAGGTTTGTCGTAAGTCGTCGATCAACTGGCCGACGTGTTTGGTTTTGATTACCACATCATCCACATATGCCTCGACAGTCTTACCGACCTATGTTGCAAGACATGTTTGGATCATGCGCTGGTATGTGGCCCTGGCATTTTTTAACCCGAAAGGCATCGTGTTGAAGCAGAATGGCCCGTAGGGGGTGATGAATGCGGTAGCCGCTTGATCGGATTCCTTCATTTCAATTTGATGGTATCCGGAGTAAGCATCGAGGAAATACAACAAATCATTTCCGGCTGTGGTGTCAATGATCTGGTCTATGCGTGGTAAGGGGAAAGGGTCCTCCGGGCAGGCCTTGTTGAGGTCTTTGAATTCGACACACAGCTGCTAGGACTTGTCTTTCTTAGGTACCATCACCAGGTTCACTAGCCACTCAGGGTGTTTAATATCCTGAATAAATTCGGCCTCGAGCAGTTTGGCTAATTCTTCACCCATGGCTTGCCATTTAGGCTCGGAGAAGCGGTGTAGAGTCTGTTTCACGGGCTTAAAGCCTGGGATGATATTTAAGCTGTGTTCGGCGAGCTGACGTGGGATTCCAGGCATATCAGAAGGATCCCAGGAGAAAATGTCCCAATTCTCGTGGAGGAAATTACGCAATGCCTCATCCATGAGGGGATCGAGCTGGGCTCCGATGGACGCTGTCTTATTGGGGTCTGTTGGATGTACCTGGAATTTAACGATTTCCTCTGTGGGTTTAAAGGACGTGGACTTGGGCCTTTTGCTAAGGATCACGTCGTCCCTAATAACTGTCGACCGTAGGGCGGTCAACTCTTCGACAGCAAAAGTTTCCACTAATGCCTCGAGGGTGAGAGCTGCCGTTTTGTTTTCAGCATGAAGGGCTATGTTCGGATCACTAGCGATCGTAATCACTCCATTTGGTCCTGGCATTTTGAGTTTCATGTACCCGTAATGGGGTATAGCCTAGAAGTTTGTAAAGGCACCGCGTCCCAATAGGGCGTGATATCCACTTGGGAAGGGGATGATGTGGAAGAGAAGTTCTTCGGATCGGTAGTTTTCGGGCGTGTCGAAGACAGCGTCTAGGATGATGCATCCGAAACAACGTGCCTCTTTCCCTGGGATAATTCCCCGGAAGGTTGTGTTGCTATGTTCGATGCGGGATCGGTCGAACTGCATTTTTTCTAGAGTGGCCTCGTATATGAGGTTAATACCACTGCCCATTAGCACTTTATGTAGCCTGTATCCACCAATGATGGGATTCAAGACTAGAGCGTCCGGTGAATGACCCGGAAGAATGGGCGGCTGGTCAGTGTCCCCGAAAGTAATCGGTATGTCTGTCCATGGGCTAGTGGTTGCCACGTGGTAGACTTGCTCGTGCTCCCTAAGAGCTATTTTATGCCTGTTCCTCAAGGGGAATATCTCATAGACCGTCAGGAGTTCGGCCTTAAATCTGGGCGATGAAGGACAGCGCCTACTCGACGAAGGTGTGTCGAGGATGGCCTCACCACTTTTTGTGACTTGCCTGACGACCCTACAAGCTCGAAGGCTGTGAGTTGGGTTCGTGTTTAACAACACAGAATGTATGGGGCAAGGTTTATCCAAAAGACCGCCGAGGATAGTGCCGGTCCCTGAAAGGGGCTTGTTTCTTTTTTTGACGGGTTCATACCTGGCTAGCCGATTTGGAGGTATCCTCTTTTTCCGAGCTCATCTAGGGAGTTCAGAAAAATTGGTTACGAGAACAACCGCTCGAATTGCTAGACACTCTCTGTCGTGGTTTTGTCACGGCAATGTCCAGGTCAATGGACTTAGGTTCGGGGCGAGACGCAACTACGTGGCGACTTGAAGGGGTTGGTCGGAATCAATAAGACACGGAGTTTTACCCAGGTTCGGCCCCTCCAGTCAAGGTAAAAGCCTACGTCCTGCTTGTCTGGTATTAATGATGATGAAGATCTCTCGGTTACAAGGGTGCTAATCGCTACCTCTAATCATGAGAGCCTCTAATCTCTCTATCTCTAAACTTGTGTTGTCTAAACTTGAGGACTTATGTCTCTTCTCAATCTCTCCCTCTAGGGGTGCTCTACCCCTCCTTATATAAATGGAGAGGGTAGGCTTTACAAATAGAGTCCTACTAGGAACAGGGTTAGGACTTGTCTCTCATGAATCCTACTCCGGGTCTTATTTCCTTTAAGGGAATCCTTCTCTCGTGGGCCTTCTCTTGTGGGACTTCTCCTGTGAGCCGCCTGGCGCCGGCTCACCCGCCGGGTCTTGGGCTTGGTCATCCTGTGACTCGCCTGCCGGGTCTTTAATAAGAATGTCATGTCTTTTAACGTGTCTTATGTGAGTCGCCAGGCCGGGTCATACCGTGGGGTATATCCCCGACATTAGCCCCCAGGTTAGCTTGAATTTATTCATGGTAACCTCCTGAAATAGGAATAGCAAATATGTTAAGTCGCCGGCTTGCTCCTTTGGCCGGCTTATAAAATGGCTTCTCAGGAATCCGGGTGTTCTTTATATATGAATGAACCGTCTTGATAATCTTGATTGTCAATGTCCTTTTGAAAAATATTGAAAATAGGATACCCATACGCCATTTGAGTCGGCTTCCAGTATACTTGGCGGGTCATCTCCGCCGGGTCATAATCATTGATGATACCGGGTCATTATCGTTGGTGACTCCGGGTTAAATAATTAGAATCCAACTGACTTGATAAAAATATTGAGATGAAAATCCATCTTATGTAAAGCCGTACTTCCATTGTTGTGAAGCAGGGCGGCTTATAAAATCTGGCGGGTTATGATCTTTTGATAACACCGGGTCATAAAAGTTGAAGACACCGGGTTATAAAGTTTTTGATATATCCATATTACGTGTAGCCCCCAAGCTCCAAGATTATCCATGATAACTTGGTGCTTCAAATAACATTTTGGATTGTGTAGCCCCCAAGTGCCGTGTTGTCTTGCCTGCAGCAACCTGGGACTTATAACTTCTTTATACCTTATGAAACTTCAGCGGGTGTAGCCCCCAAGGGCCGACTTATCAGAACACTTCGGCGGGTGTAGCCACAAGGGCCGGCTCATAGGAAAGCTTCGGCGAGTGTAGCACCCAAAGGCCGGCTCATCAGAATGTGATGTGCCGGGTCTTTAATTTAGATCATTATAATCTGTTTAAATGGCTGAATACTGTAGCCCCCAAGTGCCGGGTCGCACGCCTGCGGCGACTTGGGACTTTAGAAAATTTTGATCTGAGTGGTGTAGCCCCCAAGTGCTGGGTCAGTAAGAATTTACTGGGCTGGGACTTATAAAAATATGGAAAGGCCGACTCATATTCTTGAGATAATATAGAAGGACCGGGTCATCTCTTTGAGATAATAGGGTCTTGCTTGACAATGTAATAATTTTGAAAGCCGGCTTGCATTAGCCCCCAAGTGCGGTGGTGCATACTTGCAGCAACATGGGACTTGCATAATTGATATAAACTGGACTTTGAATAGTGTAGCCCCCAAGTGCCGGGTCGTCTGCCTGCGGCGACTCGGGACTATGTGAGAGTAATATGACTCACCATAATTTGTTGAATGAATCTTTGACCGCGGTTGTAATATAACCCGGAATGAATATCCTGAAATAATTCCTTTCTCTCTGATATGAAATTCATGCTCATGGTTGCGGTGCAACCCGACAAATATAAGTTTGAGAAATCCATGAGTGTTGTAGATTACTACAGAGCACATTTGGAAAAAAATCCAAGAGACGGTCAATTAGATGACACGACATTATATCTGATAAGGCGACTCTGGAAAAATAATGGATTTCTTCGAGCTGGCTTAAAAAACCCAATCATTTAACACTGGTTTATGATAACCATGAAGATCCAGTCATGTTGGCTATTAAAAGATCCATTTGCTCTTGCCAAACACTTAATGACGGCTCATATTAAGAGATAATACCTGCAAAAAATAAACAAGACGGAATACATTCTGCATTGTTGTGAGGGCGGCTTGAAGAAGCTCAACCTGGAGATGTTCATACCTTTCATAATATTGCTCCTTTCTCATAATCTTGCTCTGATCTGGCTTTTATAAACCGGCATGTTTATCTCGAGGTGGGAAGCCCCCCTTGAATAATCCACCAGTGAGATGTCAACCGGAGTAGCATGACTCCGAGTCTTATGAACTCTGTTGATGACCGGTTGTCGTAGGGTAATATGAATTGTACTCCAATGTAAGAAGCTTTCATTAACAACCGTGGCTAATGAAGAGACGGAAGCGGCCTAAAGCCAGCAACTGACAGTAGGAAGCCTCTATTGCCAATGGCGATTGTTGATGAACTTGAAGCGGCCTACCGCCGGCTGCATGAAGGGTGATGTAAATTGGGCCATGATGGTAAAAAACCTCCTTTTAACAGCAAATACTTATCCATTGTATTCCAACACCAGTTGTCAATAGGTTTATGTAAGCTATACCAAAGGTAAGAAGCCTCTACTGACAACCGCGGCTCAAAAAGCCTGCTGTTGCAGGGTGATGTAAGCTATACCCGAAGGTAAGAAGCCTCCTCCAATCAGCCAATGTTGTATAGGGCCGGCTGCCGATGGTTTTATGTAAGCTATACCTTATGGCAAGAAGCATCCATTCGACAGCCGCGACTAGTAATTGTACTAGCCAGCTGTGTTAAGGGTTTATGTAAGCTATACCCAAGGGCAAGAAGCCTCCTTCCACAACTATTTTTGGCGTAAACGCCGGTTGTTAGGGTGAGATAAGCGAACCCGCCGGTAAGAAGCCCCCTTCGACAACCGCGGTTAATAAGTAACCGGAAGTGACGTAAAGCCGACCATTAGGGTGAGATAAGCGATACCCGTCGGTAAGAAGCCCCCTTCGATGGCCGCAGTTGATAAGCAACTAGAATTTGATGTACACGTTGTTGCCTTAGGGGAATTTTTAAGCTATACCAAAGGTAAGAAGCCTCCATTAGCAACAGCGCTTAATGTACTCAAACTATGCTTCATACCAGTTCAGGGTCTCTAAAGCGAGATTGGCCGTCAACTATGTGAGCCGGCTCAGGGTCTCTAAAGTGAGATTGACTGATAAGAGCTTAAGTGTGTAACTTACAGCAGTTCAGGGTCTCTAAAGCAAGATTGGCCGTCAACTTTGTGAACCGGCTCAGGGTCTCTAAAGCGAGATTGACTAGTAAGAGTAACATCAGTTCAGGGTCTCTAAGACGAGATTGGCCGTCAACTTTGTGAACCGGCTCAGGGTCTCTAAAGCGAGATTGATTGGCCGTCAACTTTGTGAACCGGCTCAGGGTCTCTAAGGCGAGATTGACTGAGAAGAACTTCGGCGGGTCACAAACCACTTCGACTTAAACTTGTTGAGCCGGAAAATTTCATCTTGGCAAAAACCCGGGCTTCTCATTGAAAACGATCAAATGTGTCTTGCCATGTCTGTAGCCCCCGAGTCTCAAGTTGACTCGAAGAAACGGCTTGAGAATCTTCTTCGAAAGTTGAGGTTGGCCGTGGCGGGTTATGAATGACCCCGTAGGAACTATTTCAATGATCCGGTCGATGTTCCGGTTGTTTGTCAAAGTGAATCAAACTGTAGTGGCGGCAACTTATGTGCCTGTCTGTTGGGCGGCTCATATCGATGAACACTGCACAGATGTTTTGATGTAGACGTAGAAAACCAACCGCTGCATTGTACGCCGGATCTGTTGTGAGAAACGGCCGCGGTATTTGTAAACTGGTGCCGACGGATGAGAAACGGCCATAATATTGAGAACCGGCACAGGTGGCGGGAGTCGGCAAGGCGTTGTAATCCGGCGCAACGGCGAGAGACTGTCACAGCATTGTAAGCCGGCGTGGTGGCGAGAATCAGCCACAACGCTGTAAACCGGTGCAACGGTGAAAGACGGCCATGGCGTGGTTGTTGAAGACCATATCGCGAATGTGGCGGCTTGCCGCGTCCATTAGGCAAAGACGACGGCATGCACTCCATCTCCGACGTATAATGGCACATGAATAATTTTCCTGCATAAGATATATGACAAGAGCCGAAGTAATTGTCCTCGAAAGAAAGAAAATACATTAATAAAAATAGATCAGATGGATTTCACCTGATTCTTCGGGCCGACGGATGATCCGCAATAGACGCCTCGTCAGATGCTTTTTGATCACAGAAATTATAATTTTAGTAAGAGTCGGCGCGGTCGCGAGAGATGTCCGCAGTGTTTGTAGGCCGGTACAATGGTGAGCCGCCCATGATGTTGAAAACCGGCATGGACGGTGAGTTGTCGCGACGATTTTAGGCCGGCGTGGTTGGTGAGTTGCTTGTGGTATTTATAGTCCGGTACAGACACGCGGGTCATCTGTGGCATGTTGATGTATCCTGGACCGCGGGGCGGCGGCTCACGAATGTCCACTGGACGGCTCATACGGGCGCTCGCGGCTCCAGCATGTCGAGTTTGACACGAGCCTTATACTCGTAATATAAGGCGACCCCTATAATGAACACTTTTCCTGCGCATAAAAATATTGCAGGACAGAATAATTGTTCCCAAAAAATTTAATATGTATCAAATAAAATAGAAAGAAAGGATATCACCTGATTTTATTTTTTTTTGCCCTGTTTAGTTCTCTGCCTCTGTTCCTTTTAGATTCGAAGACACAGCAGAGCATCTCAGCGAACAAGCGAGGCAGCAGCAGAACGACATCGACTTAGAGGAGCGGTGGCTTGGTAGCGCATGGCGGCTCAGCGAACAAGCCGGCGGCTCAGCGGTGAGGCCCGCGTGGAGCAGCAAAGGTGGCCGCGCGGCCTAAGGCGTGGTGAGGTTTGGCCGGCGACTTGAAGCGTGGCAATGGAGCCGGCGGGCAGAAACGGAGGTGGCTGCCGGTGAGCGGAGGCGAGCAGATGCGACAGAGGCGACGGAGGAGGACCACGGCGGGTCGTGGTCAGCGCCTCAACGGGGCGGAGCCGGCAGCTCACGGCAGCTGGGCGATTCGTGAGGCGCGAAGGCGGAGGCTCGGCGGCAACGGGAGCAGAGCGAGGCGACGGTGGCTCGGCGGCGCAAGGCCAGGGGCGGCGCGCACGGGCGGGTGCCGGCGTGCGGAGGTGGAGCGCAGTCGAGACGGTTCTGAGCCGGCGCACCGGGTGGAAGTCACGGTGATGAGCTGGTGCACGGGGTGGAGGTCGCGGTGATGACTGGCCGGCTCGAAGGCATAATCGTGGCGGCCAAGGCATGCGGGGCGGATCAGGTTGACCTTGGAGTGCCGCTCGGGGATGCAGGCAGCCGGCAACTCTGTGCGAGACCGAGACCGTGACCGTTCCAGATCGATCGTGGCTGGGTACATCCACCTCCGAGTCCAGCTCTGGGTCGTGGCCCTTTTTTTTTATTTCCTCGTTTTTCCTAGTCGTCTCGGGTGTGTCCGTTGCCATACTTAATGCTTGGGATTTCCTTTGGTCTTGACTCCGTCTTCACGTCGGAAAAAGTACCAACGGCAACATATACACTGATTTGCTATTCCCAGAGTTTTTTCTTTACACGGCTGAAACTGCAATTATCTTATGCACGCACTCTCGACCAGATCAACCTCCATACGGGACACGGAAAGGGATCACGTCCTGTGGCGGTAGACAACTACCAGGACTCCAAGATAACGTCGGTCTTGACCATTGTTTCGATTGTATTCTGCAACGGGGTTTCGGAGAAAATTGATCTCCGGTTGAATTTGACAGATCACCTCGTGCGGTGACGCACGCAACAATAAATTTCTTGAGCTCAATGTTGTATATACATTCCACCGTTTGCTATGAAGATGATCCAGATCTTTTTCTCACAGGTTTCTTTTTCATCTGGTCAGTCACGGGTTTCTCGATCCCAGATAATATTCCTCCAAGAACACAGTACCACCATGCGAGCCCCACGGTGGGCGTCAACTGTCGTGGTTTTGTCACGGCAGATGTCCGGGTCAACGGACTTAGGTTCGGGGCGAGACGCAACTACGTGGCGACTTGAAGGGGTTAGTCGGAATCGAGAAGACACGGAGTTTTACCCAGGTTCGGCCCCTCCAGTCGAGGTAAAAGCCTACGTCCTGCTTGTCCGGTATTGATGATGATGAAGATCTCTCAGTTACAAGGGTGGTAATCGCTACCTCTAATCATGAGAGCCTCTAATCTCTCTATCTCTAAACTTGTGTTGTCTAAACTTGAGGACTTATGTCTCTTCTCAATCTCTCGCTCTAGGGGTGCTCTACCCCTCCTTATATAAATGGAGAGGGTAGGCTTTACAAATAGAGTCCTACTAGGAACAGGGTTAGGACTTGTCTCTCACGAATCCTACTCCGGGTCTTATTTCCTTTAAGGGAATCCTTCTCTCGTGGGCCTTCTCTTATGGGCCTTCTCCTGTGAGCCGCCTGGCGCCGGCTCACCCGCCGGGTCTTGGGCTTGGTCATCCTGTGACTCGCCTGCCGGGTCTTTAATAAGAATGTCATGTCTTTTAACGGGTCTGATGTGAGTCGCCAGGCCGGGTCATACCGCGGGGTATATCCCCGACACTCTCCATGGCACAGTACTTCTGTACCAATTCGGATAACTCCGAAAAGTCGCTTATGCGTCGGCGGGCCAAGGCATTAAGAATCCCTTCATCAAGGCAATTGCAAATGAAAATTGCTGTTACATGTTGGCCACTAAGACCTTTTACTATGCTCCTAGCGAGTAGGAGTCTTGCCCAAAAGTGGTGGACTGATTCTCCTTGTAGTTGCTTGATATCACGAAAGTCCGAAGACATGGGCTTTGGTGCGATACTTGGATGGTCGTCTTGGGCGGTGGGTGGGAAAAATTTGGTTCCCTATTGCAACGAGTGTTCGGAACTATAGTTTCCAAATCGTGCAAAGGATTCTTGACCGGTGACGGTTGGGCTTTAGGACGATTCTCCGCCTCTGATTCGCCGACAGGGTCTTGGAGATCGAGGACTGAAGTATAAATGGTTTTTAATTCCGGCTGTCGGGCAGAATCCGTAGCCGGACAGTCGATGGTAGCGACGAGGTGGGTGACCGGAGGGTCATGAATATCCCTATCATTGAGTCTAATACCCAGCCGATCATAGATCGAAACCTGGTCATCCGATATACGCATAGCTTTGGTCCGATCGAACAACTCATTTAAGAACGAGGCGATGGGAGGGTGCGTGTCGCTGATACAAGTGGATTCGTCAAGTGGTGTGATGGTTCCAGAGTTACGTTGAAGCGGATCTGTGTTCCGTTCCACCATGGGACCTGATGTCTTGGGCGACAAAGCATCCGGACTTACAGGTTTTTGTCCGAAGGTTGATGGCTCCATTGGAACCAGTGTTGCCCATGATTCAGCCACGAACTCTAGGGTTCCGAACTTGATACTCTGATTTGAGGGAAACCTTCCGGTCTGGCCATGACGGCCGATCGGGCTGGCATGCGACAAGATGTCATTGCCGATGAAACTCTGATCGGGGGAGAAAGTCCCCTTGATTCAGATCTCGCTATTTGTGACAAGGTGAGCCATCGATTCCTTTGGCACTCACAGAGGAACTCTCAATGAAAGCACCAATGTCGGTGTCAAAACCGGCGATCTCGGGTAGGGGATCTCTAACTGTGAGACTAGAATCGACGGTAATAGGAGACGAAGGGGACATGAGTTTACCCAGGTTTGGGCCCTCCTATGGAGGTAACACCCTACGTCCTGCTTGGTTGTATTGATGATGTAAGGGGTTACAGAGTTGATCTACCTCGAGATCGTATAGCTAACCCAAGCTAAGTTGTCCTCTCTATACTCCCGACACCCTCTGGCTCTATAGACGCCGGGGGTGTCCTGGGTTTACACATGGTCGGTTACATGCCAAAGAGATAAACATGCCTAACTACAGCTAATAACTTGGAGAATACGTCATGGCTCCTCGAAGCTCCATATGGTGTAGGTGGTCTTCGATCATCCAATGTCCGCTTTGCAGCCCATACAGTCCGGCCCGTAAACAATAGGTCGGCTATTTGAGGACCCCCTAATCCAGGACTCCCTCAGCGGCCTCGACATGGGCGTGGGCATACGCCATCAGGGCTATGGCGACCAACGTGAAACTGATAGCTGATGTGTCGTTCTCACCTTTTGCTATCCCCATCTCGGTTGTTACTGCCGCCCTCTCGGCTGCAGCTGCTGCCCTTTCGGTTGCTGCGGCTGCCCTATCATAGGTAGCGGTCGCGTTCAAGCATGTTGAGAGCGCGCTCGTGGCTAATGCGGTCGCACTCGGGATGGAGTGGGTTGGCAAAGTTGCCTTCACGACGAGGATCCACGTCCCCATCTTTTACCGGCAACGATTGAATAGTAAAATTGTCTTGAGGAGCCAGTATGGTAAACTGGTCGGCGATGGACTGTAGCCGACGAAGATTCCGGCTAAGCCATGCTCATGAATTGTTTGCGATATACTTGATTTTCTTATTGTTTTTAACATGAAAAATGAGGTCACTTTGGCAAAGGACGGTGTTTGGATAGCAATAAGATTTATTTGGAGTGAACACAAACCAATAGTGGTGTCGTGATAAAATATGAAATTATTCAGGGTTTGTTTGGCATTTTCTATACATTAGTTGACTTTTCTAGACATTTAATGTGTATAATTCAATTTTGAACTACATGCACAAGGTCTGGTGCATCATAATGGGTTGAAAAATAATATGAGTGTTCATGGCTTCATATTATGTCATAGGCAAGAAATTGGAATGCATTTCAAACATCTCGGGGTCTTGGTTCGACCACAAACATTGAGAAACATGGTTTGTAATTTATTGTAAATCCAAAACAAGTCAGAAATTCATGAAACCTAGCATGTTTTCATGACATGGAACATATGTGTCGTGGTAAAAGATTATCCAATTTGGGACAAGTTTTGGCACAAGCCCCTTACAAACCGAAACTTCTCACGACAAGCTGTTTGGCTTCGATAGGGAACACGTCACCTTAATTATGTGCACGAAACGACATCCATTCATCTTCTCGCCTTGAGATTTTTCTTGAGGCAACATTGACCAATGAGTATATTGCTAAAATATGGAATTATTTAGGGTTTGGTTTGCATGTTTTATACATTAATTGAGTTTTCTAGGCATTTAATGTGTATAATTCAGATTTGAAATACAATCACAAGGTCTGTGCATCAAAATGGTTTGAAAACATATAAGTGTCAATGGCTGCATCTCTAGGACCCATGCAAGAAATGAGAAACTTCTGTTTTAAATTCATGTAAATCAAAAACTCGTCAAAAATTCATGAAACTTGGCATGGTGTCATGACATGGCTCATATGTGGCATGTTAAAAAAATAACCAATTTGGGACAAGTTTTTGCACAAGCCCCTTAAAAATTGGTGTTTCTCATGAAAAGCTATGTGATTCTGATATGGAACACACCACCTAACGTGGGTGAAACGACATCCGCTGCTTCTTTTTGCGTTGAACTTTTTCTAGAGGTAACATAGACCAGTAGGGTTGTCGTGCCAAAATATGGAATTATCCACGGTTCGTTTGGCTCTTTTTAGACATTAATTATGTTTCATAGGCATTTAATGTGCATAATTCAAATTTGAACTACAATCAGAAGGCCTGGTGCATCAAAATGGGTTAAAAATCATATAAGTGTACATGGTTGCATCTTTAATTAGGTCCCATGCAGAAAAATGGAAATGAATTTCAAACATCTTGGGTTTTTGGCCTGGCCACAAATATTGAGAAACTTGGGTTTTAAGTTCATGTAAATCAAAAACTCGTCAGAAATTCATGAACTTGGCATGGTGTCATGACATGGCACATAAAGGCGTTATAGGATTTTGTTTTCCTATTTGAGACATGTTTTCAATACAGCTTTTCTTCTAGAGCCAATACTGAGAATATTGGTCTAAACTATAGTAAATCTAAAAAAACACAGAATTCAAGAAATTGGGATGACGTCATGATATAACACAAATATGTTTTGGTACTTTTCATGTACACTTTGTGAAAAAGGTGCACACATTAATAGCCAACAAAAGGTTTTTGGAACAAAGAACTATCACGTTACCATGCAAACGGTTGGATTATTTATAAACCATGGCCGTTCTACTGCCCATTACGTGCTGCCATGCGTCGCGCTCTTTATTGGATAGGAGGTGTCATGCGAGCAGTTATTTGAGTTGAAAGGGCACGGAAGGCGTGCGATCTGGACTCCGGTGCGCAGGCTCACCGAGAGGCGTGTGAGCTGTACGCTGTAGGCTCGCCGGGAAGCAAGCACTTTGACCTTCATATCCACCCACCTAGCTTCCAACCTATCTCAATGGCGCTCGAGCCACTGTTTAATAGGCAACTTTACTGCCCAATCACTCAATCTTCTCTCTTTGCCTCCCATTTCCCTCCATCATTTAGACCTCCACGCACCTATGCCATGGTACACAAGGATCATATGCTACTAGCCACCCGGTTTGGTAAAGTCGACACCGAGCTGAAGCAGATAGAACATAAAGAAGAATGGGACGCCAAGGAAATGGCCCTAGAAGAACTACATGCCGTAACGGATGCTGCCCCGACGCACTCGCTAGCAACCATCGCTGTGCCCACGTCAGGAACAATCCCCGTGGCATTGACGGGATGGTCGCCGAGCATCATCCGAGACCTAGAAACAACAGGCATTAGTGAGGTCCCCGCAGACCTGCACGAGCTCATGTACGTGCAAGGGCTAGCATCAACTCTTTCACCTTTGCTTGTGTGCGCCCCTGTACATACCACACCGGTCCTCGTGTGCGTGCCTGCACCCACCGCGTCCATCCCCGTGCGTGTGCGTGCACCCACCGCTCATGTGCTCATGCGCATGCTTGCACCCGTCACGCCCCCCTCAACGGATTGGGATGCTGCCATCGACAGCTTCCTCGCAACGCCGCTAGTCGCCGCCCCCCGCCACTCCGCCCATCGATCGTGCGATGACCGGCTCTTGGATTTGGATGTCCATAACGTTTTGGTCTCGTTTGAAGAATTGAACAACTGCGCCCCAGAGCACGACATCGTCAGCGTAGGACGCCGCCACTGCCTCCACAAATAGTTTTCTTTATATTGTATCTCGATTGTATGAATGTAAAGTCAAAGAATGACTGAATGAAATCTATGGTTTGATCAACTATGTATTTATCTCTGAATTCACATAGTAAACAAAGTAAATAAAAAACACCATTGTTTTTCTCTGAATAAACACTCATCACAAACGGTTCAGATTGAATACCCGTCTGCAGATCGACAACTATGTTTCCTTGGCCAGTAGGCCTAATGAAAAATTGGCGTGAAGGATTGGTGCATCACGTCATCGCAAAAGTTTCTATTCGATGACTAGTGTACTTAATACAAACCATCCGAGAAGATTTGCATCTGTCATATTGGGTAAATTGCCATTTGTCAAATCGGAAACCTTGGCATTTGTCGATCTAGTAACATTGGCATTTGTCAACATTGTAGCACTAACATTTCTCAAATTTTGCGGGAGCAAAATCACAATTATGGTAGAATTTTGCAAGTGAAATTCACTAAACATGGATTTCATTCGTACATTAAGTAGTGGTCTTTGTACAAAATAGTTCAGCTCGAGAGCTGAACCGAACAAACTTGTTCCCAATTGTTGCCAGCCACGTATTGAAATAGCCAGTTTAACTATATATACTATCTACTTTAAAGTACATGGTACAGTTCAACCATATATGTAGTTAGATGAATTGAAAAAATAGCCCCTAAATACTAGTACAACGCAGGGGCTTTGTACTACTTCCAGCAGAATCGAGCGCGCTCAATAAGAGCCAGAGGAGGAGGAGCCTACCGACGAGCTAGTGGAGTCGAGTACGTTTTCTGACAATGCTGCCCTCCGCCACTACAGATGTCCCTCCTCGAAGTGGGGGGACTCAACGTAAATCTCCGCATTCTGCGCCGACACTACGGCTTCTCCTCGGGCCACGACGTTGGTGAGATTCTTCGCATGCGTGACTTGGCGATCCACCTCCTTCTCTATGAAGTAGATGTAGGACGCAAGGTTTGCGACGCAGAAGCCCCGCGGCGGGTCTTTAGCAGCCTCCACCTCCTGCATTTAGGCCGCAGTGTTGGAAACCCCTGTCGCCTGACGGTGGGGTCGTGTCCTAGGCGGACAACAGTGTGGTGGTGACCAAGGCGGCCGCCTCTAAGGTGGCGGCCCCGGCAGCTGCCCATGGGGTGGCGCCCACGGGCCACCAGCAGCAATTGCCTTCGGGCATCGGTGGCGGAGCATGTAGTGGGTGGCGTGCACACACCCATCAGGGATGCCACGTGCACTACACGCTTCAGAGGACTGTTGCGCCGACACAGTGAAGCCTCCTAGCTGGAGTTATCCTCTAGCGGAGTGGCTGCGTGACGACAACCGGTGATACGTCTCCAACGTATCTATAATTTTTGATTGTTTCATGCTATTATATTATCAGTTTGGATGTCTTATATGCATTAATATGCTATTTATATTATTTTTGGGACTAATCTAGTGCCTAGTGCCAGTTTCTATTTTTTACTTGTTTTTGAGAGTATTAGAAAAGGAATATCGAACGGAGTCCAAACAGAATAAATTCTATGATGATTTTTCTTGGATTAGAAGGAACCTAGGAGGCTTGGAGAAGAGGCCAGAAGACCTACGGGTGGGCCACAAGCCACCAGGGCATGCCCCTGGGGGGCGCCCCCTGTCTTGTGGGCCCCCTTAGCTCCTCCAACCCTAATTCTCCACCTATAAATTCGAAAATATTTCCCCAATGCAATAGGGAGCCACGCTAATACTTTTCCTTTGCCGCAATACTCTGTTCCCGTGAGATCCCATCTTGGGGCCTTTTTCGGTAATCTGCCCGAGGGGGATTCGATCACGGAGGGCATCTACATCAACACCATTACCCTTCCGATGATGCATGAGTAGTTCACCTCAGACCTTCGGGTCCATAGCTAGTAACTAGATGGATTCTTCTCTCTATATATTGTTCAATACCATGTCCTCCATGATTTTCATGGGGATCTATCCGATGTAATACTCTTTTGCGGTGTGTTTGTCGAGATCCGATGAATTGTGGGTTTATGATCAGAATATCTATGAAAATTATTTGAATCTTCTCTGAATTCTTAGATGCATGATTTCATATCTTTGCAAGTCTCTTCGAGTTATTGGTTTGGTTTGGCCAACTAGATTGATAATTCTTGCAATGGGAGAATTGCTTAGTTTTGGGTTCAATCTTGCAGTGTCCTCACCCAGAGACAAAGTAGGGGTAGCGAGGCACGTATTTGTATTGTTGCCATCAAGGATAAAAAGATGGGGTTTTCATCATATTCCTTGAGTTTATCCCTCTACATCATGTCATCTTACTTAATGCATTACTCTGTGTTTCATGAACTTAATACTCTAGATGCAGGCAGGAGTCGGTCGATGTGTGGAGTACTAGTTGTAGATGCAGAATCGTTTTGGTCTACTTGATACTGACGTGATTCCTGTATGCATAATCATTGCCTTGGATATCGTCATAAATATGCGCTTTTCTATCAATTTCTCGACAGTAATTTGTTCACCCACTGTATTATTTTCCTTCAAGAGAGAAGCCTCTAGTGAAACCTATGGCCCCTGGGTCTATTTTCCATATTATATTTTCAGATCTATAAACAAAAAATACCTTGCTGTAATTTTATTTACTTTTCTTTAGTTTTGCATTTAGTAATCTTTTATATCTATCTCTAGATCTCATCCTTGCAAGTAACCGTGAAGGGATTGACAACCCCTTTATGGAGTTGGGCGCAAGTGTTTGATTGTTTGTGTAGGTGCATAGATTGGGGCCTTGCTTGTACGTCCTACTAGATTGTTACCTTGGTTCTCAACAACTAAGGGAAATACTTATCTACTTTGATGCATCATCCTTTCCTCTTGAGGCGAAAACCAACGCAAGCTCAAGAAGTAGCAACCGGCCGATGCCATTGGAGATTGGGGGAGAAGAAAACTAGATAAGCTATGGGGAGGGGTGAAGACAATGTGGAGTTGTCGATTGTGAGGGTTTATATTGGTGGCCGGTGAACAATGGCTTTTTGGGGGATTTCGTCGAGACAGGCGGGAAGCTAGAGCTAAAGCGTAGTTTTGTGTGTAGGAACCTGCGTGGTTGTGTGTGAGAACAAGCTCATCGAGCCGACATGTGGCCAAAAGAAATGCTTGTGCAGTGCCAAAGCATGCACATGAATCATCGGGCGACAACATGGTGACAATACGTGAGTGAGGAGGAGGGGTGCTGAGCACGCAGACGGGTAAAGATAATAAAACATTTAGCACGCAAACGACACTTCCCTACGTAGCGTCGATAATTTTTTAGTCAATCGCTGACAATTGTTTAGCAGCAACCATCTGCCCACAACACACACTCAGCTTGTCAGGATGAATCGTTTGGATTATTATTGGTCTTCCCACACAAATCTGATGAATGAACCGTTTGCCGGATATCACACACACCTTATTATGCTAACTCATTTGTGTTCTACAGGATCAACGCAAACAGTTTATCCGAGTGAACTGTATGTCGTACTTCGCACACATATGTGTTTTGTTAACGTTTTTTTATCTTAGCTAATCGCAAACAGTTTAGAAGAACCAACTATATACCACATATCGCACAATGTAAGTATTTTCTAAATCGTATTTGATGGTTCTGCCATCGCACACAGTTTTCGTTATTGGCGACGGAGCTAGAACTATACCATTTGCGGTGTGTGGATTGCACACAGTTTGGTCGAAGTGTCTCTAATTGAATGTGTCGTCTTTGGACCTACCTACGATAGTGATGAGCGAATGATCCACTGAGTTGATACGACACTACCTTTATTTTTGTCTTCTTTTATCAATCCCTACCATCATTCTATTCCACCCAAAGTGCTGAAAATACATGGCTCACTCTCAGTAATTGAGTGAAGCTGAAAAAACTAAAGTGCATGAAAAATAAGAGTCGGGTGCTTAGTCAGGCACCATGGTGATCATGATTTGAACTTTACATTAGGAAAACAAAGTTAAGCCATTGCTTAGATGATTAAATGAGTAGGGATAACGTTCTTTAGTGTTGTTATTTTGAAAGGCAATGATCATTTGCTAGCACTCATCTTTATTATCATTTCAATATTTACTAGGTCATCATTTCTCAACATTTATACCCAAAATATTACATGATAGACATGTTAGGTAGCATCCAACATCAATTCTTTTCATCATTTACCTACTCGAGGACCATCAGGAATTAAGCTTGTGGATGTTGATACGTTTCCAAAGTATCTATATTTTTTGATTGATTTTATGTTATTATTTTATTATTATTGTATTCTTTATATACCATTTTATATTATTTGTGGGAACTAATCTATTAAATCAGTGCCTAGTGCCAGTTGTTGTTCTTTGCGTGTTTTTGGTTTCAAAAAAACTGAACAAAATGGAGTCCAAACATGACAAAACTTTTTGATGATTTTTTCTATACCAAAAGAAGACCTGGAAGCTTCGAAGGGCTGCGCCCTCCAACCTTGTGGCCAATTTACCGCCTCACCGGCCTATAAATTCATGTATGTCCCCAAAACCCTAGGGGAGCATCCAATTTTTTTCCACCGCCGCAAGTCTCTATTCCTCCGCGATCCCATCTGGAGGCATTTTTCGGTACTCTAACAGAGGATAAATCTATCATGGAGGCTATCTTCATCAACCTTGTTGCCTCTCACATGATGTGTGAGTAGTTCCTACAATACCTACAAGTCCATAGTTGTAGCTAGATTGCTCTATATATATATATATCTCTCTCGCTCGATCGATCGCTTGCTCTTTCTCTCCTTCCCGTTCCCTCATCTCTCTCTCTAACTATCTATCTATCTATCAATCTATCTATCTATCTATGTATCTATCTATCTCTCTCGTTTGATCTTCAATACAATGATTTCTTTGGAGACCTACTTGATGTAATCTTTGCGGTGTGTTTGTTGGGATCCTATGAATTGTGAGTTTATGTTCACATTATTCATTGAAAGTAATTGATCCAATCTGAGATTTATAATGTGTAATTTCATATACTTATGTATGCATTACGGTCTATAAGTTTTCTTTGGCCAAGTAGATGAGTAGATCATCACGGAGAGTGATGCATCGTAATAGGTTCAATCTTGTGGTGTCTAATACGTCTACAATGTATCTATAACTTTTTATCACTCCATGCTGATATATTATCATTCTAGGGTACTTTTGGGGAATTTCCTTACCAATTTATAATATTTTTTAGCACTAACCTATTGACCCAGTGCCCAGTGCTAGTTGTTGTTATCTGCATGTTTTTTACTTTTTAGGTTTACAATACCAAATGAAGTTCAATTACCACAAAACGTTTTTCTGATTTTTTCTGGAGCAAAAGAAGACCTGGAAGCTTCGAAAGGAGGCTGGGAGCCGCATGAGGGCTCCACCACACAATAGGGCATGTCCTGATATGTGGTGGCCCCTCGTGGCTCTCTCGACACCACTCTCTGGCCTATAAATTCTCTAATGTCCCAAAAACCCTAGAGAGGTCCCGAAACAGTTTTTACACCACCACAAGTCTCCATTTCGACGGGATCCCATCTAGAGCTTTGTTCCGGCACCCTCTCAGAGCAGGGATCGATCATAGAGGGCCTCTTCATCAACCTTTCTGCCCCTCATGATGATGTGTGAGTAGTTCATCATAGACCTATGGGCCCATAGGTAGTACCTAGATGGCAATCTCTCTCTCTCTCTCTTGATCTTCAATACAATGTTCATCGCATCTTTGCCTTGATCTATCCGATGTAATCCCTTTGTATGGTGCGTTTGTTGGGATCCGATGAATTGCGGGTTTATGTTCAGATTATTCATGAAAAGTATTTGAGTCAAACCTGATTACTATGATTCTTATTTGGATGATCATTATAGCTTCATAATGCTCTCCGGTCTATTGAGATAGTTTCACCAACTAGATTGCTATTTCTTTGGTGGGAGTGATGGGTTGTGGTAGGTTCAACCTGACGATTTTCTATATCCCGGTGACAAAGTAGGGGATAAGTTACGTCTTTGTGTTGCTGCTACTAAGGATAAAATGATGGGGTTAATTCGTATTGATTGAGTTTACTTTGTCTACATCATGTCATCATTCTCCAAGCATTACTCTACTTTATTTAATACACTAGATGCATGTTGGATAGCGGTCGATGAGTGGAGTAATAGTAATAGGTGCAGGCAGGAGTTAGTCTATTTGCTTATGGACGTGATGCCTATATACACATGATCATTGCCTTGAAAATCACATAACTATCTGCTTCTCTATCAATTTCCCAACGGTAATCTCTTTACCCACCATATGCTATTTTTATGAGAGATGCCACTAGAGAACACTACGGCCTGATAACCCACAAGTGTAGGGGGGTCGTTTGTAGCCTTTCGGTAAGTAAGATTGTCAAACCCAACGAGGACCTAAATGTAGAATTATTAATCTCTCAAGTTCTATCGACCACCGATACAACTCTACGCACGCTAACGCTTAGTTTACCTAGAACAAGTATGAAACTACTGTGCGGGAATAAAACTAGAAGTACTTAGTAGGTGTAATAGATAGTTTTGCAAGATGATAAAGTACAAGTAAATAAATGTTAGGGGCTGTTTAGATATAGAACAATAAAGTAAATTGTTTAGTAGAAAGCTTTTTGTGTAACGCAAGAGAAAGATTGTCATAGGAAATTTAATATAACATGATAAATACTTATCATGTGCAATGAGGGAGAGGCATATGCTAACACACTTCCTCTACTTGGATCATTTGCAATTATGATTGGACCTCTAGCAAGTATCCGCAGCTACTAAAGATCATTAAGGTAAAACCCAAGCATAGCATTAAACATCAAGTCCCCTTTAATCCCATACGTAAACAATCCCCTTACTCGGGTTTGTGTTTCTGTCACTCGCCAACACACTATAAGAGAATCATGAACATATTGAAAACCCTCCAACGGGATTAATTCATGTGTGCTCCTCACGAAAGGCACCTTAGGATAGCACCATATCAACATACAACTCAAATCAACAACACCATACCACAATTAACCCGTAGGACAAAACAAATCTACTCGAACATCATAGGATAGCCACACATCATTTGATAATAATATATAGCATTAAGCACCATGTTCAAGTACAGATTACAATGGATAGAAGAGGTTTACACTGCTGCATAGTGGGGGAGAGAGTTGGTGGTGACGTCGGCGAAGTTGTTTGTGTAGATCACCGTCATGATGGATGCCCTGGCGGTGCTCCAGCGCCACCGGGAGAGAGGGGGAGAGCCCCCTCCTTATTCTTCTTCCTTGGCCTCCTCCCTAGGTGGGAGGAGGGTTTCCCCTCTGTTCCATGGCCACCATGGCTCCCGGAGGGCAGGAGCGCCTCCGAGATTGGATCTCTCTCTCTCTCTATTTGTTTTTCTTCTGTTTCCGTGACCGTTTTCTGAGCCCTTGATAACCCACAAGTGTAGGGGATCGTGACAGTCTTCAAAGGTAGTATTTCACCCTAATTTACTGGTTCGACACAAGGGCGACAAATAATATTTATTGGCCTTTATAGTTGAGTTGTCAATTCAACCACACCTGGGATATCTCTCTGTAGCAAAGATTTTGTAGCACAACAAATAGTAGTAGCAAAAGCAACAATAGTAGTAACAGTAGCAGTTCTGTAGCAGGTGTGACAGTAGCAATAGCAATAGTAACTTAGCAATATTCAGTATATGTAACACGTAGGCATGTGGATCAGTGATAGATAATGATTTAGATGGCATTGATCATACAACAGTTACACACTAGGGCGACACAGAACTAGCTCCAATTCGTCAATGTAATGTAGGCATGTATTCTATATGTAGTCATACGTGCTTGTGATAAGAACTTGCATGACATCTTTTGTCCTACCCTCCCATGGCAGCGGTTTCCTATTGCCAACTAAGGGATATTAAGGTCTCCTTGTAATAGAGAACTGAAACAAAGCATTAACACATGGTGAATACATGAACTCCTCAAACTACGTGAATCCGGAAAGAATCCCAATTATTGTCACCTTGGCATATGCGGATCATGACACGTAATAGGTGCATACAACTTGCAAGATAGGATCCAAATCACTCTTATATTCATGAAAACATAATATGTTCAAATCTTAAATCATGGTAGTCGGGCCCTGGTGACAAGCATTAAGCATAGCAAAGTCATAGCAACATCAATCTCAAAACATAGTGGATACTAGGGATCAAGCCCTATCAAACTTAACTCGATTACATGATCAATCTCATCCAATCCCACCACCGTCTAGCACGCCTATAAAGGAATTACTCACTCCCGGTGGTGAGCATCATGGCGATGTTGATGGAGAAGGGTTGGTGATGACTACGGCGACGATTTCTCCTCCCCGGAGCCCAAAACAGGCTCCAGATCAGCCCTCCGGGGGGGAAACATCAGGTGGCGCCAGCTCCGTCTCGTGAAAAGCTATGAAATCTTTTCTTTGATTTTATACTCCGCATATGTGAATTTGTAGGACCGGAATTAGGGTTAGAGGGGCAACGAGGGCGTCACAAGCCATCAGGGCGTGCCACTAGGGGGGCACCCTGTTAGCTCGTGGCCCCCTGGTACATCCCCTCCGGCAAGTATTCACTCCATAATTCATTATATATTCCATAATTAATTCACAAAAAGTTTCGTTCGATTTCGAGAACTTTTAGTTTTGCACAAAAATAACACCAAGGTAGTTCTGCTGAAAATAACGTCTGTTCGGGTTAGTTTCATTCAAATCATGCAAATTAGAAGTCAAAACCAGAGCAAAAATGTTTGTAAAATTAGATACGTTTGAGGTGTATCAACTCCCCCAAGCATAACTCAATGCTTGTCCTCAAGAAATTCAGTTGATAAACTGAAAGTGATAAAGAAAACTTTTACAAACTCTTTTGTTCTAATTATTATACACATGCTTAGCTAGTTCTCAAGTTTTCAGCATAAATCATAGATAGACACGTCCATGACAACAATTAGATATTATGTTTACTCATGGCAATACATAACCAGCTAGAAAGCAATAACTAAAATATCTCATAAGCCAACAATTTTTCAAAACAATCATAATACAATATGGTGACATGGTATTTCACTAGCCCTTTTTGAGACCGCAAAACATAAAGTCAGAGCACCTCTGAGATCCAAGCAGTGACTAAACATTATAATTCAGGGTAGGAAAGATCTAGGCATGCTCATATCCAACATTAACTAGACTCAATGCATAAGGATGACAATAGTGCTCTCAGGTCTGGTGCTTTAGTAAGAGGATGATTACTCAGCACAAAAGTAAATAGATAGGCCCTTCACAGAGGGAAGCATTGATTTGCAACAGTGCTAGAGCTCAAAGCTTATAACAAGAGTGGGAATATAATTTTTTTGAGTGGTGCTCCTTTCTTGTCAACGTTATGACAAAGGTCTTGAACATTTTCCATGCTAAACTGATTATTGGCGGTTCCAAACAGAATAGTAAAGTTTACTCCCATCCACCATTCATACACGAACCAAGGGTAACTGAATCCACGGATGCTTGCCAACATACAACCGTCCCAAGGAGTTTGTTTAATTTATTTTGATTATGTGGGACTAGACATCCCTTTTACCAGCCTCTCTCGTGCAATGATGGCGAATAAACAACCGTCCTGAGAATAACTTACTTAGCATGGAAAATATTGATCGCCTCGGCGCTCCAAGAGCGAGATGAGTGCACAAAATAGATGTCTATTTGAATATTTAGAGATGGCACATGAAAATTTACTTGGAACGGCAAGGTAATACCGCATATAGGTAGGTATGGTGGACTCATGTGGAACAACTTGGTTTAAAGGTTTTGGATGTACAAGCATCATTCCTGCTTAGTACAGGTGAAGGCTAGCAATATGTTGATAAGCGACCAGCTAGAGAGCAACAACAGTCATGAACATGCATTTTTAATAATTAACGTTGGACGTAGCATGAGTAGGATATGAACACCCTGAATTTAGACATCATGAAGGCTACATTGGTTTTGATTCAACTACATGTTTGCACATGGGTCAAGTCAAACTGCTCGAATTATTCAGAGGGAAATACCATACTACCATACCATATTATAACCATTTTAATGCATGTTGACACACAAGATAAATCATTATTAACTTCTAGCTATTTAGGCATGGCATGGGAAGTTATAATCTCTAATTGTCATCACAAACATGTTTACTCATGATATACTGAATCGGGATCAAACTGGGTAAACATATTTACATAAACGGAAAACAAAAAGAGTTCATACCATCTTCCCTTGCCACAATCACTTCATCAAAATCGTCATTATTGGTTTTCACTTGCATGATCGAATGGTGTGATAATAATAGTGCAAGAGTGTCGTGGACTAAGCTGGAATCTGCATGGCAGTTTAAGACAAAAGAAGAAGACAAGGTAAAATTAGCTCTATGTTAGATCATCAATAAATCATATGAGAGCCACTCAACATTTTCATCATGGTCTTGTCCTTTCAAGGGTCCAGTAAAAAAGAAAAGAAGTTCAGAGAAACACACTGAAATATTGTTGGAGTTTTTGTTTTTCTTAAAAAAGTAAATAAACTTAAGGGAAGACAAGAACGAGAAAAACTATTTACACGGGAAAGCTCCCAACAAGCAAAGGAAATATTTTGGGGTTTTCTTTTTAGTTCTACGACTAAACAAATGAAGAAATGAAAACCGAAAAGAAACAAGAAATACTTTTGGATTTTCAAAGTTTTTCAAGCACACAAGAAGAAGGCGAAAAATAAAGCTAACATGGATATACAATGAAAGAGAATGAACACCAACAATTTGTATGAAGTGTGAGAACATGAATGTAATGTCATTGAGAAATACGTACTCCCCAAGCTTAGGCTTTTGCCTGGCTTCGTAATCACCAACGTTGATCTTGGTAATGGTTAAAGTGATAGCTCATGGGGGCATTCCTGGCCTCCCCCTCTGCCAGACGAACAGCCTTTGCTGCCAAACGAGCAGCCTCCACCTCAGCATTGTGCTCTCTCACCTCATCCTGAAGAACATAATATCTTTGTCGAGCCTAAAAGTCAAAGAGGAAAGGTTTAGGCAAAAAGATAGGCATAGGCGTGTGTTTTCTAAATATTAGGTTGTACTCATAGCCTCTAGCATGGTTCACAAGAAATTCATGATAACACATAGCTTCATAATCAAAATACTATTCAGGCAAAATGTGGTCATTAGGTTGGGGTACCACTCCCAAATGTGGAGCTATGCGGGATGCATAAATGCCTCCATACAATTCTCCATTACTAGAGTTGGAGTAAAACCTTCGGGCAACAATTGCACCAAGGTTAAAATGTCGCTCGCCTGCCACAGCAGTATGTATAAGACTCAAGTCAGGGGCACATAATGCACTACAATCTTGTTTTCCTACTATGAATTTCCCATTGAAAAATGCAAAGTAACAGATAGAGGGAAATTGTATACTCTTAATTCTAGCATCCATTACTCCCCTGTCTTCTCCCACACAAAGACTCTCGAGAAACATATTATAATTAATTGTCGATGGTTTCTCTAGTAGACCCCGGAGTGGAAGTTTGCAAGCAACTGAAAATTCTTCTAGGTCCATGCTAAAAGATTCATCATATAGTTCAAATGACACCCTAGAGTTACATGCTTGAAAGTGAAATCCATTTGTGAATGTACAGGTAAGGTTATAGTGTTGGACACAATTATCTGCAAGGAAGTCGGTGAGGCCAGTATTCTCAATAAAATGATCAAATTCCTTTTTAATACCAGCACCTATCATGAAATCCTCTCTTGGCCATCGACAAAATTTTCGTCAGCCATGACTATTTGATCAGCCTTGGGCTCTATATAGGCCTGTCAAACAGAGCTTCCGCTCGACGAGTCCCCCAAAGAGCGCCCCTTGAAGTGCTCCTCCTAAAGAAGCTAATCTTTCTGAGCACAAATTTCTGAATTTTTTTAGCCACAAGTTTATGTCAAGAAAACTTTGCAAGATTGGTAGCAGCTACTCATAGTGATGCCCAGAGGCCATATCAAGCATTCATACTACTTGGAACTCAGTGAATTCAACATGCAAGCTCATTTTCTGTAGAACCAAGTGCAACAAGTTATGCAAAATATAAACCACCAAAACAAAAAGTGATTCGAGGAATGGGAGAGTCACATACCAAGGAACAATTTCTCAAAACAGTTTCAGAAATGGAGTTCCGAGCAAGGAGATCAAAATTTTCACTTTCTGGGTGAAGAACACGGGAAAGAGATGGATAGGAAATTTTTTCTAGAGGTAGGAGAAGGAGTGGGATGAAGGGATAAGGCAGGGGGCTCTATGGCCCCACAAGCCAACAGGGCGCGCCACCAGGGGGCGTGCCCTATTATTTGGCGGCTCACTGGCACACCCCTTGAAGTGATTTGTATGCCAACAATTCTAAAATATTATGGAAAAAGCAATACCAAAATTTTGTATAATTTTGAGACTTTTTTATTTTTGGGCTGTTTTTCATGCACGAAAAAAATAAGAAACATGAATTTCATGATTTTTATTTTTATTTAAATAAGAAAAATTGAGAATAAACTTGTGATACTGAGAACTGTTGATACTCAATTCATCAATCACATGGCATTCAAAAACAATTCATTAATAAGGTTGATCAAGTCTTATTAACAACCGTTTTCGACCAACATGAAACCGAAAATTATTTGTATACTACTCGGTTTCCTCAATAGGGTTATGTATTTTCCCAATAATGAGATTATAATATTTCTTTTTCTTGGCAATAAGTTGAGGGATTATAATATCTCCAATGATAACCATGGGAATAGGATCAATGGCATTAATATTATTAACCAAATTTGCTTCCTCAGAAAATGCACGGTATGTTGCTTGTCATTGATATGAAAGGTAACCTTGCTTTTATTGCAATCAATAACAGCCCCTGGAGTATTTAGAAATGGTCTACCTAGGATAATCAACATATTGTCATCCTCAGGCGTATCAAGAATAACAAAGTCTGTTAAGATACTAACATTTGCAACCACAATGGGAACGTCCTCACAAATTCCAATAGGTAAAGCAGTGGATGTATTCGCCATTTGCAAACATATCTCAGTAGCTTTGAGTTTACTCAATTCAAGTGTTTTATAAAGGGAGAAATGCATAACTCTAGCACCGGCTCCTAAATCACATAAAGCAGTTTTGACATAGTTTCTTTTAATAGAGCAAGGTATGTGGGTATACCCGGATCCCCCAACATCTTAGGTACTCCACCATCAAAAGAATAATTAGCAAGCATGGTGGCAATTTCAGTTTTATGTATCTTTCTTTTATTAGTGATAATATCTTTCATATACTTAGCATATGAAGGCATTTTCAATATATCAGTCAAACGAGTGCGAAAATGGACAGGTCTAATCATTTCAGAAAATCACTCGAAATCTTCATCATCCTTACTTTTAGTGGGCTTAAGAGGGAATGGCATAGGTTTTTGAACCCATGTCTCTCTTTCCCTTTCATGTTTCCTAGAAACAAAGTCCCTCTTATCATGGCGTTTATATTTAGGAGGCAGGTTATCAAGATCCTCAGCAGGTTAAATTTCCACATCATTATCATTTTCTTTGTTATCATCTGGTTGAGAATCTACATGAGCATCATCATTATTATCATTTTCATTATCATAGGTGTATGTTCACTACCAAACTATGCCTCAGTATCAGAAACAAAAACTTCATTATGTTTCTCAATAGATTTTTAACATGTTCACTAGAAGAATGCAGTTTCCTATCATGTTTCTTTTTCTTCTTCTTAGATGAAGTAGGTGAATCTTCATTAATTTTCTGAGAATCTTGTTCAATTCTTTTAGGGTGACCTTCATGGTAAATATGTTCTTGGGTCATTCTACCTCCTCTACTCACTGCTATAATAGCATGATCATTTATATTATTCATTTCAACAAGCAAATCATTTTGTGATTTAGCAACTTGGTCTAACTGGGAAGTGAACCATAGAAGCATGTTTGCCTAAACCTTTCACATCATTTGCAATTCTATACAGCAAGTCACTTAAGTGATCTATCATCATAGCATTACGTTGCAATTGATTCTTAACATAATTATCAAAGTGTTCATGCTTAACATCGTAATTATCAAATTCATCCAAGCATTGTTCAGGAGTCTTAGTATAAGGTATATCACTTGCATTAAAGGAACAGAGAGAGTTTACCTCTACTACCCGTGTCGGGGTCTCAAGTCCATGTATTTCTTCAATAGGCGTTATTTCATGACATCATCAGGTTTAATACCTTTCTCTTTCATAGATCTTTTTTCTTCTTGCATGTCTTCGGGACTAAGGAATAGAATACCTCTCTTATTTTGAATAGGTTCTAGAGGTGGTTTAGGAAGTGTCCAATCATTGGCATTTTACATTATGTTATTCAATAATTCCGTAGCTTGTCCAACAGTTCTTTCCCTAAAAACACAACCAGCACAACTATCTAGGAAATCCATAGAAGTATCGATTAGTCCATTGTAGAAAATATCAAGTATTTTATTCTTCTCAAGAGGACAATCAGTCAAAGCCCGTAGTAACTGGAAAATCCTCCCCCAAGATTGAGGGAGATTCTTTTCTTCAAGTTGAGCAAAGTTAAATATTTCCTGTCAGGCAGCTTGTTTCTTATGAGCAGGAAAATATTTAGCAAAAAGTGGTGAAGCATATCCTGGGGACTACATATAGAACCAAGATCAAGTGAAAGGAACCAATCCATTGCCTTGACGTTTATCGAGAAAGGAAAAAAGCTTAAGAATAAAATAGTAGCGAATGTTTTCATCATTGGTAAACAGAGCAGCAATATCATTCAGTTTCATAAGGTGTTCGACAACAGCTTCATTTTCATAACCATGAAAGGATCAAAATTTACTATAGTAATTACTCAGGGTCTACAGAGAACTCATAATCTTTATTAGTAACAAATATAGGAGAATTATAAAATTTAGGATCATGTTTCATTTTCTCCATCATAGATATTTTTTAGTTTGCATACTAGTTTCTTAACGTCATCTCTATCCTTACAAGCAAGAAAGTGTTGTGACACGTAGTAGTAAATCAAAATTTTCCTACGTGTCACCAAGATCTTGTTGGAAATATGCCCTAGAGGCAATAATAAATTAGTTATTATCATATTTCCTTGTTCACGATAATCGTTTATTATCCATGCTATAATTATATTGATCGGAGATTTAGATGCATGTGTGGATACATAGACAAAACCATGTCCCTAGTATGCCTCTAATAGACTAGCTCGTTGATCAAAGATGGTTAAGGTTTCCTAGCCATGGACATGAGATGTCATTTGATAAATGGGATCACATCATTAGGAGAATGGTGTGATGGACAAGACCCAAACTACAAACGTAGCATATGATCATGTCAATTTATTGCTACTGTTTTTTGCATGTCAAGTATATGTTCCTATGACCATGAGATCATGCAACTCACTGACACCGGAGGAGTGCCTTGTGTGTATCAAACGTCACAATGTAACTAGGTGACTATAAAGGTGCTTTTGTAACATCCCAAACTTTGGAATGTTATAATAAATATAGAATGATTGTTTGTTTGCTTGAATGATTGAAAGTGAGTGAAATTTGAAACTTTTGAAAGTTTAATGAGAGGGAATGAAATGACTTTCCCACACTTTCACTTTGCATTTTGATCACCAGGAATTCAAATTCATTTCATCACAAAACCCTAGAGTGAAGATGACATGACTTCTTCCATTTAAAGAAATGAAAAGGGATTTGAAAAGAATTTGAATTTCATTTGAAAATTATTTCAAATTCAGAAAACTTTATGCAACTCAATGATTTTCATGAGAGAAGATAAAATGACTTCTTCAAATTATATGAAATATGAGTTGGAAGTTTAAAATAAATCTTTGAATAGTGAATGTGAAAATCTCTGGATTTTCTTTTGGAATCATTTCATATTTGGTTCCTATTCAAAATTTTCAAAGTATTCAAACCCCTGACAAAAATTTGAGAGGAGTAACATGACACTCCACACCAGGGACTTCTTGGTGATTTATTTGAATAATAAAAACCAGGGGTTATTCTGAAAAATATTTGCAAAGGGATTTAAAAGCAAAAGGGCAATTTCTGAAAATAATATTTTTTCCAAAATATTCAAATGCCATAATAAAAATGTCCACTAAATGGCATTTATTATTATGTTAATTTTGATATAAAACTCGACTATATTTGGAATTTATTCGAATGCTTTAAATAGGTTTTATGGCTCTGGAAAAAATTAATATAGAAACGGTAACGGTTTTATAATAAAACGGCCAGCCCACCAGCATTAAATGCCGAAACCGTTACCGGTTGGTCACCCGCTGACTACGCTCGCCCTCGCTCTCTCGCTGACACCCTGGCCCCACGCGCCCGATCGAAACCGTCGCCGGTCGCCTTCCTCCTCCCACGCGCCCGACGCCGTCGCCGGACCCCCTCGCCGCGGACCCCCTCCCTCCTTACTCCCCCGACCTCCTATAAATACCCGCCGCTCCCCTCTCTCCATTTCCCCTGTTTTCCCCATCTGCCGTGCCCTCCCCTTGCCACTATTCCTCGCCGGACTTCTCAAGCGCCGCCGCGCCATTAACACGCCACCGCATCACCCTGACCTCCCCGCACTCTCCCGAGCCTCCGACGATTTCCCCACCACCGTGCGTATCTCCCCGACTCCTCACCTCCACTGGAGACCGCCAGTACACCGCAAACGGACCTCGCCGGAGATTCCGATCCCCACCGGATTTTTCTCGAGCTCGTGGACGTCGCCACGGTCATCCCCGCGCCCCTCCAACACCACCACCCGTCGCCGGGACCTCGCCGCCGTCAGTTGGAGCCCTCTGATGACCCCCTCGACCACCGGAGACGCGCCCCGACCACCTCGACGTCTCGGCCCCGCCGGAGAAGACCCCCGCCGTCGACCCCCTCCACTGTGAGCCCTTCCTCCTTTCCGTGTGCGTTGGATCTGGATCCAACGATCCAGATCATAACATTTAAATCGCGAACCGTTTTCTGCTAAGTACCGGTCGTCCGCCCGAAACTCCCTAGCACACACACCCCTTGACAAATCACAGAGCGACACGTGTACCCCCTGTCCGGTAGAAACCCATTTTTTTGTTCTGTTTCCACAATAGTTTTGATTTTATTTTCTTTATATCTTTTAAACTACTTAATGTTTTTAATTGACTTCTTTTGCATTAGATCACAAATTTAATATAGTTTCTGTGAATACCAAATTTGACTATGTTTGAACATTTAAATTTGAATTTGAACAGATTTGATTTAAATTTTGTTTTCTGAATATCTTGAGTTTTAAAATGAATTTTTGAATGATTCTTTTTCCTACTTATCACTAGTGATATTAGCTATCATTAGGTAGAGTTTGAGAATTTTTAGAATAATTTAAAATAGTGTTTTCAACTAAAACAGAATCTGTTTAGTTTCATATTAGTTTATTTATATTGATTTGCTTTGTTTTTGAAAATCTGAATATGATTTATATTAAGTTTCAGATTTCATTTAGTTTTGTTGTTCCAAACCTTAGTAATTTACTTGCTGCTAACAAAAGTTAATTTGCTTAGTTTATAAATTTTGTTGTAGGGATCTATACCCTTTTTCAAATAGGTATAGTTTATTTAAAACAAATTAGTTAGTAAGAATACTTTTAACTAAAGTTTTAAGTATTTAGATTCGGTTTTCAAATAAAGTTTTTACTAATTATTTTCTGTAAATAAATGTTTTAAACTAAAAATAGTTTAGTTTTACTCTATTATTATAGGAAACTATATTTTTCATCATTAGGTAATGTCTTATAAAACAATTTAGTTTTCATAGAAATTATTTTCACAAAGTTTTATATGATTTAATTATGTTTTGTAATAAAGATTTTTATTAACTAATTTCTGATAACTTAGTTGTTTCATAATTTGTTTTCTCTTAGTTTATGTTTGTGCTTGTAGTTAAATTCATTAGGCAAACACTCATGTTGTTAGAATGTTGTTTTCATAGTTTTAGTTGTCTTTCAAAAGTAATTCATTTTGCTAGCAAAATATTTACTAAAATCCTTTTATTATATTTTACTTTGTTTTGGGTTTTGTGTTACTTTTGAATTTGTTGGAGTTTTGTGTTTTAACTTTGTCTTAAGTATTTCTTTCCTCAACCTTGTTGCTTTTGTTTTGTGTTACTTTTGCTTGTTAGAAGTGTTTGCTTATGAATGCAATGCTTGATTATAGATTATCATCGGAGAGTGACGAATAGTCTATCAGTTACTTCTGAGAGCGATATTATTCTTCATCAACAGTACAGGCAAGTTCACTTTGACCATCTTTTCATACCTATGTTTTATTGCATGTAGTGACATCAGTCAACAAATCCCTCCCGTAGTGTTATTGAAATTCTTGTAGTTGAGTAGAATGCATGAGGTAGGAACCCACCACTTGTTACTAAAGCCCCGGGAACGCTAGTTAGTGAAATGCTATGCTAAAGTAGACGGGGTCTGGTATGAGTGTTCGTGAGTGGTGTGAAGAAGGACTCCACGTCAAAACGACGACTTCATGAAGGTTTCTTCAAGACCTGCATATTCAAGACCTCAAAACTTCGAGACTCGAGAAACAAGTTTTTCAATACACACTACTGGGTGAGGGATGGTTGATTGGGCATCCCTGGAGAAACCAGTGGATGGCCGGGATGCATGGAGAAGCGCCATGACATCTTGCGGAAAGCCTCACCCAGACTCAAAGAGAAGGATGAATACTTCATGCCCAGAAGCTTACCTGTGTAGCCACAAGTCATTATGGGCTCTGGCTTGGTTGATCTTTGTTGTGACTCTGCTGGGCAGTGCTACGAGATGTAGTCGACGTTAGGATTGGGATGGGCACTGTCGGACAGTCAGGGAAGCACTCTGAAAGACCATGTTTCTTTCATCCTGTTCTCAAACACCAGGCAGTGCGAGGACTTACCAGGAGGGAAAGAATCTTGTGGGTAAAGTACACAACACTCTGCAGAGTTAAACCTAATCGATTAGCCGTGTCCCCGGTTACGGACAATTTGAGCTTCTAGACTTGGATCTATCTCTGAACTCTCAACACTAGACTGATAACTAATTGTGGGCAACTTAATGATACTTGTGGGCATTTGGACATCGGTTGGCGGAACCATGTCATGATAGGTAACTCTATAGTGAAATTCCTGATATTCTTTTGTTGTAGGAAAATAAAATCAGCTTTTACGCAAAAAAACTTAGACACAGAGCCACAAAGCCTTTAAATATAGAATAGTCTTTATTCTTCTGATCTACTATGGTGATCTTGCCGGCATATTCAAAATGCTGACCTACACGGCTGCAACGTTTTATGTTGCAGATACTCTCCTACGACGGGTAAGAGTACGATTCAGGGTTACGGTCCGCACTCAACTTGCCGTTGTTGTTATTGGGACTCCACTCCCGTTGACTGTATCCGCTGCTATTTTAAGGTATATATCAGTTTTACACTATTTACATGTGATTGCACTTTGATATATACATTGATGTACTGTGTGTGCCAGCATACTGATCCAGGGATGGCACAGAAAACACAGAGGCTTGACTCGTTTTGAGTCGGGTCGCTACAGAAATGGTATCAGAGCACATGTTGACTATAGGACGTGACCCTAGAAACTGGAAGCCTTAGGAAATGATTTCTTGAAAAACTTTGTTTTCAAAGGATCTTTTACTTCTCCTCTCTTCTGAGTTTTATCAAAAAGTTAGAAAATACCCTTTCCCCTTGACCACACTAAGGATCAACTGAAGCCACTCCAAGAAGGACAAGATATCGAAACAACTGATGGTCACTTCAAAGTAAAGAAGATTTCACCATGCATTAGAAGAGTTGAAGCTACACGTGTTGAAGATTGTGAAGACCCGAAGAAATTGAAGACCATGAAGAATTTCCAAGACATTATGCCCTAGAAGACCAAACCCCTGTTGTATACTTACGTTAGATACGATGATTTTGTGAGCTGTCATTTGTGTGTAATTTTCGACAGCCACAACTAAAATCTATTTTCAAAACCATTGTTTGTATTGTGTGTATCCTCTCCTTTCTCTCCCTTACCCATCTCATCCCCAAAACCTTGAACCCAATAGATGACGAATGAAGCTGGAATTGTGTATTCTGGATCGATGACTTGGTTAGAGACAGAAGTATGGATTCACAACATGGAGAATCACTTCAGGAGCAACTCGATAGCACAGAAGTATAAGGTTCAATATGCTCTCCAGCACTTTACCCAAAGTGCCGCAACTTGGTGGAAAATGCATCATGCCATACAAGGATTTAATGGAGCAAAGAATTGGGAAGAACTCAAGAAGACTCTGTTAAGATCCCGTCTCATTCAGAAGCATTGTGTTATCTCGATGAAGAAGACCCGAGCATGCAAAATCTGTGGAGAGATAGGACACACCCAGGAAAAACACAAGAAAGGATGCCCTCATTGTGAAGAGAATCACCCTGCTGAGGACTGCCCAACTGGGCAAGTGACATGTTTCTTGTGTGAAGGAACTACACATTACCCTGCTCAATGCCAGGAGTACCCCAAGGTACAAGAAGTAATCAAACAGCAGAAGAAAGCCATGAAGGAAGCCTTCAGAGAAAAGTTAGGAGAACTTGTGATGAAGGAAGATGTTGAAGACCCTGATGGAGAAGGATTAACCAGATTTTACTCCAATGCCTGCTATTCTTGCGGACAAGAAGGACATTTCTCACAAGATTGTACGAAGGAAAGAAAAGAGTATCTGGGAAACTTCCCGGTAGAAGAAGTGGAGTTTGATCCACAGGAAATTGAAATTTTGATCGGAACAAAGGAGCTCAAGAAGAGAAATCGAAGACATCCTCTGAACAACCCAATTTCTACGAAGAAGGATCTGAGTCAGATCATGTGTTTCAGGTGCAAGAATTTAGGCCACTATGCCAATAAGTGCCCAAGAAAGGAATCAAGAACCCAAGGAGCAAGCACCAACATCAAGAAGCCCCAAGATTTGTCAGAAATCATCTGTTTTCAGTGCAAGAACACATGACCCTACTCCTATACCTGCCCAGAGAAGAATGCTAAGCATGAGTAGTTTGAGTTCGGAAGTAATAAATGTAATAGGTAGCACTCTTATCATTTGAGGTTATGGATAATCCATTTGTTTTAAGGATGACAATATTCTCTAAAGATGTTGGAAAGTGAATTTGAAGTTTGATTTTGGATAACATGGATGTTTACCCAAGTCGAGACATATGTCAATTCTGAGTACCTTTTCTGACACACGCAGATGACCACCCTTTATGAGTCTTCCCTCAAAGGCTCGGAAACAATCATGACCCTGACCAGTGATCATGACTACCCAAGGATCCTGAAGGATATGATGAAGCACATCCATCTTGAAGGAGATGCAGTCTACAAAGGCTACCCATTCATGGATAATGGAGTGAAACTTTGGTATGTGGAGGTACACCTCCACCGTGCAAATGGAGTTTGCCCAAAGACTACTGGACAATACTTTTACATATCTCATGTACCACAAGCTATTTTCTTTGACGCTGTTCGTGAAGCTGCCATGGAAGCCATACGCCATATTGGAGAAATACTTGAAGCAAGACTCCGTCATACTCAGGAATACCTGCAAGAGGTGCATACGAAGATGATGGAGATGAAGCTCATGTCCACCCTAATCAAGGAAAAGACGGAGGATTTCAAGGAGCACATCGGAAATTTTCAGTGGTACTAAAATATCTCCAAGGGGAGATGAATGAATAAAGTTGAGAGTTGATGCTAGACCATACCAAACTAGGTGGATGGCAGCATTTGTAATAAAGTATTTTCTAGGAGTTTTAAGTAGTGATTGAGGATGTAACCAAGGATTGAATATGAGGAGAAGGTTAGAATGGGATAGTTAAGTTTTGAAGATGGAAATACCTGTATCATGAAGCACTTTTGATTTCATGATCTTATCTTGTAACGGAAGTCCCAGAGTTTGTAATAAATTCATGAGTCAATGGAATTTATGGTGTCATGATTTACCTTATGTTGCATTTCATGAGTTGTTACTCTATGACCCAAGGTCTCCGACCATTTTCGAGGATATGAGAAAATATGGTCTATGCAAACATGAGTGCATTTCATTTAAGTGTGGTAGAAACCACAGGTACCTTTCCCGGATTTAGGAGTTTGGATAAATGAATACGGATGAAGAGAATGTGGAACCACCGCAAACTATCCGGATAATAACCTTTGAGACAAAGTGCTTTCGAAGTTGGAATATTGAGAAAAGGAATGATTGTGATGAAACCATACCCAGGGTTAAACAGACCAATGGAAAGGAAAATGGATTCTGCAGAGTGAAATCTAAACAAAAATAAGTCTGTAAATTGTTGCCTCAAGGGTATAATGGAGTGAACTGAAGGTAATGCTGGAATATGCATCGATAGTCACCCCACGGGTGAGATGAAGTTGTTCAAGTATTCAAGTGAATCCACAAGTCACTGACCTCAGGATTGATAAGGATCAAGCCCCACCTTTGTGAAGGCAGAGACTTGGAAGAAGCTACGACTGATCATCAAACGTTTTCCTTAGGAGTATTACGAAAACCTGAGAGTTGTGAAGAAACGATAGATGTTTTGTTCGGCTTGCAGAAAAAAAAGGGATTTATCCGAACCTCGTTCGTTGACAAGAGAAATTTTCTGCAACGCTTGTGAGGAAGCCCAAGTGTTAGAATACGAGATTACTAAACCTTATACAAGGTAATGATTTTAGTGCGGCATGGCTTGGCCACCATGACGACTTACTCTTATCATTCTCTTGCTATTCGGAATGGTAAATCTGAGTGACTTACCCATAGTAAAGAGACGACGTTCTTTGAAGCTTTTTGTTTAAGCCTTAGAATGGTAGGATGAAACCCCTTGTACATGACAGTTTCTGTCACACGTAGGAAATTTTACGGTGAGGAATAAAGCCAAGACCCATTTCACTACAGGATGACCACCAATGGTAGACCACCATGAGATTATCGATAAGTTACTTAGAATGAACGCAAGACCTGTCAGTTAAGAAGACCCAGTATTGGAGGAAGTACACCTTGTTGTGAGGACACAAGATTTTGATATCATCACCAAGGAAGATGCTGTGAAGAATGTGAACAGACAGATGCACCATACGACTGTCAAGATTTTGAAGGACCAGTAACTCTCATTTCAAGTGTGGTAGACCCACATTTCCAGGTCAATGGAGTTTTGTTAGAAGACCCCAAACCCTAACCTTTCTTTCTAGCCCTTCCGAATCTCGAGGACGAGATTCATTTTAAGTGTGGTAGGTTTGTAACATCCCAAACTTTGGAATGTTATAATAAATATAGAATGATTGTTTGTTTGCTTGAATGATTGAAAGTGAGTGAAATTTGAAACTTTTGAAAGTTTAATGAGAGGGAATGAAATGACTTTCCCACACTTTCACTTTGCATTTTGATCACCAGGAATTCAAATTCATTTCATCACAAAACCCTAGAGTGAAGATGACATGACTTCTTCCATTTAAAGAAATGAAAAGGGATTTGAAAAGAATTTGAATTTCATTTGAAAATTATTTCAAATTCAGAAAACTTTATGCAACTCAATGATTTTAATGAGAGAAGATAAAATGACTTCTTCAAATTATATGAAATATGAGTTGGAAGTTTAAAGTAAATCTTTGAATAGTGAATGTGAAAATCTCTGGATTTTTTTAGGAATCATTTCATATTTGGTTCCTATTCAAAATTTTCAAAGTATTCAAACCCCTGACAAAAATTTGAGAGGAGTAACATGACACTCCACACCAAGGACTTCTTGGTGATTTATTTGAATAATAAAAACCAGGGGTTATTCTGAAAAATATTTGCAAAGGGATTTAAAAGCAAAAGGGAAATTTCTGAAAATAATATTTTTTCCAAAATAGTCAAATGCCATAATAAAAATGTCCACTAAATGGCATTTATTATTGTGTTAATTCTGATATAAAACTCGACTATATTTGGAACTTATTCGAATGCTTTAAATAGGTTTTATGGCTCTGGAAAAAATTAATATAGAAACGGTAACGGTTTTATAATAAAACGGCCAGCCCACCAGCATTAAATGCCGAAACCGTTACCGGTCGGTCGCCCGCTGACTACGCTCGCCCTCGCTCTCTCGCTGACACCCTGGCCCCACGCGCCCGATCGAAACCGTCGCCGGTCGCCTTCCTCCTCCCACGCGCCCGACGCCGTCGCCGGACTCCCTCGCCGCGGACCCCCTCCCTCCTTACTCCCCCGACCTCCTATAAATACCCGCCGCTCCCCTCTCTCCATTTCCCCTGTTTTCCCCCTCTGTCGTGCCCTCCCCTTGCCACTATTCCTCGCCGGACTTCTCAAGCGCCGCCGCGCCATTAACACGCCACCGCATCACCCTGACCTCCCCGCACTCTCCCGAGCCTCCGACGATTTCCCCACCACCGTGCGTATCTCCCCGACTCCTCACCTCCACCGGAGACCGCCAGTACACCGCAAACGGACCTCGCCGGAGATTCGGATCCCCACCGGATTTTTCTCGAGCTCGTGGACGTCGCCACGGTCATCCCCGCGCCCCTCCAACACCACCACCCGTCGCCGGGACCTCGCCGCCGTCAGTTGGAGCCCTCTGATGACCCCCTCGACCACCGGAGACGCGCCCCGACCACCTCGACGTCTCGACCCCGCCGGAGAAGACCCCCGCCGTCGACCCCCTCCACTGTGAGCCCTTCCTCCTTTCCGTGTGCGTTGGATCTGGATCCAACGATCCAGATCATAACATTTAAATCGCGAACCGTTTTCTGCTAAGTACCGGTCGTCCGCCCGAAACTCCCTAGCACACACACCCCTTGACAAATCACAGAGCGACACGTGTACCCCCTGTCCGGTAGAAACCCATTTTTTTTGTTCTGTTTCCACAATAGTTTTGATTTTATTTTGTTTATATCTTTTAAACTACTTAATGTTTTTAATTTATTTCTTTTGCATTAGATCACAAATTTAATATAGTTTATGTGAATACCAAATTTGACTATGTTTGAACATTTAAATTTGAATTTGAACAGATTTGATTTAAATTTTGTTTTCTGAATATCTTGAGTTTTAAAATGAATTTTTGAATGATTCTTTTTCCTACTTATCACTAGTGATATTAGCTATCATTAGGTAGAGTTTGAGAATTTCTAGAATAATTTAAAATAGTGTTTTCAACTAAAACAGAATCTGTTTAGTTTCATATTAGTTTATTTATATTGATTTGCTTTGTTTTTGAAAATCTGAATATGATTTATATTAAGTTTCAGATTTCATTTAGTTTTGTTGTTCCAAACCTTAGTAATTTACTTGCTGCTAACAAAAGTTAATTTGCTTAGTTTATAAATTTTGTTGTAGGGATCTATACCCTTTTTCAAATAGGTATAGTTTATTTAAAACAAATTAGTTAGTAAGAATACTTTTAACTAAAGTTTTAAGTATTTAGATTCGGTTTTCAAATAAAGTTTTTACTAATTATTTTCTGTAAATAAATGTTTTAAACTAAAAATAGTTTAGTTTTACTCTATTATTATAGGAAACTATATTTTTCATCATTAGGTAATGTCTTATAAAACAATTTAGTTTTCATAGAAATTATTTTCACAAAGTTTTATATGATTTAATTATGTTTTGTAATAAAGATTTTTATTAACTAATTTCTGATAACTTAGTTGTTTCATAATTTGTTTTCTCTTAGTTTATGTTTGTGCTTGTAGTTAAATTCATTAGGCAAACACTCATGTTGTTAGAATGTTGTTTTCATAGTTTTAGTTGTCTTTCAAAAGTAATTCATTTTGCTAGCAAAATATTTACTAAAATCCTTTTATTATATTTTACTTTGTTTTGGGTTTTGTGTTACTTTTGAATTTGTTGGAGTTTTGTGTTTTAACTTTGTCTTAAGTATTTCTTTCCCCAACCTTGTTGCTTTTGTTTTGTGTTACTTTTGCTTGTCAGAAGTGTTTGCTTATGAATGCAATGCTTGATTATAGATTATCATCGGAGAGTGACGAATAGTCTATCAGTTACTTCCGAGAGCGATATTATTCTTCATCAACAGTACAGGCAAGTTCACTTTGACCATCTTTTCATACCTATGTTTTATTGCATGTAGTGACATCAGTCAACAAATCCCTCCCGTAGTGTTATTGAAATTCTTGTAGTTGAGTAGAATGCATGAGGTAGGAACCCACCACTTGTTACTAAAGCCCCGGGAACGCTAGTTAGTGAAATGCTATGCTAAAGTAGACGGGGTCTGGTATGAGTGTTCGTGAGTGGTGTGAAGAAGGACTCCACGTCAAAACGACGACTTCATGAAGGTTTCTTCAAGACCTGCATATTCAAGACCTCAAAACTTCGAGACTCGAGAAACAAGTTTTTCAATACACACTACTGGGTGAGGGATGGTTGATTGGGCATCCCTGGAGAAACCAGTGGATGGCCGGGATGCATGGAGAAGCGCCATGACATCTTGCGGAAAGCCTCACCCAGACTCAAAGAGAAGGATGAATACTTCATGCCCAGAAGCTTACCTGTGTAGCCACAAGTCATTATGGGCTCTGGCTTGGTTGATCTTTGTTGTGACTCTGCTGGGCAGTGCTACGAGATGTAGTCGACGTTAGGATTGGGATGGGCACTGTCGGACAGTCAGGGAAGCACTCTGAAAGACCATGTTTCTTTCATCCTGTTCTCAAACACCAGGCAGTGCGAGGACTTACCAGGAGGGAAAGAATCTTGTGGGTAAAGTACACAACACTCTGCAGAGTTAAACCTAATCGATTAGCCGTGTCCCCGGTTACGGACAATTTGAGCTTCTAGACTTGGATCTATCTCTGAACTCTCAACACTAGACTGATAACTAATTGTGGGCAACTTAATGATACTTGTGGGCATTAGGACATCGGTTGGCGGAACCATGTCATGATAGGTAACTCTATAGTGAAATTCCTGATATTCTTTTGTCGTAGGAAAATAAAATCAGCTTTTACGCAAAAAAAACTTAGACACAGAGCCACAAAGCCTTTGCATATAGAATAGTCTTTATTCTTCTGATCTACTATGGTGATCTTGCCGGCATATTCAAAATGCTGACCTACACGGCTGCAACGTTTTATGTTGCAGATACTCTCCTACGACGGGTAAGAGTACGATTCAGGGTTACGGTCCGCACTTAACTTGCCGTTGGTGTTATTGGGACTCCACTCCCGTTGACTCTATCCGCTGCTATTTTAAGGTATATATCAGTTTTACGCTATTTACATGTGATTGCACTTTGATATATACATTGATGTACTATGTGTGCCAGCATACTGATCCAGGGATGGCACAGAAAACACAGAGGCTTGACTCGTTTTGAGTCGGGTCGCTACAGCTTTACAGGTATCTCCGAGGGTTTTTGTTGAGTTGGCATGGATCAAGACTGGGATTTGTTACTCCGTGTGACGGAGAGGTATCTCGGGGCCCACTCGGTAATACAACATCACAACAAGCCTTGCAAGCAATGTGACTAAGTGTTAGTCATGGGATCTTGTATTACAGAACGAGTAAAGAGACTTGCTGGAAACGAGGTTGAACTAGGTATGGAGATACCGACGATCGATTCTCGCGCAAGTAACATACCGAAGAACAAAGGGAGCATCATACGGGATTAACTGAATCCTTGACATAGAGGTTCGACCGATAAAGATCTTCGTAGAATATGTAGGAACCAATATGGGCATCTAGGTCCCGCTATTGGTTATTGACCTTAGAGATGTCTCGGTCATGTCTACACACTTAAGGTTCGGTGACGTTTCGGTAGTATAGAGTTATGCATGGTGGTGACCGAAGGTTGTTCGGAGTCCCAGATGAGATCCCGGACATCACGAGGAGCTCCGGAATGGTCCGGAGGTAAATATTTATATATAGGAAGTCCTATTTTGGTCGCCAGAAAAGTTTCGGGCTTATCGGTAATGTACCGGGAGTGCTGGTAGTGTACCGGGAGACCATCGGGAGGGGTATTTAGACCCAAGAGGCTACATGGGCCGTGGGAGAGTAAATACCAGCCCTTATTGGGCTAGTGGAAGTCCCACACATGGCCCATGCGGCTGGGAAGAAAAGCCCAAAGAGAAAAAGGTGGAAAAAGGCAAAAAAGGCAAAAATAAGGAGGAATCCTATTCCTACTAGGATTGGAGGAGTAATCCTCCTCTCCTCCTTGGTTCGGCCGACCCAAGGGCTGGCTCCTTGGGAGCCAAGACTCCTCCTCTCTTCCTCTTATATATACTAGAGGTTTTAGGGTTTTTGGCACAAGATTTTCAGCCACGTGCTACCCGTTCCTGTAGTGCATAGTTTCTCCTCTAGATCGGATTTCTGCAGTGCTTAGGCGAAGCCCTGCCGGAATAGCTCCACCACCATCACCGGAGCACCGTAGCGCTGCCGGAGAACTCTTCTACCTCTCCGCTCCCTCTTGCTGGATCAAGAAGGCGGAGATCATCATCGAGCTGTACGTGTGCTGAACGCGGACGTGTCGTCCGTTCGGCGCTAGATCGGAAGGATCGTGATCAAGATCGCGAGACGGATCGTGATGAGATCGCGGGACGGATCGTGATGAGTTCGTGGGATGGATCATGATGAGTTCGTGGGACGGATCGGGATTGGATAGCGGGACGGATCATGATGAGATCGCGAGACGCTCAGCGATTTGGATCGCGAAGATGTTCGACTACACCAACCGCGTTTCCTAACGCTTCCCGCTTAGCGATCTACAAGGGTACATAGATCCACTCTCCCTCTCGTAGATGCTCATCACCATGGATAGATCTTGCATGTGCGTAGGAAGGTTTTTGTTTCCCATGGAATGTTCCCCAACAGTGGCATCATGAGCTAGGTCTATGTGTAGATGAGATCTCGAGTAGAACACAAAAGGTTTCTGGGCGTTGATGCTTAGATTGCTTCCTCCCTTGGTGGGATTTTGGTTCAGCGGTATTGTGAGATGAAGCGGCCCGGACCAACATTACTCGTACGCTTACGAGAGACCGGTTCCCTCGACCGCAACTTGTTGCATAGATGGCTTGCGGGTGCCAGTTTCTCTCACTTTAGTTGGATCGGATTCGACAAAGGCGGTCCTTGAGAAGGTTGAAAAGCAACTAGTGTATCACCGTTGTGGTTTTTTGCATAGATGAGAATTGTTCTTGCTAGATACCCGTAGCAGCCACGTAAAACAAGCAACAACAATTAGAGGAGGTCTAACTTGTTTTTGCAGGGTATGTTGTTATATGATATGGCCAATTACATGATGTGATATATGTGATGTATGAGAAGATCATGTGATGTATAGATTATCACGACTTGCATGTCGATGAGTACGACAACCGGCAGGAGCCATATGGTTGTCTTTAATTATTGTATGACCTGCGTGTCAATCATTAAGCGCTATGTAATGCTTTACTTTATCGCTAAACGGTACCAATAGTAGTAGAAGCATGTTGGCCGTGACAACCCCCATGGCGACACGTTGATGGAGATCACGGTGTCTTGACGGTGACGATAGAGATCATGCCGGTGCTTTCAAGATGGTGATCAAAAGCATAAGTTCATGGCCATATCATGTCACTTATGATTTGCATGTGATGTTAATACTTTTATGCACCTTGTTTTGCTTAGGACGACGGTAGCATTATAAGGTGATCCCTCACTTAAATTTCAAAATGAATTGTGTTCTCCCCGAGTGTGCACCATTGCGAAAGTTCATCGTGGTTAGACACCAAGTGATGATCGGGTGTGATAGACTCTACGTTCACATACAATGGGGGCAAGCGAGTGTTGCACATGTAGAACACTCGGGTTAAACTTGACGAGCCTAGCATGTACAGACATGGCCTCGGAACACAAGAGACCGAATGGTCAAACATGAGTCATATAGTAGATATGATCAACATGATGATGTTCACCATTGAAACCACCTCAACTCACACGATGATCGGACTTGAGTTGGTGAATTTGGATCATGTATCACTCGAATGACTGGAGGGATGTCAATTTGAGTGGGAGTTCTTAAGTAATATGATTAACTGAACTCATTATCATGAACATAGTCAGTAGTGACTTTGCAAAATTATGTTGTAGATTACTAGCTCATGCTGTAGCTCCCTTGAATTTTTATATGTTCCTAGAGAAATAGAGTTGAAAGATGATGGTAGCAATATTGCGGACTGGGTCTGTGATCTGAGGATGGTCCTCATTGCTGCATAGAAGGCTTATGTCCTTAATGCACCGCTCGGTGCGCCAACCCCTCTAGCATCGTCTGTAGATGTTGTGAACATCTGACAGGCACGTTCTGATGACTACTTGATAGTTTAGTGCGTCATGCATTATGGCTTAGAATTGAGGCTTCAAAACGTTTTGAACGTCACGGAACATATGAGATGTTCTAAGAGATGAAATTAGGATCTCAGGCTCGTGCCCGTGTTGCGAGATATGAGATCTCCAACAAGATTCTTTGCCCGCAAGATGAAAGAGAATAGCTCAATCGTTGAGCATGTGCTCAGATTGTTTGGGTGCTACAATCGCTTGAATCGAGTGGGAGTTGATCTTCCAGATAAGATAGTGATTGATATAGTTCTCCAAGTCACTGTCACTAAAGCTACTAGAACTTGGTGATGAACTATAAAATGCCAGGGATAGAAATAATGATCCCTGAGCTATTCGCGATGTTTGACACCGCGAAAGTAGAAATCAAGAAGGAACGTCAAGTGCTGATGGTTAGTCAAACCATTAGTTTCGAGAAGGGCAAGAGTAAGGAGGGAAACTTGATGGATAGCAAGTCAGTTGCTACTCCAGTGATGCAACCCAAAGTTGAAACCAAACCCGAGACTAAGTGCTTCGATTATGAGGAGAGCGGTCGCTGAAGTGGAACAACCCTAGATACTTGGTAGATAAGAAGGCTGGCAACGTCAACAGAAGTATATTTGATATACGTGTTATTGATGTGTACCTTGCTAGTACTCCTAGTAGCACTTGGGTATTGGATACGGTTCGGTTGCTAAATGTTAGTAACTCGAAATAAAAGCTACGGAATAAATGGAGAACTAGCTAAGGGTGAGGTGATGATGTGTGTTGGAAATGTTTCCAAGGTTGATGTGATCAACATCGCACTCTCTCTATACCTTCGGGATTAGTGACAAACCTAAATAAATTTTATTTGGTGTTTTGCGTTAAGCATGAATGTGATTGGATAGTGTTTATTGCAACACGGTTATTCATTTAAGTTAGAGAATAATGGTTATTCTGTTTACATGAATAATACCTTCAATGGTCAAGCACCCAGTGAGAATGGTTAGTTGAATCTTGATCGTAGTAATACGCATGTTCATAACATTGATGGCAAAAGATACAAAGTTAATAATAATAGTACCACATACTTGTGGCACTACCGCTAAATGTCATATTGGTATCAAACGCATGAAGAAACTCCATGCTGATGGATCTTTGGACTCATTCGATTTTGAATCGGTTGAGACATGGGAACCATGCCTCCTGGTCAAGAAGACTAAGGACCCCGTTTTCTGGTTTGATGGAGCGGGCAAGTGACTTATTGGAAATGATACATGTTGATGTATGCAATCCAATGAGTCTTATAGCATGCGGTGGATATTGTTATTTTCTTACCTTCACTGATGATTTGAGTAGATATAGTGTATATTTACTTAATGAAACACAAGTCTGAATCGTTTGAAAGGTTCAAGCAAATTCAGAGTGAAGTTTAAGATCATCGTGACACGAAGATAAAAATGTCTATGATATGATCGTCGAGATGAATATTTGAGTTGCGAGTTTGGCATACAACTTTAGACAATGTGAAAATTGCATCACAACTCACGTCACCTGGAACACCATAGTGTGATGGTGTGTCCGAACGTCATAGTCGTGCTCTATTGGATATGGTGCATGTTATGATGTGTCTTATCGTTTTGTTACTATAATTTTGGCGTTATGCATTAGAGACAAGTACATTCACTTTAAATAGGGCACCATCTAAATCCATTGAGATGACACCGTGTGAATTATGGTTTGATAGAAACCTAAGATATCATTTCTTAATGTTTGGGGCTGCGACGCTTGTGTGGAAAATATTTTCACCTAATGAGCTCGAACCCAAAGCGAACAAATGCATCTTCATAGAATACCCTAAGAACAGTTGGGTGAACCTTCTATCTCAGATCCAAGCATAAAATGTTTGTTGCTAAAAATGGGTCCTTTCTCAAGAAAAAGTTTCTCTTGAAAGAATTGAGCGGGAGGAAGATAGAACTTGATGAGGTTATTGAACCTCTATTTCAACTAGAGAGTAGTGCAGCGCAGGAAGTTGTTTCTGTGAAGCCTGTATTAGTTGAAGAGGAAGCTAATGATGATGATCATGAAGCTTCGGATCAAGTTACTATCGAACCTCGTAGGTCGACAAGGACGTGTACTGCTCCTGAGTGGTGCGGTAACCCTGTCTTAGAGGTCATGTTGTTGGACAACGATGAACCTATGAACTATGGAGAAGCGATGATGGCCCGGAAACCAACAAATGGTTAGAGGCCATGAAATCCGAGAAAGGATCCATGTATGAAAACCAAGTACAGACTTTGGTGGACTTGCTCGTTGGATGGCAGGTCATTAAGTACAAATGGATCTTTAAAATGAAGACAGACGCTGATGGTAAATGTCACCATTTGTAAAGCTCGACTTGTTGCAAAGAAGTTTACGACAAGTTCAAGGAGTTGAGCACGATGAGACTTTCTCACTCGTAGTGATGCTAAAGTCTGTTGAAATTATGTTAGCAGTTGCTGCACTTTCAGTTATGAAATCTGGCAGATGGATGTCAAAACATCGTTTCCTTAACGGTTTACTTGAGGAAAGGTTGTATGTCATACAACCAGAAGGTTTTGTCAGTCCTAAGGATGCTAAAAGGTGTGCAAGCTTCAGTGATCCTTTTATAGACTGAAGCAAGCATCTCGGAGTTGGAATGTACACTTTGATGAGGTGATCAAAGTTTTTGAGTCTATACAAAGTTTATGAGAAACTTGTATTTGCAATAAAGTGAGTGGGAGCACTATAGAGTTTCTGATAAGTATATGTGGATGACATATTGCTATTCGGAAATAATGTGGAATTTCTAGAAAGCATAAAAGGTTGTTTGAAAAGTGATTTTCAAAGGAAGATCTGAATAAAGCTACCTAATTTTTGAGCATCAAGATCTATAAAGATAGATCAAGATGTTTGATAAGACTTTCAATGAGTACATACCTTGACAAGATTTTGAAAGAGTTCAAAATGGATTAGTCAGAGAGAAGTGTTCTCGCCTGCTTTGTAAGGTGTGAAGTTGAGTGAGACTCAAAGCTCGACCACGGCAGAAGAAAGAGAAAGGACAAATGTTGTCCCCTATGCCTTAGCCATAGGTTCTGTATAGTATGTCATGCTATGTACCGCACCTATGTGTGCCTTGCCATGAGTCCGTCAAGGGGTACAAGAGTGATCCAGGAGTGGATCACTGGACAGCGATCAAGATTATCCTTAGTAACTAAAATACTAAGGGGATGTTTCCTGATTATGGAGGTGATAAAGAGTTCGTCGTAAAGAGTTACGTCGATGCAAGCTTTAACACCAATTCGGATGACCCGTAGTAGCAATCTGGATACATATAGTGGAGCAGCCATTTGGAATAGTACCAAGTGGAGTGTGGTAGCAGTGTTTACGGTTTGACATAGAGATTTGCAAAGTACACACGGATCTGAATGTCGCAGACCCATTGACTATAAGACCTCTCTCACATGCAAAGCATGATCGAGCCCCAGAACTCATTGGTTGTTAGATTCATAACAATGTGAATCACATGGTGATGTGAGCTGGAATATTGACTCTAGTGCAAGTGGGAGACTATTGGAAATATTTCCTAGAGGCAATAATAAATTAGTTATTATCATATTTCCTTGTTCATGATAATATTTTATTATCCATGCTATAATTATATTGATCGTAGACTTAGATGCATGTGTGGATACATAGACAAAACCATGTCCCTAGTATGCCTCTAATAGAATAGCTCGTTGATCAAAGATGGTTAAGGTTTCCTAGCCATGGACATGAGATGTCATTTGATAAACGGGATCACATCATTAGGAGAATGGTGTGATGGACAAGACCCGAACTAGAAATGTAGCATATGATCGTGTCAGCTTATTGCTATTGTTTTCTGCATGTCAAGTATATGTTCCTATGACCATGAGATCATGCAACTCACTGACACCGGAGGAGTGCCTTGTGTGTTTCAAACATCGCAACGTAACTGGGTGACTATAAAGGTGCTCTACAGGTATCTCCGAGGCTGTTTGTTGAGTTGGCATGGATCAAGACTGGGATTTGTTACTCCGTGTGATGGAGAGGTATCTCAGGGCCCACTCGGTAATACAACATCACAACAAGCCTTGCAAGCAATGTGACTAAGTGTTAGTCACGGGATCTTGTATTACGGAACAATTAAAGAGCCTTGCCGGAAATGAGGTTGAACTAGGTATGGAGATAGTGACGATCGAATCTCGGGCAAGTAACATACCGAAGAGCAAAGGGAGCATCATACGGGATTAACTGAATCCTTGACATAGAGGTTCGACCGATAGAGATCTTCATAGAATATGTAGGAACCAATATGGGCATCCAGGTCCCGCTATTGTTTATTGACCATAGAGGTGTCTCGGTCATGTCTACATAGTTCTCGAACCCGCAGGGTCTACACACTTATGGTTCGGTGACGTTTCGATAGTATAGAGTTATGCATGGTGGTGACCGAAGGTTGTTCGGAGTCCCGAATGAGATCCCGGACATCATGAGGAGCTCCGAAATGGTCCGGAGGTAAAGATTGATATATTGGAAGTCCTATTTTGGTCGCCGGAAAAGTTTCGGACTTATCGGTAATGTACCGAGAGTGCCGGTAGTGTACCGGGAGACCATCGGGAGGGGTATTTCGACCCAAGAGGCTACATGGGCTGTGGGAGAGTAAATACCAGCCCTTAGTGGGCTGGTGGAAGTCCCACACAAGGCCCATGTGGCTAGGAAGAAAATCCCAAAGAGAAAAAGGTGGAAAAAGGCAAAAAAGGCAAAAATAAGGAGGAATCCTAGTCCTACTAGGATTGGAGGAGGAATCCTCCTCTCCTCCTTTGTTCGGCTGACCCAAGGGCTGTCTCCTTGGGAGCCAAGCCTCCTCCTCTCTTCCTCTTATATATACTGGAGGTTTTAGGGTTTTTGGCACAAGATTTTCAGCCATGTGCTACCCGTTCCTCTAGTGCATAGTTTCTCCTCTAGATCGGATTTCTGTAGTGCTTAGGCGAAGCCCTACCGGAATAGCTCCACCACCATCGCCGGAGCGCCGGAGCGCTGCCAGAGAACTCTTATACCTCTCCGCTCCCTCTTGCTAGATCAAGAAGGCGGAGATCGTCATCGAGTTGTACGTGTGCTGAATGCGAAGGTGTCGTCCATTTGGTGCTAGATCAGAAGGATCGTGATCAAGAACGCGGGACGGATCGTGATGAGTTCGCGGGACGGATCGTGATGAGTTCACGGGACGGATCGTGATGAGTTCGTGGGACGGATCGTAATTGGATCGCGGGACGGATCGTGATGAGATTGCGGGACGCTCAGCAATTTGGATCGCGAAGATGATCGACTACACCAACCGCGTTTCTTAACGCTTCCCGCTTAGTGATCTACAAGGGTATGTAGATCCACTCTCCCTCTCATAGATGCTCATCACCATGGATAGATCTTGCATGTGCGTAGGAAAATTTTTGTTTCCCATGCAACGTTCCCCAACAGATCTATCTATGGAGAAACCAGCTTCGAGTGGGATGAGTGCATCTTCATACCTTTCAAGATCGCAAAGCGGAAGCGTTACTAGAACGCAGTTGGTGGAGTCGTACTCGTAGCGATTCAGATCGCGGTGGATTCCGATCTAAGTGCCAAACAACGGCGCCTTCGCGTTCAACACACGTGCATCCCGGTGACATCTCCTACGCCTTGATCCTGCAAGGAGGAAGGAGAGGTTGAGGGAGAGCTCCGACATCACGACGGCATGATGATGGTGGAGCTACGTGGACTCCGATAGGGCTTCGCCAAGCGCTACGGAGAACGAGGAAGAGGAAGGGTAGGTCTACGCCGATATAGAGAACTCGTGTCTCTAATCATCCCCAATACCTCGGGTATATATAGGAGGAGGGAGAGGGAGGTGTGCCTTGGACCCTCCTCCAAGGAGGAAAGGTTCGGCCGAGATAAGGGAGGAGTCCACCTCCCACAAGGGAGATGGATCTCTTCCTTTTGAATCTCCTTTTGCCTTATCTCTTTATCCCTAGCCGCATGTGACTTTATGGAAGGACTTGTCCAGCCCAATAAGGGTTGGTCCACCTCCTCCAACAGCCCATGAAGTCCTTTGGTCGTCACACCCCTCTTGGGGTCCTCCGGCACCCTATCGATACTCCCGGTACACTACCGATGAGCTCGAAAACATTCCGGTGACCAAAACTGGACTTGCTATATATGGATCTTTACCTCCGGACCATTCCGGAGCTCCTCGTGACGTAAAGGATCTCATCCGGGACTCCGAGCAACCTTCGGTAACCACGTACAACATTTCCCTATAACCCTAGCGTCATCGAATCTTAAGTGTGTAGACCGTATGGGTTTGGGAGACACATAGACATGACCGAGACACCTCTTCGGTCAATAACCAAGAGCGGGATTTGGATACCCATGTTGGCTCCCACATGTCCCACGATGATCTCATCAGATGAACCACGATGTCGGGGATTCAATCAATCCCGTATATAATTCCCTTTGTCTACCAGTATGACACTTGCCCGAGATTCGATCGTCGGTATCCCTATACCTTGTTCAATCTCATTACCGGCAACTCTCTTTACTCGTTCCATAACACATCATACCATTGCTAACTCCTTAGCCACATTGAGCTCATTATGATGATGTCTTACCGAGTGTGACCAGAGATACCTCTCCGTCACACGGAATGACAAATCCCAGTCTCGATTCATGCCAACCCAACAAACACTTTCGGAGATACCTGTAGTGTACCTTTATACCCACCCAGTAACGTTGTGACGTTTGCCACACCCAAAGTATTCCTACGGTATGCGGGAGTTGCACAATCTCATGGTCCAAGCAAATGATACTTGACATTGGAAAAGCTTTAGCAGACGAACTACACGATCTTGTGCTATGCTTAGGATTGGGTCTTGTCCATCACATCATTCTCCTAATGATGTGATCCCGTTATCAACGACATCCAATGTCCATGGTCATGAAACTATGACCATCTATTGATCAACGAGCTAGCCAACTAGAGGCTCACTAGGGACATGTTGTGGTCTATGTGTTCACACATGTATTGCAGTTTTCGGTTAACACAATTATAGCATGAACAATGGACAATTATCATGAAAAAGGAAATACAATAATAACCATTTTATTATTGCCTCTAGGGCATATTTCCAACAGTCTCCCACTTGCACTAGAGTCAATAATCTAGTTACATTGTGATGAATCAAACACCCATAGAGTTCTGGTGTTGATCATGTTTTGCTCATGAGAAAGGTTTAGTCAACGGATCTGCGACATTGAAATCCATATGTAATTTACAAATATATGTATCTCCTTCCTGAATGTAATCACGAATGGAGTTGAAGCGGCGCTTGATGTGTCTTGTATTCTTGTGAAACCTGGGCTCCTTAGCAAGGACAATAGCTCTAGTGTTGTCACAAAATAGAGTCATCGGTCCCGACGCATTGGGAATCCCTCCTAGGTCGGTGATGAACTCCTTCATCCAGACTCCTTCCTTTGTTGCTTCCGAAGCAGCTATGTACTCCGCTTCACATGTAGATGCCGCCACGGCGATTTGCTTGCTCCTGCACCAGCTGACTGCCCCTCCTTTCAAAATATACATGTATCCGGTTTGCGACTTGGAGTTGTCTGGATCTGTGTCAAAGCTAGCATCGACATAACCCTTTACGACGAGCTCTTCGGCACCTCCATATACGAGAAACATGTCCTTTGTCCTTTTTAGGTACTTCAGGATATTCTTGACTGCTGTCCAGTGTTCCGCTCTAAGATCACTATGGTACCTCCCTACCAAACTTATGGCAAGGTTCACATCAGGTCTGGTACCCAGCATGGCATACATAATAGAGCCTATGGCTGAAGCATAGGGGATGACACTCATCCCTTTCTATCCTTTGCCGTGGTCGGGCATTGAGTCATACTCAATCTCACATCCTATAACACAGGCAAGAACCCCTTGGACTAATCCATATTGAACTTCTTCAATATCTTGTCAAGATATGTGCTTTGTGAAAGACCTATGAGGCGTCTCGATCTCTCTCTATAGATCTTGATGCCTAATATGTAAGCAGCTTCTCCAAGGTCCTTCATTGAAAAACACTTATTCAAGTAGGCCTTCATGCTTTCCAAAAGTTCTATATTATTTCCCATCAACAATATGTCATCCACATATAATATGAGAAATCCTACAGAGCTACCACCCACTTTCTTGTAAATATAGGGTTCTCCCTAAACCTGTATAAACCCAAACGCTTTAATCACCTCATTAAAGCGAATGCTTCAACTCCGAGATGCTTGCACCAGCCCATAGATGGAGCGTTGGAGCTTGCATACTTTGTTACCATCTTTAGGATCGACAAAACCTTCTGGCTCCATCATATATAGTTCTTCCTTAAGGAAGCCATTAAGGAATGCCGTTTTGACGTCCATTTGCCAGATCTCATAATCATAAAATGCAGCAATTGCTAACATGATTCAGACAGACTTCACCATCGCTATGAGTGAGAAAGTCTCATCCTAGTCAACTCCTTGAACTTGTTGATAACCCTTAGCGACAAGCCGAGCCTTATAGACGGTCACATTACCATCCGTGTTAGCCTTTTTCTTAAAGATCTATTTATTTTCTATGGCTCGCTTATCATCAGGCAAGTCCACCAAAGTCCATACTTTGTTCTCATACATGGATCCTATCTCGGATTTCATGGCTTCAAGCCATTTGTTGGAATCCGGGCCCGCCATCGCTTCTTCATAGTTTGAAGGTTCACCGTTGTCCAACAACATGACCTCCAGGACAGGGTTGCCGTACAACTCTGGTGTGGAACGTTTCCTAGTGGACCTTCGACGTTCAATAGTAACTTGATCTGAATTTTCATGATCATCATCATTAACTTCCTCTCCAGCCGGTGCAGGCTCCACAGAAACAACTTTCTATGCTGTGCTACTTTCTGGTTCGAGTGGAGGAACAATTACCTCATCAACTTTCTATTTTCCGCCCACTTACTTCTTTTGAGAGAAACTCTTTCTCAAGAAAGGATCCATTCTTGCCAACAAAGACTTTGCCTTCGAATCTGAGGTAGAAGGTATATCCAATAGTTTCTTTGGGATATACTATGAAGACGCACTTTTCCGCTTTGGGTTCGAGCTTCTCAGGTTGAAGTTTCTTCACATAAGCATCGCATCCCCAAACTTTTAGAAACGACAACTTAGGTTTCTTTCCAAACCATAATTCATATGGTGTCATCTCAACGGACTTTGACGGTGCCCTATTTAAAGTAAATACGGTAGTCTCTAATGCATATCCCCAAAATTATAGCGGTAAGTCAGTAAGACACATCATAGATCGCACCATATCCAATAGAGTGCGATTATGACGTTCAGACACACCATTTCGCTGGGGTGTGCTAGGTCGCGTGAGTTGTGAGACAATTCCACATTTCCTTAGGTGCATGCCAAACTCGTGACTTAAATATTCTCCGCCACGATTAGATCGTAGGCACTTTATTTTCCTGCCACATTGACTCTCTACCTCACTCTGAAATTCCTTGAACCTTTCAATGGTTTCAGACTTGTGTTTCATTAAGTAGACATACCCATATCTGCTCAAGTCATCAGTGAGGGTGAGAACATAACGGTAGCCATAGCGAGCCTCGATGCTCATTGGACCGCATACATCGGTATGTATTATTTCCAACAAGTTAGTTGCTCGCTCCATTGTTCTGGAGAACGGAGTCTTGGTCATCTTGCCCATGAGGCATGGTTCGCACGTGTCAAATGATTCAAAATCAAGAGACTCCAAAAGTCCATTAGCATGGAGTTTCTTCATGCGTTTGACAACAATATGACCAAGGCGGCAGTGCCACATGTAAGTGGGACTATCGTTATCAATCTTACATCTTTTCGTACTCACACTATGGACATGTGTAACATCACGTTCGAGATTCATCAAATATAAACCATTGACCAGTGGGGCATGACCATAAAACATTTGTCTCATATAAATAGAACAACCATTATTCTCATATTTAAATGAGTGGCCATCTCGCATCAAACGAGATCCAGATACAATGTTCATGCTCAAAGCTGGTACTAAATAACAATTATTGAGGTTTAAAACTAATCCCGAAGGTAGATGTAGAGGTAGCATGCTGATGGAGATCACATCAACCTTGGAACCATTCCCGACGTGCATCGTCACCTCGTCCTTTGCCAGTCTCCGCTTATTCCATAGCTCCTACTTGGAGTTACAAATGTGAGCAACTGTACCGGTATCAAATACCCAGGAGCTACTACGAGCGCTTGTTAGGTACACATCAATAACAAGTATATCACATATACCTTTAACTTCGCTGGCCTTCTTATCCGCTAAGTACTTGGGGCAGTTCCGCTTCCAGTGACTAGTACCCTTGCAATAAAAGCACTCAGTCTCAGGCTTGGGTCCGTACTTGTTCTTCTTCCTGGCAACTTGATTACCGGGCTCGGCAACAGATTTGTCGTCCTTCTTGAAGTTCATCTTACCCTTGCCTTTCTTGAAACTAGTGGTCTTATTCACCATCAACACTTGATGCTCCTTTTTGATCTCAACCTCCGCTAATTTCAGCATCGAGTACAACTCAGGAATGGACTTCTCCATACCCTGCATGTTTTAGTTCATCACAAAGCTCTTGTAGCTAGGTGGGAGTGACTGGAGGATTCTGTCAATGATCGAGTCATCTGGGAGATTAACTCCCAGCTGAGTCAAGCGGTTGTGCAACCCAGACATTTTGAGTATGTTCTCACTGACAGAACTGTTTTCCTCCATCTTACAACTGAAGAACTTGTCGGAGACATCATATCTCTCGACCCGGGCATGAGCTTGGAAAACAAGTTTCAGCTCTTGGAACATCTCATATGCTCTGTGTTGCTCAAAACGCTTTTGGAGCCCCGGTTCTAAACTGTAAAGCATGCCGCACTGAACAAGGGAGTAATCATCATAGCGTGACTGTCAAGCTTTCATAATGTCCTAATCTGCTGGAAAAATGGGTGCGTCACCTAGCGGTGCATCAAGGACATACAATCTTTTGGAAGCTATGAGGATGATCCTCAAGCCATGGACCCAGTCCGCATAGTTGCTTCCATCATCTTTCAGCTTGGTTTTCTCTAGGAACGTGTTGAAGTTGAGGTGACATTAGCATTGGCCATTGGATCTACAATATAGATTATAAGGACAATTTTAGACTAAGTTCATGATAATTAAGTTCACATAATCAAATTATTTAATGAACTCCCACTTAGATAGACATCTCTATGGTTATCCAAGTGATACATGATCCATGTCAACTAGCCCGTGTCCGATCATCACATTAGACGGACTAGCCATCCATGGTGAATATCTCCATGTTGATCGCATCTACTATACGACTCGTGTTCGACCTTTCGGTCTTCTGTGTTCTGAGGCCATGTCTGTACATGCTAGGCTCGTCAAGTCAACCTAAGTGTTTCGCGTGTGTAAATCTGGCTTACACCCGTTGTATGCGAACGTTAGAACCTATCACACCCGATCATCACGTGGTGCTTCGGAACAACAATCCTTAGCAATGGTGCACAGTTAGGGTGAACACATTTCTTGAAATTTTGTTGAGAGATCATCTAATTTACTGCCATCGTTCTAAGCAAATAAGATGTAAACAAGATAAAAATCACATGCAATCAATATAGTGACATGATATGGCCAATATCATCTTTCTCGTTTGATCTCCATCTTTGGGGCACCATGATCATCACTGTCACCGGCACGACACCATGATCTCCATCATCATGATCTCCATCATTGTGTCTTCATGAAGTTGTCTCGCCAACTATTACCTCTACGACTATGGCTAACGATTAGCAATAAAGTAAAGTAATTACATGGCGTTTATGATTGACACGCAGGTCATACAATAAAATAAGACAACTCCTATGGCTCCTGCCGGTCTTCATACTCATCGACATGCAAGTCGTGAATCCTATTACAAGAACATGATCAATCTCATACATCACAATGCATCACATCACATCCTTTGGCCATATCACATCACAAGGCATATGCTGCAAAAACAAGTTAGACGTCCTCTAATTTGTAGTTGCAAGTTTTTACGTGTCTACTATAGGTTTCTAGCAAGAACGTTTCTTACCTACGCCAAAACCACAACGTGATATGCCAATTGCTATTTACCCTTCATAAGGAGCCTCTTCATCGAATCCAATCCGACTAAGGTGGGAGAGACAGACACCAGCTAGCCACCTTATGCAACAAGTGCATGTCAGGCTGTGGAACCGGTCTCACGTAAGCGTACGTGTAAAGTTGGTATGGGCCGCTTCATCCCACAATACCATCGAATCAAGATAAGACTAGTAACGGCAAGCATATTAACAAGATCGATGCCCACAACAACTTGTGTTCTACTCGTGCATAGTTTCTACGCATAGACCTAGCTCACGATGCCATTGTTGGGAGACGTGGTAGTAAATCAAAATTTTCCTACGTGTCACCAAGATCTATCTATGGAGAAACCAGCAACGAGTGGGATGAGTGCATCTTCATACCTTTGAAGATCGCAAAGCGTAAGCGTTACTAGAACGCGGTTGGTGGAGTCGTACTCGCAGCGATTCAGATCGCGGTGGATTCCGATCTAAGCGCCGAACAACAGCGCCTCCGCGTTCAACACATGTGCAACCCGGTGACGTCTCCTACGCCTTGATCCATCAAGGAGGAAGGATAGGTTGAGGGAGAGCTCCAACATCATGACGGCATGGTGACGCTGGAGCTACGTGGACTCCGACAGGGCTTCGCCAAGCACTACGGAGAAGGAGGAAGAGGAAGGGTAGGGCTGCGTCGAGAGAGAGAACTCGTGCCTCAAATCAGGCCCAATACCTCGGGTATATATAGGAGGAGGGAGAGGGAGGGCTGCCTTGTCCCCTCCTCCAAGGAGGAGAGGTTCGGCCGAGATAAGGGAGGAGTCCACCTCCCACAAGGGAGGTGGATCTCTTCCTTTTGAATCTCCTTTTGCCTTATCTCTTTATCCCTAGCCGCATGGGCCTATAAGGAAGGACTTGGCCAGCCCAATAAGGGCTGGTCCACCTCCTATAACAGCCCATGAAGTCCTTTGGTCGTCACACCCCTCCCAAGGTCCTCCGGCACCCTCCCGGCACTCCCGGTACACTACCGATGAGCTCAAACACATTCCAGTGACCAAAACAGGACTTCCTATATATCAATCTTTACCTCCGGAGCTCCTCGTGACGTCTGGTATCTCATCTGGGACTTCGAACAACCTTTGGTACCCACGTACAAGATTTCCCTATAACCCTAGCGTCATCGAACCTTAAGTGTGTAGACCCTACAGGTTCAGGAGACACGTAGACATGACCGAGACACCTCTCCGGTCAATAACCAACAGTGGGATCTGGATATCCATGTTGGCTCCCACATGCTCCATGATGATCTCATCGGATGAACCACGATGTCGTTGATTCAATCAATCTCGTATGTAATTCCCTTTGTCTACCGGTATGACACTTGCCCGAGATTCGATCGTCGGTATCCTTATACCTTGTTCAATCTCGTTACCGACAAGTCTATTTACTCATTCCGTAACACATCATCCCGTGGCTAACTCCCTAGCCACATTGAGCTCATTATGATGATGTCTTACCGAGTGGGCCCAGAGATACCTCTCCGTCACACGGAGTGACAAATCCTAGTCTCGATTCGTGCCAACCCAACAGACACTTTCGGAGGTACCTGTAGCTTTATAGCCACCTAGTTACATTGTGATGTTTGGAACACCCAAAGTATTCCTAAGGTATCCGGGAGTTGCACAATCTCATGGTCTAAGGAAATGATACTTGACATTGGAAAAGCTTTAGCAGACGAACTATACGATCTTGTGCTATGCTTAGGATTGGGTCTTGTCCATCACATCATTCTCCTAATGATGTGATCCCGTTATCAACGACATCCAATGTCCATGGTCATGAAACCATGACCATCTATTGATCAACGAGCTAGCCAACTAGAGGCTCACGAGGGACATGTTGTGGTCTATGTGTTCACACATGTATTACGGTTTCTGGTTAACACAATTATAGCATGAACAATAGACAATTATCATGAACAAGGAAATACAATAATAACCATTTTATTATTGCCTCTAGGGCATATTTCCAACAGAAAGTTCCTATCCACCTCACCGTCCATAACGTAACCTTCAGGTACAAAAGGCAATTCATATCTATTAGGTGAGCGGGGGGTAATAGGTGATTCAAAGTCTTCCTCGATTACATCATTTTCAAGTTCTCTAGCTTTATCAATATGAGAATCAAGTAATTCATTCAGTGGCACGGGTTCAGTTTCAACATGTGTAGCAGTAGTTTCATCATTAATTTCAGAAGTAGCATCATCAAGTTCATGTGACATATCAAAGGGGGGCAAGAATATTTATTGGCCTTGACAGTTGAGTTGTCAATTCAACCACACCTAGGATATCCCCCTGTAGTAAAGATTTAGTAGCACAACAAATAGTAGTAAAAAGTAACAATAGTAGTGACAGTAGCAGTTTTGTAGCAGGTGTGATAGTAGCAATAGCAATAGTAACTTAGCAAGATTCAGTATATGTAATGCATAGGCATGTGGATCGGTGATGGATAATGATTTATATGACATTGATCATACAATAGTTACACACTAGGGCGACACAGAACTAGCTCCAATTCATCAATGTAATGTAGGCATGTATTCCGTATGTAGTCATACGTGCTTGTGATAAGAACTTGCATGACATCGTTTGTCCTACCTCCCGTGACAGCGGGTTCCTATTGGAAACTAAGGGATATTAAGGCATCCTTTTAATAGAGAACTGAAACAAAGCATTACCACATAGTGAATACATGAACTCCTCAAACTACGTGAATCACCGGAAAGAATCCCAATTATTGTCACCTTGGGGTATGCGAATCATGACACATAATAGGTGCATAAAACTTGCAAGATAGGATCCAAATCACTCTTATATTCATGAAAACATAATAGGTGCAGATCATAAATCATGGCAATCGGGCCCTAGTGACAAGCATTAAGCATAGCAAAGTCATAGCAACATCAATTTCAAAACATAGGGGATACTAGGGATCAAGCCCTATAAAACTTAACTCGATTACATGATCAATCTCATCCAATCCCACAACTTTCCAGCAAGCCTACAAAGGAATTACTCACTCCCGGTGATGAGCATCATGGCGGTGTTGATGGAGAAGGGTTGGTGATGACGACGGTGATGATTTTCCATCTCTGGAGCCCAAAACAGACTCCAGATCGGCCCTTTGGAGGAAGATGGTGGCTCCGTCTCATGAAACGCGATGAAATCTTCCCTTTGATTTTGTTCTCCGTGGATGTGAATTTATAGGACTGGAGTTAGGGTCGGAGGGTCCACGAGGGCCTCACAAGCCATCAGGGCGCGCCCTATTGCCTTGTGACCCCCTGGCACACCCACTCCGACAGGTCTTCGCTCCATAATTCTTTAAATATTCCATAATTAATTCACAAAAAGTTTTGTCTGATTCCAAGAACTTTTATTTCTACACGGAAAAAACAGCAAGGTAGTTCTGCTAAAAACAGCGTCAGCCCGGGTTAGTTTCATTTAAATCATGCAAATTAGAGGTCAAAACCAAAGCAAAATTGTTTGGAAAAGTAGATATGTTTGAGACGTATCAACCCTTCATGTTTCTTAAATATCTAGAGATCCGTAACTCCGGTCGGGCAAAAAATTTGAGGGGTTTCTTCTCGTGAAAATATCTTTCTTGTGCCAGAAGGAGAGCCTCAACCGACTTAAGGGCTGGCCACAAGCCATCAGGGCGCCCCCCTTGGGGCGTGCCCTGTTAGCTTGTGGGGCCCTCGGGCATCGTCTTGTGTTGATTCTGACTCTCAAAGTTCACATATATTCCAAAAAAATCTCCGTAAATTTTTATCGCGTTTGGACTTTGTTTCATATGGAATTTGTGCGAAACAAAAAACACACAAAAAACAGGAACTGGCACCGGGCACTGGGTAAGTAAGTTAGTCTCAAAAATATTATAAAATGTTGTCAAAAGTATATTAAAGTTGTAGAATATTAGCATGAAGCAATCAAAAATTATAGATAAGATAGAGACGTATCATGGCCCCGGGTCATTTCACTTACAA